>OX422142.1:35617705-36275881 GCA_949129095.1 Volucella bombylans | reverse complement strand
ATGACAGCATTGTGTTTTGGAAGCATTAAATTCCACTCTGTTGATAGTTCCCTAATTGGTTATGCTGACAATATCGGAATTTAATGAGCTTAACAGATGCTGCCGTTCCCGTTCTACATCCGAAGTCCGGAAACGAATATGAAAAGCAGAGAGGACTGTCGTCAGGAAAGGGCACACCATCATTTATTTTGTGAATATCAGACTTGAAACCATCCAAAACAACCTGAAATGAACGTTCCGAAAGGTAGTTTCTAATCCATTGAAGAAGAGAGTCGTCGATCCCAAATGCACGCATTTTTGACAAAAGAGCCTGATGCCAAACTCTGTCAAATGCCTTAGAAATATCAAGTGCAACTATCGTGCTTTCACCAGCTTGATGTACACTTTGGTTCCACTTTTCGGTGAGACATGCGTGGGTGGCCGTGGCTCAAGTGGTAGTGTATTGACTTCCCATTCTGACAGTTCGGGGTTCAATTCGAAAGACATTTTTCAGGCAACTGAAATCTCGTGAGGTGAATGGTTGCTTAAATACAACATCAAGTCAATTTACACTAATAATTTAATCTCCCCATTAAATGTTGGATGCCACCCATGGAGCGAAATATCCACAGAGTCCAAATATCTTTCTCTCTCTCTCTATCCAATTTTCCGAAAAACGTGCTCCGGCATGTTAAGAGTAGTCAGACCCTCTTGAGTTCTTTTAACAAAAAAATAAAAATCAAATCACCAGCGGACCTGTTGCTACGAAAACCGTACTGCCGGTCATTGAGAAGTTTTCGTGTTTCGAGATATTTCATGAGCTGACGATTTATCAGCGTTTCCATGACCTTGGAAAGAAGGGACGTAAGTGCAATGGGTCTGTAGGAGGAGAGAGAAGATGATTCGCCTTTTTCAGGGACGGGCTGGACAAATGCTGTTTTTCATCTGCTCGGGAAGAGTCCTAAAGAGTAGGATTAATGGAAAAGCTTACGCAACGGTTTTGCTAGCGTGGAAGGACACCTCTTCAGAAGAAGGCAAGATATACCATCTGGACCAGCGGATTTATGTATGTTGAGATCTTTAAGCACTCTTGCTACTACACGAGTGCGAAAGTAGATTCGTCCCATTGAAGATTCGACGCACTCAAGTGTAGGCGGAGACAAAGCACAATCTGGGAGTGTTGAGCTGGCCGCAAAGTGTGCAGCAAGCAGATTGCCCTTGTCCAAAGAGCTGACCACTGGAATGTCATTGTAAATGAGCGTTGGGATGGAAGATGAGGCGGAATTCCTAATGTTTTTGACGAACGACCAAAAATTGTTACTGCCTTTGGGACATTGCAGTATTTTTTGCTTAAGTTTTTGGTCGTATTGGAATTTCGCACGCTTAAGAAAGGAGTTGCAGTCATTTTTAGCTCGTTTGAACTTTTTTCGGTTTTCCTCTGTCGGGTTGGTCTTGAAGGACCGAAAAAACATTTCTCTAACCCTGACGACCTCTTTAAATCTCGAGTCGTACCATGCCTTTTCTTTTGGTTTGGTACTCTTCATCCGATGAGGAATAAAGGATCTCATTCCAAAGAGAATGGTGTCTGTAATCATATCAGCAGCGGCATCCACGTCGTTATCGAGGAAGCATAACAACCAGTTAAAATTCCTAAAGAAGCTGTTAAGACCGCTCCAATTGGCTTTCTCGTATTGCCATACGGTTCGTTTAGGAAAATTTTTCCTGACTGAGTGGTCGGTGTACGAGAAATTAGCTGATATGACACAATGGTCCGACGAGCCTAGAGGGGAGAGCATATCAACGGTGTACTTATCAGGGTGAGAAGTTAAAAGCAAGTCCAGGATGTTGGCGGTATGACTATCGTCGTCTGGTATTTACGTGGGCTCATCTACAAGCTGCGTTAAGTTGTTTTCCGCAGCGAAGATCTCAACACAACGTCCTTCGGGTGTTGTCTGTCCAAAATATCGAAGCCACCCAGAATTCTGTATATTGAAGTCGCCCGTAATAACGATTTCAGTATGAGGATACAGGGATACAATTATTTGAATGGAGTCTGACAGCGCATCAAACTCGTTAAAAGTCGAATTGCTGTCCAGTTTGGGGCTTCTGTAAATAAAGCAGTAGTGGATAGATGGAATTTTAACCACATGAAGTTGAATTCCGGATTGGAACATGGATCACATTGTGGTGGAGTTTGGTAACCTACATCACTACGCACGTAAATGGCGAGATCGCGGTGAGAGAAGAATAATGGCACTAGTTCGTAGCCAGGTAGCTTCAGATCAGAATGATCTGAGAGGTGTGGGCGGAGATCTGAATGTGTTTCACTGGTTTGTACTTACAGACGTGGACGTACGCAGAAAAGTGATTACTTTTTAGCCCGCGTATATTGGCTACGTCTACCCTGAATTCCCTAGTCATAATCACAGACAAACACACAAAACACAAACACAAATTTCAAATGTATTATTATTAACTAAAAATTCGATTTCGTTAAAGTTATTTGTAAGGCCTTGAACATTTTTGATTTAAATATCTGATGGTCGATAAATTCGACTAATCCGGCTAACTCTTCGTTTTATTGCAGGCATATTTCGCAGTGCGTCAGTGTCAAATAGTTGGCGTATGTCTAGTGCAGCCACTGGCAAAAGCGCATCGGTACATTTGTGTAAACGGCGTTGACTGTTGCACCGAAGAAGCTTTCGACGCAAAGTAAGTACTCATATATTCTTCAGACACTGATTTAATTGATTTTTTTTTAATTTTTCGTCTAAGATGCGGTATATCAAGAATATGGGTATCACCTCTTCATCGAAGATTCCATATCGCAACAAAACTCATTCATGCAGTGCAATTACATACAATATTTGGTGAAGAGATTCCTATAGACAAAGTTGCCTTTAGTGCCCCAACCGAGGACGGAAAGAAATTTGCCAAAAACGTAACAAAGTTAGAGAATTTTCTTGTTTATCAATAGAGTGCATATATATCCACCAGTTACCGTCAAATACGAGTAGTACTAAGCAATGTTTACATTTACAAGTTACAATTGTTTTTTATTATTTTTAATTTTTATTTTTCTTGTATAAAATCACTTGGAGTCCTTATAATATGTATACTTATTCAAGATTTTATTATTACCTTTTATCTTTTTTATTTAAAAAAAAAAATGTTATTACAAGTATTTCGTTAACAAGGTTATTGAAATGTTATCAATAAAAAAAAAGATTTTTAAGGATATTTAAATGGTTTATGAACAACTTGTCTGTAAACAATTTTATAAAACAGTTGAAAGAAACTCTGAAAATTCTTCACCAGGTAATTCGAAAAATTTAACGATTAACATAATAATGTTGGTCTAGCGAATTTCGAAAATGAAGAATGATGCAGGAGGAATATCTAACATATGTTGTAAATATTTACCAGTTATCTGGGTAAACCATTATTTGATTGTCAGAAACACAGTGAACAATTCTGTTAGTAAATTTGATTTTATTTTAAAGATTATAAATTGTCAATAAATTAATTTGGAGAATTGCTATGCAGCAATATTCTGGAGCCAGTTACCCGCATCCGGGAGCATAAGAGTTGCCATTCATCCAGCATCATCTCTATTTCAGCATACTGACTAGTCCTGTAAAATTCTTACTGAACTCTCAGCTCCAATACGTTGAAGTAGCTCATAAAGGTATTCTGTTGATGTTATCCTTGATACAGTCAAGTGAATTCATACCTTCGTATGTTTTCCTTTTGAGGTTCAGTCATTTCTGAAAGGGTATTACGGTGTTGCTATTTTTTCAGACTCAACGCTCAGGCTTATAATTTTTATATTTATATTTTTTTTCAGATTTTTTTGTCTTTTTTTTTTTTAAATGGGTGTGCTACGTCGTCAGCATAGTCTTTTTGTGTGAGAGCGTCTAAGGATAGTGATAGAAATAATAGACTTTGTAAGTTCTAAGCACAGATAATAAATCTATACAGATGTCTCATCGCTGTAGAAAAAAATGGTTCAATTTTTGTAGGCTAGCCGACACTCGTCCAGCCGACACGAGCTTTCGGAATAATGCAAAGCTTTTTCATTTTCGCTCTTTCTTGCTTTGTTTACTGAGAAATTTTTTTTTTCTCTCGCCAAAAGTTAAGGGCAGTGGCAAAAAGAATATGAGAAACAATTACAAGGGATTTGCGGGAAGGGGTATGAAGACTTGGCTGTTTGTTTTCATTCGACTGCAATAGGAAATTATGTAATTTTTCATGAATTGGTATTTTGTTTGAGCGTATGGGTGTGTATGTAAGAAAGAACAATTCAAAGGCGGGAAAAGTCGAATATTTCTTTACATTTTGTAATTGAAGTTTGACGAGCAAAATATTATTCGTGTTATTAATATGCAATGCAGATACACCTGTGTGCAAAATAATAGCAGTGTTAGATGCTTAACTTTTTATTTTACAATAAAACAAATTTTATAGCACCTGTATTTTAATTATTTATTTTTTCTTTCTCTAATGTTCTAAAGACTTCGTATTGAATTGAAATTAAGTAACTAACCATTCTTATAGAAAACCTAAAATACCACCTTGATAAAAAGGAATTTATTGAGAAAATTAAAAATACAAGTTTATTCATCTAAATCGATATTGTCCCCTTCAAAGTAATCTCTTATCGACTGCAACACACTTATGCCAGCGCTTGATCCAATCCTCGAAACATTTATTATATTCGGTTTTCGGTATGTCCATTAGTGCTTCCTGCGATTTTTCCATTACTTCCTCTCGGCTGCTGAAACGCGTTGCCCGTAGTGGTTTTTTAACTCGATTGAACAGAAAGAAGTCACAAGGAGCCAAATCAGGTGAATTCGGTGGCTGGTAGATGGTATTTGTTGCATTTTTCGTCAAAAAATTACGAATAATGGTGGCACTGTGCGTTATCATGGTGCAAAATCCACGAGTTTTCTGCCCACAATTCTGGTCTCTTTCAGCGAATTGCTTCACGCAAACGTCTCATAACGCCCAAATAATACTTTTTGTTTACTGGCTGGCCTTCTGGCAAAAATTCATGATGCACTACATCGTTGTAATCCATGAAAACCGTGAGCATTGCCTTCTTTTTTGACTGAAAACGATGTGGTCTTTTTGGTTTCGGCTCATTTGGTGAACGCCAAATCATCTTCGTGGACAATTACTTTGCAGAGAAAAACGCCAAGTACTATTTGGATGGGTTAGAGAGATGGGAGCATCGTTGGGAGATGTGTGTAGAGTTACAAGGAGACTATGTAGAAAAATAAAAAAAATAATTTGAGAGAAAATGTCTTGTATCACTGTTCGGTCGGAAACTTTTCAGACAACCCTCGTACATATATATTAATTTCAACCATGATGACTCGGTAAAAATTTAAAGATCCTGACTGGGAAGTTGTGATGCATCCACAGTATAGTCTTGGCATTACGCCGTCAGATTATCATTTCTTCCGACCCCTTCGTCACTTTCTTGCTGGCATTAAATTGGCTTCAAAAGAGGCATGGGAAAGCAAGAGGAATGGTTACGAAATATTGTTAGTAAAAATTGTTATTTGAGAAGGAGGAAGACCGTAAACGAAAAGATTCGTCCGGGTATTCTTCGCGCTGTAATTCTTGAAGAGACAAGTAAATAAAAAGAAGCAAAGTTCAAGGATCAGTTGCACTCTAATAAATCGCTTCTCAATACGCTTGAGTGCTAAACAAAGTTAAATAAAAAGATTTATGTAATTATAGTAATCATCATTATATTTCTACATTCATTATTTGATCGTTAAGAAACAATTTTTAACATAAACTAAAGTTTTTCATTCATTATTCATTTTGATTGTAACAAAAGAAATTAAATTAAATTAAACATGGCTGTCTTATTTATATATAATTTTCTTCTTTTTTTGTGGAAATTCTAACAAAACAAATTAATTATATTGTATTTGCTATGTTATAATATTTATTTTCACTTTTCTTTTCTTCAATTTTCACCACATCATCTTGCCTATTTGTTTATTTACTCTTCCGGCCTGGAAAATCTTGCAAGGAACTAGCCAGTTCCAAGTCAATACCTACCACCTATGCTTATGACAGCCTCCATTGTACTAGGTTTCATAATGTGATGGCCTAATTCGGGGTCCCAAGAAAACTTATCCGGTTGTGTCGCATCATACTAGAAAATTTGCGATGCGCCTTACCGCTTGGAAACAAAACCTCAGAATTTTTCCAAACCTCCACCGGATTCCGGCAAATAGATACGCTTTCATAATATGGTTTTTTCAAACTCATATTAAAATACTCGTATTATGTAACCGCAGGCAGGTATAAGAACAATAAAGATCTGCCCAGCTGTTGGTACACGTCATTGATATAGACTCTTCAGGGTGGCCAAAATCTGCTGCCATTGTAAAGTATATTTTATCGAGTAAAGATAACCCCGTCATTTACCAAATCGCACAATTTGGCACCGTAAATGCTCATTTCTTTAGAGGAGTTCCTCTTCCTCTGGGTTAATGCAAACTGAACAAATGACATCTTGTCGAAGATTACCACCAGAATAAGCCTATGCAACCGGTGCTACTTCAGTCCGGTTTAACAAATTTTATCCAAAGTCTCTACTCCAAGGAACATTGATTTTGCTAGTTAAAATATGGCTCATTCATGGCTGTCGAAAAAATATTTCCAATATTTTCCTTACTTACTGAGGTGGCGTTACAGTCCGGGGTGGACCAGGACCTCAACCAACAAGCCTTTCCACCTGGCGCGATCTTTCGCCAGCTGTTTCCAGCGGTGCTGCACTCCAAGTTGGTTGAGATCCCATTCCACTTGTTCGAACTCCCATATATTTGGCCGTACATTACTGCATTGTCCCCGAGTCTCGGAATTGAAGATTTTCGATCTTTACATACAAATATTTTGCGTACAAAAACTCCCTTTTACATAACTTGAAAGAAAAGGGGGCAAATATGTACTCGTAAATAACATATACATACATTTTCCGAATAAGTTCGATGTTGCTCAATGCTTGGAAATTTATCAAATTTTGTAAGTACTTAATGTCCTGAGCACAAAATTATAATCGGGAAATTGGTCTAGCGCTCATGTACATACGTATATCTTCAAACCCATAACATGTATTAGCCCTTAACACCTCGTGCTTCAAATATCAACCACTTTTATAGTGTGGTGCAACGTCATACCCACCCCCTCCAGCACGTCCACATCGCGGACCATCAATCTTCAAAATTATATTCCTACCCCCATTTAATTTACATTGCATAACAAGTTACAAACAAAATAACAACTCAAGTAAACCGGTTATGCTGGGCAACGTCAACGTATGTTTATTTATTTTATTTATTTCTTTCCTTCACGTATTGTTTTTGCACGATAAACGACTTAGCATGCGTGAGTGACAAGTGGCAAGAGCAAAAAGCGAAAAGAAATAAAATGATTTTTCTGCTCTTTGCAGCTTTTTAAAAAAGCTATTTTTTTAGTTCGATTTCATTTTCATAGGACAAAACTTCCCATATGGATGAGACATCTGTATAGATTTATTATCTGTGTTCTAAGCATACAATAGATGAATCTGAGCCCAAAATTGAACACTACTCATATTGTTTAGATCATTATATTCTCATTTGTAATCGTGATAAGAGACCAAGAACATTTTTTAGCTGCTTTATGACTGGAACTGCTTTAATAAAATTCCACACTAATCATAATTGATGCAAATACTATAAAATGGTATTGAAAATTTTCGGATCGGATTGAATGAGCCCTAAACCCCTTTGGAGCCTTGATGAAACACTAAAAAGAATAGCCGGAAATTTGTGCCTGCCCAGACGCACTGATGACGTTAGAGCGAATATCTTATCAAGAACCAGCAAATAAAAACATATATTAACATTAAACTTACTACAATACTTATATATTTGAAGAAAGATTGCCGCTGACACGAGTTAAATTTCAAAAAGTGAAAATATTCGCTTATTCTTGATTATTAATGATTTTGTCTCCTTTTTTCACGAACAAATTCACGCCAAAATTGCTCCGACCGGATAAGCTATTTGACGCTACAGAGATTTTAAACACTCACAGCGTTGCTTCCCATTCATTTTGAACGTACGAGCAATATGTTGTAAAGAGTTAACATCGAGCGATACAACTGTATTTTAGTGTACTGCTTACATTTAAAAATTATTGCCGTAGATCTGAGAGCAAAATTTTTGTGTCGATAATTTTCTGGAAAATACTTCCTATCTTAAGTAATAAGGCGTTACATTATCATCGAACATCGAACTATGCTATTGTGATATACATAATGTATATAGGTATAAACTTCTTATGCAGCGGTTAAAGTAAAATTTATGGTTAAACGTTTGTAGAACTCATAAAGTTGAAATTTATAAATTCCAAAGATGTCATATTCAGTTGGACGCACAACAAGACAAGGCGAGACTGCTTAAACCCGGAATACTTTAAATAGGATGCATTTACCAATACAATTCTTTTCTTAGAATACGCCAATGTACGAAACGTTATCTGAAACACTTTGTATTGTTCGAAGAAGTACGCCTCAGATACCTTAACTTTCTGATACAAAGTTAGTGATGGCAAACGCTGTAAATTTTCTCCCCTCATGTTGCTCTTTGGTTCCACTAAGATATTTCCTACCATGAAGTCTTTCCCATTTTCTGAATCCATCAAATGAAATCGGTGGCTACTAGGACCAATCTCCACGTTTGCCCAAACAATTGCTTCTGACGAAGACTCTAGAAACGGATTTCGGCAGATGACGACTTTTAGTCCATGTTCTCTCATGAAGTCTGTACCAATTATGCACTCGTCACATATATCAGCCACCAGAAACGCGTGAGAGAATGTAATCCCGTTCAGTTGGATTTTTATGCGGACTTCACCCTATAACTTAATTGTTGCTCCCATAGCTGTTTGCAAGCTGAGACTGCTGGTGTTATGCAACCAAGACTTCTGCACAAGATCCCTCCTGATGATTGAGGCCGTAGCACCGGTCTCTATTCTTGCCATTCATTTACCGCTGACTACTTCTACGATCGTTCCTCTGCACCAAGTCTTCCGCATAGATGCTACTTCCCTGACGACGGTGTTCCTTTGGAAGCCAGAGCGAAAGCAAGTGCTTCAGCAAGGGTTCTTTTCCCCGCCATCCTGACTGCTGACTGTAGCTTTGAATCTGCGATTCCCCTGATGAATGCGTCCTTTGTCATTTCGTCGATTATACAATGGGATATGACAAATGTGCCAGTCTACTCACGCGTGGTTATCCCCAAACCGTTTCTCGATCGACTGTACTAGAGCTATATAGTTTTTGCAAGGCCATTGTTAGCGCAAAGCACTTCTCCTCATTGTCCCAGTTGTTCGCACAAGCAGCCATTTCAAACTGCTTCTTATGAGTAGACCATGAGGTCTGGCCATCGAATGAGGGAAGCTTCAACTCTTTTCTCCTTGAGCTACTTAAAGAACATTCTCGTGGTTTCTCTTTTCGCACTGTGTCGAGCTCTTGTGCTAGTTGCTCAACTTTGTTCTCTATTTGTTCGAATTTTTCGTCGATTTCTTCGAACTTTCGCTGTAGAATGTTCTTTTGTTCTTCCAGATTTTCCTTTTCTTTTGTTCAATGCTGTTTTTCTATTAGTCTAGATTTTTCATTTGTTCGTCCATTTTTAACAAAAGGAGTTGCGTCATCGCAGCCATGTTATTACCGGTACTTATCTGTTCTTCCTTGCTAACGTCAAAGGAGTATGTATCTGGATCATGCCTCTCGTTGTTCAAAGCATCGGAATCACAGTCAGAGCACCAAGCCGCTTTTTCCTCCACTGGCGCTCTTCATTTCGTCACCCTACCAATTCTTATAAATTTCTACACGAGATTTTTCTTTGGGCAGGAATTGCAAAAACATCAAATCAATTAAATTTTAAAAGAACTGTCAAATTCATAAAAATTTTATTTTGTGTGAATTGCGACAATTTTATGCAAATTAACTCAAAAGATGACTTGGATTTTCACAAAAAGGAGAAAAAAGAGCTTCATATTGAAGCGAATTGTTAGCCTCATACAATAGATCTCATTAAACTCATATTACATCAATAAAATAGTAACAGTAACCAATCTAAAAATCTTCCTCCTGTTTTACAATTTCTTTTTTGTTTTGTTTTTACTTCTTACTTTTGACGTTTAAAAAACATTTTCCAAATCGCGTTCCCGCAAGATCTTGGGTTTAAGAGAGAATTTATTCCCACTCTTGAAACTTAAGAAAACAATTATCTTTTGCTACAAAAATCTTGCGAGAACAAACCTAATAAGTCCTATCCCACTTCTGACACCAACGCAGAATGTTTGTGTAGGTACAAATGATAGAACTTATTCCTTTCTATGCAATCACTTCTTTATCTTTTACTAATAGCGTTTTCGTTTGGGCTGTCAGAAAGCTTTTTTGTTGTGTACCCGGATTTTTATTTAAATGGAACACTAAAACATCTTCGCACTTTTATTGGGTTTAAGAGAGAATTTATTCCCACTCTTGAAACTTAAAAAAACAATTCTCTTTTGCTACAAAAATCTTGCGAGAACAAACCTAATAAGTCCTATCCCACTTCTGACACCAACGCAGAATGTTTGTGTTGGTACAAATGATAGAACTTATTCCTTTCTATGCAATCACTTCTTTATCTTTTACTAATAGCGTTTTCGTTTGGGCTGTCAGAAGGCTTTTTTGTTGTGTACCCGGATTTTTATTTAAATGAAACACTAAAAACATCTTCGCACTTTTATATTTTAAATATCTTTGCTAGCGAATCAATTTGAACACTCAGAATAATAAATTGGCCAAACACAGGCGATGGCGCGAAAACAGAAACCTAGTTAGACACACAATACTATTTGACGTTTATACATATTTACATAAAATCAATTTTAATTCTCAAATGATATCGAGAAGCAAAATGTTGATTCTGAAAAAATGAGGAGAATTGGTTTTATGTCACTTTACTTCCCCAGAGCACGGAGAAAAACCCAAACTTTATTACCACTGTGGTAATTCACATTTCAAATTTCACTTTAGAACTAACTTGCATATCTTGGGGTATGCTGATATTTATACTCCCCTGACATCTTTCGAGAACAATCTGTACCATCCAGCGTTCCATACATTTTTCCTATTTGCTAGAAAATGTTATAAAAGCTTCCATTTTTCATTCTCCGATGGTTGCGTCTTCTGCTATTCAAATATGAAAATCTTCTCCTAATCAAATATGGGTGACACTGTTCACATTCGCATGGATATCACAATAACAATACTGCACATACAAACCGCGCATGTCATCTGCTATCAATATTTTGAATTTTTGATTTCGCTGTCCTCGTTATCTGACGCCTCACACATATAAATTATTTCTCATTAATAAGGTAGTAAATCAGATCTTGCGTTGGCATAAATCTATATACGAGTAGTTGTTTAAATTTAATCGTTGAACTTACAACAGAGGAATATTTTAAGATTGCATAAAAGTACAATGACAAAAGTAAACGCCTAGCTCCCCCTAGTCTCAGAATTTTTCAAAACGCAATAGTAAATACTTAAACCTTTTTTTAATTTTGAAATTTATTTTTACAATATATCAGCAGCACCTATCGCTAGTTTGACACCGAATTGTACATGACCGTGTGGCCTAATGGATAAGGCGTCGGACTTCGGATCCGAAGATTGCAGGTTCGAGTCCTGTCACGGTCGACGCATATATTTTTTAATTTTTACGATCGAACTTATAAGAATTTATTATAAACATCTATGTCCGGAAATCTCTTCTCCGTCTGTCGATTAAGTAACTCTGTGTTTTGGCACTGGCCTATCAATAGGCAAGCTCATTCACATTGATTTATGCAAAGTATGATTGGTTCGTAGTTCTATTCATTTAATTGGATGAATAGAAATTTCTAAATTTGGGTGACAACAGATTTCTGTCAAAAATTCTACGTTTTGGCAGGTAAGCCGCTTATAGCACAAGCATAATCGTATATCCCACAGTTTGTGACCATTAAAAAGCACTTGTACCCATACATTAATATATTTTCTGAGAAGCTCTCAATTTAAATCACAAATTCTTGAACAATTCAACACTGTACATATGTAACATAAATACATAATATGTTCGAGTATGATAGCTTAACCCCATAAACTCTTAATTGACCTCGAATTGCTTGGTTTCTTATCTTGCTTGTTTTGTTTGTTTTTATTTTCCTGCTGTGCAGGACGCTCTTCCTCATCTTCATCCTTCTCTTCCTCTGAATCACCTTCATCGACTTCTTCTTCTACTTTATTGTCAGAACCTACAGTTGTATCATTTTTGGGATCAATATCCACTAGACTGTCAAAGTACTCCTGATTGACGAGGTTGAAGCCCATTCTAGTCTCATTCACAGTAATGGAATACTCATCTAAGAAACTCTCTCCAACAGATACCAATTTTCCAATCTTCAGATATGGTCCCGTATCACCTGTCATTGGAGGCCAATTTGGCATTCCTGGTGCTTTAGGCACTCCGGTCGCAGCAAATGATGTCCACAGGGATACCATACGTTTGGCAATCTTCAAATCCCGATTAGTGGTGAGCGCTGCATACCATGGCCAGGGGAATAGATACAAGTTATCATCGGTTAGAGAGACTCCCAAATCGAATGGATGGACATCCGGCTCTTCAGTTTCCGGAGTTTGATAGCGATTAGTTTCACCAGTATAATCGAAGCTGTAGAGGTAGGTACTGTTGGCTAGCTTCTTAGCGTTGGCTTGCATTGCAAGAAGCACTGGGTTTTTAAATGGAATTGTTCCGCACATCTAGGAATACAAATTAACTTAAGTATAAGAACTTTATCCACCAGAATTGACTGGTAACTTACATCAATCAAACCAGGAATCATCGTGTAAAAAGTACCATTCTGAATCTCTTCCTTCGTAAAGAACTCTGTCTTAGCAAACTCTCTCCACGCATTATTTGGGTCAACACCATTCGTCTGACCGATGATGTGTTTGATGTATCCTACGCCATCATACACATCGTCCGGAATGGTTTCATTAAAGTTATCAACGAATATATCTAAAAGTGGATTCAGCCTATTAACACATATTCACAAGAAGCTATTTTGTACTCACCCTTCAGAATAAATGTTCCAGCATTCTTGACGCTTCCACCGATGGTAGGATAGGTTCGGAAATTCCCCAAGGCCAACAGTTTTCCTGGCTGTTCTGGCAAAATGCCACTAGGTCCACCGACAACAAATTGAGTTCCCCCATAGTTTCCAATACCGAGGTTAGCACGTTCATTCCCATGAATGCTAAATCCCTCCAGCAAAGTACTTGCGTTCGCACTTAGCAAGCATTTGTTTAAAGATTGGACATCCTGGAAATCTTTACATTTAGATTGCTTTCCAATGTCCTTCGAGGCATCTAATGGATCATCAGTGAGGAAAGCCGGTGACAAAGCCGAACCAGATTGATAAATCACTCGATGGAAGAGCCCTTCAGGCACAGCTGGACTCATAGTCAAAACATTTATCAATGCAGCTCCTCCAACTTGTCCGAACAGTGTTACCCTAGATGGATCACCGCCGAAATATGCAATGTTCTTTTGTATCCATTTGAGGGCTAGAATAACATCACTGACGCCTGCGTTTCCTGGAATGTCTTTGGTGAGAGTTGAAAGGAATCCAAAAGGTCCCAAACGGTAACGAATCGACACTAAGACAACGTCCTTTTCAAGCAAATAGCCTGGTGGAGCTTCAACAGAGCTTCCGTCATACAAAAAGTCACCGTGGATGTAGACCATAACAGGAGAATTTTCTTTTAACTTGAGAAATAACCAAAAATTAGTAAATTCTTGAAGCGGAGTATGTTTACCTCAAACCCACCGACTTTGTGTTGACAGATAGGAATAGACAATCTTCTGCATCTTTATTTTTTCGTTCCAGTTGCTTGATGGTAGATATGTCCTGGAGAGACGGACATCCCCTTCGCATAGAGAAAGCGTTACGGACTTCAGTCCATGGCTTCGCAGGAACTGATGCCTGGTCGTCAGTTACAAATCGACATTAAAGACTTCGTTAATAAACAAATTCTGCTGCTAAGTAGTTCTTACCTTAAATCTCAAATCGCCCGATGGTGCTTCACCATACTTTATGTCCAAGAACTGGTAAATCAACTTCCGACTCCATTGAGTCCGTGTAATGCGTCCTCTGACCTTTCCTACTTCTGGAATATTCACATCGATATAACGATATGTCTTCGCCGCGGACGGCTGAAACTGCTTGAGTTCAATTTCGACAGGAACTACGTCCTCTTGAGTACAAAGAACAGCAGTGACAACTGCCAATACCACTGCTAAAATTAAGCTCGACAACGATGCCATCGCAACTACGCCAAAGCTGAAATCAAACTAAATCTCCATGCTGCTGTGGTAAAAAGAAATCTTTCTTATATCTCGATCTCAGAAGAATTATCTCAAAAGGTGGGCATAGAGAGGCTCTTGAGATAGAAAAAAAAATCGGTTTTGCGCGCTTTAAAAGTTTTTTAGCCAATGGTTGATAAAAGATACTCATAAAGAGGTCATTTCTCTCCAAACAATTTATACAACTTGGATTGAGATCTTGGTCTTAGGGAAATTGGAAGAAACACGGAACATAGAGTGACGTTTTTTAGAATGGAAAGCAATTTGGATTTGGAGGAATTTAGTTTTTTTTTTTTTTGCATAATGTATGCCAAAGATTATTGTGGAACATTGTAGACACAGTCACCACTGAACAATAGAAATATTCTTCAACTGTCAAACTGGTTCAGTTCTTTGACCCAAAAAATTAGAATCAGCATGAATCAGTTGGGCATCTGGACATCTGGACGACTGTTTTGTTTTTGCACAAATTACATACAAATATTATGGTACTCGTGCATGTTATCATTCCATTGAATCTTAATGTGAAGTGGTAGGTGCTGAGCTTGATCGATTGTACTTGGATTTAATCTTTCAGCTTGGGGGCGTGAAAGCAAATATTTTGTTCAAATCACTGTCCTTTTGGTGTTTTTGTCTGTAGTTCTATTTGAGTGACTAATCGGTATATGCTGACAACCGTAAGTGGAGCCAGTGATCCGTAGAGTTCATTAAAAAAGAATATGAATTAAAATAAGGCAAGGGCTTACGGATGTATATAAGTATGTACATACTTGCTGAGATTGGGGAGAGTACGATAACTTTAGCGCCAAAAATTGATAAAGGTTTTTTATAGAGGGGTCAAAAACAAGCATTTTTTACTATGGGAGGGTGGTCTATCTCGCCCCGTTTAGGACGTAGGGGCAATTTTATTAAAAAATGACTTAAAATGGAAAAAAAATATTACAAAACAACGGCAATACATACAATAAAGTACTGTACCGGTTTCGAAAGTCAGAAACCAATTCTTCAACCTTAAGTTCCAGCTATATTATTTGTATCAATAGTTCTTAAGAAATTCGCATGCAAACCCAAAATTTTGATAAAACAATTTAGAAATGAAGTTTGGACCAATTTTTTTCAGAATTGTGAAAGGAAGTGCTAAATTGGATTGGATTCGACCGAATGGATTTATGTCGTCTAGTTTTTGAGAAAATTGAAAATTACCAAAATTACCGTTTTATGAGATTTTTGTTTTTTTTTTTTGTATTTACGGTGGTCTCACTTTGAGGATTAATGTTGATGTTGATCTTTGTAATCTTTGTAAGAATGCACCACGAGGAGGTAGAATTGCATTGCATTCCGCGTCTCAATCAGTCAGTTTGTCAGTAAGTGAGTAGTTAGTTAAAAATAGTCAAGTCGATTTTTAATGTACATATTAAAAAGGTATGTAAGTCTCGTCAATAAAATCATCGTCCGTACTGGTGTTATTGTCGAGTTCGTTGATTTCGTCGATGATGGTGAAGAGCCGAGGTTGTTTTGGTGGTAAAATACCTTCTAAGTGCTCACTGTGAACGGTGGGAGGGTCGAAGTATTTTAATTGCAAACCTACACTTTCTTTACCATCGATAAAACATGGGTATACTTTTTTTACGTCCAGCAAAAATTCCATAATTTGGGAGCCCAAGTAATCCTTATATTTTTTTTCAAGGCAGTATTTTCGATAAAAAGGTGAAGGTGAAGGTACGAGGGGCGTTCAACATATTCTCGGTATCGGGGTGAAGCTGTGGTTGTATATATAAATTGACTTATTTATCAAGTAATACTATTATTTTAGTGCATTCATGTAAAATTTTATATAAATGTGATTATTAATTCGCGTTTTATCTCTAGTTAAACAGAATCATAATGGCAACTGAGACGATGATGGTGAAAATTGACCATAGCGCTGTAATTAAATTTCTCACTAAGCAAGGAAAAGGTCAAAAAACTATTCATGAAGAGATGGTGGCTGTTTACCAGGGTTCCGCACCTTCATTATCAACTGTGCAAAAGTGGTCAAGTGAGTTCAAGAGAGGCAGAGAGAGCATTGAAGACGACCCCCCTCCGGCGCCCCGGCTACTGCTTGTACGGGAGAAAGCATCAAAGAAGTCGAAAAACTTGTTCTTGAGGATGCCCGAATAAAGGTGAAAATGATGGCAGAGATCACCAAGCTTTCAATTGGTACCATTCACACCATTCTTCATGACCATCTTAACCTTTCAAAGGTCAGTGCAAGGTGGGTGCCACGAATGCTCACAGCGCCTCAGAAAAAAGTGAGAATCGCATGCTGTAGAGAGCTTTTGGAGATGTGTAGTGAGAACGCGGACGGTGTTATGGATCGAATTGTTACTGGGGACGAAACATGGGTCCACCACTATGATCCTGAAAGCAAACAAGAGTCCATGCAGTGGCATAAAAAAGGAACAGACCCCCCGAAGAAGTTCAAGGTCACTCCGTCTACCGGGAAGCTTATGGCCACAGTTTTTTGGGACTCAGAGGGAATCTTGCTCATTGAGTACAAAAAAAAGGTGAAACCATCAACGCCACATCCTACGCTTCCACTTTGCATAATTTGCGGGAGGAAATTAAAAAGAAAAGACGGGGTAAAATCGCAGCGGGTGTGTTGCTTCTTCATGACAACGCTCCTGTTCACACGGCGCGAGTTTCCAAGGCTGCTGCGCGAGATTGTGGTTTCGAAGAAATCCAACACCCACCCTATAGTCCAGACCTTGCCCCTAGTGATTATTTCCTGTTTCCGGATTTGAAAAAATGTCTTCGTGGAAAAAGATTTTCGGATGATGAAGAACTCAAGTCGGCAATAAATGGGTATTTTGCAGAGAAAGAGGAAATTTATTTTTTTGAGGGTTTAAAAAAGCTTATCTCAAGATGTAACAAATGCATTGATGTTAGGGGAGATTATATTGAAAAATAAAAACAATTTAAATTGAATTCGCATTTTCCTTCATATCGATACCGAGAATATATTGAACGCCCCTCGTAGTCTGTTGTTTTTCGGTATAAAATTGTTTTTTTCAGAAGCTTGTTCTGATTCTCCAGATCATTAATTGTGTTGGTTGCATCATTGGTTGGTGGTTCGTAATATCATGTGTTGTGGAACTAGAGAATATTTTTTCAGCACCTATATACTGGCGCGCGCTGTCGGTACAAATACGACTGGTGTTGGGGTCAACGTATTTATGGATATAAGGCCACAAATCTTCCTTACATTTGGAGTTTACTTTAAAGAAACGCCCGACCTTATCTTCTTTGCAAAACAACCCCAATACCACGATTGTCATTTGTTCAGTAATACGGCCTCTGTGGTATTTCCTTTTCGTAAGAAAAGTTTCGTCGATTTGTACAGTTTTTCCTTTGCCGCCAATGTTAACATCAACGTGAGACGATATAATTTCGGCTATTTCAGGACAATAGCTAAAGTAATCTATTATATGTAGTAGATTTGCTTAGCTCATTTTTATTGTCATGATGGCGCCAAGCGATTAAATGCTAATTTTAAAAAAATGATATACAACAATATTTAAAAAAAACAAAGTTGTAACTTATGATTTAATTAATTTACCTGAAAAACCGTGTTCACAGGCATTTTGATCACAAAAGAGATAATTATCGCAAGAACCTTTCGAATCTCTGGCCGACATTGAGGTCAATGGAAAAATGTGCCGATAGATGGGTTAGTTGTATTCCTAAAATTTTTGTCACCTTTTTTTTAGAGCTTTTTCTTGAGCATCGCCACATCCAACCGAACTTTATTTTTTTGCATTTTTCCAACTTCATCCGTAAATTGCAACACAGTGGGGGAGTTGATGTTTTAGTGGGAATTAGACCAATTTCTTCTAAAAAAGCAATGCTGTTTTTGTTTGTCGACACCAAATCCGCAAACGAACAAAATATTGAGAAGTCATTTATTGTAGTTTAGGATGGATTAGAGGATGCTTAGCCGCCATTGCTTATTCACAATAAATAATACCCGATTCGCACTAAGGTTGAACATAGAATGACCTTTGTGAATATCAACAACTACACGCTTTACCACATGTGTATGAAAAACAAAACAACAGTACAAAAGTCACCCGTTTGTTCGGTTATATTTTGCATTATTATCGAGTGCATTATACATTACGCAAAGTACAAACATACACACTACGCAAAGTGAATAATTTGCTACATGTGAATTTGAATATGTGGATTTTCTATAATTTTGGAATGAGTACTGTAGGTGAAGAGTATTGATGACACAGGCGCCTGCCTGACGAAAAGCACATACGCCGAGCGGAGCAACGAAGTTGCGTGAGCAGAACCTGCCGCCTGCAGAAAGAGAGTTGAAATCCTGCCAAGCGGGTCGCCCGTGTACTTTTAATTAAGAAAACTATTGATATAGGCGCCTGCCAGACGTTTAATTTATTATATTCATTTACTTACCTCAAGGGAAGACCATGTAAATGCCAAAAATATAAAAAAAAAACATACATAGTAATTTTCAATTTTCTCAAAAACTACATGACATAAATCCATTTGGATTTTTGTGTTCGATTCAAAATTGATATAGGCATCGACCACAGAAATCCAATTTAGTACTTCATTTCACAATTTTGAAAAAATTTGGTCCAAACTTCATTTTTTAAATTTTTTTTATCAAAATTTTGGGTTTGCATGCGAATTTCTTAAAAACTATACAAGAAATAGCTGAAAATAATATAGCTGGAACTTAGGGTTAAAGAATAGGTTTCTGACTTTCGAAACTGGTACAATTCTTTATTGTAAGTTTCGCCGTTGTTTTTTAATAATTTTTTTTCCATTTTAAGTCATTTTTTAATAAAATTGCTAATACCTCCTAAACGGGCTAGATAGACCACCCCACTCATAGTGAAAAATGTTTGTTTTTGATGCCTATAAAAAAAGCCGTTATCAATTTTTGGCGCCAAAGTTATCGTACTCGTGCCCTGAGATAATATGAACTCGTATTGACTTCAGCAGACAGGGGTTTTTAAATGAACAGCACATTTTATTATCAAGCGATTAAATTTAAATCAAACTAAGGAAATTTGTAGATAAATCGATAAGGTATACATATGTAATCAACAAGAGTATTGCATCGTAGGCTTTAAATTTGTGATATCGACACTAAAGTGTGTGATTGTTATTAATAAATTCGGTCAATATAACCACGTTCGAGGCCTGAACTAACAACGTCGTCGCACCTCCATCCGATGTGTTTAAACCGAAATTTCGGTCTTCCTTTTCTAGCAAGTTGCTGCGATTTTTGGGCGGTAGGCTTCTACCTCTAGTATTGTGGATTACAACCATTATTTTCCATAGGTCGCGGTTTCGTAGGATTCAAGGATCTGTTCCGTTTGCATACTCATCGTCTATGTAGCTTTTACCTCCGTGAAGTTAAACTTATAAGATCAAAGTTTTATTGAACAAGATTTTGACCCTTCGAGTTAAAACTTTCTACATTAGGTGCTTAGATAAATCAAGGTCTAAACTAACTCAATCTTTGCCTATATATCATATTATACCTCTTAATTGTCACATTCTGTCACTGGTACATGTCTGGCTGGTAAATTTTTGATGGTGAAAAATATTGAGGAAATCGCACGACAAGCGAAATATTTGGTATCTTTCGGAAGTTCTGTTTATAAGCTAAGCGCTACAGGATGAAACAACCGGAATTAGGTTTCTCGTATTCAATCGGTGCTAACATATACGGCTTTGAAGTCGATAAATGGATGGTGAATATCGACTTGGAACTCGTTGGCCTCTGAAACAATATCAATCCACACAATACACGCCTTCATCAGTTTTGAAAATCTCTGATAGTAATCTGTCCGAGTTCTTCAGCCTTTTATAGCTGTGCCGAGTACCTCTTGGTTAGGCGGAAGAACTAACTAACTATAAACGGAAGTTGGGATTCCTTCATATTTTATCAGTCTCCAGTCAACCTACGAGTAAGTTTCCTAATTTGGCGTGGCGGACTTAACTTCTTGTTTATGGAGCCCAGTAGCGCGTAGAAGCAATCTTTATTTGGAAAAGTTTTCATTCTTCTCTATTGGGGCGTTATGGTTTATCAGGTTTCTGTTGACGAATCTCGCCTTGATGCGAATTGTGCTCAGGCATTCGTTCAGATATCTAAAATAAAGTAAAACGTATTAAGTTTCACCTAAGTCTTCCTCTGATCACAAATTCACACCCAAATAGGCACTGTTTCTGCTCATTCCCCTTCTACCTGTTCCATTTCATTTATATCTCTGGTAGTGGTCTTAGGTCTTCACTAATTGTTCAGCTGCATGTGGTCTGGTAAGGGTCCGGGAATTGCAAGTGCATAGTCCAGCGTTTCCCAAATGGTGTTCCGCAGAACCATGTGGTTCCATGGAAGGGTCGAAGGGGTTCCGTAGAAAAAACATAATCACGCCGTCGCGTCACACCGAAATTCATACATCTACGAGTAGTCATCCGCGAAAAAAATATTTTTAATTTGTTGTGTCTACCCAGTTTATCCGACAGCTCAATTTGCGTTGAAGCAATCCGTATTGGTTAAATACGCTCGAACACAATTTCAAACCGCATTGAAATATTCAACACGCATACGTTCATTCCTGCTTATAAAACCCATTGAAAATATGTAACCGCTTTGAAATATCGTATAAACCTTTTCAAATCGCATTGAAACATTTTACTCTCTCACGCTCTCATCATTCTTTCATCATCGGGCAGGTATTAGTTGTGTATTTAAAATAAGGGGTTGCAAATGAAATATTTGGATAGACAAAGAAATAAAAAGAATGTTTCTTCCATTATCGGGCAGGTAATCAGTTGTATATTTAAAATGTGGGATTGCAAACGAATTATTTGAAAAGAGAAAGAAATAATAACAATGTATCAGTGTTAGTGTAAAGGGTCAGTTCAACCAGCTGTTAGTTAAACTTCTCTCAATTTTCTCTCGCTCAATTTGGATATTTTCATATAAACACCAGCATTTCTACGGGTATTGAACCAATGCGGATTGCTTCAACGCAAATTGAGCTGTCGGATAAACTGGGTAAGTGGCACCATAGGTGTTGCGTTTTGGGAAGAATGCCATGTGAGTACACACACTTGTACATTGTAGGTAGGGGTTGCTTTAGCTATTCAAACAAAACTGCATTCAAAACAATTGGTTACATCGGATATGTAAGGGGAGATTTTCTTATTGGTTTTGGTTCGAATTCGCCCCTTTTTACTATGGACATTATGCCAGTTTGTTGTAAGTATTCGGTGCAGAACGAAGTTATACGCTACAGCGCGGTTTGTCAATTTATTGTACTTAAATATTTTGTGTTTTAAGATCGTATTAAAAGAAGTGGATAGTGTAATTTTTTTTGTTTTTCTTTATTTTAAGCTTTGAAGTGTGGTGTGGCACTTTATCACTACAGGGATAGATGCCACACTTTTTTGTGAAGATACCAGCTTGTAAGAATTTGTTCTGCTTTTTGTTTCGGTTTGGAATAATGGACAATTGGCTCAAAACGTTGAGCCTCACAAGTTTTATATCGTGTTCACCAGTAGTAGAGCGTACTGGAAATAATTCAGAAGAACCTGTTTCCTTTTTTTCAGTAAGAAAGTTATATACTCGTACATATATTCAAGTCAATCTATACATAAATGCAGTCCGGCCAATAACTAGTTGGCTTACTCACCTTACACGCATTAATTTTTTAATTTCATTTTTATTTTATAAATCTTTTGGTTGTTTATTATTAACGAGTATTACTGTTGTTTTCGGTTATTACATATTAGGTTTGTAAATTTATTCTAGGGTACAGTTAATACAGAAGGCTCTTGTCGTCGGCAAGACCGACACAGTATACCTATCAACAAAAGGGGTGAACTTCAGGTGAACTTCCTGCAGAAAATGCTGAACATCCTGATGGACAATGCGTTATTTGCAACAAAATTCTGTTAAACAGCTCTTTGGTAAGTGCAAAGTTTAAGCGACAGCTTGAAACCAACCACCCGCAATTGAAGGATAAAAACTTAAGTTTTTTTGAAAGACGCATAAAAGTACAAAAAACTGGTGGTATACTATACACAGATATGCAAAAACAGATAATGAAAACGCAACTGAAGCATCATTCCTAATAAGCTACAGAATTGCGCATGCTGGTAGACCACACACGATTGAGGAAAATTTAATAAAACCGTGCATGACAGAAATCGTCAGCTGCGTACTTGGAGAAGAACAGCAGTCCAGTGTTCCAATAATATCATATCTGATCGAATCCATAAGATTTCGGACCATATTGAAGATGAAATAATTTGTAGATTGAAAGACAGTGAGATGTTTGCAATACAACTTGACGAAAGTACATATGTCGCCGGGTTATCAATATTGCTTGTTTTCCTGAGATACCCCTTCGGAGGATCTATTGAATAAGATTTATTTCTCTGTGAACCTTTGGACACCAACACGACTGGGGAAGAAATTTTTAAAGTCATTGATAATTATATGAGTAAACACCATATTCAATGGACCAAATGTATTGACGTATGCAGCGATGGAGCAGCAGCTATGACCGGCAAAATAAAAGGTGGCAAGAATAAAGAATGTTGCACCGAAATGTAGTAGTAGCAACTGCGTTTTACATCGTCATGCCTTTGTCGCGAAGAAAATTTCACCTGATTTAAAAAAAGTTCTCGATGAAGCCGTACAAATAGTTAATTACGTCAAATCACGCCCACTCCAGTCAACGCTTTTTAAAAAAGTGTGTGAAGATGTAGGATGTTAGCATCAATCTCTTCTGCTATACATGGAAGTGAGATGGATTTCGAGGGGAAGAGTTTTATCAAGAGTATTTGAATTGCGCAACAAGCTCAAGATATTCTTCGTCGAACAGCCATTCCTGCATACGTAAGCGCGCTTGTTGAACTCTTGCACGATGAGCAATGGTTTTTGAAATTGGCTTATTTGGCCGATATATTCGTTAAACTCAACGTAATTTTCCATTCCTTACAGGGAAGAACCACAACCAAATTTACTGTTAAAAACAAAATATCTTCACTTAAAACCAAACTTGGATAGAATGTGTTAAGCAAAAAAATTACGAAAGTTTTACTCTTATTTTTGGAAGAAAATATGTTGCAAGTTACGAGTACTTCACATGATCAAAGAAGCATACATCAAAATTTAGTTACCCTTAAAAAATCTTTGGAAGAGTATTTCCCCGAGAAAATGGACGACATAGACTGGGTACAGATGCTAAATGTGCCAGAGTATGAAAATTTGATCGACATCAAATGTTCATCCCTTCTTATACAAAATTTTGAATCAGATGATTCTAATTTGAATACATTTTGGGTTGGACTGAAAGATGAATACCCTGCAGTCGTAGAAAAAGCTCTTATGGTTCTGCTTCCATTTGTAACAACTTACCGATGCGAGGCCGGGCTTACGGTTACAAATTTTTGGTTCTACAATAAATGTTTTATAAAACTTAAAATAATTATTTTTATATCATTTACTCTTTGATCATTTAGGGTTCCGTAGTCGAAAAAAATTGGGAACCTATGGCATAGTCGATAGTCGTTGTCCGTTTACTATTTACTGATGACAACATCGTGTTAGGACTGTGAACCTGATAGTACAACTCTCAGTCTGGTGAGTTAGATCCCTAAGACGATGGTGCCAGAAGTTCATTACAGGGGTATGAGCACTGCCGTTGGTTCGCTGGAAACTCTTTCGTCACCATTTCGACAACTTAAAAAATCTTAACGAAACCGGAGCTGCGGGTATGTAGAAGTATTACGAATGAGTAAGCCCGTTGGCTTTTTTCTCCATTTTGGTCCTTTTCACATGCAATTCAATATACGAGTATAGCTTGCCTCTTATCTACAATCGCCCTTCTGGTTCCGCCGTTCTACCACCAAATTTCATTATTAAGGTAGAGCTTGCTAATTCAAACACGGCACAAGGTTTTTATACTTCTTATATGATATATCCCTAGAAATTATTCAACATAAATTGCACTAAAAGTTCTGTTACTGTGGTTCACCCAAGATCATTTTACAGTCCATTATTCGTTGTTTCGCGGTATTGCAGGAAAAATTGAAATCTAACTGCGCATTTTGTCGCCCACTTCATTCCAAAATTCGTGCCGTTCTTGTCTAATGAATAACGTATTTGAAATAGTCTGCACCCGAATGAGTTAAGTATAACTTCTACCTAGAGAACCTCTATTTCATTATCTGTTTCATGTTATAGACAATCACTATATTTCATGTTTCGTTTTAAATTACTCGTATTTTGGTCATTATTATAGATGTAAGACATGTAAGATGTAAGACATCTCTATTTCCGACAATCATTATGCCAACAATCCAGCTTGTGATACGTAGACCTGTTTCTAAAAGCATCATATTCGAAAATCTACGAGCTCTGTCAATGATATTTCCTTTCGTTTCGAGTCCACTTTTCCATCGGGCATCGGCTTTATCTGTAGATGCTCTCATAAACGAAATCAAATAAGTGCTAATTGATTCAAGAAACCAATCTAACTTTCGGAATAAATGAATATGCATTTGAAAAAGGGTAAATGTGGATCTTAGCCATTATGTTGTAAGATCCAAATAGATAAACTTCAGATAGGAAGAAACTACGAAACGCCTAGAAAAATAAATCGACTGTGGAATCACGATTGGAGTACTTTCACCTGAAATTATCCTCGAAATGGTATGGAGAACTAGCTATGGTGTACCGAACAACAATTGCAGTGCAGTGCAATGCAATATCCAGCGCATTGGAACACAGCGGTGGTACATTTATTGCCAAAACGATAAATCAACTTTAATACGAATTCACAGGTAATTCACAATTTTATTAAAGTATTATTAATTAGTTTATTTCTAGTAAGACAAACTAATTAAAATATATATATATATCGACTGAAGTGCGATGAGTGGTGTTAAAATGAAGTGTCCGCTGAGAAAATCCAAAAGCAAGTGGCAGATGGCTGGCAGCGGAAAAGGAATGTGCTTAAAACGTCAAGTATAATCGACGACATCTAGGTACTGGAAGGCAAATCGGATTCTTGTGCTTGAAACTCCCTCATGTAAACACAACAGTTTCCTTCGCACTTATTTGGAATTCATCCCGATTAGTTTTTTCTTCAGTAAGCGTTCGGACCGTCTGGAATTTGATGAACTAGGAAGTGTATTGAACCGGACTCGCTTTTTCCTGACACATCTCGACTGGGTTGTAGGAATGTTGGAACTTGAAGCTCGACTTGCACGATCGGCTTCTTCAGCTTCAGCCGACGTTAAGCAACCTGGTACATTAGGTGATGTGAACACAATCACAGGTGCTGATGGTGAATTCGTCGTAATCACTGAATACTCTCCAATCTTTGGTGATGATGAAAGTGGTGCTTCAAGCGGTGGATTATTTTCAGCTTGATGACTCGTCTAATTTGTTTGTGAATCGTCTGAATTGGAGTAAGAAATAGAATTAGTAAAAATGAATTGTTTACTTGCCTGAAATCCTGAAATGGGTTGTTGATTTTCGAAAACTTCTCTTTTTCGAATTTGGTTTTGATGACGACGCCAAATACGAGTAGTCCCATGTTCAGTTTTAACCTTATACATTCTCCTTCCCAATAACTCCAAGACGACTGCTTTAACTGATTTAGCTTTGCATAGGTATTGCCTCTGGCAAATTTAGATGATTTTGCTTTTCTGTGAACAGTTGGCAACGTTCATGGAGCTTCTCTGTAATAAAATCTTACATCCCCACAATAACAGACTCTTTAAGTTCTCTACGGTCTTCCCTCGATTTTCATCTTCAAAGCACATCCAGAAGCAGCGTTCCGTCTAATAACGATCAGTTGCTCATAAACATCATGTGCCAAATAAGCGATTTAAGCAACGAGATAACCGAATCACGGGCGCTGTTAATCGAAATTGCTGATCACATCCGGATAACTTCCAGTAAAATCAAAGATATACCGGTGCAATCCCAGCCCCCACCGACTCCATCATACAACACCTCGCTTCTCACTGAGATGCTTGAATCTGCAATTATGGAACCACCAGTAACTCCTGGATCATCTTCTCCTCCACCACAACCCTCTTCGGTAAATGATGCTACTACACCAACTCCTGAACCCACAATCTCAAGATTCGGAATCTTATGGACACTTTCGGAGTGGAACACGAGAATAAAAAAGTTGAACAATTTCAACAAAGCTGAGTCAGTTGCCTTTTTAATAAGAGGTACTCTCCTCGATCGAAACAGGCTAACTAGTCTCTTCAAATCTAAATTTAAAATAGATGTCAGCAACTGCCGTAAGATCTCCACCAACACCTTCAAGGTAAGCATCCCGTCAAAATATGAATGGATGTTTATCAACCCTGCTTCCGACGTCATCAATCTGGGTGGATTAATTATGGAAAGAATTAAACCGAATAAAGGAAACAACAAACATTGCAAGGATACTACCTTTACCTCAAAATCCACTAAATCTAAAAAACAGAATAATGTTAATTTTAAGTCTAATCCTATACCGAAGCCTAACTCTTCCAAAAAAAAACCAACTCCTAACAAACAAACTCCTGATGCAAATTGGAGTTTTAAAGTTGGGACATTTCCTGTCTTCACTCCTCCTTCAATTCATACTGCCAATCGCGTATATACTAAATGTTCTTCCACCGCGTCCAACTCAATTCCTAAGCGCGTATCTTTCAATTTAGATCCTCCTCCCAGTCATTTACAAAACTCAACATCTTCTCATTCCCCTCATACAAAAATGGCATACCCCAACTTTATTCGCTCCCATATTTTAAATCCCTCCCCATGTTCTAAGCTAGACTCCCACCCTAATACCACGCCACCTTCTTTTTTAGACCCCATTCTTCCTCCAAAGGCAAAGTTAACCAAGCACCTTATCGATTCTGGGGAAGATGGCCGATATGTTCTCTCTCGTTTAAGAGACCGCAGATTATATGATAACGTTCGCTTATATCTCGCCTACCTACATGATAAGCCTGACTCTGTCTGTATCGACGGTATAACGAAAACCAATGCAATGGTTTCCATTCGGCAAGAAGGCCTCTCCACTAATCATAATGATCTGCGGCAACTTTTTATACGTTTTCATGAGCAGTTAGTTATGACTCCTGATGACGTGGCTAATGATCTCTCTTCTTTCGCGTCTCATGTTAGCTCCAAACGGATACTACACCTCCAGAGAACACGGTCTAGTTTCAAAAACTACCATCGCTCCTAACCCACCACTCAATTCTTTGCCGAAGCCTCCCAAATATCTGTCCCTGTATTATCAAAACGTAAGAGGATTACGAACTAAGATTTCTGCTATATATCTTAATTCGCAGATTCTGCCATACGACATCCTTGCCCTCACAGAAACCAATCTCACCCCTGATATTAAGAATAATGAATTATTTTCCCAAGACTTCGATTTACACCGTGACGATGGTCTAGATAAAGAGGAGAATTTATATGGCCGTGGTGTACTTCTAGCTATACACTCTCGTCTCGAGTCTAGACCCTTTAAAAAATCGTTCACTGCATTCTTCGAATTCGTTTTCGCTAGAATTCCTATTTGCAAACGCAACCTATATATTTGTTGCTGCTATATTCGCCCCTCTCAACCAATTCAAGGTTACCAGCTAGCTGTTGATGCAATCGACTGCATTTTTAATGCTGCTGATCCCAATGACGTTGTTATTTTTTTAGGTGATTTTAATCTACCTAAACTTCTATGGACTCAGACTGATCAGTACTACTATACTGCAACAAATCCTACCTCTGATAAAGAGAATCTTTTCATTAACTGCCTAACGGACTCTGGTCTATATCAATTAAGTGGTGTCACCAATAACATCGGCAGACAACTCGACCTAGTCTTCGCCACTGATACAGATAACTGCGTCGTTTTAGAAAGTAAACATCTGCTTTCTAAGTTGGATAGTTACCACCCTCCCCTTTCTATTACGCTGACATATGACAATGGTCTTAATCCCGTTTCCTATGAATATTCTTACAGTTTTAATTTTCATAGGGCTAACTACGCCAAACTGAACAACCTCCTCAGTATGGTCAATTTTAACTTTCTCTACAATAACCCTAACCTTACGGTTAACGATGCTCTTGCATCCTTTTATACCGAAATTTTAAAATGTCTCTCCCAATCTGTGCCTTTTTTACCCAAAAGGAATCCCTCATCGTCACCACCCTGGTATAATAAAGAGCTGCGATCTCTTCGTAACAAGAGAAATAAGCTCTGGTATTCTTACTTAAAATCGCGTTCCGACAACAATTTCTTCTACTATCAAATTAATTTCTCTGTACTTTGCCAAACTCTCTATAACAACTATTTAAACCGAATGGACCACACACTCATTTCCGACCCCAAAAGATTCTTTCAGTTCATCAAAACTAAAAGCAAATCGGATAACTATCCATCATCCCTAAATTTTCTTGATAGGTCCTCGGGCGATTCCCAAATTATTGCAAATCTCTTCGCAATCTTTTTTGGCCAAGCGTTCGCCATCCATTCCCAAGAGCCAGACCATTCTTACTTTTCCTACTTAAACAGCTGCCCACAAACAACTTTGGAATCGGTGTCTATAACTTTAGAGCAAGTTAGAGGTAAAATAATAAAACTCAAAGATGATTATTCTGTTGGCCCTGATGACCTTCCCCCTATATTTTTAAAGAAATGTCAAATGCATCTAGCCAAACCTCTTACAGCTCTCTTTCAGCTTTCTATCACCCAGGGATTATTTCCATCAACCTGGAAAAGGTCGTTTATTATTCCCCTACATAAAAAAGGTAGAAAAGACGATATTTCCAACTATCGACCAATTGCTAAGTTGTCCTGCATACCTAAGCTTTTTGAGAGCATTATCTATGACATAATGCTTTTCCATTGTAAATATATTGTTTCTCCAAACCAGCACGGATTTTTCAAAGGCAGATCTGCGACCACCAACTTAACGGAATTCGTATCAAGCACTTTATGTGCACTGGAATCTGGAAATGGAGTTGATGTGATTGCCACCGATTTCAGCAAAGCCTTTGATAGAATTGCTCATGATATAATCCTTCTAAAATTAAAGGCTCTTGGTTTCCAGATAAACTTTATAACTTGGGTTCAATCCTATTTAAATGAACGACTTTACTATGTTCTATTTAGGTCCATGGTTTTTGACCCAATTAAAGCCTCCTCTGGTGTACCCCAAGGCAGCTACCTTGGTCCCTTATTATTTATTCTGACCATTAATGATGTTGCTTGTATCATTAAAAATTCATACATATCTGTTTACGCAGATGATATGAAAATATTTAGATATATATCATCTTCCTCAGACAGCCTACTTCTGCAGCAAGATCTAGACAGGTTTTGTACTTGGTGTCAGAAGAATTTTCTTGAGCTTAACGTCAATAAGTGTCAGGCTATAACATATACCCGTAAACGCCTCCCTACTTCACCTCGTTGCTATCTAATCTTTAATCTGCCTGTTCCCTTAGTGAATGAGTTGCGTGATTTAGGTGTTATCTGCGACAAGGAACTCAATTTCCGTTCTCACATTGATAGTATACGTGGTCTTCCCTGGGATGATAGCCAAAACTTACCACCTTACACTGACCGGCTGAAACTTATAAATTTACAACCCCTTTCTATACGCCGAAACGTTGCCGACATTCTCTTTATTCATCAAATTTTAGTAGGTAATATCGACTGTCCTTCCTTACTTCAAATTATTTCTTTTAACACCAATCCCCGCAATCTTAGGTCTGTGCCACTTTTCCGGCTCAATCTTCACAGAACGAATTACGGACACCTGGAGCCAATGTCTAGGATGCTTCGCGAAGTTAACAATGTACTGCCTCTCTTTGACTACCATCTCAGCAAACTCTCCCTCAAGAACATACATACTTATTTCCACCTATGCGTCACGTCCCTATTTTCTTTAACCGCTCCCACCCTTTAGTTTTTAAGTGAAAATGTTAGTTTTAAGTATATGTTTGCTTGCAATAAGCTTAATAAATCTGTCCGGGATTGACCCGGGCCGCAAAATCAAAATCAAAATCAAAATCTGCATGTGATTTACCGTCGGTACCTGGTAATGACTGATATGTTGCCAAAAATACCTGCAAAGCATCCTCGCAACGGGTGGTGTCACAGAGAATCTTTGCAATCGCTGTTTTCAACGTTCGCACCATTCGTTCAGGGGCTCCATTGGACTCCGGATTAAAAGGAGCAGAAGTGATGTGTTGAATAGAAAAACGGCTACAAAAATCTCGAAATTCAGCTGACGTGAATTGAGTTCCATTGTCGGACACTATATAGAGGCGTTTATAGGGACATCTTTAACGACTGAGCCGTACATACTGTCTATAGTATGACACGTTTCTGATTTATCAAAATCTTCGTCCGGTTCGACTGGTAAACGAGAAAGACAATCAGCGTTGCTGTGCTGCATCGTTGGTCGAAAACGTATAGAATGCGTGTAGCTCATTAGCGTGATTGCCCATCGCTGTAGACGTTGAATTGTCATCTGAGGCAACTTCTTACTCGGGTTAAAAATCGTCACGAGGGGCGGATGGTCAGTGATGATCTCAAACTGACGACCATAGAGGTATTGGTTGAATTTCTTCACGCCGTAGATTATCGAGAGTGCCTCCTTCTCAATCTGGCTATATTTTTTTTGAGAATCTGTCAATGTCTTTGAGGTTAAGGCGATAGGTCTTTCTGATCCATCCCGGTACATGTGTGATATGACGGCCCCAATGCCGTGCGACGACGCGTCCGTCGCCAAGGATATAGGTAAATCCTCCGGATAATGAACCAGCCTTGTTTCACGTATAATTTTTCCTTTCAGGATATTGAACGATTGTTCCTGCTCTTTGGACCAGATGAATTTAACGTTTTTCGCGCGAAGCTTGTTGAGCGGACCTGCAATCTGAAAGAAGTTATCGATAAATTGATGGTAGTAGTTCATTTTTCCGAGAAATGATTCAAAATCTTTTAAGTTAGTTGGCTTAGGCAAATCCATTAGCGCTTGTAGGCGCGACTCTGACGGGCGTATTCCTTTTCCATCAATGACGTGACCTAAATAGTCAACTTCTTTTCGGGCAAATTGACATTTAGCGAGATTACACTTCAGACCATGTGTTTCGAAGCGCTCAAGCACTGTCTTCAAGTTTTGCAAGTGCTCAGCTGAGGTTCTACTCGACACGATGGCGGCACAACATCTTAAATTACATGTCAATTGGTCTATGAATCTCTAGAAAATTCCGGTGTAGCTTGATGAACCGAAAGGCAATCTTTGAAGCTCGAACAGTCCGAATTCAATTGATAAGACACAAATTTTCTTAGACTCGTCGTCTAAAGGAATCTGTAGATAGGCTTCAGACATGTCTATTTTCGTAAAATGTTCTACGCATTGAATACGATGAAAAGGTTCTTCCTTCGTAGGCATTGGATGGCGATCGACTTCCAGTTGAGGATTAACCGTGACCATGTAATCACCACATATTCGAATGGAGCCATTCGATTTACCTACACTACAATATGAGTCGCCCATTTGTTCATCTGAACGGGGCGCAGTATATCCAGTTGAACCATTCGGTCTATTTCTTCTTTGACGATAGATTTCTGAGCGTAAGGCAATGGACGAAAAGGCACGTATTTAGGGTAAGAACCGGATTTTAGTTTCAGATGGGCTTCGAATTGAGTACTGCGTCCTAGGCCAGGACTGAAAACTAATTTGTAGGACTCTCAAAGTAGTTTTGCCTTAACAGCAAGCTGCTGTCTATCCGCATGGTGCAATTGCAAAACGCGCTTTCCCGATGAACTGTATAGGGAAATCTTAAATGCCTTTAACCAATCTAGACCCATATAATTGGGAACCTGCTCACCCTCGACTAGTAACAGCAAAGCGAGTGTGTTTTCCTTCCATGTCACGTTAACATAAACGATGCCTTTGACCAGTACCTCAAAATTTCCATAAGCTCGGAGTATCTTATCTATAAGCTGACATATAGGTTGACCTAAATCTCTATAGTCTTGCATTCCTACTAAAGAGCAAGATGCACCTGTGTCTAATTGAAAATTTAAGTGCGAGCTATTTATCGCTAGCGATATCATAAATTTTTCATTAACTGTCGAGCTCTTGATTGTGCCTGAAAGCGTACAAATCAATGCATGGTCTAGCTGACAAATGGAATGAGCAGTTTCATTTGCGCTTCTGTTACAAGTGACTTTGGATCCGTTTTGACGATAATTTGTGCGCACCTGCGACTGCGAAGAGTCATGGCGAGCATACCTCCAGTTCCTGGAGGACTTTCTTTTGTGGAGTTGAGAGCGTGAAGCTGACTGTGAGGTTTCTAATCTTCTCTGATTTGCACACTCTTTGTATGTATCCCCTACGGTAGCATTCATCACAAACGGAATCCTTATGCCTACATTTACTTCGATCATGGCTCACGTGGCAATCAGGACAAGACTTGCGATTTTAAAAAATTTGATTAGACTTACCTGTATTGTGGTAAATTGCGCTTACTTCTGATATGGCTGCTGAGCTTTTGTCGCTGTCTTTTAAAATCGTTGAAGTCAGTTGGGATGTCTCAAATTCTGCTATAATCTGCTGCGATTTCTCTAGTGTCGAATCTTTGTCTTGAGTCGCTGCCAGTCGGATTTGTAGATGTGGGGTATAGAATGCAATCATATCTCTTATCATGTAGTCGCCATATGATTGGTTACATCCTTCTTTTTTACAAACGAATGCACAGTTTTTTGCGGTTCCTCTGAGATCCACGATCCAGACGCTATAGTTTTGCCCTGGTGACATTTTGTAACGGAGAAATTGAAAGTGAAAAATTGAAATTTCGAAAAACCCTCCCAGAGTTACCTGGGGAAAACTGTTATCTAACGAATGAACTTAGATCTTTTGATTTCGGATGATTCAGCACCAAGTTATGAGGGGCACCGCAATTCTATATTTTCCGAGACACGTCCGAATAATTGCTGCCTTTGCCGTATTTTTTAATTTCTTCGTGAAAATTTTATACAATATTCTTCGAATGTCATACTTTAATATACTATTTTAACTGTGTTGGTAAAAAAATTCACAAGAACATGACTTTTTTATACGAATTAACGAATTAAGGAATCCTTCTCGAACCTAAGCAAAACCTTCATTTAGAAGTTACGCATCTAGCCATCGTAAGCCCTCCAATCCGTCTTAGTGGACAAGTGAACTAAAAAGACAGAGAACAGAGGTCAGATAACTTCATAGAGAAGCCAAACACACTACAATAGAAGTGAGGAAGATAGGACCAAATATAAGACTCCTACACAAGAAACATAAGAATGGCCAAGAAACAATCTTGGGCTACTTTTTTCGAAGCGATGGAAAGTACCAACGAATCACCTAGGTTAAGGGAAGTCCTATCCAAAGATACAATAGCCCCGGTATATCTGAAAGACTCCAATGGAGCCTGTACAGAGAACAACCGCGAATCACCATTGCTTCTTATGGAAACTCACTTCCCGGCCTTTAAGGATGTTGAGGGACACGTATTAACTGGCACCACAACATCAGCTCCCAAAGAACCCATAAGCTTTGTTCAATGAGAAAAAAGGCAAGGCAGAGCAGCGCAAATTTGTGAAAAATGTCAGATTAAATGAGAGCAGAAAAGTACGGCCATATGTTAGTTGTCAAAAATGACAACATCATATTCGATTGTTGGATAATTATTTGAGTTTACAAGTTTAGTATAAATCGTGAAATAAGAACAATAAAATAATGGAACTTAATTTGTTGAAACAAATGCTATTAGAGGCGATGGATTCAGAAAGCAACAATAGTTTTTCAAGTGATAGTTCGAGGACAAAACAATCAATTTGCAATCACAGCTGATTTTGACGTTTCTCTCAAACCTGCTCTACCTCAAAAGTAAGTGCAGAAATTCTGCCCAGGGCAGAGTCGAGGCATAGTCATTGAATAAAAAGCAAACATGAGCTGGGCAGAAATTTTTCTCATTGAACACGAGAACCTGAAATTTTCATGCTCTGGGCTGAGCTGGGCAGCCTCATTGAACAAAGCTATAATCTCTAGCCTGATCACAGAGAATAGAATAATATGGGCGATCATGGGCGATCGTTCAACCCCTACATATCGGCGGAAACAGACGAGATAATTCCAACCATGTTACTACAAGCTCTTCCATACATCATACCTTGGCTTAAAATTCTCTTCACCGGTTGCACGTAAGACTGAGCTACTCCCAAGAGTCTGCAAAGAAGTAAAAGTGGTTTTCACTTTCAAAGCAGGAAGACCTAACCACTCCTCCGCTAAGGATTACAGAACAATAAGTCTCTCCTCGTTTCTGTTAAAAACACTAGAGAGAATTCTAGATCAACATACTCGTGTGTATGCATAAGAAGAAAAGCCAACAAACACAACCTATGCGGTTCTAAACACTTTACCTTAAAGGAAAATCAGTAGAAACGAATTACACGAGGTTGTAGCTACCATAGAAAAGAACATGCACTACAAAGAATACACCGTGGGCGCCTTCCTAAATATTTAGAGAGCATTATGTAAACACCGGATCTATAAGGACAGCCTTGGACAAGCTCCATGTAGAAACAACGAGAGCACAATGGATTGAGAACATGTTAAAGAGCAGATTTATTAATTCAGAATTTAGGAAAAACACAATCAGGAAAACAGTTGCAAGAGGAACTCCATAAAGAGGGGTAATCTCAACCGTTCTGTGGCTTCTTGTTGTAAACGATATCTTTACAGAAGGATGTTATGGCAGTAGCTTACTGCGAAGACATAGTCATTCTGGTGGGAGGAAAACATCTTACCACAGATAATAAAGTTACACAGTTATGCAGAGCAAAAAAAAAAAAAGACCACTTTATCAACGACAATAAAATTGTCAAACCTAATGGTTGTGGCATCAATTCGGTATGAAACCATTTTAAGTTGTATAGTCGTGGATATCAACCATCCTCCAGTGTGTTGTAACTTCGATATACTATCCACACATTTTTTTCATATTTCGTTTTGCTGCAACCTTTTATTTTGTTTTACGTCACAATCGATCTTGCAAACGACAGATACGAATGACTGACTGTGTCGCTGGTGTTTATCTTGATCACTACACTGTGGTGTGTTTGTGTGTATATATTTATTGAGGAAGCACATCGTAAATGTACATATGTATGTAAAGGGCTTTCCAATTGACACCCGGAACGAAAATTCTTGCGGAAATTTTTTGTACTATATCGACTATATAAATTTCTGACAGATCGTTGGCTCGAGCAAATTCGTATGAAAAGTGAAAATTCGGTATGGAATAATATTATTAATTTTGTTAAAGAAATTTTTGTTTTCAAATACGTGTTGGCTTAAAATGTTGAGAAAAGATACGCGAGTTTCGAAATAAGTGCTTGTGAAGTGTTTAGATGGGATAGTTTAAATAGAATCGTGCTTTAAAAAATGTAAACAAAGCACTTGTTAAACGCGAATAAATTGTTTTTCTTGTTATTTCTTTATTCAATATTAAGTTCGTAGTGAATAATATAAAGTGTTTATTTAATATATTGTTAAACAAGTCAATAAAGACAGTGAAATGCAACTTAAAATTTTCATACATGGAATCCTATTAATGTTACAGCAATATTATTTCAAGGGGAATGTTTCCGCTGGTGAAACTGAAAAGTTGGTGCATATTGGTTTGGTTTTTAAGTTATAATTGAAGCCGGATCAAGTGCAAGAGAGTAATTGCAACCAGCTTTAAGTATTCTTTCACTTTCACCAAACGAAGTAGTCCTTTTAAAATATTTTGCTATGAGTATATGCATATACATACACATGTGTAGTATTCCAACTATGCGAATTTTCAGCAGCATTTCACTATTTTATTGATTTGTTTAACCATATATTTAACAAAAAGACACTATATTACACAGTATTCACTAAATATTTAATAGAAAAGTAACAACACAACAATTTCTTCGTGTTTCACAAGTGCTTTGTTTACATTTTTTTAAGCACGATTCTATTTAAATTAAACCATCTAAACACTTCACAAGTACTTATTTCGAAACTCGCGTATTTTTTCTCGACATTTCAACTTTATGCTTATCAGACAAAAATAAATTCTTTAACTAAATTATTTATTTTGTTCCACACCGAAATTAAACTTTACATATGATTTTGCTCCCGGCAAAAATCTGTCCAGTCAAGGAGATAAAAAAAAGGCCACCAAGGGTCGCTGAAAGCACTTTACCGGGTGTCAATAGAGACTTGACAATTTTGAATTAAATTTATGAACGCACTCTTTTACTAATCATCAAACTGTCACTGTCAATTTATTCAGTAAACTCAACATTTTCATCGTGGTAAAGTACACGAACGAGCAACGTCTGCAAATTATAAAAATTTTCTACCGAAATTCGGAGTCGTTGACTGCAACTTTAGGAGCGTTAACTCCAATTTTCGGTCGTAATTTTCGCCCTAGCAGACGGGCAATAACAAGTTTAGTGCAAAATTTTGAGTCTACATATTTGTTGTGTGATGTTGCCGTGTCAGTGAGACAACGGTTTGGTCGAAGTGTTGAAAATATCGTCAATAAGCAAAATATGCGTTATTGGTCGGGTGAAAATCCACATGTGCTTCATGAATCACCACTGTTTGGTGCGGTTTGCATGCCGGCGGGGTTATTGGGCCATATTTTTTCGTCGACAATAACTATCGTCACGTTACTGTGAATGGTCAGCGTTATCGCGCCATGATCACCGATTATTTTTGGCCCGAATTGGAAGATACGGACTTGGACGACATGTGGTTTCAACAGGATGATGCCACAAGCCACACAGCACACGCTACAATCGATTTATTGAAGAGTAAGTATGGTGAGCGTGTTATCTCAAGAAATGGGCCAGTCGATTGACCGCCTTGTTTGTGCGATTTAACGCCGCTTGACTATTTTCTGTGGGGCTACGTTAAGTTATTGGTTTATTCCAACACGCCGACGACGTAGGAAGAGCTCAGAGCCAATGTGTGGCCGAGTCGTTGAAAATTGGGTCCAACGAATTGACCGCTGCGAACGTGCCCGCGGTGGCCATATGAACGAAGTAGAGTTCCATTCATAAATGTTTTGATTGTACTTCAAGCCGATAATAAAGTTCTCAAATGGTTTACGTTTTATTTAAAAAAAAGTTGTCAAGTCCTTATTGGAAAACCCTATACATTAAAATTCACTGAATTTCTGTAATAAAAGCATTCCAGTTTTTCTGGAGCGATCTTATATTAAAACATACACAGCAAAAATTCATGTTTTGCAAAAAATTGAAACTGATGCCAGTAAAGCCATGCATTACCCTAAAATCGACATCAGCTTCACTATATCAGTTTTGCATCATTATTAGTTATTAGATATTAGTTCGATATGCTGTTAATGTCACTGATCGTGCCCATGTGGATGGCCTCACCGTTTTCAGTTTTTCGTGCTAAAATGTTCCCCGATGGTTCCCACACAAATCTCCAGTTACATTATCAGACGTTGTTTTTGGCGAGCCAAAGTACATGTTTATTTGTTGGGGTCAGCTGTGTGTTGATGTATACTCTCACATTTTGTTCCGATTTCACTTGTTCTTGCTCTCTGCTTTGGTTGTTGCATACATTTTTTCTAAGTGCTGTAGAATCTTTGCATTTCTTAGAAAATTGCTTTTGCAAATGTATTGTAGTAACGATTGACGATCTTTTAGGATGATCGTTGTTCGTTGTTGTCACTTGGACGTTTTTAATTTCGAGATTATTTCTTAAAAGTTGTTGTTGTGTAAATTTGTTAATTTTGCTATCTATTAAAAGAATTTGTGCATATTTCTTTGCATTGTTTTATTTTAAATCTTTAATTCCATTTGACAGTTTATGCAAAACTTCATTGTTCTGTTGTGTGTGTTCTCGAATATCTTCGATTTACCAGCGATGAATTCGCAGCTGGTTTTAATATCATTGATCTCTCTGCGTAGTGCATTCATTTCATCCAGAAACCTATGCTTCTGATGCGTTTTTGTGCTGGCTGAGGTGGTGTGTTTGCTAAGAATGCAGATTTTGGGGCATTCTCTATCCCAATAGATGGATCGGACATATCTCTTTTATAGATGGAACATCTCTATTCCTTCTCTTTTGGTGTTGCCAATTTCCGATAGGATTTTTCGAAAATTGTGGTGCAAACAAAGTGCATTTTGCGGTTACATCTGTGCCATATCTCCTTCTAGGGGGAAGTAAAGCTATTATAAAGGAATTACTCAAAAATTTTTAGAATTTATTGAGAGCAAAACTAAATCACAACGGTTCACTTCCAAAATTAGTTTTGTGTTTCGTTACCGGATTGAACTTTCAAGTATCGCAGAAGGGATCTCACCAAATAAAGTCTGCAGTTGATTTCACTTACGAGTATGCATCCTTATCGTTGAAATAAAAGGTTTATAAAGAGAAAGCGAAAAAAAAATTTTGAATTCATAATTATAAGTGGGTACTCGTCCGGAGTAAAGAAGATCGCTCAACACATAGCGTTTTCAAATAAAGCGCGCAACTCAAGCGAACGCTTTTGTGACAAACAACACATCGCAATTATTTTTCGATTTACACCGGATTTTGACAGTTATTTTTACGTTCAAGTGCAAAAAGTGAGGATGACGAAAGTGCTATTGTACGTCTGAACGATAACTGATCCATATGTGTCGCCTCTTCGTTCTTGATTATCAACACATGCAATCGCCAAGGATTAGAAATAGCCAAATATCACCCACCACTCTTTATTCCCCTTTATGTCTACATGATAAAGACTGATCGACTGGTCCATTTGGTCAACCCCTCCCATCCTATTATTTATAAACAATCTAGGATTATTGAAACCCAACTTTTGCTTTCGTACACTGCACCAGCTTTTTACTTTGCCTAAAGGTTCTATGTCATCAAAATATGATCCCATTGTAACTACTCGTACGAGTATATTATTGTCTTTCCAACGTTACGATTGTGATTTCATTTTCTGTGTCAAATTGGCAGTCATAATCCGCCCTTGGTTCTATTTTCATAATATGTACAGTAGGGTGTCCCAAAAAATCAAGTTTAAATTTTTGTAACGCATACCCTCTTATTTTATTCGAATACTGTCAAAACAATAGTAAATAAAGTTTCATGTACTTTGAACCAGAGGAACCCGTGCCGACTTGCATCTAAACATGTCAGTACTTGCAAGGCATGGCACGCGAGTAATAACATATCGATAACTTGTTATTGCATGTTTATTTTATTAGTAAACACATTGTTCTCGTTCTGTTAACATGTCGGTGGAGTTACGCAGTTGTAGAAAGGAGATATTTTTAATAGGGAACGTTAAACATCAAATTACTGGTTCAAAACTTCCCTCTAATGGGCAAGTACTGGCAGTTTTGTTCTATAATATTCGTGAAGTGAATTTAAGTGTCAATGAGAGCGCAAATCTTACTATTCGTGAGTGCATTATTTATTGGGAAAAGGCCCGTATCCCGACAAGATCTCTACCTAATTGTGTTAAAAAATTAATTACATTGTATCAAGTTTGGAGAAATTTGCAAAAAAATGCAAACAAAACAAAAAACGTGTTTGAGCAGCGTCGACATGAGTTTGTTACAAACTTAAACAATTTGTTTGACATTGCACATGCGGATGCACTTCAATTAATAAAGATAGATGAAGATAGGATTTTTTTGCAGCGCCAAAGAGAACCAGGCCGACCTGGTCATTTAGCCGGAGTTGACCAAAAACAAACACACAAAGAAGAAAGAGCGCACCTTAGAAACGTCGAGGAGCAAAAACGACGTGCTAAATATTTTTCATCCTTAGCTCCTTCAACATCATCTTATGACCCGCTACAAGAAAGTTTGTCGTCTGATTCAGAATTGATGGATTTACAGGAAATTTTGCCAAACCTAACCAAAACAGAATCCAGTATAAATAAAACTGTTATGAGGAAGAATTTTATCACTCCAAAATTAGTGGCAGCATTAGATCGGTGTCAATTGAGTGTGAGAGATGCTGTGTTTATTATTGAAGCAACTATTGAAGCTCTTGGACATAACACAGACGAATTTCCTATAAGCAAGTCCACTATTCAAAGGGTTCGTACGGAAAAGCGAAAAGAGCAAGCGGAAGCCATAAAGGTTAATTTTCAAAACCAGGCTCCGGATATTGTAACACTCCACTGGGATGGTAAACTTTTGCCGGCTTTAGATTCACGCAAATCTAAGGAAGAACGTCTGCCGATAGTTATAACGTTTGACGATAAAGAACAACTTATCGCTGTACCAAAGTTTGATAACTCTACAGGAAAGGAACAGGCCCAGGTACTTTGGAATGCTATAATTGATTGGAATCTTGAGGATAAAGTGCAGATTTTGTGTTGTGATACGACTGCTTCAAATACTGGTCGAATCAATGGTACTTGTGTACTTCTCGAACAGAAACTAGGCAGGGAAATGATTATTTTTGCTTGCCGCCATCACGTCTACGAATTAGCACTAAAAAGCGTGTTTGAAGCAAAAATCTGCCAAGTTACCACAAGCCCAGACATTCCAATGTTCAAGAAATTTCGAGAGAACTGGAAGAATGTCGATCCCGAGAAAATACAGAGCTGTACAGAAAAGCTATCATGTTTGAATGTTTCTGAGATCAACAGACTTATCGATTTTTACCAAATTGAATTAACTAAAGAAATTACTAGGGATGATTACAGAGAGTTAATCGAACTTTCAATAATATTTCTTGGCGGCGATGCAGAAAAAAAATTTAAGATCCGGCCTCCAGGTGCCATGCACCAAGCTCGATGGATGGCGAGAGCGATTTACTCATTAAAAATATCGTTACTTGGTGATCAATTAAGAATTTCTAACAAAGATAAAGAAGCTCTGTTAGACGTCTGCCTGTTCATCGTGACAATATACGTTAGGCCTTGGTTGCAATGCATTTTAGCAGTAAAAGCACCTTACCAGGATTTGTGTTTTCTGAAAGCTATAAAATCTTATGAAACAATAGATGAAAGCATCTCGAAAGCAGCATTACAGAAGTTTTGCTTGCATTTGTGGTATTTGACAGACGAAGTGTCTATCTTGTCTCTATTTGATGATGATGTAAGCCAAGAAACGAAAGTCAAAATGGTTGCTAACTTAGCCAAAGAATATCCATCTGCCTATGGTAAATGCTACATTCCATCGAAAGAAGAACTTTGTGGCAGACTTTATGGTAAGTTTGAAAATTAAGTTTGTTTTTTTAACTTTTTTATTTACATAACTAAAAAATTATATCAATAATCCTCCTTTTTTTGTTTTCAGAAAAAAACATCGATGAACTTTGTTTCAGTCAAAAGCAAGTCCTTATTTAGTCGATTGAAAATTGATGGTGCTTTTCTCCACGAGTGCCCCTCTTTGTGGCTTAAAAATGCTTCGTACCAACATGCTAAAAGCAAGCTATTAAAACTGAAAGCAGTTAATGACTCTGCTGAAAGAGCAGTCAAGTTGATGCAAGATTTTCACGGCCTGCTAACTGTTCAAGAGGAGCAAAAGCAATTTTTATTTCGTTGTGTACAAGAACATCGACAAAAGTATCCTGACTGTAAAAAACAAACATTAAAAAGAAAATTAATAAATAATTAACCTACTTTCAACAATTAATATAATAATAAAGTCCAATACCGGATGCCTTATTTCAAAAATAAATGAGTTTTGCTTTTCCCTCCATTGCTCCATACTAATTTTTATGTTTAGATTTTGGCGTTAAGTCGGCACGGGTTATCGTCATCCGATCGCAATAATATTTGATATTTCACTTATCTGGGTCAAATAGAAAAAAAAAAAGGTATGCGTATCTCTATCTAAAAAAAAAAATTTAACCCTTATAGCCTGGGACACCCTAATGTACAGTAGTTACATGACATCTTTTTGTTCTATTATCTCGAATTGTACCTGTTGCTCCGCAGCCGAAGATCGCACATCAAGTAACCACTGTTGGTTGGCATCTTTGCGAGAAGGGATTTTACGACTCTCGCACCTAGAGGATCAACAGAAAACTCGATATACTTCCCACAGCACACATCGAAAGCTTAGCAATATCCGTCTGAGCTCATTGCAGTCCAATTCCGATAGCCGAAAAATACAGGCTTTCCCATAATGTCCCATGGCGGAAAAGTTTTCATGAACAATTTTCCACTGGCATGCGTTCTTCTGAATAAGTTCGTACAATGATCTGACCTTATACATTTAATTATTGGAACCTTCAGCTAGGCAATTGCCGGTGAAGTGCAGATTTCTTTTTATGTAAAAAAACCGGTTGAGTGACATGCAAATTGCAACTAATGGAAAGCCAAGATCTTCATCCCGATTCCAGTATGCATGCTATGTGGGCAGTTCATGATAACCAGTAATAACTAAAATCCCCAAAAATCCCCAATCCTCAAGATACTATTTTCGACAATCAAGTTTTTTTTCGACAGGGTTGTAGTTTTTCAAAGTTTCTGCCTCTGCTGAATATCATCTATAACTTCATGCGTAGCCCACACAGGCTCGTTTGAATCTTTATTCCTGGCTCGTTTAGGATAGTGGCGATTTGATAGCGACTCATCATCACTATTTCCAAATTAACGGCAGGCGTGGAATTACTTCAACTGTCCATGGAACCTCTCTTGGAAGAGTTGAACATGTCAAATCATAGTCATTTCGTTCTTCTTCGTTACTTACGATAGCAGGTTCAGGTGGGAATAATAGTAAATCATATTCCCCATCATCATTACCATCAGCCAAAATCGATTGAATAGCTTCTTCTAACTTTGAATAGTTATTTCGGCTTGTAAAGACGCCGAATATCTGTCCTGAAAGGGTATTGTACAATAGAGCGAAACTAATATGAAGAAATAATTTCCCCACTAAGAAGGCACGAAAAAACCTTGTTGACGCAGTTTAGAGAGTCTCATTTTTTGCGGATCATCAAGCATCCTTTTTCACATAAAATTTTAGAAATTAGTTTCTGTATGCTCTTAATATCTCGTCCAGTCTGGAAGCATTCTTTAATTTAACATAAGACATTGCCATCTTTATTAAACTGTACAGAAATCTTCCTGTCAAAGGGATTTTGGTAATATCGGCCTCATTAACAATCTGCAGAAGTGGCTTTTCTATGTCATTAGCACCAACTGTAAGACTACTACTAATCTCTGCTTATCATTACTAATGGTATCATCATTCAGATACATCTCACACTATTTTAATAGAAATTTTGGTAGTTTTCTAGAACATATACGAGTAGGAGCAACTTATACATACAAGAGTGAATCAGATAAAAGGAAATGCAATGAAGAAATATGCAAAAAGATATGGAAAAGAGAAAGGCATTATTAGAGGTGACAGCAAATTATAGTAATTAACAACTGATATATTCGTAAAACCACACAGGTTCCTTCGATTGAGCTCAAATACCACATTGAGTCTGGAAACAGAAGCTGATGCATAAATCAGAATTTTAGCGGTATATATTTACATACATTTATCAACAGAAAAAAATTGCTACTTCCCTATTTTCATGATTTATACATCCAATCAAACACATTTCCATTTCCTTAGGCTTTCACTACTGACCTCATAAAAAATTACTAATCACAAATGGACTTTCCAAATTAGGACCGCTTTATCTCACCGTCGGCCGAATGTCAGTGAACCCCACTTAATGACCCATTAAGCATAGAAGAGTTCAATCAGTAATTAGCGACGAACTTTGACCGGCAAATTAATGATTTATGACATTTTCACAAGAATGACGAGCATTTCTTACACCTCTTAGCATGAGACGACCTGCTGCAGGCAAAACATTTGAATATTTTGCGAATTCACATCTAAATACATAGCGTATCGCATGTATAATTTGGCAAAACCTCATTTGCATAACGGCTGACCAAAAAATATTCAAAACTATCCAACAAGAGGAGAGCTTTCTTAAATGCAAATATCTACGGCACGGGAATCAGTCTTTAGTCTGACTCGTTCTTACACTGATCTCAAGCGGTATCAAGACTCGCATCCAAAATGGAAATTGTGTCCCTTTTAATATTGTGGATAGTACCATTGATGTCAGTGACATTTGCGTATGAGGATAACACTATAGTGAAACTACCTAAACTGGGCTCTATCCAGGGTAGGATTGTCGAAACGGCCTGGACGAATAGGAAAGTCTATCAGTTTGTTGATGTTAAGTACGCGGAATCACCATCTGGTTATAGACGGTTTAAGGTGTGTAAAATTCATAAAATCCCATAAAAATCAAAGTTTTCTAACAACAAGTGATGTGCGAATAAATCAGTGTCTTCCGAATCTGAATTGACATACGATAAGTAGCCAAATTTGGCCAGCAAAAAGAATTAGCGCAGTGAAATCGCGGAATCTATATAAGAGCTGCTAGTATGTTAATTTTTGTTTAAGTAAAAGTAATTTTGTGGCCCCATCAGATAGAGTGAGCCGTTAAGATATGACGCATCCTACTCTTGTTTATATGCCAACAAATTTAGACTTTTCTTATAATTTACCGACCGGCTAAGGTGAAAGTGTTTTGTTTTCTACGAATTTAGCAACGAATATTTCGGAATTTCTATTGAGAAAATTTGAATTTTTTTATTAAATAGACCCACGGTCTATTTTTGGTACTAAAATGGGCTTTACAATTACGTTATTCATGCAGATTAGGCCAGTGTACTTTGTAGATTTTTTTTCTTATGGAAGCTTGAATCGCAGACCAGGAAATGTTTTAAGTTTAATCCTTGCAAGTGCATTCCCTTGATTATTTTATTTTATTTTGAGTGCTCCACATTAGGTTTGGCCTTAGATTGGGATATGTTAATGACTTATCAAACTTAAATTGGGTTGTATTAGAGTGATCCTCATTTAAGGTACAGTCCCACTAGTTAATATTGTGATACCCATAGATAAACTAACCTAGATGCATAGATAAACTAACCTAGATGTCAAACTCTACTAATACTTTTGCAAACTCTTAATTTTCACAGACACACTGTAAGTGGATTCCAACACTTTTGCATTTCTATAACTTTGTCAAAATTTGCTAGAATGAGAGCGATTTATAAGTAAAATTGCTAGAATGAGAGCGATTTGCACGACTGTGTGTAATGTGGATGACGTTTTTTGGTTAAAATGGCCGTGGTTTGGATAAAAAAGGAGGGAAATTGTCATTGATCACAATTCACACGTACGAGTATTCACAGACAGAGTCACACGGTTAGGGGCGATCAGTAGAAAACCGGTTTTGATTTTCCAATATCTGGAAAGTTTGCCATCTAGGTTAGTTCATCTATGGTGATACCACTGGAATAGCGCCAGCCACTCTTCGAACCATAGAAATTTTTTGATAAATTTATCAAGTTCGGTGATTCTTTGATTGATTAATTTTTTTATTTATTTTTATAACTCGACTCTACATTAAGAATTACATTCGTATTAATTGTACGTACAATTTTAATTACAAGATATCTAGGAACATAGATGTAATGAAGATGAAGAAAATAAAATAATAATAATAAAAATAAAAACGAAAACATAGTTATTTTAAGTTATCAATTAAAAATCTGGTTATTACAATTACTTTCTACAAATGAAATAAGCAACGTTTTAAACACAGAAAGCGAACTAGATTAATGTATGTACTCGTATATTGGTATTGAATCCCAAAGTTGAAATTAGGGACGTTGATATTCCGGGTGCGATTCGAATGAGATTTTTAATAACTTATATAGGGTTTTAAAATAAGGACTTGACAACTTTTTTTTAAATAAAACACAAACCATTTGAGATATTTCAAAAACTTTATTATCGGCTTGAAGTACAATCGAAACATTTATGAATGGAACTCGACTTCGTTCATATGGCCACCGCGGGCACGTTTCGTTATTGGTCGATTCGTTGGACTCAATTTTCAACGACTCGGCCACACATTTCGGCCGAAACGGCCGCTATTTCGCGTTCAATGTTGGCTCTGAGCTCTTCCAACGTCATCGGCGTGTTGGCATAAACCAATGACTTAACGTAGCCCCACAGAAAATAGTCAAGCGGCGTTAAATCGCACGAACGAGGCGGCCAATCGACTGGCCCATTTCTTGAGATAACACGCTCACCATACTTACTCTTCAATAAATCGATTGTAGCGTGTGCTGTTTGGCTTGTGGCATCATCCTGTTGAAACCACATGTCGTCCAAGTCCATATCTTCCAATTCGGGCCAAAAATAATTGGTGATCATGGCGCGATAATGCTGACCATTCACAGCAACGTGACGATAGTTATCGTCGACGAAAAAATATGGCCCAATAACACCGCCGGCATGAAAACCGCACCAAACAGTTTTTTTTGTGGATGCGACCAATAACGCATATTTTGTTTATTGACGAATCCATTGAGCTAAAAATGAGCTTCGTCACTGAAGATGATTTTGGGATGAAATTCATCATCTTGGCGCATCTTCTCCAGAACCCAATCGGAGAACGTACGTCGCTGCAAATGGTCCATCGGCTTCAATTCTTGAGTCAGCTTGATCTTGTGTGGGTGTAAGCCAAGATCCTTACGCAAAATACGCCATAATATGGTCTGAGCGATGCCCAAATCTTGAGAACGCCGTGGAATTGACTGATTTGGATCGTTTGCTACGGACAACTGAACGGCAGCGATATTTTCGACACTTCGAACAAACCGTTGTCTCACTGACACGGTAACATCACACAACGAATATGTAGACTCAAACGTTTGCACTAAACTTGTTATTGCCCGTCTACTAGGGCGAAAATTACGACCGAAAATTGGAGTTAACGCTCCTAAAGTTGCAGTCACCGACTCTGAATTTCGGTAGAAAATTGTTATAATTTGTAGACGTTGCTCGTTCATGTACGATGAAAATGCTGAGTTTACTGAATAAATTGACAGTGATAGTTTGATGATTAGTGAAAGAGTGTGTTCATAAATTAAATTCAAAGTTGTCAAGTCCCTATTGGAAAACCCTTCAGTTCGTCCAAAGTTTCTAAATTTTGTTGATGCCCTCCAAAGAATACGATTTCTCGAGGCCCTCAGAATAGCCGTTTGTTTCATCGATGATTTCTTCATTCGACCCAAATCGCTTACCGCAGAGCCATTTCTTCATGTTTGGAAACAGGAAATAGTAGCAAGGGGCTAAATTTTGAGAATATGCTGGATGAAGGAGCAATTCGTAACCTAATTCTTTTGCCATTGCAATTGCGAGCTTGTGCCCCGGTGCATTGTCCTGGTGGAAGAGAAAGTTTTTCCTCGCCAAATACGGTCGTTTTTGCTTCAAATCGGCTTCGAATCGATCCAACAGCTCTGCATAATAGGCGCCGTTGATCGTTTTATTCTTTTCAAGGTAATCGACGAGGATGGCATAGCGCCCAAAAAACTGTTAGTCTGTTAGCCAACAGACGCACCTTGGCATCTTTCGGCTTCGATTTGACAGGAGAAGTCCACTGTTTACACTGTTCCTTGGTTGTGATGAATCCATGCTTCGTCCACGGTTACGAAAACTCGTTCAAATTGTGATAGAACATCGTCAAAGACTCCTTTGAAGTTATCAAAAACTTGCGTTTTTTGTCAATTTCCATATCCAAATATATTTTGCAAAACTAAAATCATTAATCCATGTGATAAGTCTGTAGCTTCTACAATCTCTCAACGATCATCCAATATATTATAATACCGTGGATTTTACGAGTATCTACCATTTCTGGTGTGGTGAGCTCAATTGGGTAGCCAGACGGATTGACGTCATTTGTGCTGATACGAGCGTACCGATATTGAGTAAACCAGTGGTGGATGGCTCCAATCGATGGTGAAGAGTCCCTATAATACTATTTAAGCTTTTGTTTGGTTTGCGCTATGGTTTTTTTTGCGCAAAAATTAGGCGTTTAACGAGCACACGAAATTCAATATTTTCCATTTTTACGAAAATTCTCGTAGGCGTCTGTTTCAAATGGCTGTCACAACAAAACTATTTGACAGACTGTGATGGTTAGGACACGATTTGAATTGTCCTATGGATTGGAGTGAGTTTCGGCACGTTATTGAAGCCTAGCATGAATTCGTCGGAGTTCCCCAGCTACCACATAAAGAAATAAAAATTAACGTGCTTGCGTTGCCACACATGTTCGGTAAAAGTAGCATAATATGACGTCGCTACCTGTAGGTATTCCCACTAGCACTATGCTCCTCACCATGATTACCCTTCCCTACAAATTTGACGAGTAATCCCCTTATTTGAACAACGTTCTTTTAATATCTACCACAAACACCACTCATTACTCGTTTTGTCACAATTTTTTTTTTAATTTATAAACAAATAATTATTTAACGTGATCATATTTCAAAAGATTTATTTTTAATTTTTAGAAAATAGCACTACATTTTGAATATAACTAAAACTATCTGTGTTTACTCAATCAAGTTTAATTAAAGTTCTCGACAATGTGAAAAAAATTTTAATTTAAAAAGAAATAGATTTAACATACCTTTGTCTTCTCAACAGCTGTTGTGCGCACAATAACTGGAACATGTTGGCGTCGAACTTATTAATAAAAGGCACACTTTCAAGAACTTAAATTTTGGAATGTGATACTATTGTAGAAAAGTTAACATATATACATAAATCAAATCAAAAGAAAAAAGTATATTCTAATATTAAATTTACAAATCTGTGATAAACTGGAATATTTCGAACTGTGATATTAAACTGTAGTAGAGCATTTATCCATGATATGAATATATACATATTTTAATAATTCATTTATTACGTTTCCTTAGGACAGAGTTCAATATCAATAATATTAGGTATAAAAAAAAATAGAACAAAATTAGGAAATCGTTTCATTCTGCTTATATTATCGTACATACATACCCGTATGTATAATTATGCATATGCATATAATTTTATTTATTTTTTATGCTGCTTTTGGTAAATGCGAATATTCGAATGTAGATCGCTTGTATTGTGATTTTTTTTGATCGTGCGATTTTTGTTCAATGTGCTTTTTTTGGATCGGAGCCTTTCCAATATGTCCGAAATTCTTTTGAATATTGTTGGTTGTCTTGACGAACTTGAGGTTGTGTAGTTCCTTGCTCATTATTTTCTATGATATTTGAAAAATACAAATATGTGCGAAGCGAAATATTAGTAGCTATTAGCGTTCAAAAACTTTTAACTTTCAAAGTAAAAGTTAATTCTCAGCGATTGACTATTTGTAATAACCGCGATCACAATTTTTATTTGATATAAAGGGTTTTCCAATAGGGACTTGACAACTTTGAATTTAATTTGTGAACGCACTCTTTCACTAATCATCAAACTGTCGCTGTTAATTTATTCAGTAAACTCAACATTTTCATCATGGTAAAGTACACGAACGAGCAACGTCTGCAAATTATAAAAATTTTCCACCGAAATTCGGAGTCGGTGACTGCAACTTTAGGAGCGTTAACTCCAATTTTCGGTCGTAATTTTCGCCCTAGTAGACGGGCAATAACAAGTTTAGTGCAAACGTTTGAGTCTACATATTCGTTGTCTGATGTTACCGTGTCAGTGAGACAACGGGTTGGTCGAAGTGTCGAGAATATCGCTGCCGTTCAGGCGTCCGTAGCAAACGATCCAAATCAGTCAATTCCACGGCGTTCTCAAGAATTGGGCATCGCTCAGACCACATTATGGCGTATTTTGCCTAAGGATCTTGGTTTTCACTCATACAAGATCAAGCTGACTCAAGAATTGAAGCCGATGGACCATTTAAGCGACGTACGTTCTCCGATTGGGTTCTGGAGAAGATGCGCCAAGATGATGAATTTCAACGCAAAATCATCTTCAGTGACGAATCTCATTTTTGGCTCAATGGGTTCGTCAATAAGGAAAATATGCGTTATTGGTCGTGTGAAAATCCACATGTGCTTCATGTGGTGATTCATCCAAAAAAATAACTGTTTGGTGCGGTTTGCATGCCGGCGGCGTTATTGGGCCATATTTTTTCGTCGACGATAACGATCGTCACGTTACTGTGAATGTTCAGCGTTATCGCGCCATGATCACCGATTATTTTTGGCCCGAATTGGAAGATATGGACTTGGACGACATGTGGTTTCAACAGGATGATGCCACCAGCTACACAGCACACGCTAGAATCGATTTATTGAAGAGCAAGTATGGTGAGCGTGTTATCTCAAGACATGGGCCAGTCGATTGGCCGCCTCGTTCGTGCGATTTAACGCCGCTTGACTATTTTCTGTGGGGCTACGTTAAGTCATTGGTTTATGCCAACACGCCGACAACGTTGGAAGAGCTCAGAGCCAACATTGAACGCGAAAAAGTGGCCGTTGCGGCCGAAATGTGTGACCGAGTCGTTGAAAATTGGGTCCAACGAAGCGACCGCTGCAAACGTGCCCGCGGTGGCCATATGAACGAAGTCGAGTTCCATTCATAAATATTTTGATTCAAGCCGATAATAAAGTTCTTGCAATATCTCAAATGGTCTGCGTTTTATTTAAAAAAAAAAGTTGTCCAGTCCTTATTGGGAAACCCTATACATATGTATAAAATTTTTATTTAAAAAAAACGAGGAGAAATTATTATTAATATTTCCACTTAGCAAAATCTGTTTAACATTTTTATATTGTTCATGTTAATATTTTTTTTTTTAAACGTGATAGACACAACCTTCCACTTTAACGACTGATCACATTAATCTTTAATGTGAGTCATGATGTTGCACAGAAACTTATACGGCTTACAGCTAGCAGCCACTGATTAGCCATTATTAATCTCTGTCATATTTTGGGACACTTACAGGGTGATTTGTCTATTGCAAGCAAAATTATAATTTTTAATCTCAATAAATTTTTGCGATGGCCGCTACAAAATCTGTCTGAAAATTTGAGTGCGTTCTTTTGAAAGATGCTTCTTGACAAGCTTAAGCTTTACTGAGGACGGAATATAAGCAGCAGATATATAGAGTTGACGCAAATCACCATATATATTATTTGAATTACATAACTGTTATGGCTTTCAGGAGAAAATTTGTGATTAATGTAGGTATATGGTATCCCTAGACTCTTTACCTGATTTTCGTATGGAATTAATTTTCAAATTAAATTCATTTGTGGAAACGAAGTGGAATCAATGTTATCGTTGCAGATAATGATTGCTTTGAATTTAGAAGCGTTTAAACAGAATTTATTGAGAATGTATCAGATATGAATTCGATCTAAGTCCTCATTGAGCCTATCTACACAATCATACCTTAAGCCAATCGGTCTGGAAAAGTTGATCTGGGCATTATCAGCATACAAATGCATAGACGCATCTAGGCATATATTAAGCAAGTCATTACAAAATAATGAGAATAACAGTGGTCCTAAAATCGATCCTTGCGGTGCACCTGAATGCACATCTAAGAGAGTTTAGCTTCCAAGGCTAGTTTCCACCCGGTTGAAACCTACCTCAAATAATTAAGGATGAGACCTGTAGAATTGTTACTAAAACGGAATTGTCCTTTTAACTTCTCAATCAAGCGTTGATGGTCTATGCTATCAAAAGTCTTCGAAAATCCAATAATCACATAATAGAAAAATTGTTTCTTTTTATCGTACTCTCTTCACAAATCGTCTAGCTAAGGCTATCATTTTAACTAAGGCTGTGGTACGGCTGTGGTTTTCTCGAAAGTCTGATTGAGAAGGAGATAACGTTTTATTTGAATGAATATGTTCATTGATTTTTTTTAACAAAATCGCAAATATTTTAGATAGACATATCAGTAATCTAATAGATCTGCAATCTTCCGGTTGGTTCCTCGTGGTATTTTTAGGTACTGGAAAAATTATTTTACGTTATACATGAATTTACAATATCTAAGGCATAGGTTGTTTTAGGAGCTTTATGGTAATGCAGTGCACTACTACTGCATTCAATTCTATATTAGGTACGGCTTCATTACATCACTCTCTGACACACACTGAAACTCAAAGTGGTTTATGTTATCAAGCTCAGGATAGCTGCTATTGAGTGGATGAAGGCTGTGCTGAGACTGAACTGAAAAGTTCAATGACTGAATAAGTGTCCCAACCAATGTGGCAAGGACAATTAATAACATCGCGAATCAGATCAAACTCATTCATCTTCCTGGAATCACGAAAGAAATATTATTTGTTTGCATTCTGTGACTAACCCCATATTTGATGTTGACACTATATCAATAAGACGTACCTAACAATTGGAATGAAAATGAGTGATCAAAGAAACATTGGCAATATCTAAGTCAATGATGGAGTATTCATTTTTAAAGTTTTGTGACAGATTGTTGTCTATTTAGAGGTCAATTTAAGGTCACCGCACACATATACTACTGAATATTTCGGATTACACAAACTGAGACTATCAAACAACTGTTTTACACTTAAGCTTTTATTGGGGTTATAGACACAGCCAATAAGGATACTCGTAACACTATTCACTATTTCAACAAAATTAAATTCAACCTCGGGATTTTCTGATGAATCAATGATTTTACATTTAAATTGCGATTTACAATATATGTATAGCAACTCCACCACCACTTTGATTCCTGTAAAGAGCACAGATGGTTTAGGTTTTAGGGGTTGTAATTGCCTATAGACTGCATTCTGATGCGTGCCAATGCAATGAACTTCCAAAGGAATATTCCCTCCCAACGTTATGCAGAAATAGTTGTAAGGAATACTTAATCGTTGCGCGGGTTTTCTAATAGCAAAGCGTAACGTCATTATATTTTGATCGTTTGACATAAAATACGAGTACGTTGATGTCTCACAGTTTTACCTTCGAAGTCATCTAAGGCTGGTTTTAGTAAGCACTTGGGAGTGGGTCATTTGTTTGGCGCATGACATCGGTGGCTTACAGTTAAAAACCTGCCTGTTTTGTATACTAAGAATCCGAGTCTGGCTATTTTATTAAAGATATGTCTGAGTGTCTTGAAAACCAACTGAGTGCGATTCTTTGCTGTTTTGGTATCTAGTTAGGAGATACGCGGTAGTTATTAACCACTCTTGATTTAATGGGGTTCAAAGTGGGTGATTTCTGTTTAGCTGTCTAAGGATATTTTAATATCCGCCAAGCAGCTAAGACTTCGGTTTTGTGTGGGTACACTGATTGATTAATGTAGCAGAGGTGCTCAGAGAAGACCATCGGATCAACGCTTTAAGGAAGATAACATTGAGTTGTCTCCATTCATAAACGAATCTGGAATTAGATGATTGTCTGCAGTTAATTTCAGTAAGTTGAAGGTTAGTGGTAGGTAGACTAGCATGCCCCACACTTATCTCTTTGCATTGCTGAGTGTCTCTTAGTCTGAGGGCAGAATTTGTGGCAATCTGCAAGTCAAAAATAACAGTGGGTGGCAAATGAAGAGCCTGGAGGTACTAATCGTCCCGCAGATGATGCACATTATATTTTTTTGTAGCAAATTGACTTATAAGCAGCCCGTTTAGGACAAGGTTTTATAAAAGCAAATACTCCTCCTTGGGGTAATACTTTGTGTGGTTTTGTTCTTTTGGAACAGACCTGGTAAATTTAGCGGCTCAGATCCATTTATTTCTAGTTTTTTGAGAACGGTGATGATCGAGAAAGTAGAAACGTTGCTGAAAGTTTCCTTGATATCAAGGGACACCACCATTGTATATCGGGGTAAAGCTTTCAATTACTGACTTGGAGATTAAGATTTTGCTATCCCATGATCTTCGTAATGATCTCAGAATCAGAAGACTCAACTTTAGGTTACAGTTACGATAATGAAATCGTATAACAAAATTCTGATCCGGACAAGCCACAAGCTTCATGAAATACTCGTACTTGCCAATGTCCCCAATGTTTAGGGAGGCTTGATCACTTCAAATGCTGCCACTTCATACTTGTAGGTATGTTCATTTTAGGGTTGGGGACAGTGATGCAGCAACAGCGCGGGGTTTCTTTTTCACGTGCTCGTTTATTGGTGGCGTCGTCCAGGTTAACGTTAAAGATCTACTCTTCAGCATTTTGGAAGATTGAAATGTCGATGCTACGAGGAGCTGGGGAATGTAATATTAAACAATAATTTAAACAAAATACTAACAACTGCAAAGAAGAATGGAGCGCGATATAACTATAAAAATGCCGCTACTCTACAACTAGCAAGAAGCAGGGAGAATCTCACAAATGGGCTAAGAACTCATTGTCATCGGGTGACGACACTGGGCATAACATGCTGTTATGAACAGAAAATGAAAATCAGTACAAACAAATGACATGTGCAGAGGTATAGTGATGAGGATGTGCATGGAGATATTGAAGGCTCTGGGTCTAGAAATAGAATCCCTGGAAAATACTTTCTACAGGACTTAGTAGAGCCATTGAGAAAATCTGTACATCACTTCCATCGGGGTGACTTATAAATAGATGATTAATAGATTCTATGGTATGGGAGTCAAAGCCACTATGGTGTCACAATGGATCTACCTAATTAATGACATATCATAAGTGTCACGGGCCTTTTATGATGATTTCCCACCTAGCCGTAGTGAAGAGGACGAAATAGGACCAAACCCTTAATTCTGACCATCGATAACTAAGAGGAAACCATCCCACTTTCCTCAACTTTTTTTTTTATATCAACTCTCTTCCCCTGGGTGGGATCAAGGATACCGAGGATAAGCATGGATAAAGACCCACTTTCAAAAAAAAGTCCAATCGTTTACAGTGATTTAGTTACATGGTGCATTCGCTAAAGTCTATATTCGGTGGTGCTGTTTGCTAACTAAGCGTCATTAACCAATCGCCTTCTTAGCCCCAGGGAATAGCGATTGGCAAGAGCAATTCTTCGTTTGATGAGATGTCATTTTCTTAATTAATTTCTAACGAGACGGACAAAATTCTTAACTGCCTCAAAGTTGTAGATGTCCATTGTGATGTTATGTCCGATTTAGCGATTTTGAGAGTTCCACGTTCTTAAAAGTATAACCCTTCGCTCCTAGATTTGTAAGTGTGAAAATCTTTACTTTTTACCATGTCGTTAGCGTATGCATAGACTCTTGGAAAATCGTCTGCTTGCAAGAAAGTAATGTGTATCGATTTCGACTTTTCAATTTGTCAGTTCTTCTTTTAAGGTGAGTTGTTACATTGCTATGTTTGATTCACGGCACCGATACGGCGATGCCCCGAACCAAACGATAACTTTTCTCTCTGGGATCCCGCTATCCCAGCTGTGGGTTCCATCAGGTAGCGCTTTGACGGCCGCTAGACCTGGGTGAGCTTAAAAGAAAAAGGGCGCCACGTGATTTTTCCACCCGGAATCACGAAACCTTTCGAGAAAAAAAGAAAAAAAACTTCCCCGAAAAAAACCAAAATTCCACGGCAAAAATTAAAAAAAACAATTTTTTTTTTCCACCACGTTATAAATGCCCCGTTGGGGCTTGATGATTTATTCTTAATCGGTTTAGCGGTACACTCGTCGGTGGAGTGACCCGCTATCTAACAGTCCCGAAACAACAAAAAAGCGTTCGTGTCCCGTCTGTTCTCGGGATTTTTACGCACGCTCGGCCCACCGGAGTCTCGATTTTCAAAGAAAGCTAAACGATTTTTCTTTTTATAATTTTTTTTCTCTATACTGCACTACACCTTCACTATACTATACTTAGCTTTTCCTCTTTGTGTCCTAGCGGTATTGTGCCCCTTTTCTGGCACCGTTCCTGGATCCTTCCGACCCGCTATTCACGCTTTTTTTTGTTTTTTTTGCCAAAGCCCAAACTCGCTCGAACAACAAATTACTCGAATTTTTCTTTTTTTTTAAACAAAGGGAAAAAAATTGCTTCTCGCACTTGTTAAATTAATTTTTTTTTTGACAAAACTGACCCTCGCTAATCGCTGGTCGTCACCAAAGTGAGTTCCAGATCTTTTATGATCCACAACTCCCACCAGACACACATACACATTCACACGCACATTCTCTCACACATTCATTCAGCACTAGTGGACCCAACGACGGGATTTAGAAGCTGTGGATCCTAACTATTTCCTACTCTTAGGTTCTACAAATAGATTTGCGAAAAGCAATGTTTCTTTCCTTTCTGTTGCCCGGGTATTTTTCCCCCATCGAATTGAATTAATAAAATTCTGCAAAAAATTAAAACGCCCGCGGAGGAGGAAGGAAATGCGATGGGACGGTAGCTGGAGTGTTGGGACGAAAGGAAAAGGGTGTAGATACAATCCAGAAGGGATTGTATCTCGATCCAGCCATCCGTTGGATCGCCGTCCCTCACAAAAGCCAAGTACAGTGCATGTGAAAATTATGATTTTTATATTTTTAATCGCGGATCCCTAACTACTCCGGTGGATCGGCGTTCAGATTTGGGGGGTGGGGACTGACCAATAGCGTGTCACTCCTTACAATTACTTATTTATTATTTTTTTTTGTAATTGGGACCTTCTGCCCTCTGGCTTCTCTGCCAGTTTGTACTTTTTTGTACCATCGTTGTTTGTAGTGTGTTTGCTGGTTGTTGTTGGTTAGCGTTCTTTGTTGTTGGTTGGTGTTCTTGGTTGTTGGTTGTTGTTGTATGTTTGTGTATTGTATATCTGTTTATCTGTTCCCTCGGTGGAGGCGGTCTTATTACTTGGCCGTCCGCCTACACGCCTCTGCTGCTCCTTCGGTGCTCCATCGGTGGGGTGCTGGCTTAAAAAGGGTTCGTCATCCCTTCACCCATCGAACCTAACTTTTAAAGCTGGTACGTCGTTGGGGTGTGCCCGATTATACTGGCCGTCCGCCTGAACACCACTGTTGCTCCTTTGTTGCTCCCTCGTTGGGGTGTTGCTATAAAAGAGATCGTTGTCTCTTCACCCATCGATCACAAGGGTTGGTGCTAGCTCCAGCTAGCTGCATCCACATCAGTTGTGGGATGTGATGCCAGTATCCACACCCACATAGGTAGCAGTATGGGGTGTTATTTAAGCCTCATGTTGTTGGCTTTCGTTGGGGTGTTTGTTCCAGGGATCGTCTTTCCCCACCCGTCATCATCATTTTGGGGTGTCTAGATTGAAAGGACCGTCCGTCCCCACCCGTCGGCAACTTTCAGACGTCCTGTCTGATGCTGCCCGTTGCGAGTCTCTCGTCTATTTATGGGCTCCAACAACGGTGTTCCCGGTGGTCCTCCTGTCGCACCCTGGGGTTCCTCTCGTGAACCTATGTGGGTTGTTTTCCGAGGTCTGGGGTTGGTGGGCCACTGGCTGATGGGACCTTTTCTGCCCTCCACCTCCGCCAGAGCTCGGTGTTCCCACTCAAAGAAAAGAGGGACCGAAGGGACTTACGAGGAAAAAGAGAGCCAAACTTGTTGCGGGAAAATTTACTGCAACAACATGGCCAAAAACACCATTAAATGGTTTTAGGAGTTCACACAAGGAAACTGATACATATTTAGTTGGGTCTCCTGTTTTGTGGATCGAGATAATGAGGTTCCATTCAGCAGGTATACCCCAAATCTTAAAAATGTGTTGGTGTACGAGTGTGATATCTACCAATCATTTCTAAGGCCCTAAATAGTCCGAAATGCAGGCCGTTCGATTTCTTATATATAAGTTCAGATAATGCTATTTTTATTTTATTAATGTCAAGTCAAATCGAACGAAATTGACGGCGAAATTTTGATCGTACACTCCTGTGATTGTCCTTCCTCATCTCAACACATTTCTGTTTGAGTCTTGTTAGCTTCTAAAGTTCTTGTAGAATCTAGGATATTGTTCCTGGAGTAGAACCTTTCCATTTTATCGATCGCTCGTTCGGATTCTTATTCTTCGTTTCCCCTAGAATCCGATCTTTTCTTTCTATGTCTTTCTATGCCGGCACTGCATGCGAGTTGCTTTGCTAATTATGCGCTTGAAATCTTCAACTTTTGCGTTGGCAAACTTCTGTTCTCTGTGGTAAGTCATATAGTAATGTTTGCTCTGAAGCGGTCCATTGACTTCGATAGTTACGAGTATTTAGCAGAATGTGACCTGTGTAAGGCACGAATATTCCATGTGCAGATCCGGAACGCAGTTGTGCTTTTCTTTCCTGTCAACAATGAATAGGTTCTTATTCAAGGCTTTTAGTTGGATAGTAAACCGTATACACGACTTTCTACCAAAATCTTTTAATTATTTCTTGTTATACATCATAAAGTCACTAGTATATATTGATAAAACATCAGCTTTGATGTCTAGAGCTCAACACTGTTAGTTTTCTTCGTGATGTGATAAAACAGGTTAATAAAATTAACTTTCTCAACATTTAGTTTCATTCCATTCCTTATATATTTTACAGCCTCCTCATCCAGTTGATCCTTGGGATGACACTTACGATGCAACAACAGAAAGAAATGGATGTCCATCACTTTTATCACTTAATGCACTACGGCAAGCCGAAAGAGAAGCAGACCTTGAAGATTGTTTAACCATGACAATCACTACCCCAAATGTATGAACAAACTACCATTTGTACTTAGTTACTTAGATAAATAACAATTTTTCTCTTTTAGCCAAACGGGAAGTATGCCGTCCTTGTGTATATTCACGGGGAATATCTCTATGAAGGAAGCAACTCCGAAGCTCCACCTGATTACTTGCTGGAGAAAGACATGGTCTTAGTTGTTCCTCAATATCGTTTGGGACCATTTGGATTTCTCTCAACAAAAAGCGAAGAAATACCAGGAAACGCTGGTGTTATGGATATATTCCTGGCATTACAATTTGTGAAGATTTTCATTTCAAGTTTCGGTGGAGATCCAGATAGGATAACTCTAGCTGGCCAGGTTGGCGGTGCAGCTATTGCACACTTGTTGACTTTATCCCCCATAGTAAGAAAATTCACATTTTAACATACGGCCACGACACGACTGATACTGCATCTTTTTAGGTTCAACCAGGCCTGTTCCATCAAGTTATATATCATTCTGGATCAGCGATAATGCCCGTATTTCTGGATGAAGACCCTCGAAAGCATGCTCTGAATATAGCACAGCACGCTGGTTGCAATATGAGGACTTTACGAGAATTAAACGAGTGCCTTATGAATTTAAGTACGACGCACTTGCTTGTGGCATTCATGGCGCATGCTGTAAGTTGTCTTGATTTTAAAGTACCTTTGTGCTTAATCATTATATTTATCTATAGCAAGAGAATTCTCGCAATGGTACCGGTAGCACAGGTGGAGTTCAGTTTACTATTGGTGGTCCAAGTCCTGTATTACCTGTGCACCCGTCGATTTTGATGGCGGAGCTTTCGAATTTCACATATCCAGCTATGGGTGGCTGTCCAAGAAACGCTGGAACTCGTCTTCTAAGTGGTAAGACAGTGGGAGGTATTCATGTTTGAGGTAGTCTCAAAGAAATGGTTTTTTTGCTTTGCATTCTAGAAATCGTTGAAGGTGACTTTGAGGGAAGAATTCCTGATGACAAGTACAACACCTTTGATTATATTAACCACTTGATGCGACAAATACTCGGACCGGATAGGAATATGCTGTTGACCAGTTTTGTCACACATGACTTCTTCAATCGGCCCCTGTTGGAAAACGGAACTTTCCATACATTGATCCCTCGATTAGTAGATGTAGGTGATTCTATAATTCGTTATTATCAAGTTTTAAAATGAATTTCTTATAGATGGGTGGAACCCTCTTACATAAGCTACCAGTTCTACTTGCGCTGAACATGAATGGGAAGAATCTTCCAGAAAAGACTTTCCTATACTCTTTCGACTATAAGGGGGAGTATAATCGTTACCCAGAATTAGACGAAGAAGTAAATAATCAAAGTCCATTCAAGGCTGGAGTTTCACTAACCGATGAAGCGCTGTATCTTTTCCCATATCCTGACCATGTGCGAGGGTTAACCCCAACAGATGAAGCAATTGCAAGGCGAATGGTTGATCTGTGGACGTCATTTGTAATCAATGGCCATCCCATGGCCTCCCATCGTGGTGGATATTGGCCACCGATGACAACTTTATACGGACCCTACTTGAAGATCGATGAAACTATGACAATAGCGGGTAACTATTTTAAGGAATTTTCGGCGACAATAAGCGATGAGGAAAACGGATCCAAAGTGGTAAGGGAGTCTTACTATAAAATAAAGAGAATTTTTGGATAAAGGCGTAAACTTAAATAATATACTTATAAAACTGTGATCTAATATGTGGATTTGAGCGTTTTGTATTTGTATATTTGCACCTTTGACGCTTGTATAATGGGTAAGGCAAGGTAAGTAAGAATTCATGACACAATTTCCATCACGATGTAAGCGATATCCTTTCCCTCTCTCTCTCTCAAAACCATCTTCATTTAAAAAAAAAGTGATATTTGTTGCCGACTATGTTTTGACTCTGGTCTTATGGACATGCTGTTAGACACAATGACACCAATAGCATTTCTCTGGGCCTAGGAATGGTTTCGACCGGAATCTGGGCCTAGAAAAGAATGTAGTCGAATGTGGGGGACGTTAGATTTCAATTCTCATTAGGAAAATCTGCGTCTGCCTTCCAAGCGAATATATACGCAATCCCGATGGCAATGAAGTATATTATGAGGAATGGGTAGAGGAGCCGAAGCATCTATAGCGACAGACGAGCTCCGCTTAAGACTTGCTAAACCCTATAACATTTTCTAAGATAGTTTGAGAATTCAAGACTTCTTGTTCTGGTCCCAGGTCACAATGAAATAGTGGCAAATGAGATCGCCGGTGAACTTGCTAGGCAAAGCTCAAAGGAGAAGTTTTCAGGACTCGAATCTGTGTTAGAACCGACTGCGTCCTGTGTTAGGGCATCCATTGACAGTTGGGTTTCATATGAGCATAACTTCAGATAGCTTGACTCTACAAGTTGCCGGCAGACCAAACGAATGCTTCCCGATGTCTCTGCTTTCATGCTGTCCCTCAGTAATATACTTAAGTGTGTTGGATATAAGAGGCATCCTGCTATAAGAGTGATGACGACACTGCGGCCTTGCATCAGGTAGTGACCGGGACTGTACTAAGCAGGCTTACTCATCTTTTTACGAAAGGCTAAGAAATTCCAGTACAAGAAGTTGCCAGGAAAAAAGAAAACAATTTTCTTTGAACGCTAGCACCACTTACGTGTCCACTTAAGAATGATAAGCAAAGGCCAGTCGTTCATAGTCTTCCGTGAGGAATAGACGTGTGTTTCGACTTTTACTAGAGTGAAAAATATAGTGATTTCGTAGTAAACATAATTGGTTGCCGTTGTGCTAATTCAGTCGGTAGTCAAGCGGTTAGCGGCGTCGATCGCCAAATTGTGAGACGCGGGTTCGATCCCGGTCTAAGTTTGAGACTTTTTTCATTTTGGTTTTCTTAAATTCTGTAAATATACATACCTAGTGTTATCAAAACAAAACCAATCACGTGATGGATGGTGGAGAGCGTTCTGATCTTCCCATAACGGGAGTTGCAAAAGGCAACAATGGTGTTGCCGGTGCGGTGGCGAAAGCCATCAAAAGGAGGAGGACGTTAAAAACCACTCCTAACTTAACAAAGCTGAAAATGGATGCAGCTTTAGTAGCTGAAACAGCAAAAACAATACAACAAAATAGAAAACAATCAGATTATGCGTCGATGTACATCTCTGGTGAGGTGTATTATAAAGGAGGCAACAACATCTTTGCCTCTCTAGCAGCATCTGAGTTCGAAGACGAGGATGAAAAATTAAAAGACCTTACCAGCAGCATACAAAAGCTGAATGAAAAAGTGCTTGCTATTAATCAAAGACAAACTGCACGCAGGCAGAGTGAGCAACTAGAAGTAGAAAGCTCCCAGCAAGAGCAGAAACAATAAAACCAGCAGCAGCAGAAACAACAACTGCAGCAGCAGCAACAACAGCAGCAGCAACAACAACAGCAGCAGCAGCAGAAGAAGAAGAAGGAGAAGGTGCCTCCTATAAACACCTATAAATTAGAGGTAAATGCAACCAAGGACCTTTGTAAGTTGACCATTGGTAATAATTTTAAAATTATGAGATTGGGGTACGATCGCCATGCCATCCACTGTAATACAGTGGAGGGCTACGCGAAAGTGAAAGAGCTCCTAAGGGAAACGACGACGGAGCACTACTTATTCACACCAAAGTGTGAAAAGCGGCAATCGATGCTTCTGAAGGGGTCGGAACCGTCTTTTGATCCTGATGAGATCCCGGCACTGCTCAAAGAGAAGGAGTGCAAAGGACTCAAGTTTGTGGGGGTAAAGCCATTTACCACAGCTAGAGCCAGGCGTGAGAAACGGAGTCTGCCATTCTTCCTGGTGCAGCTCAGTCCCGAAAGCCGTCCGGATAGTCTAAGGGGTATCAATGTCCTAAACTACCAGGTGGTTCACTGGGAAAAACTAAAAAGGAGCGAAGGCGTTATACAATGCGTTCGCTGCCAGAGGTTCGGGCACGCAGAGTCGAACTGCCAAATGCAGCGTAGATGCGTGACGTGCGCTAAGAACCACAGTTCCGAGGAGTGTGCTCTGGGTGTTGACGGAGCATCCGTTAGGTCGCAGCCCTGGTGCGTGTTATGTGGAAACGTGGGACAAACCGCAAACTATCGGGGTTGTCCTAAGTTCGCTGACATTAAGAAAGCAAAACTGGCTCGGCAGCAGAAGGTGGAGGTCAAACGTTCACCTGTTAGGTTTCAAACACCAGCCGTCACGTTCCAAATTTCCTACGCGCAAATGGCGTCAGGTAAGGGGGCTACGGTACAGCAAGCAACTGTTGCGTCTCAGGGGCCAATGCCGAGAACAATGGAAGCTGCACCTAACATGCTGGCCATCTTGCTCGCAATCCAAGGGCAGATGTCTCAGCTGCAACAGAAAGTACAAGAACAGGCCAAGCGGGTGGACCAGATCTATGCGCTGCTGCCGAGCCTAACGCAAAACATGTTGTAATGGGTACGCACATGGTGGAGCCGCGATATTTAAATTGCTACAAGACCACAGTCCTGATGTGCTTTTCGCTAGCGAAACCAAGCTAACCGATAAGAACAAACAAACAATAATTATATTGTTAGAAGAAGAAATCGGGCCAGATCCAAACGTGGGGACGGGGTCGCAATCTTCATTAAAGAAGGTGTAAAATTTCACAGAGTGTACAAGGGAGTGTTGCGCAGGTTCCGGGTGTTGGAGGCAGTTGTCATTTACATACCGCTCCGCAGTGGAAAGCGGCTGTACTTGGCCTCTGTTTATGCACCTGAGGCTTCACAATCCACCCTATACATTACAGAGCTCGACACCCTTTTTCGACTTCTGAGGCTGTCATCGGGGGAGAATTATTTTATAATCGGCGGGGATTTCAACGCTAGACACAGAGATTGGGGAAATAATTTGCCAAATACTAGAGGGAACCTACTACTCGATTGGTGGGGTCAGCACGATGTCATGTACAGACTCGGTCGTCGTTTGCCAGAGGCGGGTCTTATTTGGATTTACTGCTGTACGACGAACGTATACGAATGACAAGTACGAACTTACAAACGCTAACAGTCTGCGCACATTCGTGTATGACAGCGATCATTGCGGTTTTAGCACCGAAATTACAGTTCCCAACGATATGGCAGAATTGGAGGAATATGTCCAAAGATATTCTTACAACTACAGTAAGACTCGATGGATACGCTTCTTCGCAACCTTGATAAGAGCACTCTCCTCGAACACGCTCCAGCCACCGTCCAATAGGAATTTGTCAAACGAGGAGATCGACAAGTACCTCAAACGAATGGACGAGATAACTAAACAAACTATGGATGCCATAATACCGCGGTATCGACGTACGACTAATGAAGATCTGTTCCGCAATCCTACTATTGACACACTACACCGACAGAAAAGTAGGCTGCTGACAAGGCTCAAAAACTTGTACAGGCAGTTAACTGACAGACAAGACCCGGAGATTAGGATTAAAAATCTTCAAACGTTAATAAAAGAAAATTACAGAATTTCTGCAAGTTTATATTGGAACAACAAGGTTCGAGCTGTAAACACCAGCAACCCGAATATGTTCCCGCAGATAAATAAACTATTTCAGAGAAAAAATCAAGAAGACCTTCAGTGTCTTAAAACAGACCGGACAATTGATCCAAATGAGGCCGCTGACTATGACGACTTCTTTGTGATCGAGGATCCGCAGGATCTGGACAATCTCGTCTTGATGCACAAGTTCTACATTCTAGATGAAGTAGAGAATTGGCGAGCCGAGGGCTCTGGCTTCACGCGATTTAGCGACGAAAATATGGCAAATAACGTCATTGCCAGAGAGGGTGACTTACCCCGTTCATTTCGAAGGAAGGACTCCATGAGATCTTCGACACAATCAGAGTTAAGAAATCAGTGGGGACCGATGGTATTCCGAACATCGTGCTTCGACCTTTAGAAGCGGTGGAAATTTACACCACCCTGTTTAAAAATGCAATGAATAATGCACATTATCCAGCGCATTGAAAAAGGACATATCCAATCCGGCGAATCTCCGGTCGAAAAGTCTCCTTCCGAATATCAGTAAGGTTTTTGAAAAAGTAATCAATAGAGCTCTGTCTAGGTGGGTTGAGGACAAACATATAGTTCCGGATAACCAATTCGGTTTTAAGGCGGGACATGATATCTCACATGCCGCGTCTAAACTGGTGTCCGATATCCAATGGAACAAAGGCAAGAAACAGTGCACTGGTGCCTGCCTTGTTGACTTGGAGAAGGCCTTCGACACCGTATGGTTAGAGGGTCTTTTCTATAGGCTGACTAGGCTGGGGATCAGCAAACTTCTCTTGTACATTCTTTATAATATGCTAACCAACAGACAGTTCATCGTGAAGAATGGTGATGTGACTTCTGTTGGAATATTTCAAATTAAAAATGGTCTTCAGCAGGGCGCGGTCAATTCGCCGATCCTATTTAACATTTTTACAAGCGACTTGATAGGTTCACTTCCCCATACTATTGCGTACGCAGACGATTTGGTAGCGTACAGAACAGGTCCAAAAATCGAGGTCATTAATACTCTCTTGCAGCGTGACTTCGATAAGATAAGACGATTTTGCGATGACCAGAAGTTGAAAATCAACTTTCAGAAGTCGGAAACCATTCTCTTTAGGACGCCGTTGTCTGGAACCTCTAGGGATACCAGAAAAAATTGGTGTAAGTTCTCGATCATTGGACAACACGGGCAGCCTCTTGCTGTCGAAATGTAGTCAGATACCGTGGAATCTGGCTAGATCAGTTTCTGTATTTTGGCAAAAATGTAGATGCTGCGCTGGCCAGAGCCAAAGGTGCTTTTGCCCTTACAAAGAGACTGTTTTATAGTAGCCAACTCGAAGCGAGGGTAAAGGTAATCTGCTAATCTGTATTTGGTTGTCCCGTATGGTTCAATGTACGAGCAAGCTTAATGGAAAAGATTCGGGTGTTTGAGAGGGCTTACCTTCGCTTGTACAGAACACCAGAGTCGGAGTACAAAAAATTGTATCCTAATGAGGTCCTTTACAATAGGGCGAACCTGATACGAGTGGACAACTTCGTAATTAGCTGACTCGAAGGCACATTGCATGAGCAATGACCTCGACGAATAACCTGATACCGGGGGCGTTCTACCCCAATTACCTTTACCACGAGAGTGCGCGCTCTGACGGCTTCGTTCCACCGGAAACATTCCTCTACCTTGATCAGATAGGGTTGATCCAGGATAGATCAGCCGTCCCGTTAATTTCCCATGTCACTCGGACAGCTGGGGACAGGCGACCCAACTACAACAGAGACGTCGCACATGGCAGCGTGGATCGTCTCAGGTTCAGTAGGGCGGTGGGGAATCGCGATAAGAGGAATGTCGTTCGGCAGCATCAGCATTTCTGGTGGTTGAATGATGGAGAAGATGTTTCGTCGTCGTTTCCGTCAATTACGGACCAGCCTCAGTAATGAGGCAGAGCTGACCAATCTGTTTTCTCTGTAAATAGCGATGGCCAGCTTACATAAGTTTAGGTTAGCATTTAAGAAATATATGTACGAGGGCGGGTCAATAAGTCCGTGACTTTTGGAATAAGACAAAGATTTTTTGATAAAAAAATAATTTTATTTTTCAACGTAGTCTCCCTTGAGCTCTATACACTTTGTCCAACGCTTCTCCAATTTTTTTATCCCTTCCAAAAAAAATGATTTGTCGAGGTCCTCAAAATAGGCCTTTGTTTGCGAGATGACTTCATCATTGGAGTCAAATCTTTTTCCACCAAGCCATTTCTTCAGGTTTGGGAACAAGAAGTAGTCGCTCGGAGCCAAATCTGGAGAATAGGGTGGATGAGGGAGCAATTCATAGCCCAATTCATGGATTTTTGCCATGGCAACTGCACTCCTCCTCCTGTCTTTTTTCTCCTCAAATTTTCTCCTCAAATTAGTGAGTAGTCTGATAAAAATAGCTGTCAAACACAAACTAACTGACGCAGCAAGTTTAAATTTTGACAGGAGTCAACCGACAGATGCCTGTTGACAGGAGCAGTGTTGTTGTTTCAGTAAAGAGGTCAGAAATTCAAAAAGTCACGGACTTATTGACCCGCCCTCGTATATAATCGTGTATAATGTCAATGTGTGTGTATGTGTGTATTGTGTATGTGGTTAGGTAGGCTAAGGTTAATTTTACGTTAGATATTAAGTTTTTATAAAAAATAAAAAAATTCCATATGCTAAGTTTTTTGTTTACAAATTGTTTTTTCTTAGCCTTAAGTATACAAAATAAGTATTTATAAATAAAATGTAATAAAGTCGAAAGACATAGATATAAGACTTTAGAGTAGCTAAGAGTGCCTGTGTGGGGCCAGTAAGTTAGTATAAGATTATTAAGTAATTTTAAGCAAGCATTTAAGCATTTTTTGTTAGTATGTAAGAGTTAATGATAAAGAAAATAAAATGCATTTAAAACTAAACTAACTAAGCAAAGGGATTATAAAGCCTATTAGTTATCTACAGTCTTTTGTATTTACAGATCTTTCTGGCTGGATTACTGGTGCCATGCGAACTAGCTATTGTATCTTATTTCATGTAGGCGCAGCCCTCTGAACAGATCCAAGTTGCTATACAATCGGTTTAGTTCTTTAATTTGGCATCGCTTTTACGCTCCGTAAATGCAAACGGAGACCTTCGGTACTCAAATATTAATTTATACTTCGACGTTGCATCTCTTCCGAAGTCCCTATGGATGCGATCCAGCTATTGCTTTCTTCAACTCTTTTCTGTACCATTGGTAGTGTAATGCAAAACGCATTATATTGGCGAGGATTTCTCTACTTTCGCTATACTATTTGTAAGGCTTGTCTTTCCAAGATATTATCTCATCACTTCACACCATACTTCTTTTGTGGATACACAAAGCAGAGGTTTCGAACTATTCTTGCATTTCCCACCGAACTTGCACTTCTTTATGTATTTTTCGTTGCTGTAATACGTTATCTAGTTTGAAACATTTACTCATCATTGTGCCGACGTTCTAGCTTGACATAGCGAATCTACTGCCTAAAAGTATCCTATTGTTTGCCCACTGCAACTGTCGAACTCTGAGACGAATACTCCTATTCGTCTGTTTACAGAAACCCACTTCCCTGATTCCATGCTTTTGCACTATTACGCATGAATACACGCATATGCATACATAAACGTATACCCGATTTTTGTTTTGCCCCTCTAATAGTCGTCAAATGTGGGAAACCGATAATGCATATAGGCTTCGGGTAGTTCAAATAGATGTTAATGTGGCTGAAAATAATTTTTCCTCATTAAGTTGCCATTTACGACAAGTAGGGGAATGAACTGTAGCAATATTCTAGTAATCACTGCCACATGGAACGATTCTCAATATTTTGTAAAGTCCTTTCGAAAACAATAAACACTATCCATGTTTAAGCACTTGAATGGTGTCCCAAATGAAAATGATGAAAACAAGTGGATCTAAATGACTTCCTTGTGGAACAGGCACCGATTTGATTCATTGAGGTGGTCGAGCAGAAGCAGGTGAGCAGGTGATCGATAATCACAGACCACATAACATTCCTTTTGCGGCAGATATCATAACATACTCGTACATAGGCATCACCAGAAGTAGCTGTATTTCTTCGGATTTCAGGCATTGCTATGACTCATAGGTTACGTATAGTAGGATAATGTATGCCTATATGTGATAAGGTCTATAATGACGGCGATGTTGTTGGCGAAAGTTACCTTCAAAACGAACAAATCCTAGATAGCAATCTCGGGTTTAACTTAATATGAACACCACCATTCAGGGATTCATGACCTATACCCCTTTAGTTTTGTTTCTTTTTTAATTCCATTTCTGAAGTTCTCTTAATATTTACACGAATTCAATGGCTTGATACCAGAGTACCGGCGTTGTTAGTTTTTTTACAATACACAAACACCCTCTTATCATCATGCCCAGTAGCCTATGACTTTTCGCTTCTCCTGTGTTAAGAATAAACCAATCGCTTGCGACAGTCACCTACATAAATGAACACAAATGCTGCAATTGTTTAGTGGAAGTATTCCTTGAATCGTACTCGTACCATGCCCCCTGCCTATCAATAAAATTTCCCGCGATTATCACATTCGAAAGCGGGAGAATACAAACACTTGTACTCGTCCCATTATCTCATGCAGAAGAAACAAATCTCTGAGTTCATACTAAGAATAGGCGCCGAGATTACAAAGTATTCACCACTAGGCCAGATGATGATAACCTCGGACTGCATTTTTAGAGAATCGACTTTTTAAAGCAAACTGTAACACTGCCACCGAATAGCCTGCAGATATCTAAAGCAGTTGAGAAGATTCATTGGTCGCTTCAACATGTTGTTGTTGAGCTCATCGGTTCTATTTTTAAATTTGTTTCTTTACGCCTCTGCAGCCTATGATGATTACGTTTATGAGAACTACGATGATCCAGTTGTGATACAGACACCAGCTTCAAGAGTGTATGTACCACCTCCACCTAGTTTTCCTAGTGATCCAAATGTGGTAGCGCTTCCAAATGGAAGGGGTTACATACGTGGCAAAGAAATACGTACTGCTTGGGTAGGAAAAAATGTGAAAGCGTTCTTGGGTCTCAAGTATGGCAGCGTGGGAGGAGGATTAGCTAGATTTCAGGTATGAGATCCCAGTTCGACTCAGAGCTCTTAATGATTATGGATACGATCTACAGGAAGCACTTCCGGTTTCGTTGACATATGGAACCATTGATGCAACTATTGAGCCCCCAGCTTGCCCATCGTTTCCAGAATTGTTAAAAGTTGAAGAGGCTGAAAGGAAGGGTATCAATGTCGATGATTGCCTCACCTTATCCGTGTTCACTCCTTCTGTAAGTTGAGCCCCAGTTCAAGTTTGCAATTTTTTTAATTCAAACTACTTCACAGGTTTTTGGTGCATACCCAGTGATGATCTATGTACATGGTGAGATGTTGTTTGATGGCAGTGCTGAGGAAGCAAAACCGGAATACCTTCTTGAAAAGGATATTATCTTAGTCAGTGTCAACTACCGCCTGGCACCATTTGGGTTCTTGTCTACAGGAACTGACGCTATACCAGGAAATGTGGCTCTATCAGATCTGGAGCTGGCAATTCAATGGGTGCAGGAGAATATTGCAGCATTAGGTGGAGACCCGAATAGCATTACACTCTTTGGACAAGCTGGCGGTGCTACATTGATTCATGCTTTGAGTATAAGTGAAAAGGTTGGAGAAGCAACTCCTTTTTTTTATTTCTATACAGACAAACGAATTCTTTTTATTTTCAAGGTAAATCCCATAAACTTTGATCGACTAATCTTGCAGTCTGGCACGGCCCTCAATCCACTGCTCATCGATGAAGATCCACTTGCAACTGCACGGGCAATTGGTAGGGAGGCTCATTGCCAATATATCCACTCATCATCGGAACTAAGTCAATGCTTGGGACGATTGAAAACTTCTCAGCTTCTAACTGCTTTTGTGGATCACTGTGTAAGACAAGTGACAATTCTACCTCTGTGAATGATCTGCCTTAATCTATCTTATTTCTCGTAGAACCACAACGAATATCGTGGGATTTATGCATATGGCGGCTTCAAACTTGCGGTAGGAGACAAGCTTGGTTACATTCCAGTTCATCCGGCCCTGATGTTGAAATCATTTAAATTTCCCCTACTTGCTGGCTCAACTAAGGACGCTGGAGCATTTATTTTAACAAGTAAGCAGAGCATGTCCGTCTTACTGATATTTGATTGAATGTCTCGTGTTTTTAGGAAAGTATGACGAGCTAGTTCGCCTTAACAGCAGGAACATCTCTGACTACATCAATGTGGTCCTTAAATATACCACCATTCCGAAATATTATGCCACATGGAGAAAATGGGCTTTGGAATATATTTTCAGTCCCCAAGACATCCAGAGTCCGGTTTTGAATAATATAGCAAGCGGTTTGTTGGAAGTAAGTTTTATCTTGAGTCTATTGCTTGATACTGATAATGTATGTATTTATGTCTTCCAGCTGACTAACCTGATTCTTTACAAAGCTCCTCTATTGGAATCAATTAAATTATCCTGGCGAACTAATGCGACATATTTGTACAGCTTCGACTATCGTGGACATTTTCATAGATTCCCAAAGAGGCCTAGCCATTTTCCATATGAAATTGATGCGAATCTGAGTGATGAAAATATTTACTTGTTCCCATATCCAGATGAGGTAAGCCGTTTAGGCAGCGTGGACCGGGAGGTGGCTCAATCGATGGTGACTTTATGGACTAATTTTGCCAGCATGGAGAAACCTGATGAGAGGTTATGGCCAAGAGTTAATAATGATTATGGACCTTTTGTACGGATCATTAGGAAACTAGAGTTAGATTTTCATTTTGGAGAGGGTGTACCATTGCCGGATTTGTATGCACCGCTGAGAATGTTGAACACAACGTTGGGTACTAGACGTTTCAAATAAAATGTAAGGATTCGCAATACATTAACTGAGGTTTTATTTCTTGTTACTAGTATATTAAATTCCACCTCTTTTTCATTCTATCTTTCCGAGGACTCCATCAACTGCGTCTCCATGTTTTATGGATGCTATATCATTTTACATTCAGTTAATGTGATCAAAAATATTAGACACAGAACGAAGTCTTAAAGTGTTTCATGAGGGAGCTACATACGAGTACCTACGTGCTTAAACCTTCTCTACCGTCTTCCGATATAGTCGTTACCTTTAAAAGTGAAAGCGTTTGCCAAATTTTCCCCAATCTTATTTCTACTCCTCACAAGAGATATTCACTTAATGTAACTGTTACCCTGTCTGGGGTGAAAATGATTTACTTCTAATATTTCAGACCTTGATGCTGTAGTATGTCTGATAGTAGTTGTCATGAAATGATCTCCATTTAGACCAACATCATTTCTCATTCGCATCTGCTAGTTGGCCACAACAAGTTGTTGTAATTTTTTTTGTAAACGAAATAAAATAAATAAAGTAAAGTAAAAGAATTCTTCGATTGTACTGCTTGGTGGAGCGTAACAGCTTATGATGTATAATAGTATCCGTCGATTTTGGCCGAACAAAGTAGCACTTAGTGCCCCCTTCCGCTTCTTGGAATTGGTTTCCGCAGGTTCTTTTTTTTTTGCAGCTTCACCCGTAGCATCCTCTATCCATACCGTGTATGGATACACGTCGATACGTTTCACTTAAGATTGCTACGTCTATAGGAGAGCTTGGGCGGCCTCGCAGTGATCTAGGTTTAGCTGCAGTATTTTAATTTTTTTCAACAGCAGTTCCTTCCATTCTTGCTGGTACGATGGGCATTTATGACTACCAATAAAGTGGTTACTAACAATGCCTTCCTTACCTAGGGAGAGTAACATTTTGGTTCTTTCTTGCATAGCTTCGCCATATGACCAATCTCACCTCATCGTAAGCAATGTTTCTGCCAGTCACGTGTGCTTTTGCGGGCTTTAGTTTTATGCTCGAATTCCATACATTTGAAACACTTGTGTGGGTCTTGCTTCTCACGTATTCGGCACACATATACGTATTTTGCCTATTTCGGCGAGTTTCCTGGCTGCTTCCGTTGGTAAGCTCATCCTTGCTGTCTGGGTGCCATTATAGGAATTCCTAAGCGACTTAAAGTTCTCATCAAGATCTTTCACCTTTATCAATGATTCTTGTGTTAAGATTTTTCACCAGTTTCACCTTATTCTCTTATTTGTAGCATCTGAGTTATAATAGCAGCTGTTTTAAGCACGATGAGTACGTCTGCTTTTGTTGTTTTCGGGAAACATTTTCTTCAAGTTCTTTTAATTCGGGACCGCTTTTGACTTTCCGGAGCATCGGTCCATATTGCCTTTGTTCTTAAGGCCAACGCTTCTGGACGAATCGGTATGCTGCGACTTTTGGTTTAACACTTCTGTTCCATCTAGTCAGGTGCAGTTTTCTAACTTTCTTTCGAGGGCTGGTCGGTGGTTTTCTCAGTGTTTTGGGTGATCAAAACCTTTTTTCGTTCCGTGCACCTTCCTTTAATCACGGCTTTTTCTTTTTTGGGTAGTGGGAGATGTTTGGACAGCAAAACTTTTCGGTGTCATATCACTCTTCCTTTTGGGCGTATCGTATATATTTCCCTGCCGCTTTACAGAGCATTTGGGAGCTTCTGTCCTACTTATACAAGGATGCCCATTAGTTGCCACCTTTTTCATCTGTGTCGTCTCTGTTACAGTTTTGGGAGTACAGTCTCTTTCCTCCCTAGTAGGTTTGATGCTTGCGTTATCGACTAACTTGCAGTAAGCTGATCGAATCAGACTGGTCAGTCTTCTGATCTCATGACGAACATTATTCTTGCCCTTGTAAAAGCTCATCAAGTCTTCAATTCTTCTGCCTAGGACGTCAGAGGATTATTTCCATCATTGCTGACTGCTGTTCTCTTGTCTTGCCTTTCTTCGGGATTTCGATTTCCTTCTTCATGGTTTTTGGGATTGGATGCGCCTTCTCTGTGGCCACTATTGGTGGGGACCTCAGGATTTGGTGTTAATGGTTTAGACTCTGATACCTTATACCTTACTCTCAGTGTTTTTAATCGTTTTTGTGATATTTGTGTTTTTTTTCATTTGCATTCTTTATTTTATTTTGGGTTCCCGCTCAAAGCCGCTATCTCCATCCGGATGTGTATTCACGTCAATGATCTCATGGCCTTACAAGGCCTTATAGGTGCCTGTGCCAGTGCTAATCAGAAATGTTATATCTGAACATACACCACCAACTTAATCGCGACGTGATGGAGAACGCGGTTGCATCATTAGGCTGAAAGCCGTTTCAGTTAGATTTCTGAATAAGTCCAATAAGCCGGCTTCATGTATTTGCTCTCTTGTTGAAACTACTTACAGTAGTGTAGTGGAGTGTAGTATACTTTAGTATACATCGAGATATTCCGCCTCATATTATAGTTTTCACTGGTCTTTTCCAGTGCCACTCTCCAATTCTATCGGTGGACGATTTTACGTTGTGCGTTTCGAATCCAACGTACTCCTATCATCAACGGATGTTGGAATAGCTATCCAGATACGCCTCATGGAGGCTGTGTGTTGGTATTTAGAGACTTTACTGTATAATGCTTGTACCTTTGTCCAACGACTCCTCCATGTAGAGTCGTCAGCCGGTCTCCTTTTATGAAGAAGCGAATGGTAGAAATCAACAACATATTTGGCCTTAGATGTTATTTAACATTTATTTAAGCATTTGCTTTGCTTGACTTTGCTGCATAGTTAACGGTGCTCAGATACAGATAGTTACTAAATTTCTCAATCGTAAAATACGCTTTTGTGTAGCACAATTACTACCGTGATTTACAGGGAATAGTCACGAGAGTTAGCTTTTTAAGTCTTTTTCTGATATTGTAGCACCAGCGCTACTACAGTACGTATTCGTGGTTCCTCTTTGTTTCTGGTAATAGTTGATAGAAAGTAAGATTCGCATTATGCTAAGAAAGAATGCGAACTTATTCTATCTAGATGATGCGCACACATGTTTTATCTTTGGAACCCGCTAAATCGATATTAACATTCAACGCTAGTAAATGTAGCGGTAGAAAGCTCATTTATTAAGTTTAGTGGAGGGGAAACATATGTATCACAAAAAATTATAAAAATTGCAATGTTTTGCATAGAAAAAAACTGTCGTAGCATAAATCAAAGATACGTTCTTCTATCATTACTGTTCTTATTGGTCATACAGGATATGCGCGGCACCTTATCAGCACGAAGTCCAACAGAATTTTATCCTCAAAACTCAAATTTTTTTTTTTTATAATCTGCGCGCACTCAAGGGATTTGAGTATCCTTAAAATGCTGGCACACAACACGGATGAAGGGAAGTTATGGAGGGTAAAAAAAGAGATACCGATGTGGCTTGGTCTTAAATGTTTGCAAGTTATTATGATCAGGAAGAGTGTTCGGCAATGCATAAGCAAGTTGTACGGGTTAGGAAAGAATCATGAAGTTTTAGAGTACGTCCGAAAGTGGGCGTGAGGGTATACTGATGAGCACTCATAGCAAGACGAGTGTTACAGTTAAAAGTTTGAAGGGCTGGGATGCTGCTGGCAATTTCGGTGGGGCACTGGTGGTGAAAATAGGGATAGAACAAACAAATAATTAGAACTACATCATATCAAAACAAATCTGCTGTTAACGGAGAAGCAAATGCAATTCAGCTGAAGTTGAAGGAACAAAATTAAAAATTAGCATTACAGGATAACCGGTAAAGAAGGAAGTGTATTGGACATAAAAACATCATTTCACTTAGTCATGGTGTTTGTTCTATCTAATAGATGCACTTAACGAATTAACGCCTATAAAATTCTTTCAGAAATGTTCATGCTAAACCATGGATAAAACTAATCTGGATTAGGGTCTTAATTTTGATTTGATTTGAGGCCCTGGTACAGAAATAAGATTGCGTGCATTGGTGTTAAAAGAAATAAATTGAAGTAAAGAAGGACAGTCGATATTACCAACTAGGATCTGAAGAATAAAGAGAATATGGGCAACTTTTGGACATATAGAAAGGGGTTGTAAATTTATAAGTTCCAGCTGATCGGTGTATGGTGTTAAGTTTTGGCTATCATCCCAGGGAAGACCACGTAAAACAAATCGTAAACAGCTTTTATCCGGAGAATGTGAGCTCTGTAGTAGAGTGACCAAACTTAGCTTGCATATTCAAGAAGAGGCCTAAAAAAGGTTATGTTGAGCGATTTGGTAACACAAAGATTGGAAAACTCCTTAGACCAGTGCTTGATGAACCCAAGGGCAGAGGTGGCTTTTTTAATCATATTATCAATGTGAGAACGGAAATTGAGCAAAAGTACGGTGTTATGCGTGGTTCGCTGGTTTCGATTCTTGTGTCACCTGAACTTTATAAGAGTGTAGGCCAAGATCTTTATGCAAAATGTGGTGCAAAGTGGTTGCGGATAGACCCAATTTTTGTGATTCTCTCGAAAAGGACACATCTAGGTTTTCAGATACACTCTCAGCTACGACGGTGATATTTCCAGCTGACCCTGTCGGATCAGTTGGATTCTTCACATCACTACCCTGTGCGAGACGTTGAAATTTATCGATTAAATGCATTGTATTGTAGCTGCGCGAAAGGGCCCTTAATGATGACCAAAAGCAGTAAGAACTTTACAAAACGTTTCCGCGATATTTTCACCGCTTTGTATTGAATTTCCACACGTTGTGTGAGTGTGTATCGATCACTACTTAATAACCTCCTAATTTTTATTTATCAATGATGATTATCGCAATTATAGTTGAATGACATCTTTTGTTGGATGACCCTGTGCATAGAACAGGGGTAAATCATTTCTTTTTCCCTCTGTCAGGAGGATTAAGATTTTGTATAAGATTTTACAGAAATCTTTCAGTCATTCGAAGAAAGATGAGTAAGCGCTTCAGTGATAAAGTGCCTACAATACCAGTACCCACCACGTCAACGCCGAGTAACTGCAGCGTGATTCGAGTATAAACGGGGCATTCACAAAGATAGTGCTCCGCGGTGTCGCCATCACTTTCAGAGCAAGCATTGCAGAATATTGTATCACTTATGCCCAGCAAATTTAAGTACTTTGTAAAAGTGTAGTGCCATGTAACGAGGACTTTCCTGCTAAGGTTGAGCCACTGACATCTTGGACGTTGGGAAGCATTCGTTTGGTCTGCCTACAGCCTGGGGAGTCATGCCATCTGCAGTTGGGATCATATTTTTTTTTTATAATGAGCGCGCGCTCAAGGGGTTTGTATACCCTTAAGGTGGTTGTACACTGCGTGGGAAAAGGAAATTTAGGGAGGAAGAGACGTACCGATGTATATTGTTTTTAAATGTTTGCAGGTTATAACGACCAGAGATCGGTAGGGCATTCCATAAGCGAGTTGTACGGCTTAGGAACGAATCACGATATTTTAGAGTACGTCCGAAGATGGGATTGAGGGTATACTGAAGAGCATTCATAGCGAGACGGGTGTTACGGTTGAAAGTTTGAATACTGCCGATCATTGAGAAGTTTTCGTGTTTCGAGATATTTCATGAGCTGACGATTTATCAGCGTTTCCATGACATTGGAAAGAAGGGATGTAAGTGCAATGGGTCTGTAGGAGGAGAGAGAAGATGATTCGCCTTTTTCAGGGACGGGCTGAGCAAATGCTGTTTTTCATCTGCTCGGGCAGAGTCCTAAAGAGTAGGATTGATGAAAAAGCTTACGCAGTAGTTTTGCCAGCGAGGAAGAACAGCTTCTCAGCAGAAGGACAGATATACCATCTGGACCAGCAGATTTATGTAGGTTGAGATCTTTAAGTACACTTGCTACTACACGAGTGCGAAAGTAGATTCGTCTCATCGAAGATTCGACGCATTGAAGTGCAGGCGGGGACAAAGCACAATCTGGGAGTGTTGAGCTGGCCACAAAGTGTGCAGCAAGCAGATTGGCCTTGTCCAAAGAGCTGACAGCTGGAATGTCATTGTAAATGAGCGTTGGGATGGAGGATGAGGCGGAATTTCTAATGTTTTTGACGAACGACCAACAATTGTTACTCCCTTTGGGACATTGCAGTATTTTTTGCCTCAGTTTTTGGTCGTATTGGAATTTCACACGCTTAAGAAAGGCGTTGCAGTGATTTCTGTCTCGTTTGAACTTTTTTCGGTTTTCCTCTGTCGGGTTGGTCTTGAAGGACCGAAAAAACATTTCCCTAACCCTGACGGCCTCTTTACAGCCCGAGTCGTACCATGCCTTTTCTTTTGGTTTGGTACTCTTTATCCGATGAGGAATAAAGGATCTCATTCCAAAGAGAATCGTGTCTGTAATCATATCAGCAGCGGCATCCACGTCGTTATCGAGGAAGCATAACGACCAGTTAAATTTCCTAAAGAAGCTGTTAAGACAGCTCTAATTGACTTTCTCGTATTGCCATACGGTTCGTTTAGGAATTTTTCCTCTAACTGAGTGGTCGGTGTTCGAGAAATTAGCTGATATGACACAATGGTCCGACGAGCCTAGAGGGGAGAGCACATCAACGGTGTACTTATCAGGGTGAGAAGTTAAAAACAAGTCCAAGGTGTTGGCGGTATGACTATCAACGTCTGGTATTCGTGTGTGCTCATTTACAAGCTGCGTTAAGATGTTTTCCGCAGCGAAGATCTCAACACACCGTCCTTCGGGTGTTGTCTGTCCAGAATTTCGAAGCCACCCAGAATTGTGTATGTCGTTGTGTATATTGCCCGTAATAACGGTTTTAGTATGAGGATACAGGGATACAATTCTTTGAATGAAGTCAGACAGCGCATCAAACTCGCTAAAAGTCGAACTGCTGTCCAGTTTGGGGGTAGTGAAGAATTTGCTTACGGAGATGGAATTTTAACCAAATGAAGTTGAATTCCGGATTGGAACATGGATCACATTGTGGTGGAGTTTGGTAAGCTACATCACTACGCACGTAAATGGCGAGACCGCGGTGACGGAAGAATAATGGCACTAGTTCGTAGCCAGGTAGCTTCAGGTCAGAATGATCTGAGAAGTGTGGGCGGGGATCTACCTGTGTTTCACTAAGTGCCAAAACAGCTGTACGTGGACGTACGCAGAAAAGTGATTGCTTTTTAGCCAGCGTATATTGGCTACCTCTACCCTGAATTCCCTAGTCATAATCACAGACAAACACAGAAAACACAAACAGCACACGTTCAGTGATCGTACTCAGTGTGCAGATAAGTTTGGTCTTTAAACCGATTTATTGTTGGAAACACGGGTTGATAGGAAGGAAGCATCCAATTGTGGGAAAAGATGTAGTATGATGCGCTGTTTATGTGTAATGCAGGTGGTTTAAGGGTTGTGTGTTGTTGACTTATAAAAGTCAATACATAGTTGTTTTGCTTCTCTCCTTTTATTCGATTGATCGTACATTCCTACCTTGTGTTGTGTGTACAATGGGTTGCCGCAACAGAGGTGGATAAAAATAAAATAATTGTAAGAAAGGATGCGGTAGTTTTGTTGTTAGTGCATAGCGTAGAAAGTCAAAGGGTTAAGCGTTGTCGCTCGGAGATCCTTTAACTTATGGCCAGTAGAAACAAAACTATCAAACAGTGAGGACTTCAGATTTTTTTTTTCGGGGTAAAACTTTAAACCATATCTTTTTTTGCACAATCACCCAATATTCCATTTATCATCACTCGTAAAACAATTAAGGTTTTTTCGTCGTATGCTTATAAGCCATATCCATGTATCTAGTTCCTAGAATTCTGAACGCGGCCAATGTATCTGCATGTCGTGTAGATACTTTCAGCAGTTTACTGCTTTTTGTTTTTTATAGGGATGCGACATCTGGGTAAGTTTATTATCTGTACTTATAGTGTACCGCCAACGTCATGTTATAATTATTTTATTTTTATTTCATCTGCTTAGCAAACGTAATAACAAGGTTTCAGCACAGTTTCAGGTTAAATAAAGTCAAAATAGACGTACACAAATTCTTAAATATGGAGTTTTAAACCAATTAAATAGACACGGGTCATGAAGTTTCCCATCTTTCATCATAGAATGATGTCATCTAAACATTCTTCGTGAAACTCTTACGGGTTACCATAAAAGCTACTCAATTTGCTATCGTATTTCTACAGAAAACAAGAAAATACTTGACATTTGTGATACTCGCTTCATTTTTCGATTGTAATCGATTCTATAGAATTTGAAACCTTCCACCGCCATCTGTTGTCCATAGCCATTATTTACATCTTTGTGTGAAAATAAGCTTAACGAAGATAAACTAATGTCTATTAATTGATAGAGGTGATGTTCTTTGCTAAATAGGGTGAAGATATTGGCTGATGTTTCTGTACGAGATGATTCGAATATCGTACGTTCTGCACCAAAGATAAGAACCATTAGTGAATGTTTTGAGTTGGAAAATAAAGAGCATACAATCTGTGATGATGCCTTCTTTATGAGAAGTTTCCCATTTAGATCTACAGCCGTGGAATGAATAGGTTCCAAGTGCTGGGGACATTCACCTTCTCCGTAGTGGAAAGCAATTGTGTATGGATAGGTGCATAGACAATTGAAGCTCTTTATTTATTATTATCTCCAATTATTTCATAATCGGCGGTGATGTTAAAGCCAAACTCAGAGATCAAGGAAATAATACACCAAATACCAGAGGCAATCTACTTAACGATCTAATGAGCTCAGTCTACTTTAAACCCATTACGTACGTTTTATACGTCAGTACCCATTGTGGTCTCAGTCCCGAAATAGCGGAGTTGGAGAAGCTTGTCCAAATGTATTTCTAAAATTATAAATAGAAGGGCTCGTTGTATACCTCTCCAGAAAATTGACGAGAGCACCCCCGTCGACTAACAGAAATCTGTCAATCGAGGAATCTGACAGATACCTCAAATAAATGGATGGGACCATAAAACGAGCGATAAAGAGTACGATATCCCGGTATCAACACACTGGCAACGAAGACATATTCCGCAACGCAACTATTGACGCACAACACCAATACAAAAGAACTGCTGTCGAGATTTAAAATTTTGTATAGTTTACTGATAGACAACCGTGAGGCCACAACGCTGAAGTCGGCGACAAAAACCTCCAACTCCAGGTCCTAGATCTAGAAGAAGCTGTCGATGATGACAACTTCTTTGTGATCGAGGATCCACAAGAGAAAATAAAGGCCATAAGTCTACAAGGCGAATTATGGCATTGGCCCGAACCACGGCCTGAAAATCGGGCCTTTTGCACATTTCCTACTGGTTGGCGATTTGAGAAGTTAGGCTTCACTGAGCTGAATGATGAAAATGTGTCAAATAATGTCATCGTTGATGATGAAGGAAGAGCTCCAAATGATCTTCGAATCGCTGAGAAGTAAGAAATTAGTGAGAGCCGATGGAATTCCGAACATTCTGCTTTGACATCTTTAACTAGAAGCTGTGGACATTTACGAGTAGGCCAGGCTCTTTAACAATGCCGGTTATACAGCGCATTAGAAGACATTGGTGGTGTATTCATACAACCTAATCCGCCAAACCTTCGGTCTATAAGTCTCCTTCCGAATATCAGTAAGGTAGGATCCGTGTAATCAATTCGTTTTCAAGGTCGGGCATGATATCTCATATACAGTGTTTAAATTACGATACTATTGTAATGGAATGGAACAAAAGCAAGAAACAATGAACGGGTTGTTGCTTGTTTGATACAGTATGATTAGATGAACTATTCCTTAAGCTGAACAGGCTGGGCATAAGTAAACAATTGCTGTACATTCTCCCCGCTGCTGGATTATTTGACATTAAAACACTTCGCATCAAGATGCGGTTAATTCGCCGATCCTATTCAACATCTACATAGTTAGCTCACTTCACTATGACATAGCGTATGCAGAAGTTCCCAAGATCGGGACCATAAATATGCTAACAAAACGATATTGCGATGACTGGAAATTGCAGATCAATACCCAGAAGTCGGAAAGTATTCTTTTTAGGACGCATTCGTCTCTGGCCCCTACGGGTACCTACTACGGTGCTTGTCGAAATGTAGATAGATGCCTTGGGATTTGGTTAGATCAATATCTGTATTTGAATAAGGATAAGGAGCCAAAGTTGCGTTTGCCCTTACAAAGAGGTTATTGTACGACAGAACAACTCAAGGCGAGGGTAAATGTAATCCCCTATAGGGCCTTTATTCAGTCAATGCTTGGATTTGGAGGTCCCTTAGGGCAACGTGAGATCAAGTTTAATGAAAAATAGTTGGATGTATGAGAAAAATTTTAAAAAGACAGACAATCCTATCCTAACGAAGTTTTGTACAACAGGGCGAACCTAATAAGAGCGGACAACTTCGTCATTAAGTTAAGTCGAAGGCACATTGTTGGTTCAATGAACTCGACGGCCAGCCTGACCTCCGGGGCTTATTATCTTTATCTGATCCAGGAAAAATTCAGCTAAGACAAAGGTAGACAGCCTCAATATGAGGGATGTTGCTTAGCAGCAACGTGAACTCTAATGACTTAGTGAAGGAGACGAAACTTATGTGTCGTATCTTTCAAATTGAGAGTAGCCCGTAATAGGGCTGGGTCGGTAATTAAGATAGCCCTTAGGTTAGGTTAGGTTAGATAAGATTCGCTGTTGAACCCACTTAGGCCTACTGCCCCTTTGTTGTGCCACGTGGATCTGTGATCCTCCTACTCTTAAAACCAATTTCAGCTTCTGACGAAACATAGGAGACTGGCAACGTCTATATTGTTTAGATAATTTAAGTAATTGTAGAAGAAAACTCCGCTTATGAGCTTGGGAAAAATCTGGGCATCTACAGAGTAGGTGGAGGATTGTCTTCTCCTTCTCCTCATCTATGCAGCTTCTGTAGTAGTCGCTTATGGAAACGCCAAGCCTTTTTGCATGCTTGCTGCTTGCCTAAAAGACAGTCTCCAGTGATGACACCTATGATAGCGATGAGATGTCGATGTTGAACTGCAACTTCCTGAGAGGGTATTACCACACTTAAAATAACTGACCACATGTTAAGGTTTTAATAAAATGGGTCAGAGAGAGAGAAAGATTTTTAAACTCAGTGGTTATTACGCTCCATGGGTGTCATCCAACATTTAATGGGGAGAATAAATTATTAGTGCCATTGGACTTGTTATTGTATTCTAGGCAACCACTCATCTTACTTGAATTTAGTTGGCGCGGCTGGTATTGAACCCCGAAACGTCCGATTTTGAAGCCAATACACTACCACTTGTGCCACGGGTACCCACGGCAGTCAAGTTTTTTTTTTGTGAGACTGAGTCTAGGGATTTGATGGCACGCTGACTATCCTAAAAGATGCGAATATTCTTCGCAGATATCGCGTTTTTCTTTAGCTAGGACAGGATTCCTTTAATCCTCAAAATTTCCGCCTGGAACACACTACAGTAATTTGGAAGGCGGAAGAAGAGGCTTGGGTTAAGCTTATCTAAAAAAAACACCACCGCTAACCCCGATATCAGTCTTGGATCCATATGTATAGAAATGAATTGACTTGTCGTCCATGAAACCATCTCCCTCGCAGAAAGATCTGGCGGGGATCATATAAGAAAGTCTTTGTCAATCCAAAGCTCGGGTATAATGTAGTCGATGTTCTTTACAAGTACTCCTAATGTATAAAGGATATTAGTGTGACCAAATAGTTTATTTGTCCACTGTGTAGTCGCTTTAAGGCGAATAGCTGCTTTAGCATCTACAGGCCTGCTGAAAATATCGAGGGGTGTCAAGTGAAACAGAATATCGAATGCCGCGGAGGGAGTAGAATGTAAAGCTGCGTTTATGCAGAGATATGCTGTTCTTTGGACTTTCCTTCAGCAGTTGCCTTCATTGTCTAAGGCTACCCGTCAGACAACCACCCCGTAGGTGAGTATCTGTCTTATAACCGAGATGTGTAGCCAGTGGGTTTACATTTGTTCCCAATGGCTTTTCTTGCAAGAGAATACAGGTACTGTAACTTCTTTGACTCTTTATTGAATATTAGGTTCCAGTTTAGTTTCCTATCAGAAATGAGACCCTCTATCGGAAACACTAAACTGGTACCGTTGATTGATTGGAATTGGAATTTTACATTTCCTGGAAAAGAGGTCAAAATCAGTTTTATGGGGGTTTACTCCCAGTCCATAGCTATCCGCCAACTGGTTAATTTGTTAAGATTTTGATGTAGGAGTTCTTTAATGGTACTGAGATTCTTACCTAAGACGGCTACAGCAACATAATTTGCATAGACAACCGAGCTACTACCACCCGCTTCCAGGTATATCAGTAGTTCATTAACCACTTGCGGCGTACTTCTGCTGACACTTTTTTTAGCAGAAGCCCCATCTACTTTGGAGTTGATTAATCTGCTATTTAGTATAAGACTGATCAACTCCCGAAGTGAGTGATCCACCTCCAGAGTTGACGACGCAGCCGTAATTGCTAATGTGTTGACGTTGTCAAAGGCACCCTCTACGTCTATGAAAGCAACCATTGTGTACTCTTTTGACATTTTGAGTAGTAAACAAAAGTTGTGGATCAGTTCTAGATCGTAGTATATCATTCAGTCATTCTAGAGTTTTCAGAAGGAATGATGATAGACTTATAGGTCTGAGGTCCTTTGGGTTAACAGGAGAACATTTGTTGGCTTTGGGAATGAAAACTACATTAACTTCTCTCCGTGACAAACGGATGTGGATCATTCTTACGCAGCTCCTCATGATATTCTCTATTTTACCACTACGAAATAATAATTTCCTTCTGCGGCATGCTGATCTTTAAATCACACTTAAAAAAAGAAAGTTGCTACTTTCTATTGACTCTATATGAATGGCATTCAAGTCTTAGCAACTGTCGAAGTCAGTAAGTTTGGGAAGTGAAAGAGAAGCAAGGCAGCTTTTTTTTACAACGCCTAAATCATTTTAGAGCTCGTCTGAGAGAACCGACCTGTTGCTAGCGAATTTATACAGGTTTTTCTCTTCAGTCGAAATACCTTTAAAGCTACCCTCGTTATTGTTGGATTCAAATTTTATTTGTCCTCAGGGTATATTTTTTTGTTCAAACTTTTGGGTCTACGAAACTCTAGGGAAGGGAAGGATACTGGTGGCAAAGTCCTAAATGGCACCGTAAATCGGAATTGCAGTGCGGAAGGTAGTAATACTTTAAAACCGACTAACGGAGTGCAATTAATTTCAAGGCTGCTGTTGTCAATCTGGGGCTAAGAGGTGTTATTTTAGAATTGCCAAATTTAGATCTGTTCTATTAAGTGTTGAGTATAAATAAGTACAATGGACCTCTTAGAGGTTGACTAGCAACTGTACTTCTTTGATCGCTTTACCAAAAGATCTGCCGACTTGATGCAAAATCGCGTTCAGATTGATGTCTGTTCCATCTAAGCCCTGCTTTCGATTAAATGATATAAGTGAATCAATTACATTATGATCTTCCGAAACTTTCCTATTCTTTTATTTCTTTAGGTGGCGTCACAGCCTGGGGTAAATGTGGGCCTAATTAACAGCTCTCATCATTAGCGTGATTTTTTGTTTATCGCCTCTAGTTGCACACACTACCTATGTGTTGATTGAAGTCCCATTCCATTTGGGCGCGCCTCTTAAGGCGAGGTCTTCTGTTACCGCATTATCCCAACAGGATAAATTCGAAGACTCTATGGGTCAGAGTGGTGGTGGTCGAAGCAACCAAGGATATTTTCATTTGCTTGTAATGCCTACGTGCCAGTAGGACTGGGCTGGGATGATGGGGGGCTTATACAGTGCTACCTTTGTTGTTCGTGAAAGGAACTTATTCTTCAATTGCTCTCTTAGTCCAAAGGTAAGAGTGATTCTATGCCTCTTTTCTGCGGTTGTTTTATTATATGAGTTTACAGCCGAGCTCTGACATACAAAGTTCTTTACCATTTCAAAGCTATAATTTCCTCTTGTGGCGTGTTGTTCAAGCCGCTGATTTTAAGTGTGACTTCTTGTTGACAGTATATGTATATTTTCTTTTATCTTCATTTATCAACAAAACCATCTTTCCTGCTTCTTTTTAAATCGCCGCAGTTGACGCACTGATTATGAAAACATAATGGGAATCATTCTTTCTAGTATGATGTAGTCACTGGTCTTCTACACTTCATGCTGGCAGCATAGGGCTTCCCGAAAGGTTTTGGGAGAGACTCTATCAGAAAAGGCTCTAGTAGTCGCTTACGATTATAGTCGTTCGACGTTCAATTTACTTGCAGAACACTCTTTTCCTAGCCTGCATTGAAATCATCAAAAACGATCTTAACATCATGCTTAGATCACTGCTTATAAGTTTGGTTGGGGGGCTCGTAGAAACAATCTTTGACATAGTCGTCCATTAATTCGGATTGTTATCAGTTGTTCGCTTGCATGCTTGAAACTTAATTTTTTTTGTCTAAGTCTTCCATCGATGACAATTCCGCAACCAAATAGGTGATATTTCTCCTATTTATGACAATTACTACAGTAGAGGACACAGTTTTTCATATTTCTATGGGATCCGCTTTGTAATGGTCCACGATATCCTCTAGTTATTCGGCTGCATGTGTTCTGCAAAGGGTCAGAATATTCCACGTGCATAGCCGAAAGTTGTTGTTCATTCTTCGTTTACTGGGGTTGTCAACAGTAATATCATCCACATTAGAGGCTGCTTGCCGCTTTACAACCCGATCGCACAATGAGTATACCGTCAGAATCCCGCTACGGGATTATGAAAGCAACCATTGTTTGGATGGAAACTATTTCGCCAATATATTTATTTCCTCATCCTTGCTGAATACCGAAGAATATTTTCAAAATACGAGTACCTAAGCCTCGAATATGTCCAAATAGCATGTCAAAATGAGGCTATCGCTGGATTTGTCTTTGACATCGCTGTTGTATCCATCTTGGGAATTTCTTTGTCGAAACATCGGTTTTGTGCATTCCCTTAGTCATGTTTATGCACTAAATTTCGCCCTACTATGCTTGCTCCTGGTCCGAGAGTTTAGATACATTCACACGGTAAGACTCAGTGTGTCTTCCAACACTACTTCGATTTTATATGATGTCTTTGACGAGACGCATTTAGCTAGCATCATACTTCAGGGTTTAAACTCTCGCTGCCTATTACTCGTAAACTACTCCAAGCTGTAATATTGTTGAATTCACACAACGCGCTATGGTCGTTATAGCGAACTTCCCAGTTACTATTACAATTTTTATTTCAGCATCGACACCAAACTATATACAATATTTACTAATCCACCCACTACCAATCACATAGACAGGACTTGACAAAACACTTCTGCACTCTAACACAGAATCATACGTAGTACTCGTATGTTTGGATGAACTGACAAAATGTTTACATTTAATAAATGATAATAAACATTCTAAAGCAACACATCAACACACATCCACTTGCAACAATCGCACATCTCCGTCATATTCGTATGCTTTTAAGGATATGGGCAATTAGTAGTTTCCGGCGCTTTGCTATAAGAGTCAGATGGCGCGACCAGGGATGGTCGTCTCATTCACAAACATCAATTTGCCAACTCAATCGTTGAATTCTCATAAAAATGTCACCGCATAATAGCGCATAACGGGAATTATTATAATTTTATTACTACGACAGAGACGAAGGAGAAGGAGAATCCTTACAATCAGAAAGGATCGCCCGTCGTAATTTATTAACTCCAAAGGCAAAACCAGAGTCCTGCGCCTCAAAGAGTACCCAACCCAGATACGCCAAATGGCAAACCAGCATTTGACTGCTAGAAAAGCTCCGTAGATTGGGCTTGGTTCTCTTCGTTTCTGACTCCAGGAATTGGGGTGGTCGCTTGACTTTTTTTTGAGTTATTGCCCTCATTTGCGGATTGTTATGATAATTCAAATTGGTCTCTTCCACTTTCCGCACAACAGTCAACAATGGCCGATAGTGACATTGCGATTGTCTGCCATACTCATAGTCCTTACATCGTACATCGTATCCACACGATATAAATGCTGGGAGTGATGCCAAACTTAGAGGGGGTGGGGAGGGAAGTATCCGTACACACAATCATCAGCAGAAAGGAATAAGAAAGAGGGCGGCAGCGCGCCATACACCAGTCTACAACTTAATAACGGGACAAGGGAATAATAATGCCATTAAGAGCGTCGTTTCAACGGTTTAATATCTCAATTCGATTGTTTGCTTGCGGATTTTACCTTCAATGGACGAATGGAGTCATTCAGTCGGGTGGATGTGTTTATCCTGACATGGGGAAACAATGCTATTTGGCCTATTGGCTTAACCATTTCGTCCCGGTTTGTTATTTTCTTTTTTCCGAGGCCATTTAAGGTTAAGTAAACATATTGTTAAGGGATCAGAAGATGAGAGTTTCTCAGGAGCAAAATAGGCAATATTGGCACTGGGATGGTGGGGTAGATAAATTTGGGGCAGATTTGGATGAGGGTGGATTCGGATCTTCAATGACTCTTAATATGAGATAGATAGTTGCCTACAATGGTTATTTAGATGGACAGTCAGATTTTTAAATGTGTACTTGTCGACATTCTCAGAATAAGCTGCAACTGGTGGAATTCGAGAAACAAATTCATAATCAAATTTGAAGTAACTGCGAAGAATAGTTTGACTTCTAGGAAGTAGCTAGTCTGGTTTCTCAGAAATAAATGTGAAACGCGTTACCCCTTTGCTCAACGAACAATCTTTGGCTGGGAATTCGAATGGCAGCTATCGCACGATCGTCTACAGAATAGTATTCGAATAGTGTTTCGATGTAGATTTAAACCTAGAATCTTTCCGAAGAAAGAAGAAATCAATTCCAAATCGGTTTTCTTCGGAGAGAAGAAATCAATTGAGGACGATTTCCTCAAAACACATCAAAGGACCACAACGGCAAGTACCTACACCCTTTTAAAGAACCACCACAGATTTCATAAATCGTCTAAAGTCAACGAAACGGCAGTTCGAGAAGGTGTATTCAGCTCGTCAGAGCTAACTCAGTTCGTCGAAGAATTGTTGTCGTTAAGACATTTGTATGAGCAGAGTTTCGTAGTCGGAGATTGATCAAGATGTTCTTTATCTTCCGCATCACACCTCCACCCCACTACTACTTATTGGCGTATTATTCTTAAAGTGTCTTATCAGGATGCATATGTATGTGTCTGATGATAGACTCACTAATTGCATCCTGCTAATGATTTCGCTGATATATAATCGTTATCACCGAGGAAATTGTAAAAATGGTATGACCAATCCGTCTGGAGACAATCGCTCACTGATCCTAGAGACCCTTGCAATGTGACCTATGGTACACCATGTGCCTATCCCGTGATTATTCAGATAAGTTCCTCCTTGAATCCCACATTAACGTGGATACTTTGGTCGGTGTGCCAAAAAGAAAATAACCAATTTAGAGAAGAGAAGATCTACCCTTAGCAAAGGAATTGTATGCAAAATTAAGACGATGTGTAGAATCAAAACATTTCGTTGGACCTTAATCATTAGTCATGGGTCAGGGGTCATGGTTTAGAATTGCATAGCAACTCTAGAACGGATGTTGTTAGTTTCGCTTAAATCTGGGTCCTACCAAACGTATTACGAATCGTCAAAACTTGAGACCATTTAGCAACTTCGGTTCTTCTCAAAATCTTCTTCCAGGAATCATGGCACCTCAAATTTAATTGGGATTATATTCCAGTTCCAATTTCGTCACTTTGGATTCAGGGTCGGGAGGAACTGACAATTCAATTTCAGCTTGCTATTTTCTACTCAATCGGCTTTTCAAGCATATCGTTCCAACTCCAATGACATTCCAATGCTTTAGTATATGCTTGCGTCACGCAGTCATCTATTAGCGGCATCAGCGGTCAAGTGTCCTATTCGAAACCCAAATTTTACCCCAACACTAGTGTTGTACCATTAAAATCACTCAGTATTCCCCTTCTTGAATTATTATGGGCAGCGCTTTCACTAGCCATACATACTTCCTGTAGCTGGGCAAAAATCTTTGCTAAAAGGTTTACGTGGAGTGATTTACAAATTGTACCTTCACCGGAATATATTTATGGGTAAGCGTACGCGTACATCCGATATTCTCAATACAATTTAGAAGCTAATTGTTCCACGTTGCTTTGGAATTAAGCCCTAGCGATTGTGCGTCTTGGGGCGTGTCAATGTCAAGTTTGTTTGATCATTATCTCTGGTGGCACGGACCAGATAGACTTGGTGAAAACTTCGATAGTTGGCCGGTCGCAATTCAGCCTTAAGAGCATTCAGAATATTTGAATGAAGAGATGAAAAAGACACAACGATCATTATTAGTCGTTACTACGAGTCATCCTTTACTTTGAATAGAAATTCCGCATAAAATAAGATGATTAGGGGTACTGCACTTGTAAACCTCTCGAACAGTAAATTGACTTCCATCCATTAGCACGCTAATGGACTTTGTAATGCAACATCTGTGCTTTCGAAAATCTATACTGCATTTCTGTAAAACTAGTGAATTGAATAACCACTATAAAATGTAAATCTTAGTCTATTTCTAGGTGAGCATTCCGAAACTAATTTTTCTTTACTCCGACGCATCAATTTTCTTCGAGCTTATACGACAAGAGTACTGGGTAATCGTCTACAGAAAGCCTTATCGAAAGATCTCTCATGAATCCATACAGTGCTTCCGCAAATCAAATGATGGGAAATATACCTCCCCAAAGAGTAATGTAGACTTTTTTATTTAATATAATTAGCGCAATTAGGGTCAAAGGCAAATTAAGGAGGAAGAAAAGAGAGGTACCGATGTACATTGGTCTTAAATGTTTGCAAGTTATAACGACTAGGAAATAGAGAGCTTGGCAGGGTATTCCAACTCACATTGCGACTGCGATTTAGCCAGTCCGATCTCCACTAATATAAAGAGTGGAAGAGGGAGTCGCATCATCAGGGAGTGTATTTAGCTAATTGGGCATTTGGTGATGATAGCAATTCATCTAGAACTTGTAAGAGATTTGGATACATTCCTGGCCGCGCCATTGGACATGTTACACATTTTCAAGGTTCCGTCGCTTATCATCAGAAATGTATAATCTTGCTCCTAGAGTACCAGAACTCTTTGGTGGAAGAAACTTTAGCTCTCGAAATTGTAACTTTGTACCACCGTCAGCACCACGCTTTAATGGTTTGTGGGAGGCGAATACTCTAATTTACCTCCAGGCAAATAGATCATGTGCAAAGTAACATTCTGGCCAAGATGAGTATGTTCAAGTAGTATTCTAATTAACTATATTAAATCGGTCTTTACTTGAAATATTTTTCTTTTTTTTTTTCTTTACTTAATGGAAAACGTGGTTATTGCCGAAGATTCAAGTATGATATAGATCCATCCAATTCGTGGTCCGGATTTGCCATCCCTGTTTCAATCTCATACGTCAAACCGAACTGTCATCCGAGACTGTATATATTTAGTTTAAGGTTTGCCATTTTACAATATTCATCATTTAACAATCGCTGAAGGTATCAAAATTGTGAAAACTACAAACATAGTGATTCTGTAGTAGGTACCTTTCTCGCATTACGAGGAGATTATGGTCGATATAATTATCCATCTGAGCGTACTATAGGTAAAACTGTACAAAAAATTCAAAGAGATTGGCTCTGTTACCAATAACTTAAGGCCTATCTATCATCGAAATGCATGCTCTACAGAAAATGTGCATTTGGGTTTGTATCTACACCCTTATAAACTTCAACTCACTAGAGACTTGAAGCCAGGTGACTACGGGATGCGTAGAACATGCACCAATTGTGTGCTTGAACTTCACCGTTTCGATGATTAATTTTCACACAACACTTTCTTCAGCGATGAGGCTAATTTTTCACTCGGTGTATACGTTAACAAACAACATTGTCGAATAGGGGGAAGTGAAAACCCACATGTCAATGTCGTAAGACCACTGCATCCACAAATGTCACTGTATGGCGTGCAATTTGGTCTGGGGGAGTCATTGGTCCATTTTTCTTCGAAAATGAGGAAAGTAAAAGCGTCGCCGCCAATTCTCATCGCTATGTGCCTTGAAATCAGAGATTGAAAAAAACTGAACGTTATGGTACCATACCTCAAAAAAAAAAGACAAACACTATATTTGTTTATTATGTTTGTGTATCAAAACAAAAACTAAATTCCGTACGTTATTTGAGCAAACAGTATCATAGTGAACTGTACTATGTACACATGCATTTTTCTCTGGCTAAGAGTTTGTGTACGAAATAAAGTACGGTAAAAAATACAATATACAGTACACCTACGGTATGATTAGTGTTCTTTTAGTTTTCAAACATCAAACAGTGAATGAAGTAAAGGGTTTTCCAATAGCGACTTGACAACTTTGAATTTAATTTGTGAACGCACTTTTTCACTAATCGTCAAACTGTCACTGTCAAATTATTCAGTAAACGCAACATTTTCATCATGGTAAAGTACACGAACGAGCAACGTTTGCAAATTATAAAAATTTTCTACCGAAATTCGGAGTCGGTGACTGCAACTTTAAGAGCGTTAACTCCAATTTTCGGTCGAAATTCTCGCCCTAGTAGACAGGCAATAACAAGTTTAGTGCAAAAATTTGAGTCTACATATTCGTTGTGTGATTTTGCCGTGTCAGTGAAACAACGGGTTGGTCGAAGTGTCGAAAATATCGCTGCCGTTCAGGCGTCCGTAGCAAACGATCCAAATCAGTCAATTCCACGGCGTTCTCAAGAATTGGGCATCGCTCAGACGTATGGCGTATTTTGCGTAAGAATCTTGGTTTACACCCATACAAGATCAAGCTGACTCAAGAATTGAAGCCGATGGACCATTTGAAGCGACGTACGTTCTCCGATTGAGTTCTGGAGAAGATGCGCCAAGATGATGAATTTCATCGCAAAATCATCTTCAGTGACGAAGCTCATTTTTGGCTCAATGGGTTCGTTAATAAGGAAAATATGCGTTATTGGTCGTGTGAAAATCCACATGTGCTTCATTGGGTGATTCATCCAAAAAAAAAAACTGTTTGGTGCGGTTTGCATGCCGGCGGCGTTATTGGGCCATATTTTTTCGTCGACGATAACGATCGTCACATTACTGTGAATGGTCAGCATTATCGCGCCATTATCAGCAATTACTTTTGGCCCGAATTGGAAGATATGAACTTGGACGACATGTGGTTTCAACAGGATGATGCCACAAGCCACACAGCACACGCTACAATCGATTTATTGAAGAGTAAGTATGGTGAGCGTGTTATCTCAAGAAATGGGCCAGTCGATTGGCCGCCTCGTTCGTGCGATTTAACGCCGCTTGACTATTTTCTGTTTCTGGGCTACGGTAAGTCATTGGTCGACGTTGGAAGAGCTCAGAGCCGACATTGAACGTGAAATAGCGGCCGTTTCGGCCGAAATGTTTGTCCGAGTCGTTGAAAATTGGGTCCAACGAAGTGACCGCTGCAAACGTGCCCGCGGTGGCCATCTGAACGAAGTCGAGTTCCATTCATAAATGTTTTGATTGTACTTCAAGCTGATAATAAAGTTTTTGAAATATCTCAAATGGTTTGCGTTTTATTTAAAAAAAAAGTTGTCAAGTCCTTATTGGAAAACCCTATATAAGTGTAAAGTCGATGAAATGTCTCGTCCAAAAAATAGTGCGTTGCATAGTCTGTTCAAAGAAAATGATAAAAATGAAACAATATGCAGTAATGGTAAATGTTCTGGCAAGATTTTAAACAAACATACCGGACATTTGGAAAGACACTTAAAAGTAGTTCATTCAAATCTATATGCCAATTATATAAAACAAAAATGTGATTTAAAATCTGTGATTTGTGATTTAAAATAACGAGAACAAGGAAATTAAGTTATCTAAAGAAGTAAAAAAAAAATATTGAGTTGGCAATTGTGGAGTTATTTACAAAAAATGATCAACCATTATGTATGATTGAAGATCGAGCATTTAAGATCCTAGTGCAACCAGTCTTTGATGCAGTGAATATACAGGTAAATTCACATAGTATTAATGACCGGATTATTGCTTTTTCGCAACAACTTCAAAGCGAAATCAAAGAAGATCTGAAGAGAAAACTATTATCTCTAAAAATTGATGCTGCGACAAGATGTACAGTATTTCAAAAATAACTTGATTGTGAAAACATTAGCAAGCCGAGAGCTAAAATCGTCTCATACAAGTGAATATTTAAAATCAGTCATATTAGATGTCTTAGAAGAGTATTCAATAGACATAAATCAAATTTTGACAATTACCAAAAAACATGCTGAAAGCAGTAAATGATTTAAATACTGATTTAAAAAATTTATTGGAAGAAGAATATATAGATGATAACCTAGAAAACACTATAGATTTTGAATCAGTAAGATCAAAATTTGTATCTTATAGCATTACTAATATCCGATGTGGTGCACATACGTTGCAGCTTTCTGTGCAAGATGTCTTGAAAAATCCAAAAATAAAGGAAAAAATCGAATTGTGCAGATTTGTATCAAAAAACCTATCTTAATATTTAAAAAAATGGCCTTTATAAAAAAAACCAATATTGGACTGTGTGACAAGATGGAACTCTACAGTTGCAAACTTTATTGATCAAAATATAATTTTACATAATTGGATAACTAAGTTTAATATCGTTTGGTCAAAGGCCGTCTACCAGATAGACAATTTATAAATTTAACTACTTAATTTGCTAGTTGGCATTTAATTAAAAGTCACCATCTATTATCCTCTTTCTGTATTTCAGTGCAGTTGACGCGTATTTATATAATATTTCCCAACCTAATTTTCCATTCAAAATGTCCAGGAAAAGAATGAATTTCCATCAAGTTTACTCCAAAACAACTTACTCGTATCTCATTTAGGATGGGACATCTGGCAATGAAGTGGTATATATCGGCTACAAAGATCACATATGTAGAATTGGTAGATCCGGTCGATGTGGAATGTAATTTAGGTTGGTAATTTCACCCCTTAATTTAAATATTACGTTTGTCATTTTTAGTGGAAAACGGCTTTGGAAGTACGTATATTCCTTAAGGTCAAAGTTCAGTTGACTGTATATCATTCGATGTTGTGAGAATTGTGCTTCTGTTTTAAATTTTTCATAGGAAATGCGGTTTACACTTTCAAGAATAGTACTAAACATATTCTTCAAGTTCGTGGTATTTATATCGGATGGGATACGGAAGTTTTTACCGGGTTCAAATCCCAGCTCTTCCCACTTTGCAACAAGGTTTCCACTGGTCGCGAGTGTGTGCTTCAGTACTTGTCTAGGCAGTCTTGCTTCATCCATTTCCATTACTTTTACGACATATTCAAAGTGCATCTTGATGGTGCCTAGGAACAATGGTGGTACTGTTGTTTCTAAGTGTAGTATATAGTTGGGCGTGCAGGCTGGCAACCGAATAGCTCGTTTTAAGAAATACCTCAGGCATTTTTCCACTTCTTCAAATGGGCAATATCCCCAGACTTAAGCACCGTAGAGCAATATTGATGCAGCAGTTGTACGAAAAATTTTCATTTTTGAACTATATTCGATAAACACGTTATTTATGCAGCGGCTCCAGACGGAAGAAATGGCGCTTTTTGCTTCAGCCAGTTTGAATTGAAAGTGTCTTCTCATATTAAGGTTCACCGTGATTAAAACCCCTAAGTAATTGTACTCTCGAACTATTGCAACATTTTCTCCTTGGTACTTCTATTTTTCGTTGCGTGAATATTTTCCACCCCCATCCCTGAAGATCATCATTTTAGATTTTTCTAAATTAACGGACAAATTCCAGAGTCTACAGTATCTTTCAAGACAGTCTATCATAAGCTGCATTCCTTCAACAGATTCAAATAGAAAAACTATATCATCCGCAAAAATTAGACCAGGTATGTTTCCAAACAGAATTCCTCCTCCGATTTCTTCCACGATATCATTTATAAACAAAATGAAAAGAAGTGAGCTTAAAACGTATCCTTGATTCACTCCCATTTGCGTTGTGAATTCTTCTGATACAAACTCACCATCCCACACATAAGCTACATTGTTTTCATACATAGCCTTTAATATACATATAATTTTGCCTGAAATTCCTAGCTTGTACAGCTTCTAAAAAAGAGCTTCACGTGCGATCGAGTCAAAACAGCACGAAAATGGACGAAAAATGCAAATAGTTTTTTTTTTTCTTTTTTTTTAAATTATCGGCAATATTTATCAGTATGAATGATTGATCCAAAGTAGAATAACTTCTCCTGAACCCATCACGCACTACAACATTCGCCTCCAAGCTTTTTTGTAAAAGTTTTTCTATCTGGTCCTCCAATGTGGCATTTTTCCGTTCTAGCAACACAACCTTGGCCGAAATTTCCTCATACTTTGTTTTTAAGCCAGAAAGTTCTGCATGTATAACCTGAAAATTGTTTTCATTCAGGATTGTTATTATTGTTGATGATTACATTATCGATTTAGAAGCAATTGTTAATTGGGGTAGGGAAGCTGCTGCTACTGGAAAGGTTCTACGCTTTTCTTCTCTAAGTTGATCAGGTGATGTTTCAAACAGACCCCTCTTATTCATCGAGGTTATAGTTTACAGGTCAGATTAAAATCGAGTTACGAGTATATAGGTTTTGAGTGCTAAGACTTACTTGGATGTCTTGTCCAATTGTCCAATTGATCTACATATAATTGCTTGAAAGATTATTAGAATTACAAGAAAAAATTAACTCACTAAGAGCAGACAATTCAGTTCTTTTCATTAGTGCAGACATGCGGAATTTTATAGAAGAATTTATTAACATATTCCGACATCTTTACACATCAACAATAAAACTACAATCTGAGCAGTTATACTCGTACCTTAGCGAATTATATGCTATTATTATGGATATTTTAATCCAAATAGAAAGTAGTGCTCTTAATTTTACCCGGGTAATACCCATTTCAACAATTACTCGGGTACCCAGGTAATGCGGCTAATACCCAATTTCGACAATATCGGGTAATGGGTACTCAACGGTCACAAATACTCTAATTTAATAAAGTTGGTAATGTTCACCTCTGGTGAGTATGGGGAATATAATCCACAGAGACAACTATGGATGCATGAGCTAAAATTAATTCAAAGTTGCCCTGCAAGATGGAATACATCTTATTTAATTTGTGAAAGGCTCTTAGCAAATCGGTATTTCGGTACATAGAGGTATTACATCTAAAACATTGGCTCTGAAACTTAAAGTAAGCGAAATGGAATGGTCACAAACAGAAGCGACTGGTTAAAATCTTGAAGCCATTCCAAGTCGCAACAACATTACTTTTCGAAGAAAATATAACAATTTCCATTCTATGGCCGATTATATGTGAACTAATTAATAAACATCTAAAAACAAACATCTGAGATAATGAAAACATTGTCAGCTTCATGGGAATCATGAAAGAAAGCTTGCAGAGCAGGTTCAGAATTGATAGGCAGGAATTCGAAGAAGTTCTCACAGAACAAGAGTAGAGAAGTTTTGAGTTAAAAATGTAAAAATAATGCAGAAAAATATCCAAACCTGGCATTGCTGGCCAAAAATTATTTATGCGTGCCAGCGACATCGGTGTCGTCAGAACGTGGTTTCTCTACTGCAGAAAACATTGTATTGGTTTGTACAATGTACATGAAATGTCCGATTTTCGCTCAGTCGGAAATACTACTAAACGACGTTGGTTTGGAAAGTTCCGTTCGCTAGATTTCATCCCCGAAAATGAACCAGATGGGAAGCCGGAAACGTTAGTTGACGACGATCAAGAGCAACAGTGGATGCGGACCCAACGAAATCGGTGCGGGTGATTGCACAAAGCATAGGAATATCAGCAATGACAATAAGTCGACACCTTTCTCTCATAGGAAAGGTACATAAACTCGATAAGTGGGTACCCCATGAACTGAGCGAATCCCAAAAACTACGGCACCTAAAATTCTGCGCATAGCTTACATTAAGAAACCAAACTGAACCGTTTTTGCACCGGATAGTTACCTGTGATGAAAAGTGGATACTGTATGATAATCGTAAAAGATCTGGAAAGTGGTTGGATGTAGATAAAAAACTAAAACACACCCCGATCTTTACCGAGTTTATGGTGACAATCTGGTGGATATCGAAAGAACCAATCCACTTTTCATTTCTTCAACCAGGGGAAACGATAAATGCAGCCTGCGTTGGCAAATAGGCATGGTCCGATCCTGTTGCATGACATTGCTAGACCCCATACATTAATCCTCAGTTCCGACCACTAAATATATAAAAGAAATGTAATTAAATTCATTGTTTCAAATAATGTTTTCCAAATAGAAAAGTTTACTTACTTTGTAATATAATAGTTTGTCTGGTCTTGATATAAAGGGTCCGCCATCTAACGTTTTTTTTTCAACTAGTGCTTATTTCGTGAATCGTAACACTTAGCTCATGTCTGATTTGACAGATAATTAGTTTTATCCTTCCGGTTAATAATGGAAAATAATTTGATTCAAATGGCTGCCATGCAGTAGCCTACACGATCGGTCCAATTTTTAAGCACATTATCGATTGTGTGCAGCTGTATTTCACCAATGGCTTCACGAATATTGTCCTTTAAAGCGTCAATTGTCTCTGGCTTGTCGGCGTAACACTTATCTTTTACGGCACCCCACAAATAATAGTCCAACGGTGTCAAATCGCAGATCCGAGGAGGCCAAACGACATCAGCTCTGCGGCTAATAATGCGATCTTCAAAAACAGGGCGCCAAACATCGAGTGTAGATTCGGCTGTGTGGCACGTAACGCCGTCCTGTTGAAACCAAATGTTGCCAATATCCTCCTCTTCAATTTTTGTGAACAAAAATTCGTTCAACATGGCCCGATAACGATCGCCATTGACTGTAACGGCCACTACATGCTCATTTTCGAAGAAAAATGGCCCAATTATGCCTCTGGACCAAAATCCGCACCAAACAGTGACTCGTTTTGGGTGTATCGGCTTTTCATTGTATGCGTGCAGGTTTTCTGTGCCCCAAGTGCGACAATTTTGCTTGTTTGCATACCCGCCAAGATCAAAATGAGCTTCATCTGAAAAGATGATTTTTTTGGCAAAATCGGCATCTTCTCTAAGTCGATCGCAGGCAATATTTCCCAGCCTTGTTCAAGCGTATACACAACCATATTCGTTCAGCGGAAGGACAAAACTAATTATCTGTGAAATCAGACATGAGCTATGTGTTACCATTCACGAAATAAGCACTAGTTGAGAAAAAAACGTTAGATGGCGGACCCTATATAAGAAACATGAGAAATAACGCGGGTACCCAAAACCTTATTGGTTCCCGGGAAACTACCCGGGTAACTATCAAGAGCTCTAATAGAAAGTATGCCTTCTACTGAAATGACAGCCTTTTTGATGGATTCATTAAACAAAAGAAAAATCAAATAATGCGGCTATATTCTTGGACTCAAGAATCAAAGTTTGTTTAAACGCAGACCAAATAGCACGAGCAAAGGAATATATAATTTCTATATATAAAAGAATTATTTCTGTTCAAGCTAAATAACTTCACAAATAAATCAAAAAACACATTATACCACTATTATTTTCACAGAAACTAATTTAAGTGTTATCGAAAATACGTCTGAACAGACAGTAACAAGTATGAATGAACCATCAACAAAGCCGTTTTCGCAGTTCTTGCAAAATTTAGATCCTGTTACTCTTACTACCAAAAACGAGCTCAGTTTACATCATACAACAGATTTTCTAATGTATGATCGTCCACAAAGAATACCTTTTAATTCCAATATACTCGTATTAGAATTTTGGAACAATCAAAATAACACTCTGACCATGATAATTTAAATAGTGTTAGCAATACCATCAACTCAAGTTAGTGTGGAGCCATTATTTTCAGCTTTAAAGTATATATTGGCCGATCAACGAAATATATTGACCCCTTTCAATTTAGAACACATACTACGAGTATTAGTTAAAGTCAACGGAATTTTTGATTATGATGATTAATTTTAAGAATAAACGTTAAAATTCAATGTTCTAAAAAAAATCTGATTTTTCTAACGCTTAACCTTCTAACGGGCAAAACAGTGAAAATGTTTGTTGATAATTTTTTTTCACGTAGATATAGATAATACATACATATATGCATAAACTTAAATTTTCATTAAAAAATTCTATGAAGTTCGAGCGCGAGGTGAGAATCACTGAATTACAGTGCTTACACCTTTTCTTTTCGGTTCTGTCAACCCAAATTGGAAAATGATTTTCACCATCATAATGAACATCAGCAACAGGGTGAACAGCTCCCCCCCCCCCCCCCAAAAAAAAAAAATAATTTATCTCCAAAAACCAATATAAAAAATTACCTCTCACTGTGCCTAAACTGAAGATTTCTCGGGGTCGTTAATATACTAAAAGAGGAAGCGATGTGTAAAAGTCATCGAAGTAAACAATATGGTGTGCGAATTCAGGAATTGTTTGTGATAACCGAACAACAACATTGGAAGTAGCTCCTAGCTCCGGTGTGCCAGGTAAAATGACGTTATCAGCTGCACCGTTGTACACCTCAAAACGGTAAGCAAATCCATTTGAATCGCAGAGAACAAACAGTTTGACCTCCCACTTATGGGGTTTGTTTGGCCTATACTGACGAAGATGGTGTTTCATCTGGTTCCAGGTGCTGGAAGCATGCATCGTGTATATCCCTCTCCGTAGTGGAAAGCGGTTGTACATAGTGTCTGTCTATGCACCTAAGGCTACTCAATCCACCTTATTTATCTCAGAGCTCGGACACTTTTTCGATTTCTGAGGCTGAAATTGGAAGACAACTATTTTATTATCGGCGGAGATTTCAACGCCAAACATAGTGATTGGGGAAATAATACACCAAATACTAGAGGGAACCTACTATTCAATTGGTGGGGTCAGCACAGTGTGATGTATCAACTCGGGCTTAAGGCGACGGATAGTCCATCGTTTCCCAGACACGGGTCCTATTTGGATCTTCTGCTGTTCGACGCACGAATACAACTAACATGTACTAACCAACAAACTACAAACTGTTTACACACTTTCGTGTATGTCAGTGGCCATAGCGGTCTCAGCACCGAAATAACTGTTCCCAACGAAATTGCGGAATTAGATGACTTTGTCCAAAGGCATTCCTACAATTCTAGTAGGGTGCGTTGGACACACTTCACCGGAACACTGACGAGAGCATTCTCCTCGAATTCGCTCTACCCACCGTCCAACAGAAATCTGTCAAACGAGAAGATTGACAGGTATCTACGACTAATGGACGAGACAATAAAACGAACAATGGACAAAGCGATACCTCGGTACCAACACAATGACGGAGAAGACTTATTCCGCAACGCAACTATTGACGCACTGCACCGACATAAAAGTAGGCTGCTGTCGAGACTAAAAACCTTGTACAGACAGTTTACTGACAGACCTAACCCGGAGATCATGACATTGAAGTCGTCGATTAAAAACCTCCAAACATTAATAAAGGAAAATTACAGAAATTCTGTAAGTTTGTATTGGAACAATAAAATTCGGGCTGTAACCACCAGCAACCCGAATATGTTCCCGCAAATAAATAAAATATTTCGGAGAAATAATCAGAACGACCTTCCATGTCTTAGAAACGACGAACAACGAACAAATACTGGTAGCAACAGGCATAGATCCAAATGAGGCTGTTGATGATGACAACTTCTTTGTGATCGAGGATCCGCAGGTGCAGGCTATAGGAGCGACTTTCCAGGAAGTGTACAAGGCGAATGTTATCATTGGCCCGAACCACGATCTGGAGAATCGAGTCCTTGTGCACAATTTCTACCTTCGAAATGAAATTGTGAATTGGCGATTCGAGAGCTCGGGTTTCACCCAGTTCAGTGACGAGAATATGGCAAATAATGTCAACACCAACGATAGGGTACTACCCTCGTTCATTTCGAAGCAAGAGCTCCAAACGAATTTCGAATTGCTTAGAAGTAAGAAATCAGTGGGAACCGATAAAATACCGAACATTATGCTTCGACATCTCCCTCTAGAAGCGGTGAACATTTATACTACCCTGTTTAATAATGCAATGAATAATGCACATTATCCAGCGCATTGGAAAACTGCGGTGGTACATCCCATCCCCAAAAGGGATAAAGACACTTCCAATCCGGCGAATCTCCGCTCGATCAGTCTTTTTCCAAACATCAGTAAGGTTTTCGAGAAGGTGATCAATAGAGTCCTAACTAAGTGAGTTAAGGACAAACATATAGTTCCGGATAATCAATTCGGTTTCAAGGCGGGGCATGATATCATTCATGCTGCGTCTAAACTGGTTTCTGATATCCAATGAAACAAAGGCAAGAATCAGTGCACTGGCGCCTGCCTGATTGACTTGGAGAAAGCCTTCGATACCGTATGGTTAGAAGGACTCTTTTTCAAGCTGGACAGGTTGGGCATTAGCAAACCACTGGTGTATATCCTTTTTGATATCCTTTCCAGTAGACAGTTCATCGTGAAGAATGGCGATGTGACTTCTGCTGGAACATTTAACATTAAAAACGGTCTGCAACAAGATGCGGTAAATTCGCCGATCCTGTTCAACATTTACATGAGTGATCTGATGGATTCACTTCACCATGCCATAGCGTACGCAGACGACATAATCGCCTACAGATCAGGTCCAAAGATTGAGGTTATTAATATACTTTTGCAGCGTGACTTCGACAAAATTAAGCGATATTGCGAGGACTGGAAGTTAAAAATTAACTTTCAGAAGTCGGAAACCATTCTGGGGATACCAGAAAAAATTGGCGAAAGTTTTCGATCGTGGGGCAGCACGGGCAGCCACTTGCTTGTCGAAATGTAGTCAGATACCTTGGGATCTGGCTAGATCAATTTCTGTATTTTAACAAACATATAGAGGTTGCTCTGGCCAGAGCCAGAGATGCTTTTGCCCTTACAAAGAGACTGTTTTATAACAGCCAACTCGATGCGAGGGTGAAGGTAATCTGCTATCAGGCCCATGCTTGTATTTGGATGTCCCGTGTGGTTCAACGTGAGAACAAGTTTATTGGAAAAGATTCGGGTGTTTGAGAGGGCTTGTCTTAGGACTTGTCTTCGCTTGTACAGAACACCAGAGTCTGAGTACATAAAATTCTATCCTAATGAGGTCTTGTACAATAGGGCGAACCTAATAAGAGTGGACAATTTCGTCATTAAGTTGACTCGAAGGTACGTTGCAAGAGCAATGGCCTCATCGAACAACCTGATCTCCGGGGTTTACTACCCCAATTACATATATGCATCACGAGAGAGTTCGCTTTGACGGCTTTATTCTTCCAGAAGCATTCCTCTATTTAGATAGCAGAGGTCTGATCCAGGACAGATTGGCGGTGCCGCTAATCTTCCACGTCGCTCGAACAGCTGCGGACAGGCGACTCAACTACGACAGAGACGTCGCACATGGCAGTGCGGAGCGTCTCCGGTTCAGTAGGGCGGTAGGGAGTCGCGACATGAGGGATGTTGCTCAATATTGGTGACTTGTTGAAGGGGAGGATGCTTCGTCGTCGAACTCCTCCAGTGATAGTTAGCTTCATGTGAAACAAGGTGGGCCAGCCTAATGTTGTTTTTAGCCATGGCCTGCTTACATAGCTTTAGGTAGGTTTAAGTTAAGTTTAAGTAGGTTAAGATATATTTTTTTAGGTAGTTTATAGGTTTAGTTTTAATTTATATAGATAAAAAAAGTCCTGATACTAAGTTTTTTTAATAAAAATTTACTTTCTTAGTTTTAATAAATGTAAAAATAAAAATAAAATTAGACTGTAAGATTTGTCGAAAGACATAGTTTAAGTGTTAGGTTTAACTTAGAGTGCCCGCATGGGCAATGGTTGAATAAAAGTTGAATCTGCTGCATTTTCGATTTCGCTAAAATTCAGGTGCATAGCGTTAACAAATGCGTCTGATGTGTCAGCTTCGTTCATTTTCTGGTGGCATTCTTCAATTACCTGAGCATTATTTTCTGACATATCATCTAAATTATTCGGCTCAATGTTGTCGACAACATAGTCAGGATCACAAATGGTGTCATCGCTACTATAATCATCATCGCCGCTTTCTATTGATTCGATGAATTCAGTCAATTGATCATGAGTCAAGGCTTCCAGATTAAATTTCTTTTGGTATTGGCGTCTTCGAAGATCCTCCTAACACATTAGAATTCAATTTTGTCATAAAATATTCACAAACTGGTGAACACAAGAACTAAACAAAAACGAAGATTTTGTACACGTACGCCTACAAAACCGTCTAAGGACGGTCTTGAATTGTTTGCTTTCAAAAGACACATAACTTTATAACTAAACTTAAATAAATTATATTAACTACTTATAGTAAAATTATGTGTTAAATTTTTTGATTCTAACTGATATTTTTTAACAATTAAAAATTATCAAAATAAAAAATTCAATGAACTTGTGCACTATAGTAAATTGTTGACAGCACTCAAACGCGTGGTCAATGCGAAGTGATATATATACAGAAATGTGCAGAAAAGTAAACAAAAACAAGTTTCCATTGTTTAAAGTAAAAACAAATATTAAGTTTGACGTAGGAGGCAAAAAACTGAAGGCAGTCTTGAGACGGTCTTACCCATTAGAGGGTTAATCGAGAGTCAAGTGCACTAAACATACCGTACGTGTATTGTATGTTATATTGTATTTTTTACAGTACTTGATTTAGTACACAAACTCTTAGCGAGAGAATAATGTATGTGCACATAGTACAGTTCACTATGATAATGTTTGCGATCCTAAAATTGATCAAATAACGTACGGAATTTTGTTTTTGCTTTGATACACAAACATAATAAACAAATATAGTGTTTGCGTTATTCAGGTTATGTATGCGTTTTCACACTGTTGGAATATATGGTAAATACAAAACAGAACACTAAACTACTGTATGTTAGAGTTTTTTTTCAATCTCTGCTTGAAATAAGGCCAAGTGAAACAAGGCCAAATTTTGACATTTCAGAAAGCGAAATATTTCACTTTTTGAAAGTGAAATAAGGACATTTGTCTTTAATATAAATCAATCATCATATCATGCTAAAAATGATTAAAATAAACGGTACCATGTCAAAGCGACCAATTACAATTACAACTAAATACAATTGGACTTATTCTTTGTAAATGATACTGACAGAATATTACTGATTGACCAAATTTCTGCCCCAGCTTTTTCTAAGCATGACCTTATTTTTCTTACATATGACTTTAATATTGATGACCACACCAGCATTTAGAGACTTTAAAAATATAAACAGATCAGCTCTTGAACAATACATAAGTTTTGTTCCGTGGGAACTTGTTTACATTATGCCCTCACCGGATGACCAAATTGATTTTATTCAAAGGAACATAAATCATATATTTGATACGAATGTTCCAATCAAAACTAGAACGGTAAAAGAAAAGACAAAACCCTGGTTAACAAATGAGATTCGAGGGCTAATATTGCGTCGTGACCAAGCTTATCGTCGGTGGAAGCGTTTTCGGGTCGAAGAATTCCACCACGTTTATAAAAATAAACGGAATAGTGTTGTTCGTGAAATACGAGCTGCCAAGGCACAATTTTATTCCAGTCGCTTGAATATGAACGCAGATGGCCCCAAATTGGTGGGGATTGGTAAGCAAAAATTTACTTGTTCAACCAACATCGACTGCGATGAAATCAATCGAAAGTTTTTATCGCTTCCTCAACCTAGAACCTCAGAGGCACTTGATGAAACTTCTTGTGGTGGTCCCGTTGTCCATACAAATGCATCCTTTGCTTTTGCAAGAGTGGACAATGTGGATATAGTCCAAAGTTTTTTGTCTGTGAAATCGAATGCAGTGGGAATTGCAAATACAGTATTACCAATACTGTTGCCATTTGTAACGCATGTGATTAATACCATTTTTATGACCGGTATCTTTCCTCGTCAGTGGGAAATGGCTAAAATAATACCAATCCCTAAAAACTTGGCAGGTGATAAATTTAGACCAATGTCAATCCTACCTTTTCTCTCTAAGATTTGTGAACGGATTATGCATAAACAACAACTGAATGAGTACCTGGCACGTAATAATTTGCTGGTTTCAGTTCAATCTGGATTTCGTGCCAAACACAGCTGTACAACTGCTTTAATAAGCGTGGTAGAAGACATAAGGAAAAAACTGGATAAAGATTATGTTACCTTCCTGATCCTTTTAGACTTTTCGAAAGCCTTTGATATGGTTCATCATTCCACTCTCATTAATAAATTACGCCACTACTTTAACATGTCTCCCTTCGCTATAAAGTTAATTGCATCGTATCTAAGTGAAGGACAGCAGGCTGTGTCTCTCGACGGTGTTCTATCAGAGTTTCTTCCCATACCACGAGGCGTTCCACAAGGGTCGATTTTGTTGCATTGTTGCATGTTGCATTCGTCGAAACACTTTTATGCTGATGACATTCAAATCTATGGAAGTTATCCCCTAGGCCTTATATAAAGTTGCGCCAATGATGTGAATGAGGATCTTAAACGAATTTCGAATTGGTCGTTGAAAAATTGCTTGGCCGACATGACCATGTCTCACATCTGGCTAAAAGCTGTTATTTCACCATAATGATTCTTCTTTTCACCATAATCACAACAAGGCATTCAACGTATCTCTACAAAAAATTCTAGTTTCCAACGTCCAACAGATCTGTTTGTTTAATTCTCCCGCGTTTCTCTTGCTTAACATCTGAGAGAAAATTTTTCATTGCTTCCATCCGCCTTTGGGATTCACTTCCGCGTAACCTGAGAGAGCTGAATGATGCACGTCGACTTAGAAACGAATTAAGGCTTTTCCTGTCAAATCAGAGCAACAAGTCCTTCTTTTCTTTTTGCCTTCTTTTCAAACAAATTCATTCATTCTTTTCTTCTATCTCAAGTTTAAATCGAACTTATTACGAACATGTAGATTTAATTTGAATACTTCCTTTTAAATTTAAATTTTCAACAGTATGCCATAAATACCTATGTAATTATATTGTTCTATTAACTATCACAGAATTATAAGTGTATTCTTACTGGGTTAGCATGTACCTAATAAATAAATAAAATAAAATAAAATAAAGTTATAGACGCCTGCCTGACAGTTGTTCACATCCCCTTAGCAGAGCGACGAAGTCGGGTGAGCATCTTAACCCTGAGTAGAAAAGCGTGACATCAATGGTCAAAAATTCCAAAATTCGGCGTTATTTTACTTTATGAAAGAGTAATAAAGTCGAATTTAGGAATTGGGGTTATTGCGCTTGGCGTTATTTCACGGAACCTCATTGCTATAGCCAAATGTTAACCGAATTTGTTTGGCCTTAAATCCAAGATCTGGATGTGGAAGACATGTGGTTTCAAAAAGATGGTGCCACATCTCATACAACACTACCCGTTGTAAGAAAAACTTCCTGGACAAGTTATTTCCCGTTTTGCTAATGTGAAATATGATTTGTCGCCGTTGGATTTTTTTTTGTGGGGTTATGCAAAATATTGTGTTCACGCACACAATCTGCAAAATCTTGACGCTTTGAAAACGAACATTCGTCAAGTTATGGCCGAGTTATTGCCCAATATATGTGGAAAAGTCATCGAAAATTACTTTGCCAGAATCAAGTCCAGCAAGAACTCCTGTGGAGGTCATTTCAATGATGTTATATTCTATTCATAATTTCAAGATCCAAACAATATATTGAAATAGAAATGTAATCGAAATCTAAATCACAAATGTGTTTTATTTAAATTTACTTTGGGAACCACAAAATGGATGGCAAAATATTGGACTGTAGGTAAATATTTTTTTTTTGCAAGTTCATGGGGCTATCTTTGAACCTAGTGAGGGATAAAAAGCACAAGGCACTTGGTTGGAGAAAACAGAATTAAGTGAGTTTGCCTAGGATTAATACCGATTAATCACTCTTTACAGTCCTTATGATTATATAGCCCATAACCCCTATTAAAATTTTATTGGTTATGGAAGGAAATATTCTATGTCATCATACTCGTATGTCGTTTGCATTCCACTGACCATGAAGGACTAATTCTCTGTTAGATCTTGATAGGATAAGAATGGTAGGAAAAATTTTTAAATAAAACAACAACGGTTTGAGATATAAAATTGAATCTGGCTTTATTTTGAAGCTATGTTCATGCCATTATGTGTGGAATAGCACATCATTCGAATGGCCACCTCGGCTGTGCCGGCAATGCTTCAAGCAGGAGGCGGTTGTATTTTTGATGACTCGGTCCAATAAGTGCACGCCAAATGCAATAACGTGTCGAATGTTGGCCTCGAGCTCATCTAAAGTGGTTGGCTTGTTAGTGTATACTAAGGGCTTCACTTTATGAACGCTCGCGTGAGATGACCCAGTCGCCAAATTTCTCATTCACAAGCCCCTGTCGTTGCGTCGCTTGTATGGCATGTAGCGCCGTCTTGATGGAATCACAGCTCGGATATATCGATGTTGTCGAGCTCTGACCACAGAAAGTCGATTAACATCGCTCTATACCTGAGACCACTGACAGTAACGGTGTGTCTTTCCCCATTTCGAAAGAAATAAGGTCCGATGATGTTGCCATACCATAAATCGCACCAAACAGTCAATGCGTTGTGGATGCGTTGATGCTTAGCTGAGCACCTGTGAATTGTTGTGAATTGTGAATAACGTCAATTTTACTTTTTGACATAGCAGCTGAGCCAAAAATGGGCCTCGTCCGAGAACCCCCAATTAGCGAACTCACGGCGTTGTCTATAGTCGTCCGGCTTCAATTCTTACGTCAGCACAATCTTATACGGATGTAGGCCCAAATCTAACCGGAAATAAGCCGGATTGAGTCTCTGGCGATGCCCATTCAGCTGATCGGCGCCGGATCGTCATTTCTGCGTCTTTTTCGATACTGGACGTTACGGCGGCTATGTTTTCTTCATTCGCACCAATCTATGTCTGGTTGGTGGCTTAGGATCCAAAAGAATGTACTCACGCTCAAACTTTTCCACGGTGCGAAGAATTGCTTGTACACTGAAGCCATGATGAAAATGCAAATCTTACTGAATGTTTTGACAGCTGGATTGGTATCTTTGACAGCTGCTGAAACGTTACATATGTTCCGTATCAGATTTGCTTTGCGTATTAGGCGGTTTTAATGTAAAATATGTTAACTGGCACCCAGTTTAGCCGACAGCTCAATGTGCGTTGAAGCAATCCGTATTGGTTCGTTACCCGTAGAAAGGCTGGTGTTTGTATGAAATTTTCCAAAATGAGCGAGAGAAAATTGAAAGAAGTTTAACAAACAGCTGGTTGAACTGACACTTGACACTAACACTGATACATTGTTCTTATTTCTTTTTGTATCCAAATATTTCGTTTGCAACCCCACATTTTAGATACACAACTAATACCTACCCGATGATGAAAGAATGATGAGAGCGCAAGAGAATAAAATGTTTCTATGCGATTTGAAAGTGCTTATTTGATATTTCAAAGCGGTTACAAATTTTCAATGCGTTTTATAAGCAGAAATGAACATATGCGTGTTGAATATTTCAATGCGATTTGAAGTGGTGTTTATTCGAGCGTATTTAATCAATGCGGCTTGCTTCAATGCAATTTGAGCTGTCGGATAAACTGGGTTTGGGTTTGGTCAGAGAATGAAAAGTTAGATGTTGCTATATATGTAGATATCTATGTTAACGTGGTGTTTGACCAATGACTCAAGTAATTTTGGCCTCTAATTCTTCAATCGTAGCCGGGTTATCCATCTAGACTTTTGACTTTACGTAGCCCCAAAGAAAAAAGTCGAGACGTGTGATGTAACTGATCTAGGCAGCCAGTTCACTGGTCCAAAGCGTGAAATTGACTGTTGACCGAAACGTGCTCGCAATAAAGTCATGGTTTCACGGACTGTGTGGCATGTGGCGTCGCGCCGTCTTGTTGGAACTAAATGTCGTCGAGACCACGATCTTAAATTTAAAGCAAAACATAATCTGTTAATATGGCGTGATAATGGGCGCCATTCACAGTTACGTTCCGGCCAGCGTCAGGTTTTAATATATAGTATGAACCGATGCTTCGACCACCCCATAAACCACACCAAACCGTTGTCTTGTCTGGATGTAATGGCAGCTCCTGAACCCTTTGGTCGAGAGCAGTGAATCTTCTTGAAGCTTTTCAAGGCCCAACGACTAAAATGGAAACGATTAGAAAGGTCTGCGTCTTCAGTTCTTGCACGAATTGAATTTTGTATTCTTTTAAACCAAAATCCTCACGTAAAATATGTCAAGTTGTTGCATACGACAAGCCAAGCTGTTGAGAACAACGCCGAATCGATTCATCACAATCTAGTAGCAAGAGTATTTAAACATCTCAAAATATATAAATCCACTGGTTCAGATAGTATATCTCCTCTTCTTCTGAAGAGGTGTTCTTCCACGCTGGCAAAACCACTGCATAAGCTTTTTCATCAAACTTATTCTTTAGGACTCTTCCCGAGCAGATGGAAAAGAGCATTTGTCCAGCCCGTCCCTAAAAAAGGCGAATAATCTTCTCTCTCCTCGTACAGACCCATTGCACTGACGTCCCTTCTTTCCAAGGTCATGGAAACGCTGATAATTCGTCAGCTCATGAAATATCTCGAAACACGAAAACTTCTCAATGACCGGCAATATGGTTTTTGTAGCAACAGGTCCACTGGTGATTTGATGGCATGTCTCACCGAAAAGCGGAACCAAAGCGTACATCAAAGTGGCGAAAGCAAGATAGTTGCACTTGATATTTCTAAGGCACTTGACAGAGTTTGGCATCAGTTTCTTTTGTCGAAAACGCGTGCATTTGGGATCGACGACTCTCTTTTTCAATGGATTAGAAATTACCTTTCGGAACGTTCAATCCAAGTTGTCTTGAATGGTTTCAAGTCTGATATCCGCAAAATAAATGCTGGTGTGCCCCAGGGCTCCGTTATGTGCCTGACACTCTTTTTTAATTTTCATCCACGATCTCTGGTCTGCTACTTCTAATCCAATATATACCTTTACTGACGAAACACAATGCTGAAACACAATGCTGTCTGCTGTCTTTAAGGCGAAATTTAAACACCCAGTCATTATCCATGAATGGCACTTGCATCGTCGAAACCGATAAACCTTCCATTCTCGGTATGTGTGTCCGTGACAGCTTAGGTTGGAATGACCACATATTCGATGTCGTCAAAAATGTCTAGGTTTTCTCAAGCGATGTAAAAAAATACTTCACCCCCTCTGATCAGGCCTCAATATATAAGGCATTTATAAGCCCGAAATTGGAGTACAATGCCCACATCTGGTCGGGTGCTGCCAAAACATCTCTGCACCTTCTAGATAGGATTCAAACCTAACTCATAGGTAATACTAATATCACTCAAACAATGGACACCCTCGAACACAGACGTAATGTCTTGTGTCTCACTCTGTTTTATCTCTATTTCTACCATCAGTGCTCCATACAAATCGGCAGTAGCATTCCGACCCTTCAAACTTTTAACCTAACACCCATCTCGCTATAAATGTTCATCAGTATAACCTCAAACCCACTTTCGGACGTACTCTAAAATATCGTGATTCGCTCCTATGCCGTACAACTCTCTTATGGAATGCTCTGCCTTGCTCTTTATTCCCTAGTCATTATAAACTTAAAACATTTAAAATCAGCGTTCACCAGTACCTCTCTTTCCATCCTCCCAGATTTTCCTTCGCCCGCGCTGTGCACAAACATTTTAAGGGTACTTAAATCCAGCGGACACAAATTATAAAATATATGCTCAGAGGCATTATTATAAAAGTATATAAGCTCAGAGGCAGGGATCTATTTTAAAAGTATGTCCAGTGCAGTATGGAGAGTGTGTATCAAAGAATCGCTGATACATAAGTAGTTAGTAAATATAGATCTCAGAGTATCGCTGATAGACAAGCAGATCGATTTTTGCATCTTTGACAGCGACATACTCGTACCTACACATTTGATCTGTCTGTCTAGGGCTAGTTATCAAACAGTTACACGATTTTGACGTATGTATATAGATCCAAGGTCCAAAGTGTAAAGCCAATGAATAATTTGATGTTGTAGTTTCCACCTTGTTTTTCGACTCCCATGCACTCATACATTGCTGGATATTTGGCTTCTACTTCATTCATCCATAAAGAGGACCAATTTGGTCTTACAGTTTTGAGTTCAGTTGCAGACTATATTAAAAGCTCTTTGCATTAAGTTTCTTAGAGTATTGAATTAATATCTACTGTCATGTCATCCACACAAGCGAATACTTTCAAAAGTCTAAGTATTTTGTTGACGGCAATGCGGAGAGTGGACATCACCATGCAGTGTGCCTCAAATAAAATATCTTAATAAGGGGGAGGTTAGGTTAGGTTACAGTGGCCCATTGTGATGTCACGTGGATCTGTTATTCTCCTACTCTGGAAACCAATTTGAGCTTTTGACAAAGTGTTTATATTGTTTATATTGTTTAGATCACTAAAACGATTATAGAAAAAGGCTCCTCCTCGAGTCTCCTCCTCTTCCTCGTCTATGCAGCTTCTACAGAAGTCGTTTGTAAAAATGCCATTTGTTTTTGAATGTTTGCATTGCCGTATGTCAATGGCATGATGATCCTTTTTTTATGTATTTTTTCAAGATAGGGTGAGTGGTTCCAATTTTGGCGACTCCGTCGGCCCGGTACCAAACATGTGGATTTTGAACTACTCTAAAATCTCCCTGAGAGATGATGATCGATAATCAAGGGGAATTTTAGAATTTTCTGAGACTTTGACCAGGGATTCGACAGCGAGTTGACTATCCGAAAAGATGCGAATATACCTTGCAGATATCACGTTTCTCTTCAGCCAGACAGGACTTTTTTAATCAGCAAAAATTTCCGCCTGGAACACGCTACAGTGAAAGCAAGGAGGAACTATGAAGAGAAATAATGAATGTAGGGCATGGTTTCAGTTTTTCGGGCTGGCGATTTAGACTTAATCTCTGTAGAAAGCTTTAGCAAAAATAATTGAATTGAATAATTCTGTAGGAACAAATCCATGACAGAGCATACTTTTACGTAGTATCATCCTCTTAATTATTTGGTCCACTAGGTTTTAGAATGTGCCGTCTGGTTCAGACCACGGAAAACATGCAATAAACAGCATCGAATATGGAAGAAAAATTGACTTCACCTATCTGCGTGGTATGTTAGGATCCTCAAATCATTAAATCTTCAATCGTTAGCACAAGCCTTAAATGGACTTATGTCATCATAATACGAACCCCTGAACAGCACACCTTCAACCAGATTCACAAATATTTCTAATGTTGTATCTAAAGGAGTTCCATCTATCCAGATGAACTGGTAGACGACAAGACGACAAGTATCGAAAAAGTGAAATTAATTGACATATTTCTAAGTAAATTTAATTAGTAAACCGAAATGTTATTACCACAATCCAATTGCTATCCACTTATGCATGGCACAAGAAGCAAATTGAAAATATAACGACACATCATTAGAAAGAAAAAACCGCAAACGAATTCATTTTTATTAAAACCCGGAGCTATCCATGTTCAATTACTCATGAAACCAAATTAAACGAGACGTTGAGGACCACAAGATTGTGAAAAATCGAATTTAAACCTACCACTCAAGGGCTTTGACAGATGTGTCAGATGACAGTCGGGAGAAAGAAAAAATAAATCGCGAGCTCAATTATCCATTCATCATCATTTTCCTTATTTTACAAAAATCACATGGCCATCAAAGGATGCTTTATTGTGCGCACTTTCCAGGTTTATTCAACCATGATTGTATCTCGTGTTTTATTTCTTTTCTTTTCTGTGGAAGGAATCTGCACTGAATAGACGAAAGAAATGTTCCAAAACTCAAATATTGACAGATCACATGATTCCCAATGAAAGGACACTATCAAATGTAGAATATGAGTAAAATATGTGGTAGAGTTATCCTTTCAGCAAGGGGCCAAGACACTGTCAATTGACAATTGTAAAACGTGCAACTCAAGTACTCACAATTCCGTCGATGTCGATGTCAATGCCGATGTATGAAATACACATAAAAGAAAAGGTCAGAGAAAAAAAGGACTCTTGAAAACTGGATTCGAAATTTGCCAGAGGCTTTAAGTAGATCTTCTTCTGCGCAAAATTGCGCATCACGATGGGAGTTAGTCTTGAGACGTAGAATAAGAATTTAAGAATTTTAATTCCAAGTCCAAGTCTAAGTACTTTTGTGCAATCCTGAGAAAATTTTTCCTTTTAGCGTGTCAGAATTTGCATTCGTTTTCACACTTTTTACCATCGAAATTGGTCTGAGAGGATGCTGAGGAGGACATTTTCCCACAATTGTGACGCACACATTCACCAAGCCAAGGTGAAAAACTTTATGGCGATTACTGTGTGGCATAAAACAAAACAGCAATCAGTCAAGTACTCTTCTGTAATCGACTATGGTAATTTAAGAACACCACTTCTGAGTCTGAGTTCTGAATCAGAATTCTGATTTTGAAAAATGGAAAACAATGCAAACTTACTTACGCAAATCAAAAATGCATTTAACCACTTAGGGGTAGGTCTCACTTATGGATATTGACTCACTCGCTCACACATTTTTTCACGTTGCAGACTCTCATAATCGAATCGAAATCCTTTTGGCACTTTCTTACGGGCAAGCTGGCTGACATCATAAGGAAAGCACACTCAAGTCAGCGGAAACAGAGAAAGCACTGAGGAAAACACAGGATCTTGGCAGGATTCCTTGTATCCTTGCCTGAGTTTAAGTGGATTTCATAAAACGCTTAACATCAAGTGGCTACGTACGAATGGTCGTCGTTAGTTTCCAGAGACCAAGAAGTGGCCACTTAAATCGATAAGTTGGTTTTGCGGTTCATTGCTTGAGAGGATCCCACGGTTTGTGTATGGCCACAGAACAGTAGTTGGCATCCTGGTGGTGTGTGCTGATTCCGAGGGCTACAAGTACTCGAATTCCTATGTGAGGATTCCAATTGTAAAGATTTGACCGGGGCAATTAGATGAGAGTGTGATTTGTGTGTACTTGGGAACATGAATATTACTTGAATCAAATACGGTAGTAGATGCGAGTTTTTTCTACAAAAAGTCTAGACTGCATCCACCCACTTTGACCTGGAGATGGCGGGAAATCGCCTCGGGCGATTAATTATCCTCTGATTGTGGTTTGCCTCTGTTTGGTTTGTATCAATTTGAAAATTGAAACTGACACGAAAGTAAAGAGAGTGAGAGTGAGCCTGGGGATGTCTCACGCTGTGAAAAAGGTGTCTTGCGTCAAAATAACATTTCACTTTGTTGAGGGCGAGATTTTTAACGCCCACGAGAACTGTTTTCGTGTATAAGGGGATAATGTGTCAATTTCAGATGTGAAATTTAAGCAGGAGTTTTATTTGTATATTTTTTTTAAAGGCAAACAATAATAATAATGGGATCTACAGGCCGATGATGAAAGCCAGAAATTTTATTTTTTTTTGGTAAATATTATGAATATGTTTTAGAAAATATTTTAAATTAAATCGTTGACCAGTTTTTGGTTACTCGCAAGTCGGTAGCACAGTTTATTATTTTATCATGCTGAATGCTATAGAAATAGGGTAGAAACTCTGTGGCATCCAACATTGCTGCAATGAATACACCTTAACTGTGCTAATTTAACCTCCAAGTGATAATCATGCCAGTTGTCGTCTACTCGGATTCACCTTAATCGTAAATATCAACATTTTTCTTGTGCTTTTTGGTACGTTGAAAAGTTTTCTACAAGAGTTTCTGAGCAGTCCCAGTGCCAATGTGCACCAATGTGACTTTTTCTTGCCTCTTGGTTGAATAAGTGGTCAGGAAGCGACCATAGCCTGATTCAGCCAGAGTAAATTCCTTGACTTTCATGTCAAGCTCATTGGTGTCACGCGTTTCTGACAGTATCCCTCTGTATTTTGGCCAATCAGTTTTCCGGTAATTCTCAGGCTGAATTGGATGTATCTGTGGTCTGAAAAGGAGTGTTCAGACGATACCATCCAGTTCGTTAGTCTTTGAGTGATGCTGTCCGAGACAAGAGTAATATCTAGCACTTCTTGTCGGTTTTTAGTTATAAAAGTGGTCTCATTGCCAATGTTGCAAATTAAGAGGTTAGTACTTAAAATATAGTCAAAAAGTGACTCACCTCTATCATTGATATCGGTACTGCCGCATACCTTGTGATGTGCGTTAGCGTCGCATCCGATGATGAAGCCAGTTTTTTGCCTTCCAGCTTCCAGTACCACCCTTTCTAGGTTATCACCAGGGAGTGGGTCCACATGGTCGTGGCCAAGGTAAGCCTATGCCAGCCAGTAGCAGCCTTTGGCAGTTTCTAGTCTGGCAACGGTTAAGTCGGGGTCACTGAGGTTGGGAAGTAGAAATACATTAAGGCTACGTTTCACTAATATACAAGTTCTGATCTTACCTTGGTCTCTTGTATAGAGCGGAGCGTGGAGCGGAGGAACCATGGTTCCTGGATTAGGATAATATCTTCTACGTTTTTTGAAAGACGCAGAATGAGTGCGGCCGAAGCCTTTTTTAAGTGGTGGAGATTAATCTGAAGAAACCGTATCATTTCTACAGTTTTCTAGAGTCGCCTCCACCACGGTGTTGTTGAGGTCCTCCAATTCTGAAGATGTGCCCAAAAGCTCATCTTCTACCTCTGATCGCGTAGGACCTCTCTTTGCTTCGTCATCGGTTTCCATTTCCGACAGGGTGTCAGAAGAGGAGACCGACGGCTTAATAGTCACCTCGGACAGATTGGAGTCGTCGCTATCCATTTCTGGAAAGGATCCAAGGTTGTGTTATCAGGTATTAAAGGAGGAGTAGGTTGCTTATCAGAATCCAGCTCATGCTTTTTGTATACCTTTAAATGTATGGACTGGAATCCGAACCGAATCATGCCTTTCGTCTGCGGCAGAGGGTTAAGGGATTCCTTATTGATCACGATCAACGCGCATCTATAAGAACCCCTTAGTTCCTCCAGTTTCGCGACTTTCCAGTCATGAGTAGGAAGAGTCGGGTTACTGAGCCGGATGATTTCCAGAATACGTTCTGGTGAGGAGGGTTTGGCTGGGATCCTGGTACGAGTTCGAGGTCTGCTAGGAATGTCTTGTTTAGACACGACCTCGAGTTTTGCACCTGGCCAAATCTCTCCTAAACCACCTATGGCCTTGGTGAAGAGATAAATAGATCTCTGGTTGGAACATGCGATGAGCTTGACATGGCCTTGATGCCAGCCAGCGTCGCTTGTGATAGGAGGTGGTCCAGGGTTTTCCCGCATGATGGCAAAGCTTCAGCTTGACCAGCTGCCACCGTTCAGGTGTAATGGAACCGTCGGTATCGTTCCTATCGATCACCGCGATCACCAATGCGTCCTTTAGGAATTCATTGAAATACCTCAGAGATGTGCTGTTGGATGGCCCAGGGGTTTTGGAACTATGTGCTTTGGACCTCTTGGAAACCGGCACGGTTTCCTCCAACGATCTCTGGCGCTTGGAGGAGTCTTTTAAAATTTTGGGAGCAGTGGGTAATCCGTCTTTTAGGATGTTTTTAGCCCATTCAACCTTGCTCTTTATGTCCGCACTTCTCTCAACCTCCGGAATGGATCCGAAGGTTTTGATAATGCGTGAAGCATTTCGGCGTCTTAGATAGAGCGCCTTAGATGGGGCTTGCCGATGCGGCTGAGCTCCAGATTACTCCTGGGGGGAGGAGTTTTCGTAGAAGCAGCAAGTTTGTGGCAGGCCACCCACTAGGGGTGGAGGAAGTGATAGGACCATGGCTTGCCACAGTCTTAACACTCCCTGAATCTTTATTTTTAGGCTCGTTGCGTTTAACTTGAGTGGATGGTGCACCATGGCCTGCCACAGTTTTGCCTCCTCTCGACAATGCAGGAGCTTTGTCGGTAGTCGGTGTAGTCACCGTTCTACCGCCCGGTATTAAAGGAGTACCGGCCTCGGATTTTATTTTAGAGGTTTGGTCCATAAATGGTCCCACGAGTAGCGGAGAAAGGGTTGTCTATCTGTACAGAGATCCGCTGTATACAGATAAGGCTAGCTAATCCGGATGTCGCCAGGTATCTGGATACTCCGTTCGCGACTGAGCTATTTTTGGAGATGCTGGGCCCTCAGCCAGGTTGATCTCCGGCACGGGTCGTATAACACCTTGATCCAGCCCAGGGAAAGAAGAAGGGAGTGCTTTTGGAGATGGGGAGGGGGGGGGGAGGAGGAGCATCTTCTCGAGATTCATTGACCTCTACAACTCGACAAGTTCGGTGCTAGTGGTAGAAGCAATGCTCCAAAGTCAAGAGAATTTTCGGATCCCAGTCCAGAGCTCTTAGTCTAGAAAACTGGACACAGCGTGCAGAGAATCGATGAAGATGGATGACTCTTTGTGGTTTGGCAGTCCGTTAAGTATATTAGTAGATATTAAAATTTATTAGAGATCCCAAGTCTTCTGAAGAAGCTACAAAATTAAGGAGCAATTCTAATGTAGTTGAAGCTAAACGATTCAGTCGCTCGGAATGTTCGGACATCTATAATACAGAGGCTGTGTGTTGAGTAGATTGCATCACGATCATTTAGGTTGATTGTTTCTGGGCTAGCTGTATTGATATTCCGTCCCGCAGCAAAGTATATACCATATCGGACAGGTATTGGTATGTATATTTAGCCTTTATGCGAATTGTTATAATGCATTCGCTCTCGTTCTGAACGCTCAACACTTCTAGCCATCTAGCAGTCGACATAGTACATTTCGTCCTTCGAGTAAGGAGTTTTGAGTCCAACTGCTTTGCCAAAACGAAGTAGCAGCGGTTTCCTATGGTAATTCTTCGTCGGATCTCTACTAGGGTGTCATTAGCGGAGTTCATATTTACTCCGAGGTAGATGAACTCCTTCACTACCTCGAAATTGTTGCTATCAATAGTGACGTTTTGTCCTAGGCGGTGGACAGATGATTCTTTGTTTGTTGATAGCATGTACTTGGTCTTGTTCTCGTTTACTTCCAGGCCAACGAATTTCGCCTGTTCTTCAATCGCCGTGAAAGCCTCTATCTCGGAACGCTGCCAGCGCCCGATGATATCAATATGGTCCGCATATCCCAGGACGGACTTGTTGAAGATAGTACCTTCCGTGTTGACATCTGCCCTGCGCACTATCTGCTCTAGGGCGAGATTGAAGAAATCACATGATAGCGCATCACCTTGCCGGAATTCGGTGCATGTTTGGAATAGTTCGGAGGAGCTACTTCCAAACTGCACGTTACAGTGCGTGTTTTCCAGTGTCACGCGACACAACTGGATTAGTTCTGCCGGGATCCCGAATTCGGCCATCGCCATATAAAGCTCCTGACGGTTAATGCTATCATATGCGGCCTTGAAGTCGATGAAAAGGTGGTGAGTCTCGACTTGAAATTCGTTGGTCTTTTCCAGGATTTATCTCAGTGTGAAAATTTGGTCTATAGTCGATCTGCCGGGCCGGAAGCCACACTGGTACGTGCCGATTAATGTGTTGCAGAACGGTTTGAGACGTTCACACAGTACGTTGGATAGGATCTCATATGCGACATTAAGCAGGGATATGCCTCGACAGTTCTTGCAAGACATAGGATCGCCTTTTTTGTAGATCTGGCATATGGAGCTGATAGTCAAGTCGCCGGGCATGATTTCTTCCACCCATACTTGGATGATGATTTGGTGCATGCGCCCTACCAAAACATCGCCACCGTATTTGAAGAGCTCGGCTGATAAACCATCTGAGCCTGCAGCCTTGTTGTTCTTAAGCTTTTTTATAGCTAAGCCAACTTCTTCTATACTGGGTGATGGAACTGGTTCTTCATTGACTGGACGTGGGTTCTCTTCTTGCCCTATCACTCTCTCTACATGATGCCCATTTAGCAGCTGTTGGAAATGCTGCTTAAACACATCTACTATTCCCTGTGCTTCGGTGACTAGGTTTCCTTCGTTGTTTCGAAGAGCTTGTGTTCTGGTTTTGAAGCCAGCAGCCAGTTGCTTGGCTTTCTTATAAAACCTCCGGATGTTGTTTCGATCACGAGACTCTTCGATCTTCCTGCGCTGGGATGCTGCGTAGGCCTTCTTTTTTCTACGCAGGTTCTTCTTTTCGTCCCTCCTCCTGGTTCGATACTCATCCCTTGCTTCCCTTGTTTTGCGCTGCAGCATTTTCTTGTGTGCATCTTCTGTCACCTTTTTCCTGTAAACGCATTCATCATCATACCACGGGCTCTTTCTCTGGGGTGGCTGGTACCCTAAGGTGGTTTCGGCTACCTCCTTGATGATGTCGCGATACTGGCACCACTGATGGTTGGCGTCTGTGGTAAGTGAGTGCACAGTGGAGAGTTTCTCACTCAGGAGCTCTCTGTAGTCTCTGGATACTCCAGGTGTGCTAAGGCGTCCAACGTTGAATTTCTTTTTCTGGGCGGTTCGCAGCTTCTTCTCGTTAGACAGTCACGCTCTGAATTTAGCCGCAACAAGAAAGTGGCCAGAGTCAACATTTGCCCCTCGGAATGTGCGCACTTCGAGGATGTTGGATGCATGCCTCGCATCAATTAGCACATCGTCGATTTGGTTGGCGGTTCGACCGTCTGGAGAGAGCCAGGTTGCTGTGTGGATCCGTAACCTTGGAAACCTAGTGCTACTTATCACCTTATTACGAGCTGCTGCAAAATCGATTAGTCGGTAGCCGTTGTCTGTTGTCGTTTCGTGATTCTGTGCTTACCAAATAACCCGCCAAAGATGTTTTCCTTTCCGACTTTAGCATTGAAGTCCCCGAGTACAACTTTGGCATCATACTCCGGACAGGCTCCGCAGGCTCCATCCAGGAGCTCATAGAACTCCTCCTTGATGGGTTCTTCAGCCTCGTCTGTAGGGGCGTGTGCACATATTAGGCTTATGTTTGAGTCGCACATGGGGTACTCTAATATCGTAGTCCATTGACGTTCCGGGTCTATTTGCCATTTGAGGAGTTCCATTATCCGAGGCTGGTTGTTTCTCTCTCATAACTATTTTCTTTTTTTCCATGGTCGGGAAGTTACACCGATCTAGTGCCAGGCCCTAGATTTGAACTTAGGATAGCAGGCCGGATATTCCGGTGCCAGTAGCCCACTTCGGGATATGAGCGCTGCCGTTGACCCATTAAGGGTTCGTTCATCTGCCACCAACTCTTTTCCAACACCCTGGCTTGGTATTGGAGATCCCTATAGACCTGGTATCCGAATACGTAAAAGCAGCTCATATAGGGATTACACTTAATAGTTCAGCCTAACTGGAACTGTAGACGCCACCGTTGATTCCATCTAGGGAATTCCTCCGCTGCCGCCTGGAACAAGAGGAAGTGCCCTAGTCAGAGGCCACTCCTCCCCCCCTCTCTCGACCGCTGCCAAAACGACCTTCCAAAGGGGTTGGTTACCCAATCTACAGTCGAGGTACTAGGCACCCACCAGTCACCAACGTGGAAGTGAGTGTAGGAGCTGGTAGTGAGAAGCTAAAGTGAGAACGCTTGTGCTCTCATGTAATCGCATCACTACCCTTAAACCAGCTCTCGCTATTTCATTTGCCGTAATTTGTTCTTCTGAGATTCGGTTACTTCTAACAAGACATTATAGTGTTTTATTTTCTTCTACTCGACACTCGCGCTTATAAATTTGGCAAGTCAAGCCTGGTTGGACGGGACAAATACCTAGTGACTATCATGAGCTATTCATTCATAGTTACTAAACTGGGCTTGATTAGGATGATAAGACCTCACATTTACTCTGACTTGTTCACAGTACAAACATAAAAAGTTATGTCAAGAACATATTCTCCGGTACCAACTGGGCATATGATATAGTCCTTGACACAGGTGCCTACACTATTTGCCATTTTATCTCATTTTAAGAGATCAGTCACAAAGTAGGGTATCAACAAATTTTGACACATCAGGAGGACCTGAGAAATATCAAGAAAGAAGTCGTAATTACAATGCTCACAAAAGTTCCCACCACTTCACTTTAAATTGGCAGTAAGAGCTGCTTCCCTACTTGTACGGGTTAAATTAGAATTTCCCCCATATCCCTTTACCAGTTTTCATCACAGTTCAAGATGACTGTTTAGTTTAATATTTGTGGTACAACAATGGAACCGCAGCAGCGATAATGATAGTTTCGCAATTTATTCCACCAAGGGTGGACCAATCATCATAACTTCTGGACTTGAACCATTTCATACACACATATGTTTCTATGTATGTATATTGTTTTGTTCCTGGTCCATTCAACCAAGTCGATCTTACAAAAGCATAATTACATACCGTTACCATATATTAAACGGGTGTATATGTACACACTACCAAGAGTATGCACACAATTGACACCAGCCTCTGATTATAGACCTCAAATTGCAAACATTGTTTGGCCATAGTAATGGCAAAGCGTTAATAAGCGGGGGTTCCCCCGTTAAAAAGAGAAGTGAACGTCACCTTGAGTTGAATGGAAATTAAATACTCTGCGCACGCACATTAGAGAACGCCCACTTCCTTCTTATAGGAGAAATTATTCAAGGAGTCCTTTGTTCCGTTTTCTAAGCCTTGAGTGTGAACTCTTTTTTTCTTTTTTTTATTTCTTCCTCGTTGATTCCATTCATTTGACGCTTTGTAAATACTTAGTATTTTTAGTTTGATTTTTTTTTTTTATTAATCTTATTGAGGCGTTGTCCTTCTTGAAAATTTATCACCTTTGTGTCCTTTGTACTTTGAAGTAGGACATTACTTTGTTCTCACTCGTCTTTTCTTTCTAGTTCCCACTCAATTTGTATTCATGTTGGATTTAGTTGCGTGATGGGTGAGAAAAATGTGCTCTTGGGAATGAAGGGGCCTTGGTGCTAAGTATCCTTTGAGTGTAGATAATTTTTTTAATAAAAAATTAAAACTAATGCTTTTATTTCTACGTTGAACTGAACATCATTAGTCTAGTTGAAATTCTTCTTATTCTTCTATTAACCCTTGAAATTTGTATGTAGAGCGTAGAAGTACATTTTATGTACTTATGCGCCACTTGAGCTGTTGGGTAGGATTGCGAACTTTAACACCATTCTACACGCCGCTCTATTTTTGATCAATCCCTTAGTGTCCTGATGCGTTCACATTTGGGTGGTTCAATTTTTGTTCGTCCACTTTTTCGGCTGGAACTAAAGTTTCTATCACTCTTCGGACCAGAAACGTCTTTATGCATGGCTATACCAGCTGATTTGCTCAGTCTAAAGTTGTTCCACGATTGATTTCATATTAATAAATGACCAATCCTTTGGACAGCTTGGGCAGTGTATCGGCAGTAACGCGGCGAATATTGACTATTGATTCATCATCGTAGATCAGCAAATTCACATATCCCCGCAGAAAATATTCCAAAGGTGTTAAATCACAGGTTCATTGCTCGAAATCATGCGCTAATCAATTGTTTCCTTCAATAAATTGATAGTGCCGCGCTCTGTGTGGCATGTTAAGCCCACAGGTCTTCCACATTAATGTCCTTCAATTGCGGAACAGAAAAGTTAGTATTCATGGTTCTCTAGCATTCTGGCCGGCATAATTCTTAAAGAAATAGCGCAATTTCGCAGCAACCAAAAATAAGCCTGAACGGTGAAAAAAATGCTATAAGCTATCCCAAATTGATAGCCAATTTCTGTTACTGGAAAAAGTGTTGCCAATTCAACACCCAAATCTTTACAAAAAAGTACTCATTTCTCCTCGTGCAACACTGCGACGTGTATGTTAAAGATGGACTCAGCACTGTAATGTAAGATAAGCAAAGTCACGTAAGACTACTGAATTTCGTCGGGAAGAGACGGTTTTTATCATAATCCGTATCTGTGCATTCCACAAAGATGCATTGACTATCATGTGCATACATACATATATTGGTTTTGTTCCGCTATCAACTGTATAAATCTCGCCAATTTATTTTCATAATTTGACATCTTACCTTTAGAAATTGTTATTGAAACAGTTTCTAACCATCAGCCTCATTCATTCATTTTATTTTACAAGCATTTTTATTAATTTCAATCCAGTAATAAAGGGTTTTCCAATAGGGACTTGACAACTTTGAATTTAATTTGTGAACGCACTCTTTCACTAATCATCAAACTGTCACTGTCAATTTATTCAGTAAACTCAACATTTTTATCATGGTAAAGTACACGAACGAGCAACGTCTGCAAATTGTAAAAATTTTCTACCGAAATTCGGAGTCGGTGACTGCATCTTTAGGAGCGTTAACTTCAATTTTCGGTCGTAATTCTCGCCCTAGTAGACAGGCAATAACAAGTTTAGTGCAAAAAATTGAGTCTACATATTCGTTGTGTGATGTTGCCGTGTCAGTGAGACAACGGGTTGGTCAAAGTGTCGAAAATATCGCTGCCGTTCAGGCGTCCGTAGCAAACGATTCAAATCAGTCAATTCCACGGCGTTCTCAAGAATTGGGCATCGGTCAGACCGCATTATGGCGTATTTTGCGTAAGAATCTTGGGTTACACCCATTCAAGATCAAGCTGACTCAAGAATTGAAGCCAATGGACCATTTGAAGCGACGTACGTTCTCCGATTGGGTTCTGGAGAAGATGCGCCAAGATGATGAATTTCATCGCAAAATCATCTTCAGTGACGAAGCTCATTTTTTGCTCAATGGGTTCGTCAATAAGCAAAATATGCGTTATTGGTTGCGTTATCGGGTGAAAATCCACATGTGCTTCATGAATCACCACTTCATCCACAAAAAATAACTGTTTGGTGCGGTTTGCATGCCGGCGGCGTTATTGGGCCATATTTTTTCGTCGACGATAACGATCGTCACTTTACTGTGAATCGTCAGCGTTATCGCGCCATGATCACCGATTATTTTTTGCCCCAATTGGAAGATATGGACTTGGACGACATGTGGTTTCAACAGGATGGTGCCACAAGCCACACAGCATATGCTAAAATCGATTTGTTGAAGAGTAAGTATGGTGAGCGTGTTATCTCAAGACATGGGTTAGTCGATTGGCCGCCTCGTTCGTGCGATTTAACGCCTCTTGACTTTTTTCTGTGGGGCTACGTTAAGTCATTGGTTTATGCCAACACGCCGACGACGTTGGAAGAGCTCAGAGCAAACATTGAATGCGAAATAGCGGCCGTTTCGGCTGAAATGTATGGCCGAGTCGTTGAAAATTGGGTCAAACGAATCGACCGCTGCAAACGTGCATATTTTTTTATAAATTTTTTTTTCGTGTTTTGTTTCAAATATTTCAATTATTTTTTATTTTATTTTATTTTTATTTATTTTTATTAACTGAATTAGAGAGAAACGACTAGAGCGTTTCCTCTCCTTCCTAAGCCACCAAAATTCATGGAGGCACCCCGCACTGCCGTTTAAGAATACGACTTCTCTATCGCAGTTGAGTCGACTGTCCAGCGCCATGGAATATTAGCGGAACCACTAATTTGTCTTGGATCAGCCCTTTACCATCTAAATACAGAAACGTTTCTGGGGAGTGAAGCCGTTGAAGCACACGCTCTCCATGATATAACTGTTAGGGTAGTAAGCCTCGAAGATCGAGTTGTTCGTCGAGGTCATTACTCCTGCAATATGGCTTCGAGTCAACTTAATAGCAAAGTTAGCCACTCGTATTGGGTTCACTTTATTGACAAGATCTCGCGATGACTGTTGAGGTGTCCTACTGGCTATCCACAACAACCTTGAATATTCTCCCAATACCATTTCTTCATCCTCTAAAGTCGACTTTGTCGCAGTAAAAATAACACTCCCTTCACGTCCTGTTGTCGTGCTGAACCATACTTTCTTGTGAATCTGGAGCATTGCAAGATTGGCAAGAAAGTATGGTTCAGCACGACAACAACTTACAAAATTCTTTTACGGTGAGTTGCACATCAAAATGGCAAGTTGAGACCCTTTCTCCAAGTCTAGAAAAATGCCAACGCCAACGAGAACCCAATACGAAATGAATCTCATGCTACTGAGGAGTACAGCTGCCAATCTTCAAATCACAAGAAAGTATGGTTCAGTTGTAATATGTAGTATCAATTTTCTTGCTCTACCGTACCAGCTAGGCGCGTTTCCACAGCGTCTAAATCTAAGAGTTCCAAATCCTCAAAGGCTTCTTCACGTAAACGGCTCAAAATTGAGCTGGAAAAGTTTGAAGGGGAACGTAAATTAGCAGAGAAATGCGACCGAGAAGAACTTGAGCGAAAGAGAAAAGTTGACCAGGAGTACATCGACAAAAAATATAAACTCCTTAGTCAAATGGAAGAAGATTTGTCCAAAACTGAGGATGAGGCGGAATCTTTAGTCAAACAAAGTGCTAATCACTGGCTAGACGATCCGCGAAACAACACATATAGCTACCCGCATTCGACGAAGGTAACAAGTGCCCCGAATTTCATAAATCAACCCCGAAACTATAACGATGGGCACGTAAAAGACACATGGCTCGGTGCACAAAGTTGTTTCCAAAAGCCAGCACCACTAGATATTATGCCCGGAACGTCACATGGCTTTCAAACATATACCTCCGAAGCAAACGTCAAAACCCCACCGCAAAGACAGGAAAGACTGTTCCAACAATTGCCACTTACAAATGATCGTGCTCAAACCACCTCAGCTGTTCACCAGCAGCCATTTAATCAGCGAAGAAAACAACTACAGGTTGCCGCTATTACGTCATTGCACCACGCTCCTCAACTTCCGCACGCTGAAAGTTCAACCACTCTTGTACTGAGTAGAAGCCAAATTGCAGCGAGACAAATCGGCTCTCGCGATCTGCAAATCGTTACAGGAGATCCGGAAGAATGGCCTCTATTTATAGCCACTTTCCATAGAACGACAAACCTATGTGGGTTTTCGGACGAAGAAAATGTTCTCCGTCTGTAAAGAATATTAAAGGGCAAAGCTCTACAGGCAGTTCGAAGTTTGTTAATATAATCGAACTGTGCGAGCAAAATTATCAGCACGTTGCAGTTAATGTTTGGCAAACCAGAGCGAATAATAAACTCTCTTATTCATCGCATACTCCACCTCTAAGGGCTGACAAACTTGACAGCCTAGTATACTTTGTGGTTGAGGTTCAAAATGTATGCGCTACGTTAGAGGCCACTGGATTAAATTTCCACTTTTTCAATCCGACGCTGCTCCAAGAGCTTGTAAATAAGTTACCACCAAGCATTAGACTCAACTGGAGCATTTATACTGCGAATACTCCACAGTGCACAATAGCTCAATTCAGTGAATGGCTTTAGAAAATTGCAAAAGCAGCGAATCGAATGGACCTTCCAAGTTTTTCCACACTGAGCCACGATAGCAAGGCGTATGAAAGTAAGAATCAGAGCAGAGGCTTAAGAGGAAAAGGCCTTTTAAACGCATACTTAAGTGGTGAAGATAAAGATGCGGAGAAAATAGCAAAGTGTTGCATTATTTGCGGCGGCAAATGCATATCAGTAGCAAAGTGTTCTAAATTTATAGAAGCGTCTAGACTTGAGAAATGGGCTACCATAAGAGAATATAAACTTTGTCGAAGATGTCTCACTAGGCACGGAAACAACAGATGTGCACCTTCTTCAGTATGCGGCAAAAATGGCTGTATATTTAAGCACCACAGCCTCCTACACAACTATGACAAAGATGGTGCATTAGCCATAGGTGTAGATCCACAGCGAGCGGTCTCAACAACGTCACAGCAGCACTGTAATACTCACGATCATGGGGGTGAGTCTATCCTGTTCCGGATTTTACCTGTGATACTCTATGGCAGCAAGGGTGAAATCCATACTTTTGCCTTTCTAGATGAGGGATCCTCCGTTAGTCTTATAGACAAAGAAGTTGCGGAAAATTTTAATATATCGAATCCTACCAACTTGCTATCGATGCGATCGACCATTTAATTGACCTGTCTGACTCTATTATCCTTATTTTCGGCGATTTTAAGCTTCCTCAGCAACATTGGACTCCATAACATGATCAATCGTTTTTCATTCGAACTCAGCGCACTTAGCTAAGGAATGTCTCTTCTGAAATCGCTTAACAGACTCAAGTCTATGCCAAGTCAGCAGTATATCTAACTGCATGGGCAGGCAATTAGAACTTATTTTCACAACAGAATCAGTTAACTCCTCAGCCTCACTTTGTTCTCTATCTCTCTCAACAATATATAACTAGCACCCTCTCCTTCTTCTCTCGTTTTCACATAACTCTCCTGTCCAGTCCACTCCCCACACAACTCTCTTATCATACGGCTTTCATAAATCATAAATCAGTGACTATCACAGCAGATCCCCCTTTAACTTTCACAAGCTAACTATAAATGAAGCCTTATCCATTTTTTATAAAGAAATATTTAATTATTTTTCCCTTTACATTCCGTTTTCCGGCCTTAAAACAGTATTTACTAGTCCTCCCTGGTATAATCGCAAGGTTCGTTCCTTACGAAACAACAGAAACGAGTTTTCTAACGTACCAGATACTTTTTCGACTATTTCAATCCTTCACTAACGACTCCTTTGTTCCATATCCATCCTATTTTAATTACCTACTGAACTTCTCCAATGGTCCACTTCTCTCTCAAACCTTGGACCCGTCTTATATCGAACTCTTACTCCAACTTAATGCCGAATATACACCCGGCCCAAATGACCTCCCTGACATATTTCTTAAAAAAATGTTTCTCCACTCTTTCCCTTTCCATTTCGTTTTATAATCTCATTCGTCAATACCTTTCTAACCCCGATCTACAAAAAAGTACAGAAGAATGAAAAAACCAAATATCATCACATCGCTAAACTCTCCATATACCCAAACTCCTCGAAAGTATTTTGTATGAAGCTCTAAGGTTCCAAGGCAAACCACTTATTTTCCCTAGACAACATGGCTTTCTGAAGGGTTGGTCAACCACCACAAATCTCCCTGAATTCATATCTTGTGCCCTCTCTGCCCTAGCGAATGGTAGCGTGGCCGATGTAGTTGCAACCGATTTTAGCAAGGCCTTCGATAAAATTTCTCATCGATTAATACTCTTCAAATTGTATGCCCTCGGCTTTGAACCCATGCTGTTAAGATGGATATCCTCTTACCTGGAAAACCGTTTTTACAGGGTTCGTTTTAGGTTAGCCCACTCGGTTCCATTTTTGGCCATCTCTGGAGTTCCAGAAGGCAGCCATCTAGGTCCTTATATTTTTATATAAACCTAAATTGATCTCGATAGGATCATCAAACACTCGTCTGTCCTACTTTACGCCGACGATACCAAATTTTTCAAAATCACTTTCTCACCCCATGACTCCTTCGCCTTGATCGTTTTTCGATCTGTGCCTAAAAAATTGTTTGGAACTTAATATCGCCAAAAGCCAATCCATCACCTTTTCACATAAGCGGCACCAATCTCCTTCCCGACTCCACCTTCTCAACAACCAATCTCTGTATCTTCTCTATTCAATCTTTTCGCCACCTCGGCATCTTGTGGATGAGATAAGCTTCAAGTCAACTCTGCACTAGGTTTTGTAAAACGGTGGTCCAAAGAATTCACCAACCCATACGTGACCAGATCCCTCTATATTACTTTTGTTCGTCCCCTCCTAGAGTAAGGCAGTCAAGTTTGCTCCCCATATCAGTGTGTTCGTATCTTGAGAATCGAAATCATCAAACGCCGTTTTCTTCGATTTGCTCAGGCGAGTTTTTCTTCATTCATCGTTAAATGCGCGTCCCTTCATTACTCTATTTTACTTAACACTAACCCTAGTAATCTAAGTACCCCACGTCACTTCTATCTACCAACCCAACAAACCTCCTATGGCGTGAATGAACCAATCTCCCGTATGCTACCAAAGATCAATGTAAACCCTACCGTCTTTGACTTTCACCGCACCTCTCCCTACCGCAAATCCGTTCTCCTTCACCGCTCCAACCAACCTTAGTTTTAAGTTTAAGTTTAACTTTAATTTTAAGTTATAGCTTGTATGAAGTCGAATAAACATATATATTTGTTAAAATATACATACTCGTATGTATGTAGATATTGATCTAGGCAGATCCCAAGGTACATATCTGAGTACATTTCGACAAGCAAGCGGCTGCCCGTGACGTCCTAATGTAGGAAACTTTCGCCCAGTTTTTCTGGTGTCCTTAGAAACCCCAGTCAAAAGTGTCCTAAGAAGAATGGTTTTCGATTTCTGAAAGTTGATCGTTAACTTCCAGTCATCGCAATATCGTTTAACCTCATCGAAAACACGTTGAAAGTGCATATTAATGATCTCGATCCTTGGACCTGATCTGTATGCGATTCAGTCGGCATGGTGAAATGAGAAAATTAAAAATACAAGTTTATTCATCTAAATCTGTATTGTCCCCTTCAAAGTAATCCCCATCGACTGCAACACACTTATGTCAGCGCTTATTTATATCAGTGCTTCCTGCGATTTTTCCATTACTTCCTCTCGGCTGCTGAAACTCGTTCCCCGTAGTGGTTTTTTAACTCGATTGAACAGAAAGAAGTCACAGGGAGCCACATCAGGTGAATTCGCTGGCTGTTGGATGGTATTTGTTGCATTTTTCGTCAAAAAATTACGAATAATAATGCGACGGTGAGTTATCACGGTGAAAAATCCACGAGTTTTTTGCCCACAATTCAGGTCTCTTTCGGTGAATTGCTTCACGCAAACGTTTCATAACACCCAAATAATACTCTTTGTTTACTGTCTGGCTTTCTAGCAAAAATTCATGATGCACTACACCATTGTAATCCATGAAAACCGTTAGCATTGCCTTCTTTTTTGACTGAAAACGACGTGGTTCTTTCGGTCTCGGCTCATTTGGTGAACGCCATTCACTTGCCTGATGTCTGGATTGCGTGTCGTACTCATAAACCCACTTCTCGTCTCCAGTAATGACCCTTTTGATGAATGTGAGATCGGATTCAGCCTCGCAAATCATCTCTTTTGTGACGTCAACACGGTCTCTTTTTTGCATGAAATTGAGGTCTTTTGGTACCAAGTTTGCTGCTACACGCCGGAAACCCAAATCATTAACAAAAATGTCTTGGAAGGATCCATAGGCAATGTTCAAGTCCTCTGCTATCTCTCTGATGGTTAATTTGCGGTTATTGACCAACATTTCTTTTATTCCATCAATGTTTTCGTCGGTTTTCGATGTCGATGGTCTGCCACTGCGTTCATCATCTTCGATTGACTCACGACCACTTTTGAATTGCTCGTGCCACTGGTAAACGACCGTTTTCTTTAGAGAATCTTTACCGAAACACTTTTCAAAAATTTCCAACGTTCGCGCATCATTAAATCCCTTTTTTACGCAAAATTTAATGCAAGTTCGTTGTTGCATCCATTTCTAAAATTGTAAAAAATCGCCAACACACATAGAGATAGATGTAGTCTTGGCTACGTAACTTTTGCAAATGTCAAGCTATGACGCTAAGATTTAGAGGGAAAGTTAACAACAGATTTACCAACTTAACAAAAGAAAAAAAAACAGAACTCAAATCGGAACAATGGGAACGCCACACGGTGGTTATTCCTGGAACTTTTTGATCAAGGTGGTATATTGGACATCGGATACCATTTTGGACGCTGTATGTGAGATATCATGTCCCGCTATGAAACGAATTACGGAATTATATTTTTGTCGTCGACCCAGTTAGTCACGACTTTATTAATCACCTTTCTAGACGTTAACCTTCAGCTGTTTGAACACTAAACTTTGGTTCATTTCTTAAACAGCATCTCGGATTTCATCTTCGATAAAACCGGATTTTTCCTCCACATACCCGATAGGATTGTAGAAGGAATGATGCTGCTCAGGTTTGCTAAGTAAAATACTCCTTCCACCTACTGAAAATTTCGCAATGTCTTCACTTTTGCCTCGACTGCGAGAGCGAACCCCCGAACACCCCCGACTTTCGACTCTCTTGCATTCTTCCTCAAAATTATTCAATACACCCTAGGCGCTAAATATAATACTTCCACTCCATTTATGGTATTTAGGTTTTGTCCAGGTAATGGCAGATCTTCGAAAGTGAAATTCTTGAAAAAGCCTCTCACGCTTCCTCTTTTTGGAGCTGGAAAATATCATAGTAAGTTGGAGAGACCATGCATTGGTCCACCCCGGATTATCACGTCAACAATTTATCGATAAAGCGGTCGTGAGTATTGATCTGGACTTTTTTGGTTTATTCCAGGACCCTCCCGTAGTGTGAATATTGGTGTTCTTAACGCGTCTATGATCACATAGAGCGCAGGAGCTGCTTTCGCCTTTCTACCCAACGCCGCTTCGTTGGCAAATTGTTTTGCCATGAATACATCTGTTTGCTTGTACTCTTAATCAAACCAGTGGTTTTGTGGTTGTGGTGGTGTAAAACCCACCACACCAATTCCTTCATTTCTGACGACTTCTTGGCGTTGATGCCACTGTTCTCCGGATTTGATGCAGGTAGTAAAAGACGTGACGAGAGGCTGCGGGATATGCAGTCAGAAAAAATTTAAGCGATCGCAATCGTTCAACGTTAAATCTCCTCACAGGATTTTTCTGTTGATGTGGCGACTGAGATATCTGTTTATGTATCAGCCATTATCCATGAATGGCTCTTGCATCGTCTCAACCGAAAAACTTACCATTCCCGGTATGTGTGTCAATGACAACTTACGTTGGAATGACATTTTGTTCGATGTCGTCCCAAATGCTGCGAAATGTCTAGAAATATTTCACCGCCTCTGATCTAGCCTCAATATATAAGGCATTTATCCGGCCAAAATTGGAGTGCAATGCCCATATCTGGTCAGGTGTGCCTGAAAGATCTGTGCACCTGCTAGATAGAATTCAAAATCATGCGATAAAACTCATAGGTGATACTAATAGCAGTCAGTCATTAACACCGTCGAACAACGCTCCGTCGAGTTGTGTTATGGTAAGATCGAAAAAGCAGTTCTCTAACAATGATAGCCTCTTTACAGTTGTACAACGCCTTTTCTGCTATGCTGAAACTGCACTGCACTGACGATGCTATGCAACGTCCTGAAGTTGATTAGTCCTGAAAATCGTCTTTGAATGGAGGTGAAGAAGCTCATATGAGGTATTTGTCATACCCACTTCTGAGGGTTTGTCTTTTACAACAGAGTATTAACGTGTCTTCTTTTTCAACATCCGCGCCTTAAAGTTAAGCAAATAAAGTGGGGCATGACAACACAAGTAATCAAACATGCTGAGGTTTTTTATTTTGTTTTGATGAATATGGTCCTCGTATCTACGTTTAATTTTAGCTGATCAAGTAACTTATTGTCTTTTCACTAATTAATTTCTAAAATTTCATTTTCCAATACTTGTTTTAAACAGTTTTCGTTTGCCATTTTTTCCTTTCGCCAATTTGACACCCACTTCCCAGATTTACCGACTGCCAATGGCAGCGATCCAGTAATATTATATCTATTCCGTACTCCTACGTGGCATTTGAAAAGTTAACAAATACGAGTAACTCAAAACACAAGTTCCCCAGTGACTTCATCATCAACAAAACATTTGAAGTAAAACTTTTTCGAAAGAAATCAAACATCGATCTGATATTCTGCGAATGGAAATTGATAAAAAAAATATATTCACACAAATAATGAAGTTAAAAACGCTTTCCACCCTTGGGCGTTCTTTCAGTTCTTTTCACATTCATCATCTTTTCTTTTTCTTTCTTCTTTCTTCTTTCTCCATTATTATTGAATTCGATGACAATTTATACGAACACATTACAATCCTTGCTGCTTGGATGCAAATTTTTTATTTTCGTATTTCTCCCCTCGCCAGACCTCTTCAAAATTGTCACAATCATTCAAGTTTTGATCCTCCATTGTGTACTTGTATTTGTGGAGCACAAAAATAGAATAAGAGAAAATATCCCTAAAGCACGAAAAAAAAGGAAGAAAAATGGAAGCAAATAATGAAAACCAAAATTGTGCCCATTCATGTTTGCAGTCGTGTCGATGCTATGGAAAAGTTATAAACGAGTACCGATCCGATGTCGATGTCGATGTGGAAGTGTGTTGAAAGAAAATTCACTTGCGCCTTCGAAATAACGGTTACTTGTGAATAAATTGTTGTGGGCTATAATTTACAAGTTTTCCACTTTTTTTCCCTCCTTCTGTGTAGCGAGATTTTTCTTCCTCTGGGGAATATTCCAAATACGCACGAGTAAAAAAAACATAATCGAAAGCAAGAAAAGAAAACAGTTGAAAAGGAGTTTTGCATAAATACCACGTCCACAGTCCACAGAAGGATAAAAGTTGCCGATAAGGAAGAAATATGATTATCCATTGTAAATTTGGCGCCCAAGACCGGTATCAAAGAGTCATTTGGGAGTTCCGCACGCCATTAGATATGTATGTGGTTATTCAAAAGGCTTTTCATTCCCGCGACTCAAGGTTAATTCGATAATAGCTCGCAGCAGGAAAGGGAAATAACTCCGCCCATAACTCCACAGCATGACCCATTTTAAACGTATGAAGTTCCAATACTACCTGTAATTGAGGCAAAAATTACTATTGTACAATGTGGCAGAGATATTATGCATTTTCAGGAATTTTACATTCCACCGCTCATTAAAAATGACATTCTGGCTTTCAGCTTGTCGGGATTTTGCCATTCAAAAGGAAAATAGCATTTCTTCAGCCAGTCTCTAGAAAAGGAGAAAATTTTGTTCTATTTCCTTCTACAGACCATCGAACTCTTTAATGACTGGCAGCTACGGTTTTGTACCGACAAAACATACGTCAATCTGGCAAATAAGTTAATGCAGTTGACATTTCAGATTTGCGTCGGATTGGGACAGCTATACATATTGTGCTTAAGACAAGCTAAAACCTGTATTCTAAACTTAGAAACTGCACTAACAGTGCAGTTTTCAGTAAGAGTTGAGTTAGGTAAAAGTCAAAGATTGGTTGAATGGAGTTGACTTCGCGTAGCATTCTGGACATGGGTTTATGGTACTCATAGTCGGAGAGGGTTAATACAGAAGAAAGAAACTGATCTAAGATTTTTTGGGTTAACATTCAAAGAGATGAGTTGCAATAGAGCAGGACAATCAATGTCAACAGTTAAAAGCTGTTGGGGTATACCTATATGTGGTTTCTTTCAGGCGATTGAGATAGAGTGGAAGGTTGAAACTAGTAGTCCAGTGAAGCTCAATAATGCGAACCGGACAAACCTTCGTTGTACCTTCGCAATATAAGGGTGCTGTCATAGGATGACTAGACTTGGCAGGCGTATGCGAGAAGAAGACGAACATAACATAGATTATGTAAAGAAATTTAGTAACATATGGGTCGGAAAATTCAGTAAAAAGGGTTTTCCAATAAAGACTTGACAAATTTTTTTTTAAAATAAATCGCAAACCATTTGAGATATTTCAAAAACTTTATTATCGGCTTGAAGTACAATTAAAACATTTATGATTGGAGCTCGACTTCGTTCATGTGGGCACCGCGGACACGTTTGCAGCGGTCGATTCGTTGGACCCAATTTTCAACAACTCGGCCACACATTTCGGCCGAAAGGACCGCTATTTCAGGTTCAATGTTGGCTCTGAGCCCTTCCAACGTCGTCCAACGTAGACCCACAGAAAATAGTCAAGTGGCGTTAAATCGCACGAACGAGGCGGTCAATCGACTGGCCCATTTCTTGAGATAACACGCTAACCATACTTACTCTTCAATAAATCGATTGTAGCGTGTGCTGTGCGGCTTGTGTCATCATCCTGTTGAAACTACATGTCGTCCAAGTCCATATCTTCCAATTCGGGCCAAAAATAATTGCTGATAATGGCGCGATAATGCTGACCATTCACAGTAATGTGACGATCGTTATCGTCGACGAAAAAATATGGCCCAATAACGCCGCCGGCATGCAAACCGCACCAAACAGTTAGTTTTTGTGGATGAAGTAGTGATTTATGAAGCACATGTGGACTTTTATCCGACCAATAACGCATATTTTGCTTATTGACGAACCCATTGAGCCAAAAATGAGCTTCGTCACTGAATCGTCAATCGGAGAACGTACGTTGCTTCAAATGGTCCATCGGCTTCAATTCTTGAGTCAGCTTGATCTTGTATGGGTGTAAACTAAGATCCTTACGCAAAATATGCCACAATGTGGTCTGAGTGATGCCCAATTCTTGAGAACGCCGTGGAATTGACTCATTTGGATCGTTTGCTACGGACGCCTGAACGGCAGCGATATTTTCGACACTTCGACCAACCCGTTGTCTTACTGACACGGCAACAACAGAAAACGAATATGTAGACTCAAATTTTTGCACTAAACTTATTATTGCCTGTCTACTAGGGCGAGAATTATGACCGAAAATTGTAGTTAACGCTCTTAAAGTTGCAGTCACCGACTCCGAATTTCGGTAGAAAATTTTTATAATTTGCAGACGTTGCTCGTTCGTGTACTTTACCATGATGAAAATGTTGAGTTTACTGAATAAATTGACAGTGACAGTTTGATGATTAGTGGGTCGTCAAGCCCCTATTGGAAACCCTTTACAAGGGCCTGACGAAGTCGTAAGCGGAGTTGTCTTTCCTATCTACATATAGGTGGCCGTGGCTCAAGTGGCAGTGTATTGGCTTCCAAATCGGACGGTTTGGGGTTCAATTCTAGTTGCCTAGAATACAACAACAAGTCCAATTACACTAATAATTTAGTCTACCCACTAAATGTTGCACGCCACCCATGGAGCGAAATAACCACTGAGCTAAAAAATCTTTGTTTCTCTCTCTGTCCGATTTTCCTAAAAACTTAACACGTGCTCAGGCATTTTAAGTGTAGTAATACCCACTTGAGTGTAAAGATTTAAAAAAAAATTCTGGTGGAGATTTTGAGAATTTCCTCAAGGATTAAAATTTCTCTGAGGAAGTGTCGTCTACCTAAGGCACTTAGAGCCATGCGTTCATATAAAATGTGTTTCGTTGTCTTCCATGCAAAGATGACATTCAGTTTGCTGAATAAGACCTATTTTGTGTAGGTGATATCGAAGGTGGCCTTCTGAGTTGCAGGCATTCTTTAGCTTTTTTGTGAAAAGGTTTGATGTCAGCCAAACCGTTTCTAGCCAATTCTGGTGTTTGGACCAAATATACCAACCACCCCCATTGTATATATTTGATCTTGACACCTTTAAGGTTTGAGGTATAGTTTTTGTAGATTCATGCTTCTAGCCTTGGGATCACTATATTGAACCTTCTGCTGCAGCATAAAGTGTTAGGTAGGCGGTCATTTAGATCGCAGATAATGTCAGGCTCGGTGATTTAAGAGAGAAGATTTATTTGATCCATGTGATCCGAGTGATTACTCTCTCCTGTTTGTAATAGTTTCACCGTTCTGCGAATTGTCATCTTTTTCTATAAAGAGATGGAGTGGCATTAAAATAATGAAGGCTTCTATAGCTAATGTGGGGCATGTGCGGATTCCACCGGCTATGCCGAGGCATGCAAGTCCATTGTAGCTTTTGTATGGCAGATTTGTCTTTTTTTTGTTCCACTAAACTACTGATCATGGGTCGTATCATCAATGTATATATCCAATGGATGACCTTTGTTGTTAGTAACCCGGGTCTTACTATACATATGATAGCAATTTAGTTTTTTATCGAACCATCGAACCATCGAACCATTCCAAGATATTTTACTTCGTCGGTGTACATAATTTCTGTACCATTAGTTGAGATCTGGACAAGGCTCAGATTTCTTTTTACGAGAGAAGGAAACAAGTATAGCTTTACTGGGGTCGATTGAGAGATTTTCTCTAAGCCACCAGTCGTTTAAAGTCTTTAAAGCAGTCTTAATCATTAATGATCAATGACCACAGTCAGTTTCAGTTTTCAGTTTAAATGCATTTTTATTTTTTCAACTTAAATTACTCTTAAATGTTAGACAAAAAAACGCTTAAAAATTACCTTAAATAACTTACAAATAATCTTATTCTAACTTACTGGCCCCATGCGGGCACTCTAAGTTAAACCTAACACTTAAACTATGTCTTTCGACGAATCTTACAGTCTAATTTTATGTTATTTTTACATTTATTAATACTACAACTAAGAAAATAAATTTTAATCAAAAAACTTAGTATCTGGACTTTTTTTAATTTTTTATAAAATTACTTAACCTACTTACATCTAATGCATACATACATACATATATATATACATACATAGTATATATATACATATATAAATATATGTAGGTATATATATATTTTTTTAATTTTTTTTTAAATCTAACTTAAAACCTAAAACTATGTAAGCCGGCCATGGCTAAAAAAAAAAAAAAATTTGCTGGCCCACCTTGCTTCACATGAAGCTAACTATCACTGTTCGACGACAAAGCATTCTCCCCTTCAAAAAGCCACCAAAATTGTTGGTGCTGCTGAGCAACATCCCTCCTGTCGCGACTCCCTACCGCCCTACTGAACCGGAGACGCACCACACTTCCATGTGCGATGTCTCTGTCGTAGTTGAGTCGCCTGTCCGCAGCTGTTCGAGCGACGTGGAAGATTAGCGGCACCGCCAATCTGTCCTGGATCAGACCTTTGCTATCTAAATAGAGGAACGCTTCTGGAGGAATAAAGCCGTCAAAGCGAACTCTCTCGTGATACATATAATTGGGGTAGTAAGCCCCGGAGATCAGGTTGTTTGATGAGGCCATTGTTCTTGCAACGTGCCTTCGAGTCAACTTAATGACGAAATTGTCCACTCTTATTAGGTTCGCCCTATTGTATAAGACCTCATTAGGATAGAATTTTATGTACTCAGACTCTGGTGTTCTGTACAAGCGAAGACAAGTCCTAAGACAAGCCCTCTCAAACACCCGAATCTTTTCCAATAAACTTGCTCTTACGTTGGACCACACGGGACATCCAAATACAAGCATGGGCCTGATAAGGGCCATGTAGCAGATTACCTTCACCCTCGCATCGAGTTGACTGTTATAAAACAGTCTCTTTGTAAGGGCAAAAGCACCTTTGGCTCTGGCCAGAGCAACCTCTATATGTTTGTTAAAATACAGAAATTGATCTAGCCAGATCCCAAGGTATCTGACTACATTTCGACAAGCAAGTGGCTGCCCGTGCTGCCCCACGATCGAAAACTATCTCCAATTTTTTCTGGTATCCCCAGAATGGTTTCCGACTTCTGAAAGTTGATTTTCAACTTCCAGTCCTCGCAATATCGCTTAATTTTGTCGAAGTCACGCTGCAAAAGTATATTAATAACCTCAATCTTTGGACCTGATCTGTACGCGATTATGTCGTCTGCGTACGCTATGTCATGGTGAAGTGAACCCATCAGATGACTCATGTAAATGTTGAATAGGATCGGCGAATTTACCGCATCTTGTTGCAGACCGTTTTTAATATTAAATGTTCCAGCAGAAGTCACATCGCCATTCTTCACGATAAACTGTCTACTGGAAAGCATATCAAAAAGGATATACAGCAGTGGTTTACTTATGCCCAACCTGTCCAGCTTGAAAAAGAGTCCTTCTAACCATACGGTATCGAAGGCTTTCTCCAAGTCAATCAGGCAGGCGCCAGTGCACTGGTTCTTGCCTTTGTTTCATTGGATATCAGAAACCAGCTTAGACGCAACATGAATGATATCATGCCCCGCCTTGAAACCGAATTGATTATCCGGAACTATATGTTTGTCCTCGACCCACTTAGTCAGGACTCTATTGATAACCTTTTCGAACGCCTTACTGATGTTTGGAAGAAGACTGATCGAGCGGAGATTCGCCGGATTGGAAGTGTCTTTATCCCTTTTGGGGATGGGATGTACCACCGCAGTTTTCCAATGCGCTGGATAATGTGCATTATTCATTGAATTATTAAACAGGGTGGTATAAATTTCACCGCTTCTAGAGGGAGATGTCGAAGCACAATGTTCGGTATTTCATCGGTTCCCACTGATTTCTTACTACTACGAGTGATTCGAGGATCGTTTGAAGCTCTGCTTTCGAAATGAACGGGGGTAGTACCCTATCGTTGGTGTTGACATTATTTGCCATATTCTCGTCACTGAACTGGGTGAAACCCGAGCTCTCGAATCGCCAATTCACAATTTCATTTCGAAGGTAGAAATTGTGCACAAGGACTCGATTCTCCAGATCGTGGTTCGGGCCAATGATAACATTCGCCTCGTACACTTCCTGGAAAGTCGTTGCTATAGCCTCTACCTGCTCCTGCGGATCCTCGATCACAAAGAAGTTGTCATCATCAACAGCCTCATTTGGATCTATGCCTGTTGATACCAGTATTTGTTCGTTGTTCGTCGTTCGGGCGATTTTAAGACATGGAAGGTCGTTCTGATTATTTCTCCGAAATATTTTATTTATTTGCGGGAACATATTCGGGTTGCTGGTGGTTACAGCCCGAATTTTATTGTTCCAATACAAACTTACAGAATTTCTGTAATTTTCCTTTATTAATGTTTGGAGGTTTTTAATCGACGACTTCAATGTCATGATCTCCGTGTTAGGTCTGTCAGTAAACTGTCTGTACAAGGTTTTTAGTCTCGACAGCAGCCTACTTTTATGTCGGTGCAGTGCGTCAATGGTTGCGTTACGGAATAAGTCTTCTTCGTCAGTGTGTTGGTACCGAGGTATTGTTTTGTCCATTGTTCGTTTGATTTCTCGTCCATTAGTCTTAGATACCTGTCAATCTTTTTTTTTGACAGATTTCTGTTGGACGGTGGGTAGAGCGAATTCGAGGAGAGTGCTCTCGTCAGTGCTCTGGTGAAATGTGTCCAACGCACCCTACTATAATTGTAGGAATGCCTTTGAACAAACTCATCCAATTCCGCAATTTCTTTGGGAACAGTTATTTCGGTGATGAGACCGCAATGGTCACTGTCACACACAAAAGTGTGTAGACAGTTTGTAGTTTGTTGGTTAGTACATGTCAGTTGTGTTCATGAGTCGAGCAGCAGAAGATCCAAATAGGACCCGTGTCTGGGAAACGACGAACTATCCGTCGCTTTAAGCCCGAGTCGATACATTATGCTGTGCTGACCCCACCAATTGAATAGTAGGTTCCCTCTAGTATTTGGTGTATTATTTCCCCAATCACTATGTTTGGCATTGAAATCTCCGCCGATAATGAAATAGTTGTCTTCCAATTCCAGCCTCAGGAATCGAAAAAGCGTCTCGAGCTCTGAGATAAATGAGTTGGATTGAGTAGCCTTAGGTGCATAGACAGACACCATGTACAACCGCTTTTCACTACGGAGGGGGATATACACGATGCATGCTTCCAGCACCTGGAACCTACGTACTACGTACACGACTGTATACTCTTTTAAAACGTATACCTTTTCGTACGAAAATTGCAACGCCACCTCCCTGAATGGAGTTGGGTCGGTTTCTCCGTACTATTTTGTATCTTTTGTGCCTCATTTTGTGTCTCTTGGTAAGCTTAGTTTCGCTAACCAAAAGCACATCGGGGGCTTGGTCTTTAAGCAACTTAAATAGTGCGGCTCGTCGTTCGAGCCTAATCAGTGAATTCACATTCACAGCAAGGACCTTCAGGGTTTGCTCCTCCACGTACGTACCCATTACGGCAAAAGGTGCGTTAGGCCAGGCAGCAGAGCGTATACTTGATCCACTCGCGCGGTCTGTTCAGTTAAAGACCAATGACCACAGGATCGTGGTCGACACAAACCCCTTGTGGAATGGTCAATGGGTTCATATTCGGTATTATCGAAGGCATCTTTAATCTGGTGTTACAAGATTTAGTAGATCACCTTCCGTGGATCTTTCTTTTCTGTATGCATATTGGTGAGGGTGCAGAAGTGAATTGTTATTAAGAAGGTCTCTGATGTATAAATCGATAGAAACGATAGATAAAATATTACAGGCTTGAGTGTTCACGGAGCATACGTAGTCTGTAATATCAAAGGAGATTCGTTAGCCGTGAAACATCCACCATTGCCCGGCTATTGGCCGGTAGAAACAATGAGACTCTTAGGGATCGTCCTACAACTTCACCCTATAAGTGTGCACTTGACCACCTATAAACGAATTTACAATGATACTGTTAATATCGTCAAATTGGAGATGTATAACAGAGGACCGAGATGGCTTCCTTGGGTACACCGGAAGGGGCTGTGGACCTAAAGAGGACTTGTTTCGTGTTTTGCTTTTAAAGAAAGAAATTAGATTGGAAGCGAAAAGCCTTTAATTCGAAAATAGTAACTGTATGTGAAATCTTTTCGAATGCTTTGCTGAAATCGTTAATGATAACATCAATTTACAATATTTGCCATTTTGTAGAGCGCACAAGGGTTGTTGTTGTTACCTTTTAAGGATGCGTTTTATTCAATGTTTGTGGGCAACTGCTTAAGTCGGAGAAGTAAAGTTGATTGGGGTCTTCGGAGTGGTTAGCAAATGACTGGCTAAAGAACTCACAAATAGCTCCGCGAATATTTGAGGATCACCAGAGAATATATTGGCGAGTTTTAATGTGGAAAATTGGTGACCCGTATTTCCATTATGAGTAGAGGCAAAAATTGAACAGATTGTGAAAAACAGTTGAAAATTTTAGTATAAGAAGTATCGGGTGGTCCAACCATAATGCACGATGTTAATTGTGAGTCACACCTTAACGTCAAGTTTTTTGCCCAACTTAATTTGACATATCTTTGTTTCTGTGTTTGACAAATTCAACCATAGAGTGGTACACAATTGAGCAGCGCGTTAAGATTGTTGAAGCCTTTTACGAAAATAGGCGTTCAAAACAAAATGCATTTCGTGCACTTCGTGATTTTTTTGGTCAGCATAATCGACCAAATATGTCCACAATTGGTAGAATTGTGCGCAAATTTCATCAAACCGGGTCTGTAGGAGATATGAAAACACCTGTGCATGCTCGCCTAGTTCGTTCTGCGGAAAACATTGCTGTAGTTCGCGATAGTGTGGCAGAAGAGCCGTCAACCTCGACTCGTCGTCGTGCCCAACAATTGAACATCTCACGATCATTACTGATGCGAATTTTGAATAAAGATTTGAATTGACTGACCATTTCAAGCGTGGTCAATACGCCGAATGGTTGGTTGAACAGACAGAAGTGAATGGTGACTTTACAAAGAAATTCATCTTGAGCGACGAGGCACACTTTCACCTCAGTGGATTCGTTAACAAGCAGAATTGCCGCATTTGGGCAAATGAGAATCCACGAGTGATTGTTGTATCCACAAAGAGTGACTATTTGGTGCGGTTTATGGGCTGGCGGCGTCATCGGGCCGTACTTCTTCGAAAATGAGGTCGGCCAAGCAGTTACTGTGAATGGTGTTCACTATCGCGAGATGATAACGGACTTCTCGGACGATATATGCTTCCAACAGGATGGTGCCACTTGCCACACAGTCAACGACACAATGGCTCTTTTGCGCGAGAAATTCAATGGCCGTTTTATCTCACGTCGTGGCGATGTTAATTGGCTGCCACGATCATGTGATTTGAGACCGTTGGACTTCTTTCTTTGGGGATATTTAAATGAAAAAGAAAAAGGCCGCTTTCAGTGTTGGCTCTGAGCTCTTCCAACTTCGTCGGCGTGTTGGCATAAACCAATGACTTAACGTAGCCCCACAGAACATAGTCAAGCGGCGTTAAATCGCACGAACGAGGCGGCCAATCGACTGGCCCATTTCTTGATATAACACGCTCACCATACTTACTCTTCCATAAATGGATTGTAGCGTGTGCTGTGTGACTTGTGGCATCATCCTGTTAAAACCACATGTCGTCCAAGTCCATATCTTCCAATTCGGGCCAAAAATAATCGGTGATAATGGCGCGATAACGCTGACAATTCATAATATCGTGACGATCGTTATCGTCGACGAAAAAATATGTCCCAATAACGCCGCCAAACAGTTATTTTTTGTGGATGAAAAGGTGATTCATGAAGCACATGTGGATTTTCACCCGACCAATAACGCATATTGTGCTTATTGACGAACCCATTGAGCCAAAAATGAGCTTCGTAACTGAAGATGATTTTTCCATGAAATTCATCATCTTGGCGCATCTTCTCCAGAACCCAATCGGAGAACGTACGTCGCGTCAAATGTCCATCGGCTTCAATTCTTGAGTCAGCTTGATCTTGTATGGGTGTAAGCCAAGATCCTTACGCAAAATACGCCATAATATGGTCTGAGCGATGCCCAATTCTTGAGAACGCCGTGGAATTGACTGATTTGGATCGTTTGCTACGGACGCCTGAACGGCAGCGATATTTTCGACACTTCGACCAACCCGTTGTCTCACTGACACGACAACATCACACAACGAATATGTAGAGTCAAATTTTTGCACTAAACTTGTTATTGCCTGTCTACTAGGGCGAGAATTACGACCGAAAATTGGCGTTAACGGTCTTAAAGTTGCAGTCACCGACTACTAATTTCGGTAGAAAATTTTTATAATTTGCAGACGTTGCTCGTTAGTGTACTTTACCATGATGAAAATGTTGAGTTTACTGAATAAATTGACAGTAACAGTTTGATGATTAGTGAAAGAGTGCATTCACAAATTAAATTCAAAGTTGTCAAGTCCCTATTGGAAAAACCCTTTAGTTTAACAATTATTCGGATCGTTTTACCTACTGCTAGTATAGCACTGTTAATAGCAAATGTAGCTAAAATGGTCTCGTCTTATTGGCGTATATCACAGGTGTATAGGAGATATAGAAGCGGACCGAGAACACTTCCTTGCGGCATTTTCTTTGAATCTATGAATGGCACTTGCATCGCCTGACGCATGGCACGCAAAGACGTGCGATAAAACTTACAGGTGATTTTTTAGCGTGCACAACTACGACTCCTACAAAAGCTCTAAAGGCTGAAAAATATGTTGAGGAGAACGTTAAATGGCAGAGTCCCAAGGGACTGATAGAGCCTTTTTTAATTAATCTATCAAACCTCTCGAGAAGTTATATGTTGACAAGATGAACAGAAGACTAATCTGCAAACAACAAAGTATGTCGCACCGTGATTGACCCAACTGTGAAGGATCTGGTTTGGTGAATGGGACCGGCAAGAATATACAGCAAAACAAGAGGCTTTTGCATCGCTGCAAAAACAACGACAGCTGCGGGCGAATTCTATGAGGAAAGCAGATAAAGGAGATACCAGCTTAATAGAAAGAAGAAGAAAAAAAAGGAAGGAAAGGCTATTGCGAAATGGCATTGGAAAAATCTCTCGGGAATTGAAAAGAACTTGTCAAATGAGCAGTTCTTGCAGAACTAGGTATGGGGACGTAATAGTAGATTCACAGTCGATGCTGAAAATTTGCAAAGATTACTTCTGCAGGCTGTTTAACGGCGAATGGAGCCAGCACTTTGCTGTCTGGTAAAATAAATAATTCAACGGGGATGACTATGGATAGCAACTCCTCCATTCGAACAAGAAGAGGTCTTGATAAGGATATCTAACCTAATTGAAGTAATTAGACTACTATCGTAGATTACTTTTCGAATAATTTAAAGCAACGGGAATTGATTTGAATCAATGAGTTAATACTGATGGGTTTAGTGCTGTTGAATGAGGTCCAAGTCCTTAATCCTGGACCGTAGCGTCAGGTAAAATAAATAATACCGGACCGATTTTTATTTAGATTTTATTTATCTCCGCCTAGTTAAGGATACGTTTAGTCAGAGTTCTTTGTACATATGTAGATCAGAATATTTTGTTATTGCTTTATCGCTTGAATTGAATTGAACTGAATGATGATAGGATCTTTGCGCATTAATGAGCTAATGACGTTGATGCATTTTCGAGAGATTTATAATGTCTGGTGTGCCCGATTATAAGTCCACGCTAAGGCCCTGAAACATCAACAAATTTTTTACTGCGGTCTTTTCCAAATCCTTACAATAGATTATGTATTCTGCTCCTTAGAGTTGTGACTGGTTATCAGTCGCCTCAAAAATAGGCTGTACCTACCCAACAAATTACTTACGAGCATCTTCGTTACGAACTTTCAGGCGAACTCCTTTATATTTCGTTGTTATTCCAATCGATTTCAGTGTCTGTATTCCCTGTAACAGCAGGAATTTCCACAGCTCAATTAACATGTCTGCGTTATACGAGTAGGCACGAGTGCATAGCTCCTCAATTTACCAATCAAAGTAAAACACATTCAGGTTCGCCATGAGTACTCTATGAATACTAGGCCATCTTACTCCACGGATAGCGTTTCCACTAATTAAATTAAATCCCATTCACACATACTCATTAAAGCGACGCACCTATCATTACATTGTCCTCCGAGTTGGAAAAGGTGAAAGAAAGAAAGGAAAATAAAATAAAAAACAGAAACAAAATCACAAACAAAACGAACGTGTGAAATTCTTCAAATCCAACAAAAGGATCAATGGATTCCTACAAAAGGGCCAACAAAGGATCCCAGAATAAAAATCGATGGTTGAAAATATTCTGAACATCCGGTTTTTTGTAATTCGTCTGGTGCATCCTCCCTATCTTCCACGGTGACTGAGTCAGGTGAGTATGAATTGCGATGCATCCATGACAACGCACACAGAACCATGGAACTCTGCCAAATATATTCATTCAACTCTGTGTTGAGTATTGATATCAACACAACAGTAGAGGCCAAAAGGATCAATGCAGGAAGATGTAATGGGATACACATAACCAATCGAAAGAGAGAGATGAGACACAAACAAACAAACAACACGCACAATGGATTCGATACGCATATTCTTCCATTGTCTGCGAAGTAATGTTCTCGTAATTTATGGATTTGATGTAGTATCTCTGAGGAATTATTCAATATATTGGCATTACTACATACATATACTCGTGTGTACATATGTATATTGTAGGTAGATACAGATATAAGCGGCATATTGTCGGCATTGCATTTAGTAACAATTACGCGCCGAAACATCAATAAGGTTTCAGGATCATTTCGGTAGGAAAAACGTAAACAGAGGTGCAAACGGATATACTCGTACATATGTATGTATGCGATACAGAGATGAGCATAATGCAATTATCAGATTCGTTTCCCATTGCTCGCTATCACTATCCGAATTCTATTTAGTTCTTTGTGAATGCGCATTCATTAAGGCGAATATTCATTGTATTATTCTGCTGCCATTGTTCTCATGAGAATTATTGATATCGAAAAATTCCTGTCCAAGGAAGTCCATCAAGAAGTTCTCTAAGGAAAGACTCGTTCGAAACCAAAAACCAAGAGGATCGTTTTAAGGCACAAAGTTGCAAGGTGACTATGCTTTCAATTTAAATCGCAGTCACTTGTTGGTTGGCCTACTAAGCCTGACGCTTAGATTGGCGTATGTTTTAGATGGACTTCACCCTTCAACGAAGGAGAAGTTCAAGCCCACACATTACTTCGAATTGGAACTAAACGATAAAATTATTTCTACAAAATGGAGGATGCTGCTTAAATGCCATTGTAATATCATGTGTGATGGCACACCGTATACTTAAGTAAATAGGACAGGTTCCCATGTTAAAGATACCTAAGTGCCAGTCTCGATCAGATATTTATGTCACTCCTCTCGCTGCTACTACAACCAGCAAAGGTCATTGTTTTGGTGGGGTGAAATCGGCTAAAGCAGCTTAATGCACCGGTAAAATCAACTTGCTTTTCAGGGCTCCGAAGCCAGAATGGAGGACTGTAAAGTAAAACAAGGACAAATAGTAGTAGAGTCGCAGTTGGTGTTGAGAATTCAAGAAGACTACGTACTTATGTAGACTGATTGTATAGCGATTGGTCAAATACTAGACGGTCTAGACTAACCATTGGCAGTTATACCTTCAAGGTAGTTAAGAACTTAATCTGCCTTGGCTCCGCAGTTACAAGCAGCAACACTTACACATTTTCCCGTACAAAGTGCAAACAGTGCATCAGTTAATGCCTCCTGACAGTCAGTCGCGTGTGAATTAGTGTAAAGCCATCCTCAATCTCAACAACGAAGAAGACGGTTTTGTGTCGATCATCATGAGCGACGATGCGCATTTCCACTTAAGCGGTTACATCAATGAGCCAAATCTTCGTTTCTGGGGCATTGAAAATCCGCGTGTGATTCACGAAGAACCATTACATCCACTCAAAGCTACTGTGCGGTGCGATATTCACGCGGGAGGAGTGATTGGGCCGTATTTTTTTGAGGACGCCATAGGTAATACGGTCACTGTTACTGGCGAATGCTCCAGGGCCATGATAAACGACTTCTTCTGCCGAAATTGGAAGAGCGGGGCTTGGTGAACACGTGGTTTCAACAAGACAGTGCAACCGCACACACACCACGAGCCACAGTGGATATTGTGAAGGAAGCGTTTCCTGGTAGCTTAATCTCCCGTTTTGGCGATTTGGAATTGCCAGCAAGATCGCCCAATTTAACCATCCCAGCATTCTTTCTTTGGGGCTACTTGAAGTCGCGGGTTTATATTCGACAGGAATCCGAACAGTTATCCCCGGAAATGTTCCGGAAAGTCATGGAAAATGCGATAAAATTGGCACAAATCTGTATCAACACTGGCGGCAGCCACTCGACAATTGTAAAGTTCCAAATAAAGATTTTCATCACTCAAGATCACTTCTTTTTTATTTAGTAAAAAAGTAATTCAAAAACAAAATTGGATGATTAATTTTGCGCCACCTTCTACAAGAGCCTTGCCATTGCCTGTTCTATGGCGCAGAGGCCTGGACCTTTTCGAAAGTGGATAAAGAAAATCTTGGCCTTTTCGAGCAAAATATTCTAAAATATATCTAAAAGAAGCATACTTATAGGTGGAGTTGAAGGAAGAGAGCAAAAACTGTTTGCATGGTCAACATCAAAGAGGTTGTACTTTGTAAATCGTAAGTTCCAAAGAATCATGGCAAACATTTTTCATGACATTAAAAATGTCACGATTTGGTTGCTGACATATTGCATTGTTCACAAGGAGAAACAAACCTTGAAAGAGTTTTCATAAGACTGCAAGACAAGCAAGTTCAAGCATGCTCATATTTTGTGAACTATATATTAGGAAAGATACATTAAGAGTGTTTCCATAATCATGGCAGCAATCTAAGCAATGAGAGTTTTTTCAATTGTTATGTTTCAGCAGCTATCAAAGTTACCGATGACATCTAGCTGTCAAAGTATTCAGTAAGATTTGCCGAACGTGCAGAAATTATTAAAAAATACTATCGAAATTCCGGCTCAGTTGTAAATACGCGACGTGAATTTCGTCGTGAGGTCGGTCGACATAACGACAGTGTGCAGGCAATTCGTCGCACCGTGGAAAAATTTGAGCGTGAGTACATGCTTTTGAATCTTAAGTCACCAGACAGAGATTGGTGCGAAGTGAAGAAAACATAGAAGCCGAAGCGGCCTGTACCGAAGAAGACCCAGAAATGTCGATCCGGCGCCGATAGTTGAATTAGACATCGCCAGAGGGTCAATCGGGCTTATTTTGCTGTTGGATTTGGGCCTAAGATTGTGTTGACGCAAGAATAGAAGCTGGAAGACCATATACAATGCCGTGTTTCACTAATTGGACACTGGAAATGTTGGCAAAGTTCGGACTACCTGAGCGGCAGGCAGTTCATAATCAAGTGCGCGAAATACGTTGAACATGGCGGCATTCCAATGATGCAAAGATAATAAGGTGGCTGACATGCTATCCAGATTCTTATGTAAGGACGAAATATATGGGAGAGAACAGGCCGAGGAGGAGTTCATAAATAAGGTGATTGCAAAACCAAAAGTAATTAACTCAAGTATCGTTCAAGAACTTACCAAGGAAGATCGAATTCTTTAAGGAGTCCTGAAAAACATGGTAAAAGGGTGGCCAAAGAGTGCCGGCGAGAATTTGAATTTGATAAGGGATGAGCTCGAACTAATTGATGGCGTAATCATGTGGAGGTACCGAGTTATGGTACCAGAGCAGCTGCAGTCAAAAGTACTTGAGGGTCTGGGTACATAGCGCACATTTGGGCATGTCGAAAATAAAATCATAATCAAGACCGTATGTTTTCTGGCCAAAAATGGATTTGTGCATTGAACAAGGGAATGGGTACATGCTGATTTCGCGGGACCTACTCTCAATCAACAATTACTGATCACCGTAGACGCCAGCACGAAATGGGTGGAAATTCATCCGATGAGCACCATCGCTGCGAAATCAACAATTGAGAAGTTCTGTGAAACCTTTGCACGATTCGAGTCACAGAAAACGTTAGTGACAGGTAATGGAACAACATTCACAAGAAGCGAATTCCAGGCTTACATGAAGAGAAATTGGATAAGACACAAACAACGGTTTAGCAGAAAATGCAGTTAAGTCATTCAAATCGGGCCTAAAGAAGATTTTAGAGGGAGGATAGAAATCGGTGTCTACAGCGCTAGTGAGATACTTATTTCACCATGTTTTGGCAAAACATTCCACAACAGGTTAGTCACCTGCATCACTGATGTTCAAAAGGACATTACGGATGAGATTGGATGACGGAAAATGACAAACGAGTAGGACATGATCGGAAGGAGTTTCGTACTGGTGAGTCTGAGTTAGTTAAAAACTTTTGAAAAGAGAAACCTTTGGCAGATCAGGAACGAGACGTGGAAGAGGCACTTCAAGCAATTGAAGCAGTTTGCCGAAATTCGAAATGCCGAGTAGACAGACACTTCAACAGCAGTCAATCAAACGAAAAATGATAGCGATCATGTACATAGCTATACTCATAAAGTCCTCGAGGGAGGAGCCAATTGTTCGAAATTATGATTTGAGAAGCCGCAGTCTATTGAAGATTCCGAGGAGATATCGAATTTAGGGAAAGAAAATGTTATATAGCGGCAACTTTTACTTACTTATTTTATAACCATACCTTCCTCAAGAATGCAGTGACTTGCTTCATGCTCCACACGAGTTAAAATGTGCCAACTCACCTGAATAAACAAAACTCTTTATTTCACATTTGTTTTATTCGTTTATTGTCATTTCATTTTGATTTTTGTCAACCATCTAAGCCACCAGCGCAAACAGTGTGAATCACTTCAAATGACGATTCCATACTCGTCCAACCCCCGGCATATGAGTACAATTTCCACCCCACAAATTTATACGAGTACGCTTCCCCTACGACATCAATTCAAGTGTAATTATGTGATTCATGTTTACAGGTGTGAATTTAATTGAATTTCACCGAGAGCGGTTGTACTAGCAGCAGATTAGAAAATTTTCCAAATAAACATTGACAACCTACTCCGCGTGTCTCGAAGGAGTGCTTGTTCAGAGCTTATTCGTATTTTTCCCGGTTTTTGACGTTACCCGTAAAACGTGCTACAACTCCTTGGGAAAATAAATAAAAAAAATCTCTTCTTTTGGAATACCTGCGTTTGTCAATGCAAGATCATAGAGAAACCACCATTCCATGTCATCGAAATGACAAAACCCTAACTGACACGACGACAGTAGGGAACAATTTTTTTTTTATCCTTCGTCCTTTGAACAAACATTAATACAACAAGCTCCATAGCTTAGTCCATAGTGCCTCTTCCGACCAATCCAGAAGCAATCTATTTGCACAGTCATTCTGTCGGAATTGTGTGTACTTATACTGTGTACAGTGTACAGTATGTAACTTGGCGGCATGACGAATGGACTTTTGCATTTGTAGCGTGTTAGCGAAATACGGTGGCTCCTCTGTACCGGTAAAGGACGTGGAGTGATTGAAGTGGGTGCGATTCATTTGATTCGTTAAATAAACGTTAACAGCAGCATCAATCTCCTCCTCATCCACCACTCCCTTCAAGGTCCTTTGAATGAGAGATGGTATTCACACAAAAAGTGTAAAAAAAGAAAAATTAAATAGAATCACACACAAAGCGAGCCCTGGAAATTTAAATGTCAATACGTGTAAATGGTTCTCCCTGGCAAATCAAAGAACACTTTGACAATGCCAACACTTTGTTTGCCATGGTATTGAGTATGAACAAATCATTTGAGGGTTGAAAGACTGCAAGATGAAGTATTGCGAGCGCTAACATCTAAGGACACGTTCTGACTGTGATTACGATTGTGGCTTCAGTTTAATCACTTGGAAAATATTAATTCGACTCCAGAGCTAAACTTTGTAGCAAAGATATCAGGAAAAGTCTGAAATTAATTAATTTAAGGAAAAATCATAACGTCAAAGAGTTCAACTCTTTTGTTACTGCCTTTGAGGCGGGCAACAAGTGAAAGGATTCTTTCTTCTGATGATTCCTTTGACTGAGGTCGAATAGAAACAAGAACAGTTGTTTTCTCTTATTTAAAAGAGACATTTCATAGGGAAGGGAGTAAAGGGTTTAGTTTATTTTTTTCTTTCTTTCTGCTATTATTTCACTTTTGTTGATTCAATTGCTTGGAACAGACTGTGGTCTTTTTGAAATATACTTATCAAAACACATATGTATATTTGCATGTATGGATGAATGTCGGTGAGATATTAGGAAAAATATGGGTCGTGTTTGATCTATTTAGTAAAAATTACAAAGAGCTTCTCCGAACCACAGCACTTCAAAAGGATAAAATACTTCACATTGTTCGAATTAAGTCTCCATCCTTTCTGGCTCAACAAAGCCCTCATAACGACTCTTCATATTACTAACAATCATTTGCAATGTTAGCTATTGATTATTAACAAAATATCTGGCAGGTTTAGTCCTCTGAAATGATGGCGTATCGGATATTGTCCAGTAACGAATCTGAAAGCTGTACTTATATTTTCCAATAAAGTTCACCAATCGATCATACCAAGCGATGGCGATGACTAGTGCATATTATTCATCGTAGAAGTAGCATCTTTCGACATGCAATGGAAACGAGCCTCTGCAGCCGAATACCTGGCAGCTCTCCTAGTAAACCCTACGATTACTTCACACCTCTTCACGACGCCATTTGGGAATCTTATCGGAGATTGCCAATTGAAGGGGACGCACAGCATACGGAGAACAAAGAAAATAATAGCCGTCTAGGCATTACGACCGAGCAGAGTAAGGTCGTAATTACGATATACTGCAAAGAAAAATTCGGACTTTTAGATATGATGACTGACGTTTGCAGTATTACTGCAAGTGTCCCCGTCTCGTTAAAACCCTCGCTTGCCTCAAAGGACGCTCGAAGTCAAGATGTAACATTCCTTGCTAGAACCGATCTGTCTCTGGCACAGAGGCCTGTGTCAACTCTCGCATGTCCTCACTCCTTGCATATACTACAATGGGATCCTGAGGGCACTACACATCTGAAAATCGATGACGAGTTGGGGACAAAACAAAATTAACACAACTGAACAAACAAAAGCAACTGGAGTAAACGAAATATATGGAGTAAACCCCTTTCAGAAGTTTGAGGGTGTAGAAATCACCCGGCGGCCAAATGTATACCCCTCAGAAGAATATGAAAGAAAGCGCGATAGCACCAGGAAGTGCAGCATCGAAAAAAAGTCAGCGACGTAACAACAGATGTCTCTTGTGTTTAACGTAAGTACCTGCCATGTAGGCTTAAACTTACGGGATGCCCGTACTTACACCCATGGGAGCAAGGATACTCCTTGCCATCGCTCACCAAACATTTTCACTGTTTCAGATACCAATTCGGAACTGTGTTGCCGGCACAAGTTCCACCTTTGGTATGAGTCGAGGCCGACCTAAAACCTCTTACTGCTCTTAGGGTCGCAGCACCCAGTACTTAATGCAACTCTACATTGGGTCAAACCAAGGGAAAACCCATGGTAAGACCCTTCTCGCGATTTTGGGTTTAAACCACAGCCACCATGACGCTCCCACAAGGGGGCCTACCTCTAACAAGTCAGGCCCGGACCGAGATCCGAGGGGCTCCTGACTCCCATGGTACCGTGATTTAAGTCCTGATAGGGACTACCGGTGGTCCAGCCGCCAACAAGACCTATGACCGGCAACTTGTGACTGATCAAATCGTAGCAACCTTCGGTAGCGTCATCTGAAGATGTTTACGATAAGACCAGTACTTTGCTCTGCCCCCGTTCATTATTAGACAACGTCATTAAAGGGCGAAGCCTAATAATTGGGCGGGGGCCCCCCGACGCAACAACAGTCATCAGTCATGTATTCCACAAATTGCGAGTGCACATTAAAACACTTGTGGAAATGTTGAAGGATGGTAAGAGGCGTTTCATGCGCCAACCGATGATAGACACCATCGAGACAATAAGGGGCTTTACGAAAGGCGCTGAAAATGACAGTAGACACGAAAAGAAGACAAGAATCTAACGACGAAATCCCGAATACAAAACGGACACAAGAACTAGCTTTAGTCGATGGGAACAGCGCACCTGACTTCAGAAAGACGGTAAGGTCGATAAAGCCCGTACCGACAAGAAAGTTATAGACGAAAATAATAAGACGGGGTGGTCGAAGGTAACCTCTCTTCCTCTTCTCCGAAGAAAGTAGAACTCTCATATGTTGTATATACCAGTTATAACATATTGTACAGTACTCGGATAACTATCTATTATAAACTAAGCGCAGGCATATATCATTGACTCCCTGTATGAGTTTGAAGTTTCTCGGGTGACTTAGATTTAAGTTGACATTTATAAGTGATTGAGGTTTATATAGAAACATATTAGGCAGATTCACTCTCGGTGAATCCGTAACTAAAATCAGGAGATCAAACCGACCAATTTTTAGAACATTACTGGTGAAACCCTTAGTAACGAAGTATAAATTCGGGCACTAACGCATCGCATTACTATAGAGATAAAGGACATTGACGAAGCCACGACAATAGAGGATATCTGTGAGTCGCTAACAAATCAATACCAGCTCAACAACATATGCGATAGTAATTTAAGTACTAATAAATGCTTACGGACACACTCTCAATGCGACAATAAGCCTGCCTGCAAGTAACGCGAATGTAATACTAAAATCAGGCGGAATTAAAATCGGATGGGTAAAATGTCGTATAGGCGAACGTAAGACTGTTACTAAGTGCCTTGAATTCGGTCTCAGACTGCTAGATGAGGGCCGCATAACCAAAAACTGCAGCCAGACACCACTTTGCTTCTTCTGCAAAAGGTACAACCCAGGGGATGATGTTGCTGGTCGCAACAAGAGCCCAGCATTTAAAAAGGCTCGTACTAATATAAAAGCATGGAGATTGCTCAGATCGACCTTAACCACTGTGAAGCGGCACAAGAGTTGCTAACTCAAATGACCAAAGAAAGCAAATTAATGTAGTCCTGATCAGCAAACCGTATAGAGCTCTAAACGAATGTATCGTTAGACAACAAAATCTCTCTCTCTCTATCAAATTTTCCGAAAGACCCAGTGTCAAGTTCGTAAAAAAAAAATGCAGAAACAAAACCTTTTAGAAAACCTGCGAATCGGCGGAAGGGATCGCCAGCGCTAAGATCAAAATAAATATATCAAGACTTCTACAGCCGCTACGCTACACCACGCCTGTCCTGAGAACAATATCAAAAAGGGCTGAATGATTTTGCAACGGATGAAAGAGAAAAAATCCGGTAGCAATAGGGGGAGATTTCAACGCGTGGGTCACAGAATACAGATGCAAGAGAACGAGCTTTACTCAAGACATTCACAATACTGGACATAATTCTATCTAGAGAGGGTACGAAAAATACTTTTCGAAAGGCGGGCACAGGGTCACTCTTAGATATAACTTTTGCCAGCAGCTTTCTGGTACGTAACACTATATGGTGAGGCAACGAAGACCATACATTTCCATAATTTTGGAGCTCCTAAAAGTGTAACGCCGAAACCGCCCCAAAATGGCTGGTTCATTCACTGGATAAAAGATAAAAGTTGGGATAGAAAAATGTTTGAGGAGGGGGAGACCCGGGACCAGCTGATGCAGCTATTAATTTCTAAAAATCAAGAATTCCGCAGCCACGTAAGCATTCGCAAATATAGACAGAAACACATACATACACATATTAGTAAAAGTCGCAGATACGCACCACATAGGCATACCTATAACTCTCTTTTCCCTTATTCCGGACGAAAATATGGTATGTATGTATAGGGTTTTCCAATAAGGGCTTGACAATTTTTTTTTTAAATAAACGCAAACCATTTGAGATATTTCAAAAACTTTATTATCGGCTGAAGTACAATCAAAACATTTATGAATGTAACTCGATTTCGTTCATATGGCCACCGCCAGCACGTTTTGCAGCGGTCGATTCGACCCAATTGGACCCAATTTTCAACGACTCGGCCACACATATCGGCCGAAACGGACTCTATTTCGCGTTCAATGTTGGTTCTGAGCTCTTCCAATGTCGTCGGCATAGACCAATGACTTAACGTAGCCCCACTGAAAATAATCAAGCCGCATTAAATCGCATGAACGAGGCGTCCAATCGACTGGCAAATGTCTTGAGATAACTGTGTGGCTTGCGGCACCATCCTGTTGAAACCACATGTCGTCCAAGTCCATATCTTCCAATTCGGGTCAAATATAATCGGTGATCATGGCGCGATAACGCTGACCATTCACAGTAACGTGACGATCGTTATCGTCGACGAAAAAATATGGCTCAATAACGCCGCCGGCATGAAAACCGCACCAAAGAGTTATTTTTTGTGGATGAAGTGGTGATTCATGAAGCACATGTGGATTTTCACCCGACCAATAACGCATATTTTGCTTATTGACGAACCCATTGAGCCAAAAATGAGTTTCGTCACTGAAGATGATTTTGCGATGAAATTCATCATCTTGGCGCATCTTCTTCAGAACCCAATCGGAGAACGTACGTCGCTTCAAATTGTCCATCGGCTTCAATTCTTGAGTCAGCGTGATCTCGTATGGACGTAAACCAAGATCCTTACGCAAAATACGCCATAATGTGGTCTGAGCGATGCCCAATTCTTGAGAACGCCGTGGAGTTGACTGATTTGGATCGTTTGCTACGGACGCCTGAACGGCAGCGATATTTTCGACACTTCGACCAACTTGTTGTCTCACTGACACGGGAACTTCAGACAACTAGTATGTAGTCTCAAATTTTTGCACTAAACTTGTTATTGGAGTTAACGCTCTTAAAGTTGCAATCACCGACTCTGAATTTTGGTAGAAAATTTTTATAATTTGCAGACGTTGCTCGTTCGTGTACTTTACCATGATGCAAATGTTTTACTGAGTTTACTGAAAAAATTGACAGTGACAGTTTGATGATTAGTGAAAGAGTGCGCTCACAAATTCAAAGTTTTCGAGTCCCTATTGGAAAACCCTTTATATAGCCATACCCTGTCGCAATTATTTTAACTTTTCCCCACACATACATACATATTTATCCACAATAACACACAACTCCACTCCAGCATTCGCATTAGCACACGCACGTAGAATTTTCATTCAAGGGACCGTCGTCGGCCTAATAAGCCAACAAAACTTTGATTTTGCGTGTCATCCGTGCGCAGGGGCTATACTAATATTCTCTGTATCGTTCCAGTTTTAGTATATGTCTGTCAAAGCAAGAACCCAAATAAGATAACAACATCACGAAATATGAGAACTTGACTATTAATCGACTATTAAGCCCACGAAGTCATGCTTTATGGCGTGCGAAGACATAGGCGATATTTCTTTTCGTAGGTAAAGTTCAGTTAGTAGGAGACATGTAATATAGCTTCCCTCTCCGAACAAAAAAAAAAAGAAAACAAAACGCAGGAAAATTGGGCTGAAGAAGGACATGAAAGAATAGCATTTTCAGCCAACAGTTTTCTTGCAGTTACGAAAGGCTAAGGTGGTCTGGTCACCTACCTTAGTTTTTTGGCTGGGATAAGAAAACTAAATTCAGATACTTAAATTTTTCAGTAAACAGACTACCAATGAACTTAGGATTCAATTAGTGCACAGCAAGTAATTCGAGGTCAATTTGTGATGTCAACAAATCATGCTATAAGTAGGTACATAGCGTCGTGCATGTGACATTGTAGAAACTGATGGCTTTGTATTTAGAGCAGGTCAACGAGTCTACCAATAGAAGGTTGTGGGGATTTTATCCGTACATATATACATACCATATATTGCATTTGAGTTGGTGTATACTTCTAAATAAATTAAATCTTGTTGTTTTAAATAGTTCAACAAAAAAGTCAATCTGCTCTATTGATCTTAAGTTGGATATCCGTATCAAGAATTCTTCGTCAGGGGGACGGAATTGCTTTCGATTGTCGTCAACGTTAAATGGTTTGTTTTGCCTGAGAGAACAATTATGGTCAACATCCCTGTTAAAAAATAATTACCATAAACAATGTTACTATATTCCCAACTATGTTGACTACTGTTGCCCACGGCATGTTCTTTCCACCTTAAGGCAAAACTTCTGGGTAATTTTAGCTCTTCTTTAGCACAGGTGGCTACATTCTCCTTTGCTGATAGGAATTACGAATACCTCTCGTCATTCTACATTGCACTGCTTTGCCTATATCTGATGTATAATAGATGTAACGTCCGTGATGACTCATTGACAATGTCGCAACTTGGCTTCCAGGCCTAGCGCGTTAAGAATATGCCTTTTTGAGAGATTTTAAAAGATTAAATCGAAAAAGACTTTGGCAGACTGCTGAAAATGCAGTCATTCGACGTTGAAATTACTTCGGTGATTTAGTGTACAAATATACGCATTTGCACTTTAACTGCAACTTGGTCGACCATACCGAGTTCGTTTTTGGATGAAGTGTGATGCATGCTATATCTTTTCACTGTGCTACCCAGACTGCTCTCCTTTTGTAACATATACCGTTCTAATTTTTCTTTACTTTTGTGCCTAATAGTTTGCATACGTGCAACATGTACTAGTCCATCTAATCCTACCTACGAGCATATGTATAATATACACTCTGCACCTCTTGTGATTTGCATCGCGTCACCAGAGTGGTCTATCGAAAATGCCCGTTTTGTATTCATATAGACAAACCAGAGAGCTCTCCATTGTTTGGAAGGCAACTGATTGCTCCTCATCATTTGTTTGAACAAAATAGTAACTTACTTGAGTCCACTTGAGTCTTCGTTAAGTAACAAACTACGGCACAAATCAGGATAAGTGTCAGAAGCCAAATATACTTACGAGTTCATCTCCGTACAACATATGGAGTCAATGAAAATATTCGCTGTCTAGGCTACGATTTTATTATATTTTTCAACTGATCTAAGACCGCATTTAAATTCACAGTAAATGTCATTGTTTTCCCCAATCCACCAAATTATAATGCTGTCCACCTTATAAAGGGTTTTCCAATAGCGACTTAACAACTTTGAATTTAATTTGTGATCGCACTCTTTCACTAATCGTTAAACTGTCACTGTCAAATTATTCAGTAAACGCAACATTTTCATCATGGTAAAGTGCACTAACGAGCAACGTTGGCAAATTATAAAAATTTTCCACCGAAATTCGGAGTCGGTGATTGCAACTTTAAGAGCGTTAACTCCAATTTTCGGTCGTAATTCTCGCCCTAGTTGATAGGCCATAACAAGTTTAGTGCAAAAATTTGAGTCTACATATTCGTTGTGTGGTTGGTCGAAGTGTCGAAAATATCGCTGCCGTTCAGGCGTTCGTAGCAAACGATCCAAATCAGTCAATTCCACTGCGTTCTCAAGAATTGGGCAACACTCAAACCACATTATGGCGTATTTTGCGTAAGGATCTTGGTTTACACCCATACAAGATCAAGCTGACACAAGAATTGAAGCCGATGGACCATTTGAAGCGACGTACGTTCTCCGATTGACGATTCAGTGACGAAGCTCATTTTTGGCTCAATGGGTTCGTCAATAAGCAAAATATGCGTTATTGGTCGGGTGAAAATCCACATGTGCTTCATGAATCACTACTTCATCCACAAAAACTAACTGTTTGGTACGGTATGCATGCCGGCGGCGTTATTGGGCCATATTTTTTCGTCGGCGATAACGATCGTCACTTTACTGTGAATGGTCAGCTTTAACGCGCCATGATCACCCAATATTTTTGGCCCGAATTGGAAGATATGCATTTTGACGACATGTGGTTTCAACAGGATGATGCCACAAGCCACACAGCACACGCTACAATCGATTTATTGAAGAGTAAGTATGGTGAGCGTGTTATCTCAAGAAATGAGCCAGTCGATTGGCCGCCTCATTCGTGCGATTTAACGCCGCTTTACTATTTTCTGTGGGGCTACGTTAAGTCATTGGTTTATGCCAATACGCCGACGACGTTGAAAGAGCACAGAGCCAACATTGAACGCGAAATAGCGGTTGAAAATTGGGTCCAACCAATCGACCGCTGCAAATGTGCCCGCGGTGGCCATATGAACGAAGTCGAGTTCCATTCATAAATGTTTTGATTGTACTTCAAGCCGATAATAAAGTTTTTGAAATATATCAAATGGTTTGCGTTTTATTTAAAAAGAAAGTTGTCAAGTCCTTATTGGAAAACCCTATATATACGACTACATAGGTTTGTTCACAGGTAGGTTAAAATCTCTCATAGACCAAAGGTGACGGAGACGTTATTTTTTCCAAAACGATCTGTAATATACAGACTGCTCTTCACTCTGCGTTTTCTCAACAACTGTCAGAGAGTTTCTGCAGAAATGCCAACTAGAAGCTTATTTTAAGAGCTTGACTTGGATACAATTTCTGTGTCTTAGAATGCTAAGTAATAAATACCGTTACTGTACTCTGCTACTTAAGTGAAAAGCAGGTCGTTTCCTCGAACCGATGTCCAGGGAAGTTTGTTTAGAATTCAAATTCTTAGTTCTCTTAAGTTTCTCTAAAGCCTTTGAGACTGTGGACCACACTGATTTGAACATTAAACTATTTTCACTTTATGGGTTTTCTGCTGGTGCATTAATATTATTATCGCCCTGTCTTCGGCAAAGACAACAGGCCGCTTATCGAATTTTGTTCCAATAACAAAAGGGGTTCCTCAAATCTCGATGTTAGGATGCTTTCTAATCTCCCTATATATCAATGAACTTCCCACCATGGTAAATTCAATTTTCTTAACACGAACCTACAATACCACACTGGATCACCTTTTGCGCAACAGGGCTCTATAATGCTGTATAATATACTTCGGTCACAGAAACCTCGTAGCCTTTATGAAAGATTATGCTTTGGATCTTCCAATAGGTCCCAAAATCTAGTAAGTGCTCGCTGCTCCTGTCTTTCTTCTGAACGGCAGTTTTTTTTGTCAACGCCATCTGATTGTGAAACCCCCTAACATTACATGTAATGATAATGAGGGCATAGCACAATTTCGAAAAAGATTTAACAGAAATGTTAAATAATTAATAGTTAACACAACAAATAGATAATAATATTGTAATTTAAAATGAATTTGTTTTACCCACTTTATTTTTGGACTCTTTCTTTTCTTTCTTCTCTTAATAGTAACCCTAACTCTTCTACCAACTTTTTCGTGTTAAGTAGCTCGTAATATTGTTTAAATTTAATCCCACTCCCAGATTTATTACAATTCTTAGAAATCTTAAACATTTTAGCAGCATTGGCTTCATACCTATGCTTTGGCTTTTACATTATAATAGGTATAATCAAGCAGCAGTAACAAGGCTAAAACATTTCAAGTACTTACCTTATAGAAGGCGGATGAGGTGGAGGCTTCGTCTTCTTCCCATTCACTAAGTTGGTCTTTTTGTTATTTTGTGCACAGAGTTTTTACTGACTCCGAATGGATGGTGTTTAAGGTCCCTTCTCATGGACTAAAGTTTTTACTTTCGCAGGTTTACCATTGCCTGCGCATACAGTGGTGTTGTCAGAAATATAGGTTTTTCTTTTTTACGCTGTATTGTATGTGAGTTGAACTCAGATAATTTAGATAGAAACAGAGTTACTTAACCTCCGCGCCACGTCAATTACTCCGTTTCTTCATCAGCCATCTCTAATATCTGTGATTTTACAATATGATAATTTTCTTAGGAAGTACAGGGGATCGAATCAAGCAACAATTTTCTAGCAAATTTCTATTATGAAATATGAAACTTCGAGGTTATTGCTATGTTGAATGCAGGTGTCGTATTTTCACGAAGAAGAAATTCTTAAAAGATTAGAATGAATACTAACTCCGACTGGATTCCCGAAATTCGTGGGAATCACTACTTATTCAGAACTGGTTGCAGGCTACAAAAGATACAAATAATGACTTTGGTGCAAAGATCATCACTATTTACATTACATGGTATATATTTAGTCAATGAAATCACTAATAAAATTTTGTGTTGTGAAGCAATCTAGGAAGATTTTCACCCACGAAAGAAGGGCGATTAACTTCCTGGAGGCTGGCGTAACCAAAGCAAATACCAGGTTATTATGGCCATGTTTAGGTAGCACAGTCGTTCGCAGATCTCCGCAGAGAACACACGTGTTTCGGCTTTTCCTAAAGTAAATAGTGAAATAGTAAACAGTGATTCAGTGATTCAGTTTCATCAATCTCGTTAATTCACTCGATAGCCCAGCGGCTAGCGGCGACAGTCATCGAATCGTGGAACACGGGTTCGATCCCAGGTCAAACTTGTTTTTAGGTTTTTTTCTCCTCAAATTATTGCAAACATCAAAGAAATAAGCAGAAACAACAGCAACAGTTGCAAAAACAACAACAGCTGAAACCACAGCAGCCGAAAAATAGCAGCAGCAACAAAAATAGCAGCAACAGCAACAACAAGAGAAACAGCAGCAACAACAACAGCAGCAGAAGAAGAAGGAGAAGGTGCCATCTATCAATATCTATAAATTAGAGGTAAATGCAACCAAGGACCTGTGTAAGTTGGTCATTGGTAATAATTTTCATATTAAGAAATTAAGTGAAAGAGCTCCTAAAGGAAACGACGACGGAGCACTACTCATTCACACCGAACTGTGAAAAGCGGCAATCGATGCTGCTAAATGGGTTGGAACCGTCTTCTGATCCTGAGGAGATCCTGTCACTGCTCAAAGAGAAGGAGTGCGAAGGACTCAAGTTTGTGGGGGTGAAACCATTTACCACACCTAGAGCCAGGCGGGAGAAACAGTCCCGAAAGCCGTCTGGATAGTCTAAGGAGTATCAATGTCCTAGACTACCAGGTGGTTCACTAGGAAAAACTAAAAAGCAGCGAAGGCGTTATACAATGCGTTCGCTGCCAGAGGTTCGGGTACGTCGCGTCGAACTGCCAAATGCAGCCTCGATGCGTGAAGTGCGCTAAGAATCACAGTTCCTAGGAGTGTGCTCTGGGTGTTGACGGAACATCCGATAGGTCGCAGCTCTCGTGCGTGTTATGTGGGAACGTGGGACACACCGCAAACTATCGGGGTTTTCCTAAGTTCACTGGCATTAAAAAAACAAAACTGGCTCGGCAGCAGATGGAGGTCAAACGTTCACCTGTTAGGTTTCAAACACCAGCCGTCACATCCCAAATTTCCTACGCCCAAATGGCGTCAGGTAGAGGGGCTACGGTACAGAAAGCGACTGTTGCTCCAGCGAAAATGCCGAGAACATCGGAAGCTGCACCTAACATGCTGGCCATCTTGCTCACAATCCAAGATGGATCAGCTGCAACAGCAGGTACAAGAACAAGCAAAGTGGGTGGACCATATCTATGCGCTACTGCCGGGCTTAACGCAACACATGTCGTAATGGATACGCACATGGTCGAGCAAACTTTGAAGGTCCTTGCGGTGAATGTTAATTCACTAATTAGGATCGAATGAAGAGCCACGATGTTTAAATTGCTACAAGACAAAACTCCTGATGTGCTTTTCGCTAGCGAAACCAAGCTAACCGATAAACACAAACTGGAGTAAAATAATTATATTGTTAGAAGAAAAAATCGGCCCAGATCCAAACGTGGAGGCGGTGTCGCGATCTTCATTAAAGAAGGTATAGTTTTCAGTTTTCAATGCATTTTATTTTCTTAATCACTAACTCTTACATACTAACAAAAAATGCTTAAACGCTAGCTTACAATTACTTAATAATCTTATACTAAATTTCTGGCCCCAAACAAGCACTCTAAGCTACTCTAAATTCTTGCATCTATGTCTTTTGACTTCATTTACATTTTATTTGGAAATGTTTACTTTATATACTTGGGGCTACGAAAATATTGTTAACAAAAAACTTAGCCTATGGACATTTTTTTATTTTTTATAAAAACTGAATATCTAACTTAAAATAAACCTAGTCTACTTAACCTATATACACAATACATACATACAGACACAAAGTCATTATGCACAATAATATACATACATTAGTATATACCTTTGTATATACTAACACATGTATATATTTCTTAAATGCTAACCTAAACCTATGTAAGCTGGACATAGCTATTTACTGAGCAAATAGATTGGTCAACTCTGCCTCATTAGTGAGGCTGGTCCGTAATTGACGGAAACGACGACGAAACATCTTCTCCATCATTCAACCACCAGAAATGCTGGTGCTGCCGAACGACATCCCTCTTATCGCGATTCCCCACCGCCCTACTGAACCTGAGATGATCCACACTGCCGTGTGCGACGTCTATGTTGTAGTTGAGTCGCCTGTCCCCAGCTGTCCGAGCGACATGGAAGATTAACGGGACCGCTGATCCATCCTGGATCAACCCTATCTTATCAAGGTAGAGGAATGCTTTCGGGGGAACGATATCAGGTTATTCGTCGAGGTCATTGCTCTTGCAATGTCCCTTCGAGTTAGCTTAATTACGAAGTTGTCCACTCGTATTAGGTTCGACCTGTTGTAAAGGACATCATTAGGATACAATTTTTTGTACTCCGACTCTGGTGTTCTGTACAAGCCAAGGCAAGCCCTCGCAAACACCCGAATCTTTTCCATTAAGCTTGCTCGTACATTGAACCACACGGGACAACCAAATACCCGGAACAACCAAATATCAGGCATGGGCCTGATAAGGGTCATGTAGCAGATTACCTTTACCCTCGCATCGAGTTGGCTGCTATAAAACAGTCTCTTTGTAAGGGCAAAAGCACCTTTAGTTCTGGCCAGAGCAGCATTTACATTTTTGTTAAAATACAGAAACTGATCTATCCAAATCCCAAGGTATCTGACTACATTTCGACAGGCAAGAGGCTGTCCGTGTTGTCCAATGATAGAGAACTTTCGCCAATTTTTTCTGGTATCCCTAGAGGCTGCAGACAACGGCGTCCTAAAGAGAATGGTTTCCGACTTCGGAAAGTTGATTTTCAACTTCCAGTCATCGCAAAATCGTCTTATCTTATCGAAGTCACGCTGCAAGAGAGTGTTAATGACCTCGATTTTTGGACCTGTTCTGTACGCTACCAAATCGTCTGCGTACGCAATAGTATGGGGAAGTGAACCTATCAAGTCGCTTGTATAAATGTTGAATAGGATCGGCGAATTGACCGCGCCTTGCTGAAGACCGTTTTTAATGTTAAATGTTCCAGCAGAAGTCACATCGCCATTCTTCACGATGAACCGTCTACTGGAGAGCATATCAAAAAGAATATACAGCAGTGGCTTACTAATACCCTTACCTGCTCCTGCGGATCCTCGATCACAAAGAAGTTGTCATCGTCAACAGCCTCATTTGGACCTGTTGCTACCAGTATTTGTTCGTTGTTCGTCGTTCGGGCGATTTTAAGACATGGAAGGTCGTTCTGATTATTTCTCCGAAATATTTTATTTATTTGCGGGAACATATTCGGGTTGCTGGTGGTTACAGCCCGAATTTTACTGTTCCAATACAAATTTACAGATGCTCTGTAATTTTCTTTTATTAATGTTTGGAGGTTTTTAATCGACGACTTCAGTGTCATGATCTCCGGGTTATGTCTGTCAGTAAACTGTCTGTACAAGGTTTTGAGTCTTGACAGCAGCCTACTTTTATGTCGGTGCAGTGCGTCAATAGTTGCGTTGCGGAATAAGTCTTCTCCGTCAGTGTGTTTGTACCGAGGTAACGTTTTGTCCATTGTTCGTTTAATTGTCTCGTCCATTAGTCTTAGATACCTGTCAATCTCCTCGTTTGACAGATTTCTGTTGGACGGTGGGTAGAGCGAATTCGAGGAGAGTGCTCTAGTCAGTGTTCTGGTGAAGTGTGTCCAACGCACGAAAGTGCGTAGAACGTTTGTAGTTTGTTGGTTAGTGCATGTCAGTTGTATTCGTGAGTCCAACAGCACAAGATCCAAATAGGCTCCGTGTCTGGGAAACGACGGACTATATGTCACCTTAAGCCCGAGTTGATACATAACTCTGTGCTGACCCCACCAATTGAATAGTAGGTTCCCTCTAGTATTTGGTGTATTATTTACCCAATCACTATGTTTGGCCGATAATAAAATAGTTGTCTTCCATTTCCAGCCTCAGGAATCGAAAAAGCGTCTCGAGCTCTGAGATAAATAAGGTTGATTAAGTAGCCTTAGGGTGCATAGACAGACACCATGTACAACCGCTTTCCACTACGGAGGGGGATATATACACGATGCATGCTTCCAGCACCTGGAACCTACGTACTACACGACTGTATACTCTTATAAAACGTATACTTTTTCGTACGAAATTTGCAACGCCACCTTCCTCCCGAGTTGGGTCGGTATATATCCGAGCTGTGGTTCCAATAAGACGGCGCTACATGCCATACAAGTGACGTAACGCTTGAAGTTCCGGAGGGGAAATTTGGCAACTGGGTCATCCCACGGCGAGCGTTCATTAATTGGCCGCCACGATCATGCGATTTGACACCACTCGATTGCTTTCTCTGGGGCTACGTCAATTCCTTAGTCTACGCTAACAAGCTAACCACTTTGCACAAGCTCGAGGCCAACATTCGACACGCTATTTCCGGAATAACGCCGCACATATTGGACCGAGTCATTAAAAATTGGACAGACCGCTTGAAGAGCTGCCAGCGAAGGCAAGGCGGCCATATTCCAAACATAATGACATGAACGTAGCTTCAAAATAAAACCAGGATCAATTTTATATCTCACACCGTTGTTGTTTTATTTAATTTTTTTTCTATCGTTCTTATCTGGTCATCGTATAGATAATTGGTTGATGACTTCCAAATTGTCACTTAAACATCGAAACCACACTTATCCTAGGATAAACCATGGACGCAAATTAATTTTGGGAGATGGTATCGTACTTGTATTTATGATCGTTTTGTAAATTAGCTTCTTTATTACCTGGTAATCTGATAGCAGTTATACTTCAACATACCATCAAACCATACTCGTATGTATAGTGCTATCGTAGCACCCCATCCCCAATTGAATAGAACTGCAGCCATAACACAGTTAATTTTCATAGTATTCCACAGAAAAACACGTCAAGGTTGCCGATACTACAATATGTTATATTGCTGTATACTGACTACTATCCCTCTAGTCTCGACTTTGAGTGACTAACAAATATTTAATCAATTTATCGGAAAAATTTTGGCAAACACGATACCCTGTCGATAATTGCAGTTAACTATTATTCCATTCTATAGTGAACAACAGTTTACGACAAGTCCGCCTCTTAATTGCGCTCAGCGGTAGCCTGACTGAATCACCCAAAGATGCATATACTTACCTACTACCTAGGATAATGCTGAAGCAGGTCATCACATCACATAATGTTGGTCCCGCTCTTACAGAATCGAATACTGAAACATACATATCCGTATCCGACAGATATGCCGCCGCGCAATAAAATGCAATTAAGTGAGTGCAATTAGTGCGATTTTCTATCGCTCTGTTGTGTCCATTAGTAGGACGCAAAGACGGCCCAGCGAAAGGACCTTTTTATCCTTTTCTTAAAAGGCACATTTAAAATTTACCATGGTAAACAGTTCGCGGAACAATAACGCATCGGCTGTGTTCATAAACAAAAAATGTTTTATGATTCGAGGAGGCCCGGTAATGTGTGTCGTGCACAAGAATCGTGATTTCAGAATCTATCATTGCATTGTCATGACTGAATTGCTTAATTGTTTTCCAAACACAAGGACTAGAAGAAACCTTAGGCACTAAAACTGGTGTCCTTGCTGTCTATCGTAATGGGCTCGGGAAAGCAAAGAGGCGCGTTTCGCGTTATCATAAAATAATTTGAAAATTGTTTACGGTCCCGTTTCAATGGTTTTATTGTTTTTAAGTGAAATTTTCAGCGAATGTGGATTATCCAAATCCTGGAGGATATTTTGTGTATTTTCTAGTTTATTTGCCCTTTTTCATGGAAGTCGATTGATTTGTTGATTTAGATATCGTTTTATTAGTGATAAGGTAGCTGAGTCGAAAACACTTTTATCGAACGCTCATGCGCTTTTGGGAGAGCTCTTGTAGAGCTATGCAGATGATTTGATAATTTCTAATAATGCTAAGCTCTAGCAGAGTTAGTAGAGAGTATATCTAGACTCATTTTGAAGACCTGGTCTGAGGAGAGTGTACCTGATTAATGGAACCATAGCATCATTTTCCTGCGCCAACTCTAGCAACTTTACATGGCGGTTAAGATCTTGCCTGCCGTGTCGTATAAACGCCTGAAATTATTTTTCAGCGATCTTATTCGTCAAATACTTTCTCATTGATTTTGAAGTTGCATATAACAGAATCAATAGAGACAGGATATACAGAGACATGTCTAGTTTTGGCATCCCTGCCAAACTCGTCAGATTATCCACTCAAATGCTTCTACCGCGAGCATCGAACTTGTCGAGTTGTAGAGGCTGAGTAGGGTCAATGAATGTCGAGAAGAAATTCTCCAGACGAAGAAATTCTCCTCCCCAACTCCCAAAGTACTCCCTTCTTCCCCTGGGCTGGATCAAGGTGTCATATGACCCGTGCCGAAGATCTCCAAAAATAGCTCAGTCGCGAACGGAGTATCCGGATACCTGGCGATCTCCGGATTAGCTAGCCTTATCTGTATACAGCGGTTCTCTGTAAAGATGGACACCCCTTTCTCCGCTACTCGTGGGACCATTTATGGACAAAACTACCGACGAGGATCCTGCATTGTCGAGAAGAGGCAAAACTGTGGCAGGCCATGGTGCATCATCCTCTAAAGGCAAACGCAACGAGCTTAAAAATAAAGATTCAAGGAGTGTTAAAACTGTGGCAAGCCATGATCCTATCACCTCCTCCACCCACAGCAGCAGCAAGTTTGTGGCAGGCCACGGACTTGTTGCTGCTACTAAAACTCCTCCCCCCAAGTAGGAATCTATAGCTCAGCCGCATTGGCAAGCCCCATCTAAGGCGCTCTATCTAAGACGCCGAAATGCTTCACGCATTATCAAAACCTTCGGATCCATTCCGGAGGTTGAGAGATGTGCTGACATAAAGAGCAAAGTTGAGTGGGCTAAAAACATCCTAAAAGACGGATTACCCACTACTCCAAGCGCCAAGAGGCCCAAAATACATAGTTCCAAAACCCCTGGGCCAGCTAACAGCACATCTCTGACGTCTTTCAATGAAGTCTTAAAGGACGAATTGGTGATCGCGGTGACCGATAGGAACGTTACCGACGGTTGCATTACACCTGAACGGTGGCAGCTGGGCAAGCTGAAGCTTTCGAGCAACTTCTTGGCCATCATGCGGGAAAACCCTGGACCACCTCCTATCACAAGCGATGCTGGCTGGCACCAAGGCCATGTCAAGCTCATCGCATGTTCCATGGATATCCTTTCCAGAAATGGATAGCGATGACTCCAATATGTTCGAGGTGACATACATACATAAGACGTCGGTCTCCTCTTCGAACACCCTTTCGGAAATGGAAACAGATGACGACGCAAAGAGAGGTCCTACACGATCAGAGGTAGAAGATGAGCTCTTGTGCACATCTTCAGAATCGGAGGACCTCAACAACACCTTGGTGGAGACGACTCTGGAAAACTGTAGTAATGATACGGTTTCTCCAGATTAATCTCCACCACTCAAAAAAGGCTTCGGCCGCACTCATTCTACGGCTTTCTAAAAACCGTAGAAGATATTATCCTAATCCAGGAACCATGGATTGCAGAAGGGGTGGTTCGTGGACTTAGGACAACCATTGTGACAATTAGTGAAACGTAGCCTTAATGTATTTCTACTTCCCAACCTCACCGACCCCGACTTAACCGTTGTCAGACTAGAGACTGCCAAAGGCTCCTACTGTCTGGCATCGGCTTACCTTGGCCACGACCAAGTGGGCCCTCTCCCTGGTGATAACCTAGAAAGGGTGGTACTGGAAGCTGGAAGGCAAAAAACTGGCCCCATAATCGGATGCGATGCTAACGCACATCATACGGTAAGACATCAATGATGGAGGTGAGTCACTTTTAGACTATATTTTAAGTACTAACCTCTTAATATTGGCAATGAGTCCACTTTTACAACTAGAAACCGACAAGAAATGCCAGATACTACTCTTGTCTCCGACAGCATCGCCCAAAGGCTAACAAACTGGATGGTATCGTCTGAACACTTCTTTTCAGACCATAGATACATTCAATTCAGTCTGAGTGATGCTCCCCCCAGCCAACCAGCTTTCCGGAATTACCGGAAAACTGATTGGCCAAAATACAGAGGAATACTGTCAAAAACGCTATCCTCTAAACTATCAAGTCCTCCGCGTGACACCAATGAGCTTGACATGAAAGTCAGGGAATTTACGCTGGCTCCTAATCAGGCTATGGCCGCTTCCTGCCCTCAACCTTCAACCAAGAGGCAAGAAAAAGCCACATTGGTGGACATCGGCACTGGGACTGCTCAGAAACGGCTGTAGAAAACTTTTCAACGCAGTAAAAAGCTCAAGAAAAGTGAATAACTGGGACTCATATAAAGAATCCCTCAAATTATACAAAAAAGAACTGAGGAAGGCAAAGCTACAATCCTGGAGGTCATTCTGTGACAAAATTACAGAAACATCTGCGGCATCGCGGCTAAGAAAAATCCTATGATGCCTAGCTGTTTGAAAAAAACCGATGGCTCTTGGACAACCTCAAGTGATGAATCACTCAACCTACTTCTGGACACCCGCTTTCCAGGTAGCTCCCAACTAGCGGCCAGTAGCAGCCCAAACAGGCATACTGCAACCATGACCAAAATTCAGGGTCTGATTACGAGAGACAAACTGCTCTGGGCGCTGCATAGCTTCAAACCATACAAGTCTGCTGGTCCGGACGGTATAATACCTGCCGAGCTACAGAGGTCCTCAGATATTATTCTGTCAGTGTTAGAAAATATTACGAATAGCTGTGTAGAACTTATTCACATTCCACTGTTATGAAGAGAAGTCAATGTAGTATTCATTCCCAAAGCTGGAAAATGTTCTCATGTAGTCCCAAAGGACCTCAGACCTATAAGTCTATCATCATTCCTTCTGAAAACTTTAGAACGACTGATTGATATCCGTATTCGAGCTAAAGTTGATCCAAGACTTCTGTCTACTGCTCAACATGCCTACGGTAAAGGAAAGTCGGTGGAAACGGCTTTGCACTCTCTGACTAGCCACATCGAACGATCCCTACAATATAAGGAGTGCACAATTCTTGCTTTCCTATACATAGAGGGCGCCTATAACATCGTCAACACATCCGCAATCACGACTGCGCTGTCAACTCTGCAGGTAGACGGCTCACTTGGGGAGCTGATCAGTCTAATACTAAAAAGCAGGATAATCAACTCCAAACTGGGTGATTAGTAGCTGCGACTGCAGCTATTCGCCTTAAAGCGACTAAACAGTGGACAAATAATTCATTTGGCCGCGCCAATATTCTTAATACATTAGGAATCCTCACAGAGAACATCGATAACACCATACCTGAACTTTGGTTTGACAAAAACTTCCATGTAAGCTTCCCCTCTAGATCATTCTGGGAGGAGGATGCTTTCATGGAGGACAAGCCAATCCATCTTTACACAGATGGATCTAAAACCGATAGCGGAGTTGGTGGCGGTGTTTTCTCAGATAAGCTAAATCTAAGCCTCTCTTTCCACCTTCCAAATCACTGTAGCGTGTTCCAGGCGGAAATTTTGGCGATTAAAGAAGCTTTGTCCTGGCTGAAGAAAAACGTCATATCTGCAAAGGATATCCGCATATTTTCGGATAGTCAGGCCGCCATCAAGTCCCTGGACTCGGTCTCATTATATTCTAAAACCGCCCTTGAATGCCGATCATCTCTCATGGAGATGGCAGAGCAGTTCAACATTCACCTTTGTTGGGTGCTGGGCCGCAGAGACATTCCAAGGAACTGCAGAGCCGATGAACTCGCCAAAATTGGAACCACTCTACCTATCCTACCGGACAAAGGTAGTATAGGTATACCAATCGCTACGTGCAAACTAACACTAAAGCTGGATGCCAATAAAAGAATAGACCTTAGGTGGACTGCTGGAGAAACATGTCTAGCGACCAAACAGATCTGGCAAAGGCTGGATCTGAGTCGCTCTAAGTGTCTGATCCTTTTAGATAGGAGCGCCTCAGCGCCATAATAGGTGTCATTACTGGACACTGTCTCATAGGCAAGCACGCAAGAAGGCTTGGCGCTTTTACAAATGATTTTTGTAGAAGCTGAATGGACGAGGAAGAGGAGGAGACAATCCTCCACCTACTCTGTACATGTCCAGCTCTCTCCCAGAGAAGAAAGCTTCATCTGGGAGCTTTCTTCTACAACGACCTAAACGATCTAGAAAACAAGCTCAAACTGGTTCCATTAGTAAGAGGATCATAGATCCACGTGGCGTCACAATGGTCCAATAGGCCTAAGTGGGTTGGTATTTCCAACAGCTACTCTTACCTAACCTAACCTAACACTCAAAGGGGTATTAATACACTTATAATGCCTCAGCATGTGTTAAGTGTTTTTAAAAATGGTATTGAAAGAGTAGGAAAGATTTTTAGGCTCAGTGGTTATTTCGCTCCATGGATGACATCCAATATTTAATGGGGAGACTACATTCTTAGTGGAAGTTGGCTTGTTGTTGATTTATAGTCAACTGCTCATCTCACTTAATTTTCGTTAACTGAAAAAAATTAATGTTTTTCGGGCGAGGCTGGGATTCGGACACCGAAACTTCCGATTTGGAAGCCAGTCCACTACTACTTGAGCCACGGCCACCGCGGACTGTAGCGCGATTTAAATAAGAAACTAAGTGAATATGTGTTTCATGTTTACAATATTCTGCGTTCCGCGGAATGCGTTGTTGATTGCATACCATGCTACAGCCTTCTTGTTTCCCATTTAGGGTGCGCCTAAATCGTGCTCCTCAGTATACTCTCAAGCAAACTTTAGAACGTACTCTGAAACACTGTATATCGTTCTTAAGCCGTACAACTCGTTTTTGGAATTCTCTGCCGAGCTATCTATTCCCTAGTTGTTATAACTTGAAAACATTTAAGACCAATGTACATCAGTATCTTTCTTTCTTTCCTCCTTAATTTTCCAAACATTTTAAGGGTACTCAAATCCCCTGAGCACGCGCTGGTTATAAAAAAAAATATAAGACTCAGACATCATATACAGTAACATCGCTTTATTTTGTCGTCGAAGTTGTAGATAGCTTGCATGATACCATTCGACATTTAAGGGGTTTCAGTGTTTTGTTACTATGTTGTACTAGTGGGTTATTTGCTTATTTAAATGGCGCTGCAGTCAGAGCTGAACCAGAGCCTCAGCTAATATGCCTCTCCAGATATCGCGGCAGCATTTCAGCTACCTCCAGTTGAACAGATGAAGATGACAGAGATCCCCTTCGATTTGAATACGCCACCTAAGATGAGGTCGTAATAAACTGCTTTGTCCACCTGGGTTGGAGTCGACAACTTTCCGGGCTGGGACGCTGGTGTCCATGATCTCAAGATGACCCAGCCATCTAACAAAGTAATATGGGCTTTTTTGGCCAGCACGGCATTGCTGAACACCTCGTACGGGGCGCTGTTGAAACATCTTATCCATTCCCCATTGATACAACGGGAAAGAGAATTACTCGAATAAATTTTTTCTTGAAGCACCCGAGAGCATTTTCGTCAGTGTCCAAGCCTCTGAGCTGTAAGGCAGGACTGGGATGATCAGTGTCTTGTAGAATGCCTTTTTGGCTGCTCGAGAAGGCTTTACTACTCAATTGCCTTCTAAGGCTAAGGAAGCAGTGATTAGCAACAGTGATCCTTCGCATAATATCCGCTCTAGTGTGGTTATCGTAGTTGATAAGGGAGGCGAGGTAGATAAAGTCTCTTACTACCTTGGACTCGTAGCTGCCTATCGAGACTTTTTGCCATAAGCGACGATTTATGTGACTCTCTTTGTTGACAGATATATGTACTTTATTTTTCGTTCTTACACCCATATCTGCCGCATCCGCTTCAATAGTCGCAGACGCTGCTTTGACTATATGCTGATTCTTCCCATTATGTTAATGTCATCCGTGTATGCACCGCCTTTTTTAAGCCCTTCTTTAACATTGAAGATCTCGGCTTTTCATTACGAACCTACCTGGCCATGCATTTACCATCGTCATCCTGCACAGTCGAATGAGCTTGGCACGGATGCAAAAACTAGGCATGGCTTTCTAGACGCTGTCATATGCTCCTTTGTAATCAGTAAAGAGATCGATTTAGAACTCTTGGGTTTTTCCAAGATCTGCTGTAATCTGAAAAATTTATGTACGGTGGACTTATCTAGCCTAAAACTACACGAAGGCTCTTAGGCGCTCACATAGTATGCAGAGAGGATGTTATACGCGATGTTGATGAGACAATTCCCCTCTAATAGGTACAGTTAAGCGAATTTCCTTTCATTAGGATCAGACAAATTACGCTGAGGTTCTATTCGTCGGGCATACTTTCATCGACTCAGATTTCAAAGACGGGTTGATGCATGATACTCCGTATCCAATCGTCACCAGACGTTTTAAACAGGTTCAGCAGCTTTATCGGCTTTATTGGACTTAACCTCGGAGATTGTTGTCCTGTCTTCATCTCGGTCGGGTGTTGAATGGTCTATTCTGTCTAACCGTGGGATGCTGTTCGCCATCGCCGTTTAACAATCTGTAAAAATAATCTTTCCAGATTCACAGCACAGACTGTGTAGTTCTACTATGAGATTTCCATTTCCATCTTTGCAGATTTCTATTCCGGCTTTACAGCTTTGTCATCTTGGTTTTATTTCTTGGAACACAGCACATCAGATACAACGTCTGTTATTGCTCTTTGATAGTGATGCCTCGGGGGGTTAAGGGAAACTGGATCGGAAAAAGTTCTAGCCGTTAAATTTCTCTGACGTTGGACTTACGGATAGCCAAACCCGTATCAGGGCTACAGGAAGCCAATGTCGACGTTAGCTGTTCGGAACTTTTGGACATCAAGAACACTGGAGGAGTGGCTTAAGTCGATCGCAATATAATCAATTTCGTTTGCGGTTTGTTGTACAGGAGTTACTCAGGTTCCTTTATGGATATCAAGGTGTGAAAACTGAGGCTCACTTTTCGACCGTAGTACCAAATATGACTTTCTTGGCTAGCTTGGGATTAAAATCGCCAAAAATAATTTTCACCTCGTATTTAGGGCATTACTCGTAGGTTATGCGAAAATCCGTTCCAGTTTTCCTTTCACCGTCATGAATGACGTAATCAAATGCATTCCACATTTCCATCGTCTCGTTTGCACACAGCGCGGTCGTCCCTGTTTTAATCTGTTTAATCTAATGTTTCTATTGTTGAACTACTCTTTTTAGCTTTTTCCCTTTCGCTCAAACTCTTACATATTGTGCTTGAAACAGCTTCTTTCAATTTTTTTAGACTGCTAAGTGCTATAAACTCGCTATAAATACCGTGAATAGGATTATGACCACCTCGAACCTTACAATCTTCGAACCAGCAAAACAAATATTAATATTTTTTTATAATGAGTGCGCGCTGTACCCTTTGCCCCCCAGTGCGGGCAAAGGAAATTTAGGGAGCAAAAACAAGAGAGGTACCGATGTACGCGTACATTGTTTTTAAATGTTTGCAAATTATAACTATAACGACCAGGAAATACAGAGATCGGCAGGGCATTCCATAAGCGAGTTGTACGGCTTAGGAATGAATCACGATATTTTAGAGTACGTCCGAAAATGGGCTTGAGGGTATACTGATGAGCATTCATAGCGAGACGGGTGTTACGGTTGAAAGTTTGAATGGGAGGAATGCTACTGGCTATTTCAGTGGAGCACTGGTGATGGAAATAGCGATAAAACAAAGTGAGACACGAGACATTTCGTTGGTGTTCGGGGGTGTCCACTGATATTAGTATCGTCAATAAGTTTTATCGCACGGTTTTGAATCCTATCTAGCAGGTGCAGAGAAGTTTTCGGAGCACATGACCAGATGTGAGCATTGTACTCCAATTTTGGGCGGATGAATGCCCTATATATTTAGGCCTGACCAGAGGGCGTGAAGTATTTCTTACATTGCTTGAGGAAATCTAGACATTTCGCAGCATTTTTGGCGACATCAAATATGTGGTCATTCCAACGTAAGTTGTCATTGATACACATACCGAGAATAGAAAGTTTATCGGTTTCGACGATGCAAGTGCCACTCATAGATAATAGCTGGATGCTTAAATTTTGCCTTTTAACGACAGCAGACAGCATTGTGTTTCGTCAGTAAAGGTATATATTGTCCGGCATCAGTTAGTGAAGATCCTCCGACTTCAACCATATGACCGAGTTCCTTATAACCTTCTATGCATGCTACGTACTGCTCTCGTAGGTATGTGTTTGCCGTCAGACGCTTCTCGAGTCCTGTGAAGCGTTGTAAGGCACCCTCTTGTGACCTACCTAAGAGTGGATGCACGTTACCCTTAAATGGCAGCGCTACCTGGTAGTGCCCATCATCCAAGCGTCGCACGTTTTTGGAGAAGTGGTCCTCACAAGCGATGTCCTCAGCAGTCTTAACGTTCTCGAATGGCAACTCTTCCAGTTCCCAGAATTTGCGAATTTGTGCATCAAAATCTCCTGTTTGAAGGAAAGCTCTTATGGGTCGCGACTGTGCAGATACTCTTCCGAAAAGGATCCAACCTAACCTGGTTTTTTGAAGGACTGGTATGTCCTTTTCCTGTGACCTAATCACTTCAGGCAACAGAACTTCTGCGAGCACGTCACTACCTAGCAACAGATCTACCTTGGCCGGCTTATAGAAATATGGATCTGCCAGCACTAAGCCATCAAGCTGCTTCCACTTTTCAAAAGACGGAGTACGGGCCGGGAGATGCCCAGACAGCGACTTGAAGATGAAGGCCTGCGTCGTTGTTGCAAAGGTTGAATGCTGCGACGATATTGCAATATCGACAACTCTTCTGCATGTGCCGCTGTTGACCATCCCTAACCCGGATACTTCAACGTTTGTGGATGTCGGTTTCAGGCGTAGCAGCTGTACGGCTGACTCAGTGATGAACGTCGCTTCAGAGCCTGAGTCCAGTAGAGCTCGGAGCGGAAACATCTCTCCACACGACGTCCTTACGTTCACTACCGCTGTTGCCAATAAAACCTGCGTGCTGGTCGTGGATCTTGAGTGGAACGTATTGACGGATGAACTGGTTGACGGCTGCTCTTGAAGTGGCTGAAAATTTGAAGCACTGGCGTTCATTGACGATTTTAAAAGATTGCTTGACCCCCGGTTCGAATTGAGGGACCGTGATTGAGGGTTAGAAAATGGAGCGAGTGCGTAATTTGGTGTGCTATGAAGAAGGGAATGATGTTGCTGTTGGCAGTAGTGACATCTATGAGTACTTGGGCAATGTTCTGACGAATGGCTGTAGGCTAAACAATTTCTGCAGAGGCATAACCTATCTACACACTGACACCTGTCTGCGATGCTCATCTTTAAAAAACGACCGCACTTACGAATCGCGTGCTGACCCTTGCAGCAAACCTTGCAGGCAAATTTGGCGGTGCTGGTTGTCGAGTGGAATGCATGTCGTTGGGATGTGTTTCTTGAACAGTCTGCAGATGGTTTGGGTTGCTGACGTGTGACAGCTTCTAAAGTGCGAAATCTAGTGTCCAGAAATTGCTTAAATTCCGCAAACGGCTGCAGTTCCTTGCTGTTTTCCTTAGATCCCAGCTTCTCCTCCCAAAGCTGCTGAGTTTTTGATGGCAGTTTTTGTAGCAGCACGAAAATAAGCACCACGTCCCAGTGCTCAACAGACTCCTTTAAGTTTGTCAGACTATACACAACCTCTGTCGACGTATCCAGTAGCTCTTTGATGGACTCCGCTCGTTCCTGGGTCGCTGACGGCTGGTTAAACAGGCACTTCAACTGCGTGTTGACGAGGAAGCGTGTATGGTCATATCTGTCACTTAGGATGCTCCAAGCCTCGGCGTAATTTCCCTTGTCGATTCGCAGGTGTGCCAGAAGCCGTTCGGCTTCGCCAGATATCGTTGACAGATAGTGTAATTTTTCAATTTCAGATAGCGCTGGGTTATGGTGGATCAACGAAACGAACAGATCGTGAAAGCCTCGCCACGTCTCATAAGTTCCCGAGAAAACTGGCAAATTGATCTTCGGCAGCTTGATTTCCACCCTCCTGGATGTCGTCGGCGTGGTTTCTGGGGGTTTGCTGTCCTCCTTTTTTGACACCGGCTGGATTTTATCAACGGCATCTAATAAGCTGGAACGGTAGTCGAAATAATTCTCCTTTATTTTTTCGAAGATCTCCTCCACTTCGAGGTTTTTGGAATCATCGTCACTAAGTAGGCCCTGAAATTGTATAGTGGCTGATTCCATAGTCTTTTCTAGAAGTGACAGACGGCCTGCCAAGTAATTCGAGGTACGCTTACTCTGTCCTGCCTTACTAAAATTGACTATGTCCTTTTCCAGTTGTTTTAACGTACTCGACAACACACCCTTATTCATTTTTTTTTTAATACTTATTTATTAAATGGGTATATTTACTGATTAATCAAGGGATGAATTATCTACTCACTCGTTTCCTTCGAGTCCAAGTCCGAGTTCGTGTCGAAATCTGCAACTCTGGGTTGAATGGATGTTGGAAATCTTCCTGTGTAATCCTCCGCTCACTTCACACTAACTATTAACGCTTTTAATGTGGATTAAAATACGCGCGCACACTGTGTTATGTAAAAAATCCGGTTCGTTAGGACCAATGTTGGACGCTTGTCTCAAAAAAATATATGGGGCTGGCAAGATGAATTGTGAAAAAATACTCTGACTGTAATTAAAAACGTTTTGTAAGAAAAAACCCGCTTTATTCAACGTTATAACAGATAATCATTTATTGGAACTTTAAACTGTCTCTTATATACATTTTTTTTTATCTATTTGAAGTGACTTTGACATTTAATGCATTACGTTGCGGGGGCGTTGTTGATCAAGATATGACTCCTTGACTGGTCGACTTCGTGGTAACGTCACTATGACCCAAACAGTAGCAGACAAGAGATCATTGATGAAAATTAAAAAGAGTGTCGGAGGCAGAACAGAGCCCTGGGGCACACCAGCATTTATTTTGTGAACATCAGACTTGAAATCGTTTTAATATAAGCTTTAATGAAACGTCTCGTATCTGCATCCACGAGGCATATTGCATTCTAAATCGCATTTAAAACTTGAAGCTTTATAAGGGAATGTACCGGGATCCAATAGGCATCAGAATTCGGTCAGACCAGTCATATGAATAGATCGCCCAGATAAGTAATTGTAGGCGAAGCTGGTGGGAGTTGAAAAATCATTTGCCGAAAACAGCACACGACGACGACGGTGCGAGTAGTATTGAAGTTGATGAAACCCACAGACAGTCTGATAAAATACATAAGAATATCTTTAAATTAAGGATGCTTATGTCCGTCTAAATTAGTATTTTGCTTACCCCTTGTTCACGTTTGGTAAAAACAATAAACGAACTCCATCATTTCAATCGTAGAATTAACCGACATCTCAGATATTCGTAAAAGGCAGATGTATCAACATGAGAGCCATGTAAGTTGGTGTCATATCATTTAAAATCCATTCTTCAATTGTGTAAATATTATCCTGATCCCAGTCCCGAATACTCATAGGTCCTTCCGAATAAACAGCACCCATTTCCTTTTGAACTGTAAAAGCAAACATATAACATAGTTACCTTCAGTATTGCGGAAATAAGGTCTTTCCCACATATTCTTGTAACATCTCATAATCACCTCCAATTGTACCATCTATGAAACCATGTCATTCCAATCCATTGACCATAATGTACTTCGAGGAAGGTAGAAACTAAACAATCACATAAAAGATAAAAAAAAATGTATCCCGCCCCGACAAATCCCATTATCCAAACCATGTCCACACACTTTCATTTACCATTCACCATCGAAAGGACCTGCTTAGAATGACCACATGCAACAAACCATTATCTCCAGTCTTTCAGTGTCGTAGATAATTGAATCGGAAGTAAATGTGAGAATGTTTCCGCTTTCATTGAGTGTCCTGGGTCCAGAAACTGGACTTACACTAAGGCCCGGTCTTAAGGTAATCATATGCAACCCTGTCCATTTGTACTGTTGCCCGCATGAATGGAACTTTCTCACCAAATTCTGAATCTTTTGCAACAATGCTTCTTACTGATCTGAAATGAAGTGAAATCCTGTAAATTGATTCAGGACAGTAGTGTCGTATCCTGATTCCACCTTCACATTCAGTACACACCTACCTACCCCGGGACTTTAGTTCATTTTTTCTTACCCAAAAATTTTGATTTTTTTTTCTTGTTCTTTGTTACGAACGATATGGATTCGATTATCCTACAATGACATTGAACTTTTTCTCCCATTCTCCTGGGGCGTCGTCCATCAATCTGGAATAGAACTGGGTTTCCTTCGAGGACATTGTCCCTTCTCATGTGCTCGTACAATACGTTTGTTGTTGGTTGTTGCGTTGTTGGTTGCGTTATAATGCGTAGCGTATCCGTACATGTACGTGTTGATTTGAATACGATGGAGATTTTTGAATTCGAATGAGACCGATGGCTATTCAGATACGATGATAATCATCTCACTGCTAGGAAGGTCCTTTGGGGATACTGTGTGGCATTGTGTTGGGATCTGTGATAAATAGCAAGTCATGGATATCACATTGAATGGTGTTAACTACTTTTACCGATGTACCTATGAATGCGTTACGTGAATTTAGATATTAAACGTAATTTCGACAATAAATCGCCTGTCAAAAAAAGGATTTCACTTGGAGCTGGTGGAAGAGCGGTCTAATTTGAGTTGATTTTAGTTCCTTTGTGGTAGTATGACGGGCGATAATTAGGTCTGCTTGTTTTGGATTCTAAAGGGCAACCAGTTCGGTGTTTCGCGTCATGTTTTGAGTCACTAACGTGATGTATGCTGTTATATACGAGTATGTATCAGCTAATGTCGTTTCTGGGATGACTAAGAGTTTTTGGATAATTTTCGGCAAGGGCGTGAATTATTATGGTATTTATTCTAATGGCTTTGGGTTTGTTTTTACTTTTCAAATTGTGCGGAAATATTTTGTTTTATGATTTTTTTTTAAAGAACTTAACACTCAAGTGGGTACACTTACTCGTAAAATGCCTGAGCACGTGTTAAGTTTTTAGGAAAATGGGGCAGAGAGAGAAAGAAAGATTTTTGGGCTCAGTGGTTATTTCGCTCCATGGGTGGCATCCAACATTTAATGGGGAGGCTAATTTATTAGTGTAATTGGACTTGTTATTGTATTAGAGGCAACCATTCGTCTTACGAGAATTAAGTTGCCTGGAAAAAAGAATGCCTTTCGGACGAGGCTGGGATTCGAACACCGAACCTTCCGATTTGGAAGCCAACACACTCCCACTTGAGCCACGGCCACCCGTGCGAAGGTTATTTTTCTGAAAAACGCTCATTTACAATGACATTCCAGCTGTCAGCTCTATGGACAGGTCAATCTGCTTGCTACACACTTTGCGGTCAGCTCAACACTCAAATTGTGCTTTGTCTCCGCCTACACTTGAGTGCGTCGAATCTTCAATAGGACGAATCTACTTTCGCACTCGTGTAGTAGCAAGAGTACTTAAAGATCTCAACATACATAAATCCGCTAGTCCGGATGGTATATCTCCCCTTCTTCTGAAGAGGTATTCTTCCACGCTGATAAAACCACTGCGTAAGCTTTTTCATCAATCCTACTCTTTAGGACTCTTCCCGAGCAGATGGAAAACAGCATTTGTCCAGCCCGTCCCTAAAAAAGGCGAATCGTCTTCTCTTTCCTCCTACAGACCCATTGCACTTACGTCCCTTCTTTCCAAGGTCATGGAAACGCTGATAAATCGTCAGCTCATGAAATATCTCGAAACACGAAAACATCTCAATGACCGGCAATACGGTTTTCGTAGCAACCGGTCCACTGGTGATTTGATGGCATGTCTCACCGAAAAGTGAAACCAAAGCGTACATCAATCTGGCTAAAGTAAGATAGTTGCACTTGATTCTAAGGCATTTGACAGAGTTTGGCATCAGGCTCTTTTGTTGAAAATGCGTGCATTTGGGATAGACGACTCTCTTCTTCAATGGATTAGAAATTACCTTTTGGAAAGTTAAATTCAAGTTGTCTTGGACGGTTTCAAGTCTGATATTCACAAAATAAACGCTGGTGTGCTCAGGGCTCTGTTCTGTCTTCTACATTCTTTTTAATTTTCATTAGATCTCTTGTCTGCTACTTCTAATCCAATATATTCCTTTGCTGATGACAGCACTCTCTGCTTTTCATATTCGTTCCCGGACTCATGGCCCTGCTCTTCGGCTGTAGAATGAGAACGGTAGCGTATGCTAAGCTCATTAAATTCCGATATCAACAGCATAACCAATTGGGGAACTATCAACAGAGTAGAATTTAATGCTTCCAAAACACAATGCTGTCTGATGTCGTTAAAGCGAAATTTAAACACCCAGCCATTATCCATGGCACTTGCATCGTCGAAACCGAAAAACTTTCCATTCTCGGTATGTGTGTCCACGACAACTTACGTTGGAATGACCACATATTTGATGTCGCCAAAAATGCTGCGAAATGTCTAGGTTTCCTCAAGCGATGTAAGAAATATTTTACCCCCTCTGATCTGGCCTCAATATATAAGGCATTCATCCGCCCAAAAGTGGAGTACAACTCCCACATCTGGTCAGGTGCTCCTAAAAGATCTCTGCACCTGCTAGATAGGATTCAAAACCGCAGGTGATGCTAATATCACCCAATCAATGGACAACCTCGAACACCTACGTAATGTCTCCTGTCTCACTTTGTTTTATAGCTATTTCCATCACCAGTGCTTGACTGAAATCGCCAGTTAGAATTCCGCCCATTCAAACTTTCAACCGTAACACCCGTCTCGCTATGAATGCTCATCAGTATACCCTCAAGCCCATTTTCGGACGTACTCTAAAATATCGTGATTCATTCCTAAGCCGTACAATTCGCTTATGGAATGCCCTGCCGATCTCTGTATTTCCTGGTCGTTATAACTTGCAAACATTTAAAAACAATGTACATCGGTACCTCTCTTTTCTTCCTCCCTAAATTTCCTTTGCCCGCGCTGTGTACAATTACCTTAAGGGTACACAAACCCCTTTAATACTGGAGAAACTATCGCCTACCTATGTTCTACCTATCCAAAATTATCTAGTAAGCCTCAACTTCTGTACTAAATGACATTCTTATGAATCCATTAGGCTGATCTTCTAATTCAAAATCTTATCATCAATTTTGGGGATTTAAAACAAGTAATGTTTGACGAAAGTAAGTTTTTTAAAACCTTACAAAGCAATTCATACCGAGTCCTGAAATGTTATTATATGCCATTTTGGATAGGTACATTTACCGGGATTCGAATTTAAGCTTTTGTAGTTATCCTTACAAAACCCAGGTCAGCAACACAAAACATTTTATAATTCTTTATGATACAATATAACTAAATTTTTCGATTATTTTTGGTATAAATTGCGTTTTTACCTTTTACAATGACATAAGTAGATAAAGAGAAACGTGTTGTAATAAGTAAGATCTGGAAGGAGCGGTAGGAGAAAATTTGACATTTTACTCACGTGGTTCATTAGTTAGTACCTATGCGAATGCACCTTGCAGCGATGTAACGTATTTTGTGTAACAGTAGCTTCAAAAACGACCTCGACATCTCAAACATATCGTATTATCTCAATCCTAAACTACTAGTACCAGCTATGAGAGCGATGACTTCGTGATCAAATTAGTAAGTTCCGAACCACACCTCAATAACTCTAATGAATTTAACGACTTAGTTAGAGATCTGCAAATGCCCAAAAGTGAAGCGTTTAAACAGTGGAATTAGCTTGAAGCAAATGTTAGAATAAGTGATCCGAAGACGGACTTTGCCCTTGTAATGATGTGAAGGGATTGTTTGAAGAAATCTGAATTCTACGCGTTCATTCTGACTGACGTCTTTTCATAGACAGACAAAATGTTCAAAAGCTGTAGTTGTCCATAATGGAAATAAATGTTTACTTGTACATTTGACTCATCTCGTGATATTCAAAAAACTTACGAAGGTGTGAGTGCAGTACACCTATCCAGTAATAGTGGATTTTACTATGGTAGGCTTTCGGGTGGACAATTCGCATTACCAGTAGCACTCATGGCCTAAGCGATCCGAGTTCGAGTTAAGAAGTTTCTGAAACTTTTCAATATCTAAAAAAGTTGTTTCCTAAGCCATTCGAAGCCAAAGTAAAAGCCAGTATTTTTGTCGGACCACAAAAACAATAAAGAAAATAATAGCCAGCAACGAATTCTTACAGCTACTCAATACTCATGAAAGGCGACCACGGGACGCCCTTAAAGGGTTTTCTCGGAAACATAAGATCTGATTTCAAATATGCTAGAGGACTTTAATCTCATTTGTTGCAGAATGTCCCGTAAAGTGCATACATATGCTACATGCTCTCTTGGACCAATTCAAAGACAATATGTGTGCCTATTTTGAAGAACAAGATTTTATGGGTTTTGAGCGTCGTTACCAGTGCCAATATAATCAAAGAATGTTGGGAGATTATATTCGGTGTCTAATATGTCCAAGACAATCCATACAATCACAATAAAAGTACATATACGAGGGTTGTCTGAAAAGTTTCCGACCGAACAATGATACAAGACATTTTTTCTCAAAATTTTTTTTTATTTTTCTACAACGAGACTTGTAAATCTACACATTTCTCCCAGCGATGCTCCCATCTCTCTAACCCGTCCAAATACTTCTTGGCGTTTTTCTCTGCAAAATAATTGTTCACGAAGGTGATTGCCTCCTCATTTGACGAAAATCTCTGTCCTCTGAGCGCAGTTTTTAGATGAGGGAACAAAAATAAGTTGCTTGGGGCTAGATTTGGTGAATAAGCCGGATGATCAAGCAGTTCAAACCATAATTCATGGATTTTCGCCATGGCAACCGCTGAGGTATGAGACGGCGCGTTTTCTTGATGAAACAGGATTTTCTTTTTCTGCAAATGTGGCCGTTTTTCCGCAATTTCTGCCTCCAGTTTGGCAAGTAATGATGCGTAGTACGCTCCTGCAATGGTTTTTCCTTTTAGAAGATAATCGATTAAGATAACTCCTTTACTATCCCAAAAAACAGTCACCATCACTTTCCCAGCCGAAAAAATAGTTTTTGCTTTTTTTGGAGCCGGCTCGCCCTTGCACTGTTTTGACTGAATTTTTGTTTCGCGTATAATGGGTGTATCTAAGTTTCATCTACAGTAATTAATCGGCGCCAAAACTCGGATTAATTGTGCTTAAACTGCGCCAACAGAGCTTTGGAAATATTCATTCGAACACGTATTTGGTCTAAGGTAAGCAAACGCGGCACTCAACGCACGGACAGCTTTCTCATGCCTAAAATTTGATTTAATATGTAACAAAAACATTCTTTGGACATTTTCATAACCTCTACTATCTCTCTCACTTTAATTCAGCCTGGTGTTAGACGCAGGTGAACTTTATCAATGTTATCGTCAGTGGTTGCAGTTTTTGGGACGTTCATCATCTCCCAAGCTCTTACGGCCACGTTTAAATTCAGCTGCCCAAAATTTCACTGTGTTAAATGATGGTTCAGAGTTCCCATACATAGAGTCCAACTCATTTTTCATTTGCGTAGGCGTATTGCCTTTCAAAAACAAGAATTTAATAACAGCTCGATACTCAATTTTTTCCATTTTCAAAAAAATGACTGAAACTTCGGTAAGTAACTGTCAAAAGATGCATAATTAGCTTTTATTGACGAGTGCCGCTATCTTTACGTTGCGGTCGAATACTTGTCAGACAATATTATGCTGCTACAGTTATTTGTTTTCAGTTGTTGTTCAATTGGTAAAAAAAAATTCAAAAATTCGATGCAAAAGTTTATTTTTATTTTCAAGCACAAGGTGGGTCATAATAAATGTGGGTTATGGCTCGTACAGTATGTACGGTTTCAGCACATATTTTCCAGTGCCAATTCATCCAATTAAGGAATGAAAAATTCATTGATTATGGCTCTATAGCGCTTAGTCATCCACGGTAACAGCTTGGCCCGCGCCGTCCTAAAAACAATGGTCCAATGGCACTATGCAGTGATTTTGAGTGGATGTAATGGTTTTTCGTGCATTACCCGCGGATTTTTGTACGTTGTTTTGTAAGGGGTGAATACCAAGATTGTGAAATTAGATTTCCTGAGTGCAGATGCCTTAGGTTAGGTTAAATTAGGTTAAATAGGCGTGTGATGGTTGTGTCATCATACAGACATTATTCACCAAAACGGGCCCATCGCGATCCCTGTGGAACCAATTGAATTTGTCTTCAATGGCAAAAACCAAAACAATCGCCCTGGTGAAACACCCATTTTTTTGCAAATGCCAAGAAGGCCTTTGATGTACGTGCCGTCTATTTGCTCTAGGTTTTCGAAAAAGTATTTCCCTAAAAATGTTTTCGGACTCATCGATAATGCCTCCCATTCACACAGTATGTGTGTTATGTCCTTAACAGCTTGCAGATCACCGCAGAATCCGCAATTTATTCATATCTGACAATTTGAGTCTCTTTGCGTGCTGCCGCAGGAGACGACAGTGTTTAGTTTTATTAACTTTCTAGATCCTTTGCCGTGAAAAAGCGGCCAAAGAGCCTTGGATACCCTGTGTCCTTCACCTGTTGGCAGTCTTTGTGATTTTTTCCTTGATAGTGCCCCTCACTATGCAAAAAGGTGGTTTGATATTGGTAACCTCACTATTGTCGAGTAGCCCTTTTCTTGTTCTTCCACTTATTCATTTCCTTTAATATGATATGCGATATCTCTGAAGATCGATGAAGATAGCGATATCTCTTTCGGATACCGATTTCATCTGCATTAGCTCAGCCGCCTTGAGGACGGCCAGATCCTCTGATTGGAAGACACTGCTTGCGTCCGGTAGTCTTATAAGCACTCTTAGTTCCGGGTCTTCTAAGAGAATACCAGAACCTGTTCCTTCCTCTGTTTTTGACCCATCTGTGAAAATTGCAATTTCATTTGACCTTTTTTCCCAGTCTTCCCTCTCCGGATAGATTATATCGTACGGAATGTCGAAATCGACCAGGGAAGGAATTTCATCCGTTAGAATTGGATTGCCTTGCAGTAGCTCCGGTAGGACCGTGCCATGTCCGAAACTACTGCTCGTAAAGTAACCCAGCAAGTTTTTTGATCTGTAAGTCAAGCGGTGTTAGGTGCAAAAAGGTGTACAATGCTGCCGTGTGGTTAGTAGGGAGTGCACCTGTAATGGATATGGAAGCCGTTCTATAACCCTCGCTGATTTTGAGTAAACCACTTTCTTGTTTATTGCTTTCCACCATACTAGTGCGCCGTATGTAAATATGGGTTTTACCACCACCGTATACAGCCAATACAACATAGCAGGTTTTAAGCCCCAAATTTTCCCTACTGTTCTTTTGCAGGTAAAAAGAGCATTATATGCCTTTTTGATTCTTTCCACTACGTTAAGATTCCTGATCAGTTTTTTGTCCAGAATCACACCCAGGTACTTCGCGCTATCCGAAAGGGACAGTTTGACAGAGTTTGAATTGCGGTATCTTGTACTTTCTGGTAAAAAGAACCTATTCCGTTTTGGAAGGGTTGGCATTGAGACCGCAGCTTTTTGCTCAAGTGCTAATCGTATTAAGGGCCACCTCCATAATTTCGCTTAAAATATTTAAGCATTTTCCCTGCACTATTTTGACCATGTCATCTGCGTATGCTGTTGCAGTTATACCCATTGTACTAAGATTTTTGAGGATGTCATTGATAACCAGCACTCACAGGAGTGGGGATATGACTCCACACTGAGGGGTTCCCGTGGTTTCGGACATTCTGACCGAGCTTTGAACAATGGAACAGTTCATTTTGCTGCTTGCAAGCATGTTGCAAACCCAGTTCGTAATGCCATGTTTAATATTAGCGTCTACTAGAGCATTTTTAATAGCGGTACACTCCACGTTATTGAAGAAAGGCCGCCATCGCAAACACTCCGAAGTGTAGACACTTCTCTATTTTCCCCACCTCCTCGTGCAGGGCGGTTTCTACAGATTTTCCTTTCATGTATGCATGCTCTGACTCAGTCAAAAAGGCATTACTGCATCTATTCCTAATGTGAATCTCCAATAGTCGTTCTAGGGTTTTAAGCATAAATGATGACAGACTTATTGGTCTCAAAACTCTTTTGCTGTTATTTGCCCCCGTTTGCCAGCTTTAGGTCTAAAAACCACCTTAACTTACCTCAAAGCTATTTCAGTCTGTGTCTAAGAATTTCCATAATTTTTTCGATTGCTACCTCCAGTGCTTTCTGTAGCATAATCAGTAGAATACCGTCCGGACCGCGAGATTTGTTTTACTTAAAGGACTGAATTGCCCACCGTAATTGTTTTCTATTAATAAGAACAAGGGTCGCCTAATATTGTAGATCTCGGAAAGTGGGTTTCCAAAACCTTTTGGCTACTTTTAGCCCAGGTGCCCTCACTTTTCCTGAGGTAGTTAGGAACCCTCGCTTTCTTTGAAAGCACTTTGCGTAACCTCGAAACCTCGTCTGTTACTGCGATAGATCGCAGTACTTCGGCCATGAGGCCCTTTTTAACTTTCTAACTATGTAGGTACTTGAATTGTTTCTTACTGTCGCTTCTGAAAATTTTGCAGATGCCTTACAAATTTCATATAAAATCAAAAGTGAAGTTTTTTTATTAAAATGTGTACGAGTATATATGTACATAGGCTTCATATGTTTAAAGTGTCGATTTTTGGAAGAGAATTTGTGATTTTTTGGAGAATGAAAAGGCAAAAAACCTCATAATTTTCGGTGATTGTAATATGAATATATTGGAAAATAGTGAAATTATCCTGGCATACTGGGCCCTGCTAGCTTCCCATGGTTTGACATCTATAATAATTGAATGCACTAGAATTGAATTAGGAGCTTGTTTCGATTATATTTTTGCATCTTCTCACTGAGTTCATGCGAAAAATTGAAAAATTGTGTTTTTGATTTAAGTTTTAATTAACGTTGAAAAAAAACATTCCCTAAACGATTCGCCTTTCCCAAATTCGGTATTGAGAATTGAGCCTTAAAATTATCTATTTCACGAAACCTGGGAGGATATTTCTGTTGAAACTGAATTTTCCAAATCGTGTGTCCTTTATGTAAACTGCCTTTTGGAACATTTTTCAAACTGAACATACTCAGTAAGGCAAAGAAACTTTGAAAAGCAGCTTAAACCATGAGTCACAAAGAGGTTGTTATCTAAGATCAGGGTTGAAAATAATAATGAAATGTTCAAAGCATTCTAATAATCAGTTTTTGAAAGAAAAATAAAAAATATGCTAAGAAATAAAGAAAGAAGTTCCAGCTCTTAAGAAAATTGCATATTTTGTAAAGTGTGATTTTTTTGCTGTTTGGTTTTCAGTATTCTATTTTTGACAGCTCACGTGAGATTCGTGACATTTGTGAAAGTCAAACATGCTCAGTTAGCACTGCCATTTCATCATGGAAAAGCTTACATCCGAACAACGCTTACCAATTAATGAATTTTATTATTTATATTCGTGCTCTGTGAAAAATGTTTTTCGCGCACTTAGACCATTTTACGGTCATCATAATCGACCTATTGAGCAAGCATTTCAACCCATAGTGACCAAATTCCGCACCAATTTCACGCTATTGGACATCAAACCACCTACCCGTATGCGTAGAGTGTGTACAGAGGTAAGTACTACTGCTGTATCCGAAGACAGTGATTTGTCCATTCGTCGCCGTTCGCAGAAATTGGGATTGTGTTACTCGACTACGTAGAAGATTTTACGCAAGGATCTTGGTTTAAAACCTCGTAAAATACAGTTTGTGCAAAGCTGGAGCAGAACGGCCAGCCATAGCGTCGAATTTTCGGTGAGTGGGCTTTAGAAAAGGTGGAACAAGATCCGCTTTTTTATCGAACAATTGTCTACAGCAACGAAGTTCATTTCTGATTGAACGGGTATATTAATAAACAAAACTGGCGTATTTGGTCCGATGAAAAATGCACTGTTGGGTGCAGTTTATGGTCAATTTTGAACACTTTTTTATCGAATCGATAGACCAATTGAGTAATAAGTTCTGTGAACAATTTATTTCTCGTTTTGAACCGGTGAATTGACTGGATGATGTGATTTGACGCATTTAAACAATTTTTGATGGTGATACGTCAAATACATTACACGTGTTATTAGCGATATACCAGCCAATATGTTCCTGCCCTCTTATTGAACCTAGAGACAAGAAAAAGCCGCATTGGTGGACATTAGCACTGGAACTGCTCAGAAACACTTGTAGAAAACTTTTCAAGGTAGCAAATAGCACAAGAAAAGTGATTGACTGGGACTCATACAAAGAATCCCTAAAATTATACAAAAAAGAACTGAGGAAGGAAAAGCGATAATCCTGGAGGTCATACTGTGACAAAATCACGGAAAACTGTGAGGCATCGCGGCTAAGAAAAATCCTGCCTAGCTGTTTGAAAAAAACCGATGGCTCCTGGACAACCTCAAGTGATGAATCAGTCAACCTGCTACTGGACACCCACTTTCCAGGTAGCTCCCAATTTGCGGCCAGTAGCAGCCCAAACAGGCCTACTGAAACCCGGACCAAAATTCATGGTCTGATTACAAGAGACAAATTACTCTGGGCGCTGCATAGCTTCAAACCATACAAGCCTGCTGGTCCGGGCGGTATAATACATGCCGAGCTACAGAGGTCCTCAGATATTATCCTGACTGCGCTAGAAAATATTATGAGGAGCTGTGTAAAACTTATCCACATTCCACTGCCATGGAGAGAAGTCAATGTAGTATTCATTTCCAAAGCCGGAAAGTATTCTCATGTTGTCCCAAAGGACCTCAGACCTATAAACCTATCACCTTTCTTTCTGAAAACTCTAGAACAACTGATTGATATCCATATACGAGCTAAAATTGATTGACAACTTCTGTCAACGGCTCAACATTAAACAATGCAGTCAACTGCATTAAACTAAGCAGAGTCCAAAGAACAGCATGTCTATGCATAAGCGGAGCCTTGCGGTCTAATCCCTCTGCGGCATTAGACATTCTGTTTCATTTGACACTACTCGATATTTTGAGCAGCAAAGTAGCCGCGACTGCAGCTATTCACCTTAAAGCGACTAAACAGTGGACAAATAATTCATTTGACCACGACAACATTCTTAATACATTACGAATCCTCACAGAGAACGTCGATTACACCATACCAGAACTTTAGTTTGACAAAAACTTCCATGTATCCTTCTGGGAGGAAGATGCTTTCATGGAGGACAAGTCAATCCATCTCTACACAGATGGATCTGAGGGTGGCAGTGGTGTAGTGGTAGTAGCAAACGCTTCTCACTCGGAGGGTCCAAGTTCGAATCCTGCCCATGGCAAATCAGTTTTTCATTGTGTAATTGGAACTCAGACAAAAAAATTCTGCGTGTGAAGGCATAACACTGACACGTAGATTTGGCTGTTATAAGAGTTTCAAGCAATAAAAAAAATACTGGGAATTATATCTCGAATCACTCTGAGTGAAGAAAAACTCTCCGTCCTATTCGGACTCCCACCCCTGGAGGGCAAATATAGAAACCAAACACACCTGAGTTTCAAACCACTACAAAAACAATTTTCCTTTCTCCTCCTTCTATCTTTCCGCCCGCGCCATGGCAACAGTAAAAGGGTATCTAACCCCTTAGGCGCGCGTAAATTATAAAAAAAAAAAATCTAAGACCGATAGCGGAGTTGGTGACGGTGTTTTCTCAGATAAGCTAAATCTCTCTTTCCGTCTTCCAAATCACTGTAGTGTGTTCCAGGCGGAAATTTTGGCGATTAAAGAAACTCTGTCTTGGCTGAAGAAAAACGTGATATCTGCAAAGGATATTCGCATCTTTTCGGATAGTCAGGCCGCCATCATTAAATTCTAAACCCGCCCTTGAATGCCGATCATCTCTTATGGAGATGGCAGAGCAGTTCAACGTTCACCTTTGTTAGGTGCCGGGCCACAGAGACATTCCAGGGAGCCAACAGAGCCGATGAACTCGCCAAACCAACTCCACTGGAACCACTCTACCTATTCTTCCGGAAAAATTTAGCATAGGTATACCAATCGCTACGTGCAAACTAACATTAAAGCTGGATGCCAATAAAAGAACAGACCTTAGGTGTACTGCTGGGCAAACATGTCTAGCGACCGAAGAAATCTGGCCAAAGCTGGATCTGAATCACTCTAAGTGTCAGATCCTTCTAAATAGGAAACATTCCAGCGCCATAATAGGTGTCATCACTGGACACTGCCTCATAGGCAAGCACGCAAGAAGGCTTGGCGCTTTTACAAATGATTTCTGTAGAAGTTGCATGGAGAAGAAAGCTTCATCTAGCTTCATCTAGGAGCTTTCTTCTACAACGACGTAAACAATCTAAAAAATATAGACGTAAACAGTCCCCTACGCATCATCATAAGCTCAAACTGGTTCCATTAGTAAGAGGATCGTAGATCCACCTGGCATCACAATGGGCCAATTGGCCTAAATGTGTTGTTATTTCCAACAGCCACTCTTACCTACCCACCTACCTAGCATCATTTTTGAAAAGGTGGGTAAAAATTAAGATCGTAAATTTTTTAAATAAAACAAACCTTTTCAGTGCTATCCAGTTTGGTTTTCAGAAAGATAGATCTACAGAGAATGCTCTCTTACATTTTTGTTCGAAAATATACAGCAATCTTGATGGTAAGAAGTGTACAAGTGGCTTATTTGTTGATATAACTAAAACCTTTGATATGGTTAACAACTCTTTGTTGTTTGACAAAATTGAAAGAGAAAGATTTCATGGCTTTATTTCAGAATGGTTTGAATCTTACCTGAAAAATAGATCCCAGAAAGAGAAAATAGATGGTGTCAGTAGCAAAATTGAATTTCTTTACCTAGGGGTTCCGCAAGGTTCTGTACTACGACCAATACTCTTTCTGGTATACATCAACTCTTTGTTCAGTTTGAACTTTAAAGGTGTTTAAGATTTAGCTTTTAGATCAGAAAGGGCTTTGAATCTTGAGTCAGATATGCACTCGAATCTTATATAATTAGGGTTAATCATTAACTCCAAACTAACAGAGAATTTTAGAAAGAGTAGTATTCTTAGAATCATCAACAGCCTTATTACGGTTTGCTCCTTAGATCTTTTTTGGTAATATGGTATTGCCTATTGGTTAGGAACTTATTTCAACAAATTCAAAAGCATGCCTTAAAGATAATATTACGGATACTTCGCTTACACCAAAGCTTCCCCCTATTCGAAAAACTAAAAATTCTTCTAGTTCGTCACTTATTTTTTTATGAAGTGCTAACAATTTTCTTCACAGGATCAGGAAATCGTAATTTCAGGCTTATCGATAGTTTTTACTGTTTTCGCACAGGAGCCTTCCAAAAATTGTACACCGTCGCGGCTTGTCGTTTATTTAATAAGCTACCATAATGTATCAGAGAACTAACATCTAATATAATCTTTGTAAAACATGTTAAGAATTGGCAGTAATACAATAAGAGTGTTGAAAATGTGCTTTAAAACTTACTTTAAATTCTCTAATGATTCAATATTTTATATGTTTCCTTCATTTTAAAGTTATGTACGGTATCTTTTGTTATTGGTCCCCCACCGAAATATCATTGTATTTGCGTTCATTAAGATTTTGATGTGGCATCTAGGAATCTTTTCTCTCACTGTGTGGTCGGTGTATGAGAAATTAGCTGATATGACACAATGGTCCGACGAGCCTAGAGGGAAGAGCGCATCAACGGTATACTTATCAGGGTGAGAAGTTAAGAACAGCAAAAATATCAACACACCATCCTTTGTGTTTTGTCTGTCCAGAATGTCGAAGCGACCCAGAATTGTGGATATTCAAATCGCCCGTAATAACGATTTCTGTATAAGGATACAGGGATACAATTCTTTGAATGGAGTCAGACAGCGCTGAACTCGTTAAAGGTTGAATTGCTGTCCAGTTAGGGGCTTCTGTAAATAAAGCAGTAATGGATAATTTGCTTACGGAGATGCAATTTTAATCACAGGAAATTGAATTCTAGATTGGAACAGGGACTACATTGTGGTGGAGTTTGGTAAGGTATGACGCACGTAAATGGCGAGACCGCTGTGGGAAAAGAATAATGACATTAGTTCGTAGCCAGACAGCTTCAGAACAGAGTTATTTTCAGCCACGGTAGCGATATTCTCGGCCGAACGAGAGGTACGAGGTTTCCCAGTGCTTGCTCAACTCATGTTATTCCAGTTTCTATGAGCCGTGCGGCTACACGCCGCATTGAACGACCAGTGGGCGCTGGGCGGAAAGTAAGACGAGCACGAAATGCACGTTGCGCCCTAATCAGGAACGATTTGTTCACCAAAAACATCGTGACGATTATTCCGCATTTTTCAGGAGTATAGCGTTCCGTTGCTTATTCGCACAAATTCTAATTCTGTTTGCTTCACAAATGTCAAAGCCAAATTGACATTTGTAAAATCGATGGGACTTTCCGATAGGGTCATACATTATGGTCCAGCATGTACTCGTACAATAAAGAGATAAAAAAGGAATTTGTTTTAAAACCCTCAAATTCGTTCTGACAGTCACATAAGCAAACTTTTTTATGTTAGCCTTTTTTTTCTAATTAGTAGGGTGGGAGAAATAAGAAACAGATAATTAAAACCGAGACTCAAAATTTATGTTGACCGGTGAAATCACTTAACATACTTTGTTAGTCCTCTTAGGACAAATTGTGCCAGCAAAGTTTTTCCGCTGTCACGTTCGAGGTCTATTTTTACTTTAATATGGCTATAATCGGTGGTGGTTCGCTGAGTATGGGTATGTTGAAAAAAATGTTCTCAGCACTTGAATAGCTAAGATAACAGCTAAAACAAGAGAAGTGAAATATGACGAACTGATATCCATTTAACAACCGCTGTTGAGATGTCGCAGCAGTCTAGGGTGACTAAAAAGTTTATTCAGCTAGCGAGGCCTATGACCAAGTGCTTTCAGTAGCACACTCTAGAATGGCTGAGGTCACTTTCCAATTATGCGCAACACCTTAGGAGAGGTATAAGTCGTCCAACCGCAGAGGATTAGATTAGGATTAGAGTCTTATGAAATGTCTCGTTAGTGGTTCTTGACCAAAAAAGAGCGACTGTCAAGTGTAGTTTTCCTTCGATTTCTGATAAGTTATACTTGGAGTTAATAGTGGAGCTCAAGTAGACCAAATACTTAACTAATTCAAAGTCATAGCTGTCTTTGGTGACGCTTTGTTTTTTTTTGACTGCAGGTATTTGATCGTGCCCTAACTCACAGCTAAGCCTACTTTTCAAACGCACTAGTGCGCACCACTCGTGCGTTATGCCAATGATATGTATCTCATCAGCGTATAAAATTGGCGTACAGATTTCTGGAAAATTTTTGGCGTGAGAGTTCCGCCCAATTTTTAAGTACTATGTTTAAAAAATCACATGACGGCTATCTTCTTATCTAAACTATTTTTTAGTTTTTAAAGAGATTACTCCCGACAGATTGCACAGTCGACAGGGATGCTAAAGCTTGACATGGCTATGTATGCTTCATTTCTATAGATGCTGTCATGAAGTCATCTTATGCTGTCTTCAGTTACTTAGATAGCAGGACGTCCTGTCTTTACTTTACTTTGATCAGGTGTTCACGTTAGGATTTTGAAGAATAAGGTTTTCTTTGTTACAAGCCACCACCACGTTGAGCCGCAGCAAGATTGAAGTCTTACCAATGTAAGTTGAATTCAGAATGAAACATTATACGGATTTAAATATTATTAATTTTTATAGAAATAAAATCATTTGTACCAAGTTTTTTCGATATTATTTTGGAAAGGGAATCTATCTTACTGTTCCTGCGGGCCAACATCATTTTATTTATTGAAGAGTGATTGTGCTGTGTTAACAATGTCCACAGACGCAGAGCGGAGCTGTGCTCAAGCTAGTTGCCAATTGCCCGATGACGACGACATGGTTTCGATGCTGATGTGTTAGCTTCAGTTGACGATCTAATTGAAGCGGCAAAGGTGGCCCAGTTAGCTGTAGAGGAAAGAGACGGGGAGATCACCACCCTAAGGGAGCAAATGGAAAGGCTTCGCACTCAGTTAGTAGCAGCATCTTCAGCTTCAGTTCAGCAAGTTAGGGATAATGCTCAGGCGGCAGAAGCAGAGAGGCTGACTAGCGCCAGACTGGAAGCTATTCGTAAGATCAAGTGCAGACAACGGGAAATTTTGGTAAGTTCTTCTAACGCTACTCATTCCACTCCAACGTATGTCAAGCCTGACCACCAGAAGAGCCCCCCGGACCATTCGCGCCATCAGTCAGACATGGCGAATTTACTAACCATACTTAATGGCAACCAGGTTCAGGAGCTGCCGTCCTTTTCTGGTAATGACAAGAGGGAATGGCCCTATTTTGAGTCTGTGTTTAAATCGACCACGTTGGAGGGGCGATACAGCGGAATGGAAAACGTTGGACGTTTACGAAAGGCTCTGAAGGGAGAATCATATCATCTCGTAAGCGATCGCTTAAGGTATGCAACGGGTCCTGTTCCTATCATGGATTCACTGCGCGCAATCTATGGCAGACCCGATGTTCTGGTGCACAGTCTAACTGCAGACCTTCTGAAGCTGCCAGCTTTGAGTTCCAGCAGTGATTTTAGGCTTCGTCAGTGGGCTGTGACTTTGAACGGTTTCGTTGCAGATATCAAGGCTATGGGATTGGAAGCGGAGCTCGTCAACAACTATGTTTTAACCGATCTCGCAGGAAAATTATATTCTGGTTTGTATCACGAATGGGAGAAGCATAAATCGATGAAGATTTGTACGACCCTTGAAGATTTTGCAGTTTTTCTCACCGACAAGCTTCTTGATTTGCCACCGGAGTTATCGAAGCTTTCAAAACACACATTAGGTGATAGGACTACTAGCAGCTCCAGTTCGTCCCGTAGGGTGCTGACTCATCAACCAATAACCTCCAGTGGTGTTTGCATTAAGTGTTCAGATCCACATGTTTTAAGTGACTGCAGGGAATTTAAGGCCTTGCCTGCAGATCAAAGACTCACTTTCACCAAGGACAAGGGCATTTGTTTCAGGTGTTTGGACTCAACTCCTCATAATTGGAGGGGGTGCTCCCGAGACAAGTCATGCGGAGTTGGAGGTTGTCCGAAACGCCATCATAAATTACTTCACTCGTCAGAGTCCAGGTCATCTTTGAATTCATCTGCCCAACCGTATGTTCCACAACCGCAGTTTCATTCAGCGCATGTAGGAGCTAAGATGCCAATATTACTTTTTAAAGTCGTTCCTATTCGCTTACATGGGAATAATGGGAAGATAGTGGACACCTTCGCCTTTCTGGACGATGGTTCTTCGATTAGGATGATTGAGAGAGAGGTTTTCGATGAACTCGAGTTAGAGGGACAGCCGGAACAGCTGACTCTCCAGTGGACGAAGGGGGTCTTGAGGGTTGAGGACTCAGTTCGTACCAGCTTACATATTTCGGCGGTGAATAAGCTTAAACGACATATGCTAAGGGACATATACACGGTGAAAAATCTAGGGTTGCCGTGCCAGGATATCGACACTTCGGCTTTAAAGGATATGTTCCCCCACCTCAGAGACTTGCCGTTGCCGAATTTTCGAGATGCGAATCCGAAAATTTTGCTAGAGATGGATCAGGTCAAGTTTTTAGTTGGACGAGGCCGACGGTCTGGGAAAGACGAAGATCCACATGCTCTTAAGACTCTTCTCGGCTGGACCGTTTTCGGAAATTCAGGTTCTAAGTCCAACGTCTCTTGTGTGAACCCACCAAAAGGATTTTCAAGATTATTTTTCCACGACAGTATTAAGGAGAACGAAGAACTACACAATCTGGTCCAGCGGCATTTCACAACTGAAGAATTTGGAGCGCGACCTCCCAGGGGAAACTTCGTTTGTCAGGCAGACATCCGGGCCAAGAATGTCATGGAGCAGACCCTGCGTAAAGTTGGAGATCAGTACGAGATCGGGTTGCTGTGGAGTTCGGATAAAGTTACACTTCCGGACAGCTATCCTATGGCGCTAAGACGTCTTGTGATATTAGAGAGGTCGTTGTTGAAGAATCCTGACTTGCTTGAGTGGAAGAGACGACATATGTGTGATCTGGTTAACAAGGGCTATGCAAGGATCGCGTCAGAGGAGGAGTTAAAGCGCGATTGGGCAAGAGTTTGGTACGCCCCAACGTTCATTGTGCTAAACCAGAATAAGGTACCTCCAAAACCCAGGGTTGTAGCAGATTTTGCCGCGAAGGTCAATGGAGTTTCTCTGAACTCGCATTTGCTTAAGGGTCCAGATAACCTCGTGCCACTACATGCTGGGCTTTTTAAATTCCGGGAGCGACAAGTTGCAGTAAATGCAGACGTGCGAGAAATGTTTCATCGTATCAGGATCAGCGAAGCAGACCAACAGTGCCAGCGAGTTCTCCGGAGAGACGGTGATACTTCTCGGAAGCCGTCAGTCTACATATTCCAAGTGATGATGTTTGGTTCTCGCTGCTCCCCCACAGCCGCGCAGTTTGTTAAGAATCACCATGCCAATCTTTTTAGGGACAGTTGCCCGGAAGCAGTCGATGGGCTTGTTAACCGTACCTACGTCGATGACTACTTTAACAGCCACGACACGGTTGAGAGAGCTGGGGCTGTGAGTAGAGACGCCATCCAAATCTGCAAGTCAATGAACTTTGACTTGGTGGGTTTCCAATCAAACAGTCGAACCTTCTTAGACCAGATGCCAGAAGCCAACTTTAAACCAAAACTCGTCAGTATTGACCCCAATGAGTCCGAAATTTATGTCACCAAGATATTGGGAATGTATTGGCATCCATCGTCCGATTTTTTGATTTACAAGTTGTCAGGCCACGAGTTTTTAAAGAAGATGTTGGACCCAGGATCAGATGTTACGAAGAGAGAGATTCTAAGGACTACCATGAGAATTTTCGATCCCCTTGGTCTCATTTCTTGTTTTATTATTCGAGGACGAGCTATCCTGCAGGAGATCTGGCGCGAAGGACTCGGATGGGATGAGCCCATTTCTGGAGTTTTAAAGGATCAGTGGTTGGATTTTTTGAAGTCTTTAAGGGGAATAGAGGAAGTAAAGATCCCCCGCTGTTACGTCAACGATACGTCACCCGAAGATTCAAGAATTACCCTGATTGTTTTCGTAGACGCTTCGGAGCAAGCCTTTGCTGCCGTATCATATTGGCGCTTCGAACAGAACGGGAAGGTGGAGACAGCAATTGCCATGGCGAAGAGTAAAGTGGCTCCAGTCAAGAGATTGTCGGTGCCACGGTTGGCTGCAAGCGGCAGTGCTGGGTGTACGGATTGCGGAAACTGTGAAGAAGAACCACACCATTAATCCGGACAAGGTAATGTTTCTGTCTGACTCTAAGACGGTTCTCTCATGGATCAGCTCGTCCAAGTTCCAGTTCCCAACCTTCGTGGCTGTACGTGTTGGCGAGATTTTGGAAAGCACAACTCAAAATCAATGGTGGTTTGTTAGATCTGCGGATAATGTCGCGGACGATGGTACTAGATGGACCGAGTCTTTAAGCGGCATCGAAAGTAGGAGATGGTTTACGGGACCGGACTTCCTTCAACACTCGCCGACTGTTTGGCCAATTACACCAGGGAAAGCTACCACTACTAATGAAACTGAACTCGATTTAGATCCTAAATTCTTGGTGAATTTGCATCAGGAAAACAGTTCTTATGGGATTTTTGATATGTTGAGGCCAAGGTTTCGCGCAAGATGGTTCTCGGCGGTCAGAGTTCTAGCCCTGATACTTCGATTCAGAGACATTTTAAGAAGGAAGAAGACTGATAAGGAAGGTTTTGTTACTCCGGCTGAAATCGCTCGTGCAGAGAACTGGTTGTTCAGAAAAATCCAAGGAGAGGCTTTCCCAAATGAGCTAACAAATCTGGAAGCAGGACGCGGTTTGAGATCCACGAGCACACTTCTAAAATTGTCTCCAATTATTGATGAGGAGGGAACCATGCGGCTGAGCTCAAGAGCGCAGGGAGCGAATATATCTTACGCTGCACGTAATCCGGCGATACTTCCAAAGAACCACCCGTTAGTGGACTTACTGATACAGCATCACCATGAAGTTAATCAACACGCAGGTACAGCCACAACAATTTCGGAAATCAGAGAGAAAGCCTGGATTGTAAGCATCCGTGGTGCAGTAATCCGAGTCAAGTCGAGATATTTTATGTGCAAGAGGCTGAAGGCGAGACCAGTAATGCCACTAATGGGTCAACTTCCTGAAGGCCGGCTAGCCTTCAACTTAAGACCGTTCACTCATGTTGGGGTCGATTGCTTCGGCCCGATGTGTGTTAAGTTTGGCAGAGGTACAACTAAGCGATATGGAATGATTTTCACCTGCTTGACGTTTAGGGCTGTGCACATAGAGCTGCTCCAAGATCTTAGTCTGGACCAATGTACCATGGCTGTTCGTCGATTTCTCATAAACCGCGTTGTCACCCGATTCATCTACAGCGACAACGGTCTTAACTTCGTTGGCACGAAAAATCGTTTAGAGAAGGACGTAAAGGAAGTGGAGGTCACACTTGGTGAGTACTACTCAAAATACGAGGGAATTCTTTGGCGTTTCATTCCAGCGTATTCTCCGTGGATGGGCGGGGCTTGGGAAAGTCTGATCAGGTCCATCAAAAGTGTGGAATTCGTTCTAAAAGGTGTGACGCCTCGGGAAGACGTTCTCCTAAACGCTTTAATTGAAGCACAAGGTCAGATTAATAGACGACCGCTGACTCACATTCCTGTTGACCCAGAAGACCCAAGGCCACTCACGCCTAATTCAATACTCTTTGGAGAGGCCGATCGAGATGTGACAGCGCCTGGAGTTTTTGTTGATCAAGATCAGTGGAGCAGATTGTATAGTAGGAGAGCACAACACTTGATGAAAGAGTTTTCAAGACGCTGGTATACCGAGTATCTTTCGGAGATAACGAGACGATCCAAATGGAACAAGAAAACGAAGCCGGTGGAAGTTGGAAGTATAGTCCTAGTGGTGGAACCGAATGAAATTCGTGCAGCGTGGAAGCTTGGGAGAGTCAGTAACGTGTACTCAGGTCCGGATGGGGTGGTCAGGACGGCAGATGTACGGGTGACGAATGGACTTTTAATGAGGAAAAGGTCGGTTGGATGGCTCGCTGGGTTGGATTTGGTGTCTTCAACTTAGGATTTCAGACGGCACCGGGAATGTCATCGAGCGCAAGAAGATAACCCTTTTTTTTTAAATAAGATTAAATTCGAAATTGATAAAATTGTGCTGGCAACGTGGTGCGTGAGTGAATTTGTTCTTTCCTTCTATTACATTAATTGCGCACATTCACTTAACGTCAAATTGTTCACGTTAGGATTTTGAAGAATAAGTTTTTCTTTGTTACAAGCTACCACCACGTTGAGCCGCAGCAAGATTGAAGTCTTACCAATGTAAGTTGAATTCAGAATGAAACATTGTAAGGATTTAAATATTATTAATTTTTATAGAAATAAAATCATTTGTAGCAAGTTTTGGCGATATTATTTTGGAAAGGGAATCTATCTTACTGTTCCTGCGGGCCAACAGTCGTAGTTCTATATCCTCAGCACCGAACGTAAGTCTATTACTGAATTTCTTTACTCATTTTCCGAACATTATACCTGTAGTAGTACATACGAAATGATCGATGCCATTTCGAGAACTCATCCGCCGTATGTCCTCCTTACGAGGTTCAATTTTTTTTAACAGCCTTGCTATAGAATAAGTACGATTAGATATATGAATAAGAGTATAATAAGACGAATTAGTGTGTAGTAATAGTTATGCCACTGTCCATCGATGTTGAAGTCGCTCAGTGCCTACAAACACGAAGCGAAATCGAACTCCAAATACGAACACTGCAATAGAACTAAGGGTTTCGGAACGAGCAACAGGAAGAAGGCATACTCAACTCGTGCCAAATTTGTATCTATATCATAAGATGGGTTTTTATTAAAGAAGAGCAGGATTTATTTATATACCGCAGTGGCGAACACCAAACCTAGTTGGAGTAGTATTTATGCGGAAATACGCGAAGCGCTGGTTGAATGAGTGTACCTATAAATTGAACTTGGGGGAATGAATATCATGTCAGCACTGAACTTTTCAGTCAAAGTTTTCTTAAAGATACTAGCAAAGGTAAACCGAAACAGAGATCTGTGTAGAAGATAAACTGCACAAGTTAAGTAAGGAAAGAGGTTAGTTTTGGGTACTTAGTTTGTGAGAATGACTCAAAAATGCTATTATATAAACCAAGAGAAAGACTAAGAGCTAAGACATGCAAAAACTACACACGATATTTCGAAATACCGGATTCACATAAATACAGAAACATGAAGTTGGAACAATGAGACGAAAAGACATAGGGAAATTTTTCGAACTATAGGGAAACAGATAAAGGCGTCCCGGTGTTGTAAAAAAGAGGCCAAGAAAGTAGTAGCTAAATTCGTGTAGTAACGATAGAGGTATTCAATCGGGATATGTATTTACTTACAACCAATAAGTTGCGAGAAGACATGCAACGCCAAAACAACGAACGAGCTAATGTATTCCAGGTTGGGGCACAACGAAGAGAAAATTTGGCTGAAATTCAAACGTTGAAACTTTGAAGACGAGAGTATCTTAATGCGTTACGTTACGAAGAAAGAATATACCGGGGATGTGCAATAGGACCGGCTGATATATTCGCCGAAGTATGGCCGGATTTTTCCGGTTTTTAAGATCTCTGCTGTAGTTGAGAAAGAAATTCTCATGACTATATTTGCTAGAAATCTCACGTCATTTTTTGGGTCAGTAAAAAACGTGACAAGTAATATCGCTTATCAGACATATATGTATTCTGATGTCACATCACGCATTTGTAAAAGCCAATAAAAAAATGTACAATTTTGGCGAATATAAGGAAGGATTTAAATTTTTGTCAGGAATTTGGCCATTTCTTCGCAGGTCGTCGAGGTTTCTTCAATAATTTTTTTTAAGTTCTTGCTTGATTTCCCAAAAGCCGGTGTAGCTGCTGATATCGAAGGAGCCTTCAACAATGTTAATATTCCCGCTACAAATAGAAACTTAAGAAATGCTTGAGTTCACCCCTCAAGCAGAGTGATAACGCCTCTTCTGTGGACCCTAGTGGTTGGTGAAATACTTTTGAATTTAAAAAGGAAAGGAATAAAAGCCACCGTATATTTGGGAGGAAATGGGAACCTAAACACAAGACTATCCTATGGATGTACATGGCTATCCGCAGACCCATCTTAACCTACATACGGCAGCTTGGTAGCAACCTTAGGTTAATGGCAAAATTACAGAGGATTGCATGTATAGGCACGATTCATGCAATGAGAACGACACAAACGGCTGGACTGGAAAATATACATGGCCTCCTGCCCCTAGGTTTATACACGCAAGAATCTGTAGCGAAAAGGGCTTTAAGATTGAGTCAGCTTAATGGGTGGAAACCATACCTGAAAGACCATGTCACGATCCTTACTGAACTGGGTTTATGGTCCAATACGGGCTACATAATACATGTATATATAGGGTTTTCCAATAAGGACTTGACAACTTTTTTTTAAATAAAACGCAAACCTTTTGAAATACTTCAAAAACTTTATTTTGAAGTAACAATCAAAACATTTATGAATGGAACTCGACTTCATTCATATGGCCACCGCTGGCACGTTTGCAGCGGTCGATTCGTTGGACCCAACGACTCGGCCACACATTTCAGCCGAAACCGCCGCTATTTCGCGTTCAATGTTGGGTCTGAGCTCTTCCAACGTGCGTCGTCGGCGTGTTGGCATAAACCAATGACTTAACGTAGGCCCACAGAAAATAGTCAAGCGGCGTTAAATCGCGAGGCGGCCAATCGACTGGCCCATTTCTTAAGATAACACGCTCATCATTCTTACTCTTCAATAAATCGATTGTAGCGTGTGCTGTGTGGCTTGTGGCATCATCCTGTTGAAACCACATGTTGTCCAAGTGCATATCTTCCAATTCGGGCCAAAAATAATCGGTGATCATGGCGCGATAACGCTGACAATTCATAGTAACGTGACGATCGTTATCGTCGACGAAAAAATATGGCCGAATAACGTCCTGGCATGCAAACCGCACCAAAGAGTTATTTTTTGTCGATGAAGTGGTGATTCATGAAGCACATGTGGATTTTCACCCGACCAATAACGTACTCGTATATTTTGCTTATTGACGAACCCATTGAGCCAAAAATGAGCTTCGTCACTGAAGATGATTTTGCGATGAAATTCATCGTCTTGGCGCATCTTCTCCAGAACCCAATCGGAGAACGTACGTCGCTTCAAATGGTCCATCGGCTTCAATTCTTGAGTCAGCTTGATCTTGTATAGGTGTAAACCAAGATCCTTACGCAAAAAATACGCCACAATGTGGTCTGAGCGATGCCCAGTTCTTAAGAACGCCGTGGAATTGACTGATTTGGATCATTTACTACGGACGCTTGAACGGCAGCGATATTTTCGACACTTCGACCAACCCGTTTTCTCAGTGACACGGCAACAGCACACAACGAATATGTAGACTCAAATTTTTGCACTAATCTTGTTATTGCCTGTCTACAAGGGCGAGAATTACGACCGAAAACTGGAGTTAACGCTCTTAAAGATGCAGTCACCGACTCCGAATATCCGTAGAAAATTTTTATAATTTACAGACGTTGCTCGTTCGTGTACTTTACCATGATGAAAATGTTGAGTTTACTGAATTGACAGTGACAGTTTGACGATTAGTGAAAGAGTGCGTTCACAAAATAAATAAAGTTGTCAAGTCCCTATTGGAAAATCCTTTATATATACAATACAGAGAGAAATGGGGCAGGAACCAAATGGTACCAGATTCGATATCAGTTTTTCAGGGATGGATCCAAGATGGAGCCAGGAACCGGCATCGGGATCTTTTTCGATCAATTGAACTTACAATGCTCACGAAGACTGCCAGACTACAGCAGTGTCTTCCAAGATGAAGACAGTAGCAGAATCAGACAAACTTGCGACAATAAAGGCAATATCCCACGAGAGCAAGTTGTACGGCTTAGGAAAGAATCATGATATTTCAGAGTACGTCCGAAAGTGGGCTTGAGGTTGAAGGTTCGAAAGGGCGGAATGCTACTGGCAATTTCCATGGAGCACTGGTGGTGGAAATAGCGATAAAACAAAGTGAGACACGAGACCTTTCATCGTTGTTCGAGCTTGTCCATTGACTGGATGATACGAGTATTAGCATCACCTATGAGTTTTATCGCACGGTTTTGAATCCTATCCGGCAGGTACAGAGATGTTTTAGGAGCACCTGACCAGATGTGGGCATTGTACTTAAATTTTGGGCGGATAAATGCGTTATATATTGAGGCCAGATCATAGCGGGTGAAGTATTTCTTACATCGCTTGAGGAAAGCTAGACATTTCGCAGCATTTTAGGCGACATCGAATATGTGGTCATTCCAATGTAAGTTGTCCCTGAAATACTTACCAAAAATGGAAAGTTTTTTCGGTTTCGATGATGTAAGTGCCATTCATGGATAATGGCTGGGTATTTAAATTTAGCTTTAACGACAGCAGACATCATTGTGTTTTGAAGCATTCAATTCAAACTCTGCTGATAGATCCCCAATTGGTTATTATGCTAATATCGGAATTTAATGAGCTTAACAAACGCTGGCGTTCCCGTTCTACAGCCGAAGAGCATGGACGTGAGTCCGGAAACGAATATGAAAAGCAGAGAGTACTGTTATCAGCAAATGAATAAGTGGCAGACAAGTGATCATTGATAAAAATTAAAAAGCGTTTGGGGGACAGAACGGAGCCCTGGATCACACCAGTATTTAATTTGTGAATATCAGATTTGAAACCATCCAAGACAACTTGAATTGAACGTTCCGAAAGGTAGTTTCTAATCCCAAATGCACGCATTTGCCAAACTTTGTTAAATGTCGTAGAAATATCAAGTGCAACTATCTCGCTTTCGGCAGATTGATGTATGCTTTGGTTCCACTTGTCCATCAAATCACCAGTGGACCTGTTGCTACGAAAACCGTACTGCCGATCATTGAGAAGTTTTCGTGTTTCGTTTCTGGCTTCTGTAAACAAAGCAGTAATGGATAATTTGATAACGGAGATGTAGCGTTGCCAGACGTCCCGATTTTCAGCCCAAAATTAGATGTCCCGTGCGGGACAGTTTCAGTCCCGCTTTTTATTAATTTTCTTTAACAAATTCATCTAGCAATAAACATTCACTGAATTCATCTGCATGCCTTAACTTATGCACTATTCTAGTCTTTATTTTCTTTATTCTATTCTATAACAATGCCATAGTGGCAAATAAAAATAAACTTGCTTGAACGTGATTTTCCTCATCCCTATCTCCATACCTTATATACGAGTACATGTTGGGACATGTGTTTTCTCGTCAAACACAATCTAACTACTTACTTCATACAACTTTGCTCTTATACGGAACATGTTTTTTTGTATGATCTTCGCATCAACATAGGTAACTTTCTGACAAATACGCATCAAAAAACAAACATGAGGTGAACTACGAACAAGAAAAATCAAATGCGAGGCCAACTACGAGTACAGCACTCGGTCAGTTGACTCCTGTCAAATTTTAAACTTGCTGCGTCAGTTTGTTTGTGTTTGACAGCTATTTTTATCAGACTACTCACTAATTTGAGGAGAAAATGAAAAAAAGTGAATTTCGTGTGCTTATTAAGCATTATTTCTTGCGAAAAAAAACCATTACCGAGACCAAGGCTAAGCTTGATAAATGCTATGGGGACTCTGCACCATCGATTTCAATGGTAAAAAACTGGTTTACTGAATTTCGTTGTGGCCGTACAAGCACTGAAGATGCCGAACGTCCTGGACGCCCAGTTGAGGTCTCTACACCCGAAACAATCGAAAAAATTCACGATATGGTGTTGGCCGACCGAAGATTGAAAGTGCGAGAGATTGTGGAAGCCGTAGGGATCTCGCATGGCTCAGTGGTTTCAATTTTGAACGATCACTTGGGCATGAGAAAGCCTTCCGCAAGATGGGTGCCGCGTTTGCTCACAGTCGACCACAAACGCAATCGTGTAACAACTTCACAGGAAGGTTTGGCGTTGTTTAATCGCAATATGGAGGAGTTTTTGCGCCGTTTTGTAACCGTGGACGAAACATGGATCCATCACAACACACCAGAGAACAAACAACAGTCAAAACAGTGGGTTTCTAAGGGTGAATCGGCGCCAAAGAAGGCCAAGGTGGGTTTGTCAGCCAATAAAGTTATGGCGACTGTTTTTTGGGATGCACGCGGGATAATCCACATTGACTACCTTCAAAAGGGAAGAACAATCAATGGGGAATATTATGCCAACTTATTGGACCGATTCAATGACGATTTGAAAAAAACCCGACCTCATTTGTCCAAGAAAAAAGTTCTTTTCCACCAAGACAATGCAAGGGTGCACACATGTGCAGTTGCCATGGCAAAAATCCATGAATTGGGCTATGAATTGCTCCCTCATCCACCCTATTCTCCAGATTTGGCTCCGAGGGACTACTTCTTGTTCCCAAACCTGAAGAAATGGCTTGGTGGAAAAAGATTTGACTCCAATGATGAAGTCATCTCGCAAACAAAGGCCTATTTTGAGGACCTCGACAAATCATTTTTTTTGGAAGGGATAAAAAATTGGAGAAGCGTTGGACAAAGTGTATAGAGCTCAAGGGAGACTACGTTGAAAAATAAAATTATTTTTTTATCAAAAAATCTGTTTAGTTAAATTCGTTAAGAGATGAGTGAAGAAACCGATAGTTTTATTTCGGATTGCTCGGAGCCGGGAAACATCACACCGAATAAGAAAGCCGGCTAACGAAATACAATACCACTTGGGGAAAAGATTATAATTGGCTGTGCAAAGCGGATAGTGAGTATCGAGCTTTTTGTAGACTACTCGTATGTACAAAAGACTTTAGTAGTATGGACTTAATGATGCAATGAAGCATTCAAAAACAAGTACTCATTCAAAGATCGTCAGTTCTCGCGCTGCAAAAAATATATCCAGCTATTTCCAGGCGCTTGGCACATCAATTTTTGCAGCAGAAATTACTTCAGTATACCACACTGTAAAACATTCGTTAAGCTACAATAATATCGATTGTTTCCAAAAATTACTGCCCCTCATGTACGCCGATTCAAAAATAATAAAGAACGTTAAATGTGGTAGGACGAAGAGTGAAGCAATAGTGTATCAAGTTTTGGCTAAAGAAGCCTTGAAAGTAGCAACACAAAGCTTAAGAGAAGATTTATTTTTTTCAATTTCTACAGATGCGAGCAATAAAGGAAACCGAAAAATGTTCCCAATTTGTGTGCAATATTTGTGTTATGAGAACGGCATACGAAACAAATTATTGGATTTTGTGGAAAATAATAAAGAAACGGCCGACCAATTAACAAAATTGATTTTTGAATCATTGGATAAACATAAGCTAAGTTTGTCGAACCTTGGTTCAAATCATTCTGTTTACACAAACCCTATTAACGAAAACGGAAAAATACTGAAAGTCAATTTTTTAATCCATATCTTGCACAACATGAGCAAATTTGCTGTGATAGATTAGAGATCGATGTAGAAACTATCATTTCAAAAATATACGGGCATTTCTCACATTCCGCTAAAACGTCGTGCAGAATTAATTGAAATATTTGAAAGTTAGGAAATGGAGTGGGTTGAATTATTGCGTCACATCAATACAAGATTTTTGTCTCTCTGTCCTGCCGTTGAAAGAATGATCAAGGTCTGGGCTGCCTTGAAAAGTTACTTTAATAAGCCGGTATTATATGCGAAAGCCATGGAAAAATTATATCATTCAGATGAAGAGGAGACAAAAACTCTAGCCTACTTTCGTTAATAATATTATATATAATTTGTTTTGGTACATTAATGAAAGAGCCTCAGGGAAATGATATTGCCATAACAGAAATACATGACTCATTATGTCTCTTCCGCTTAAGGTTGCTTCAAAGGCAACATTTATTGTTTTTTCGGTTTCCTGACAAAACAGACATTAAATAAATTGACTGAATTGGAGAAAACCAACACCATCGAAGACTTCAACAATTTTTACACAAACTGTCAAACACATATCAGCAAACGCCTTGATTCTTCAGATGAAAATATTTACGCTAAACTTGGATTCATAAATCTAAAAAAATGAAATTTGTTTTGAGATGATTGAGAATGCTGTAACCATATTAAATTTGTCAGATGATGTTTCTATGGACAACTTATATGAAGAATATAAATTGTTGAAGTCATTCTTGGATGCAGTAGTAGAAAATCGTAAAGATAGCGCGGAAGAAAAATGGCACCAGCTCTTCAAACAGTTTCCAAAAAATGATTGCAAGAATATGTTTAAGTTTGTTGCTTTCGTATTAAGTGTGCCAATGTCAAACTGCTTTCGCGAACGAGTTTTTTTCCAAATGAATTTCGAATGGTCAGATGTCAGAAACAATTGTTCCGTGAATTTAATAAAAGCTGATCTTGAACTTTCCTGTATACAGAGTTTTTCAACTTCATTTAAAATAAAAATAGAAATTTTAAAAGAAGTTATAACTTTAGATGAATATAAATAATATAAGTTATTCGCACGTAATGTATTACATAATTGTTTTTCTTATAAAAAATATCCATTTGTCTAATCACTTAAATCAAATTTAATAGCACAAAATGTCTATGTCTCATTATTTAAAGCTTAACATAAATCTTAAATAAAATGTCCCGCTTTCCACTTAAAATCCCGTTTTTTTACTTAAAATAATTTCAAAATTCCGATTTGCTCGAAAAAAAATTCTGGCAACGCTGAGCACGTAAATAGCGAGACCGCGATGAGAAAAGAATAGTGGCGCTAGTTCGTAGCCAGGTAGCTTCAGATCAGAGTGGTCTGAGAGGTGAGGGCGGATACCTACCTGTGTTTCAGTGTCAAAAACAGCTTTTCTGAGTTTATTGGTGGACGTACGCAGAAAAGTGATTACTTTTTAGCCCGCGTATGTTTGTAATGTCCACCTTAAATACCCAAATCATTATAAGAAAAAAAAACTAACACAAGAAACAAACACCAACGATGCTAAGCAAGGCTTGGTTGGTTTACCGAATCGCATACACTTAAAATTGCTTTTATATGCATATGTATATATTATAAATATAAGTATTATAATATTGTCAGGTCCTTTTCCGTCTCCAGTTTAACATATTCTGTTTTAGGCTTGGATCTTAGCTTAAAACTCCTTAAGGTCATGCAAAATCAATCTCCCATTTATTTGTTTGAAATACTGCAAGTTGCGCAGTCTAACAAAGGCAAGAAACTCATCATTCCCATATTCACTTATTGCATAGGAGATATCACATTCCTTATGTCTGCAATTCGCGTGAAACGATCTTCCTCACGAATTGCGAACTAGGAATTCGTATATCGTCTTTCAGAAAAGGCTTTTCCGCTATTTTTCAGATAAGAGTATCAGAATGCAGAGACAAGACGTGATATTTTATTCAAAATTGGAATTCACTTTTTTTATCCTGTACCTTGGTCGATTTATTTTTCGTTTTTCACATCTGTAAATTATTTTTGAATTGAACGTTTTAACATCTGGTAAATTTATGCTTCTAAAAGATAATTGTATTATCTTGTAATATTATTGTAAGTCGTAACTCAAATCAAAATAAATTAAACAAAATTAAAAAAAAAAAAATAGATGATTACACCTCTGACCTACAAGAGGGTTTTTAATTTGCTCCAATAAATGTAGTTTCGGCCTCGCTATAGAAGTGTAAGCAAAATCTTCCTATAAATGTAGATTTTCTAAAAGAGCTGCATACGAGTATATAGCTTTCTGGATCGATTTCCTCTGCCTTTGGAGATAAGAATTTGATCTAAGCCAACGTAATCAATGCTTCAAACTGTAGGTAAAAGTAAAAAGAACATATAAAAATCACAAGAAATATAAGAAAGCACCCTGTGCAAAAAAAAAGTTTCGAACATTCAGCCAACGACATCTATTGACAAAACTAATAATATTCGGACCACCTGATCAGGTCATTGACCCGAAGTTCATTTTGCTATAAATAGAAGCAGAATGCAGTTTTTTTTCTTCTTCTCTTTGTTACCGAATAAAGATAACACCGCCTGTCAAAACAAGTGTTTCTTTTTGCGCCCACCTCCACCCTCTTGCCTACAAAACCTATTGGTATGACTAGGTTGAAGTCCATTTTGAGAATGGTTGAGCTTCATGTTCGCAAAAGTGCTTTGCGAATGTGTCCTCTGTCCAAAATGCAATATGCCTACCAACGCAAAAGATCCTGCGAGACTGTCCTCCAAGATCCGGTGGATAAATTGAAGGGCGCATTCGACCAGTAGAAATACGCGGTATTATCACTAGTTTTATGGAGAAGAGAAACGCTGGTAAATTGGACCCTGATTGCAGATGCTGACTACGGCTCAACAGTGCGTATTCGCAAGGTGGTGTTCTGTTTGTACTGCTACTCGTATGGTGCATGTTGGTCGACTCACTGCTTAACGCTCTCAATAGTTCTAGCGCAATGACACTAGACTCTTGTTTCTATGAAAATATGAAAACCTTCTCTGCTCCAGGGATGGTTTCGGCCGGAACCTGACTCAGGAAAGGAATGTAGTGGCGTCTTCCCAGATGGCTTCCAAACCGATCTAAGAAGCGCTGATGTCTTTTTAGAGGACGACAACGCTAGCTTTCGCTCCTCAATAGGAAAACTTGCGTCTGTCTTCCAAATGGAGATAAAACTAATCCTGACGGCAACTAACTACACTCTGAAGAATGTGAGAATAGGTCTAAGCATCTGCGGTTGTAGCGACTCCGTGCGGAGCCCTCTCACGAATTCCAAGCTAGTTCATGAACATATTCTGAATTCAATGAGTCTTCTCTGGGTCCCAATAGGATCATGGGAAATTAAATCGCCGATGAACTTGCTAGGTAAGGCTGAGAAGATAGTTTTTCAGGATTTCAACATGTTTTAGGAGTGCCTGCGTCTTGGGTTAGGGCTTTCAGTGATAGCAGGGTTTCATATGACGGTAACTGCAACTGTGTATGCTGTCAGCAGACCAAACGAATGCATTCCGAGGTCTCTAAGAGGTTAGCAAAGTTTTTGCTCTTCAGTGGTGAAGATTATATATTGCTCACCTGACGTGGTGTGCTAGGTATACACAACATCCTACGACGCTTGCTGTAACAGTAATGTCGAAGCCATGGAGCACTATCTCTGTGAATGTCCGACTTACATATGGTCTCATGAGTCTGCAGGTACTTGGCGCTGATGTAGTGGATGTTGGTATTCTAGGTACAATATCATTGCAGCGCTAACTCATCTTTCAATGAAAGACTAACAAATTCCAGTAAAAGAAACATACAAGAAGTGTAATATAGAATAGGGCTGGGCTAGTTGGACCTCGGGGCAAGTTGGGCCAGGAGAATTACTCAAGAACCGCAAGTATTACACGAACAAGATCAAACACGAATGAAATGTGCACACTAACCAACCCTTGCAAACCGGGCTCAGTTGCATTGTATCAGCAGATGGGGAGCTACTTGCAATTTTTTGTTTTTGAAGTGAAAAAGTACAATTTTTTTATAAATCACGTTATTTTATTTAAGTATTCCGTTTGAAAAATTGAGCTGTTTTGAGTATTTTTTGAATTATGATACAATATGTATGTTCATCAAACTAGATGTGGGGTAAGTTGGGCCAGGTGGACCAGGTGGTACAAACGTAACTTTAATAGTAGCCGTCTCGGCTTCTAGTGTTGCAATCCCAGCTATGTTTATTTTCCTCGAAAAAACTATAAAGACCACTTTATTAACGGAGGTCCACCAGACTGCATTGGAACTGCGAATGCTAGCGGTTGGGCCACCAATGACGAATTTTTTGCTTTCATGGTTCACTTCATACGGCATGTGAAGCCAACTCAAAAATGCTCCGTATTACTAGTCCTAGACAATCATTTCTCTCACCTCTCAATTGAAACGCTAGAAATAGCCAAAGTCAACGGGATTGTCATTCTCTCGTTTCCACCTCATTGCAGCCATAAGCTTCAGCCCCTAGACGTTTCCGTATTTGGACCTTTTAAAAAGCATTTAGCCGGGCACAAGATGGATGGCTACGTAGCAATCCATGGCGGACAGTTACAATATATGACATTCCCCGAATTGTAGCTGAGTCTCTTCCTTTAGCTACATCTCCAATCAATATTATCAATGGATTTAAAAAGCCTGGGATATTTCCATACAACAGGGAGATTTTTACTCCCAGTGAATTCGACCCATCATATGTGACAAATCGTCCAGAAGCAGGTTAGTTAGCTAATCTTTACTGGTTTAAGGAAATCCAATGCTAAGAATAACTTGTATTTTTAGTAGGTTCAGCTGTTCCCAATGAAATTCAGGAATCTATTTCCCAGCAAACTGGGGCTGATATGGTTGATGAGAACGCTGCTAAGAACACAGCACATAACCCTTTGCCATCTACATCTCGAGGATTTCATACTTTTTCGCCAGAAGTAGTTTTGCCGTTTCCAAAAGCTGGGCCAAGGAAGCAAACACTTAACAAAAGAAGGAAGAGACGAGCTGCAAGGATGCCTTGCAAGAGGAACAAAAACAAAGGAAAACGGCCAAAGCTAAAGGTGACCGAAGAGGAAGAAGAACCAGAATGTTATTGTCTAATGTGCATGGAAGCATTCTCTGAAAGTTTTCCGGGCGAGGAGTGGGTACAGTGTCATACTTGCCGAAATTGGGTTCATACGAAGTGCTCACCTGGAATTGGGGCCGTTTTGATTTGCATTAACTGCAATAGCGACTACGATTTCTAATTTATTATTTCTCACTTCTGTAAATACATACCAATTTGTTGTTTTGAATGCTTTATTTAATTGTTATGTTTTGAATAAAAATCTAGATCAATTTTCCACTTTTCAGCCCTTGGTCCAACTTACCCCACGCGCTGCCACTTGGACTTTCTGCATTTGAGACAATATTATACTTCTGCGATTACATATTTTCAATTTTCCAGAATTTAATAAAGAACCCAGATGCCCATACTTTAAATTGATCCTAGCTTTATAGTTTTATTATGATTAGTTTGATATTTATGAGACTTCGAGTGGCCCAACTAGCCCCGGCCTAAATACTTGGTCCGACAGAAAAAATCATTTACGATCTTGATGGTGTTATCCTTGTAATAGGCAACGATAAGAAATTCGCTCTCAATTTTGTTTAGAAAAAAGTGGAGGGAGAGCTTTCTTGTTCTATCATATACATAAAGGCAAAGTCGATGAAAACGCAATATAATTGAACTTAATGACCTCAATGACAATGTTAATGTTAATGACTTAAATGACAGCTATGCAAGAGGCATTGATTTAGAAAAAGCTTTCGATAGCGTTCCAGAGATCTCAAATGGACGATACTAAGGTCTTCAAATGTCCCCAAGACGTATATAAAAATGCTACGCCAAACATACTCGTATGTACATATATACGGTGACGTTAAAAGGGAAGCTAAATGCTGAACAAGAATAACCGGAGATTCCGATGTCAAAGTTGGAGTACACAAGACCGTGTGTTCGTGCAAGTCGGTGCGACATCCCTTCTTTTCGTAGATGATCAGGCTATAATTAGCAATGACGTAAGCTTTTTTAGGTAAAGGCGGTGGATGATAACGAGATACAAATCAGTCGTAGGAGAGACCGGGGTTGGTTGTAACAATTTTTAGAACATTTGCTGCGAGCCTTTATCAGAGGCAGATTATTCAAATGAAAACTGGTCACCGAAAAGATTAATCCTTTGGCTATAATCTGCTTTTAGAATATTAGCAGATCTCCACTGTGAACTCCTAAAAATATGATATTTTATAAAATTTCATAGCTGTTACATTCAACCCCGTCTCTGGGGTTGGTTGTAACACTATCATGGGTAAAAAGTAACAAAAATCCGTTATTTTATTTTTTATTTTATTTATACATATGCACCTTTTATTTAGTAAACAAAACAATAGTGTTGGCAATTGGAAAACGAAAGCAAGTTCAAAATAAACATAAAAGCTAATTTCTACAAATTTAAGAAATAAAAAAATAACAAACAGAATAAACATAAAAAGAGACTTCATACTTTAGAAATTTTCGGAAAGAATAGTCGATTAATCTGAATGACAATTAATGCAAACATAATAAGAAATGTTGCCCTTAGTGTATCTAGTGTGAGGCCACTTCTTACAGGTTATGCACTGAATCCAGTGTCCACCGGGCAAACTTTCTCCGATAGGTTCGCAGCAAATTAAGCAGTGCTCTTCATCTTCTTCATCTGAAGAATCAATCAATATTTTTTTTGTCACTTTTTTTTTGCTTTAACCTTGACAACTTTTTGTTTTTGAAGCTTTTTGGCCTGCTCTTCTGCAAGTGCTTGCTTTTCTGGGCTGTCCGTTAAAATAGCGGTTTTTCTTGGCGCTGCTTGGTAGGGTCGAACACCTTCTGGAGAAAAGGTTAAATTGGTTTGACAGAGTTTTGATGAACCTGGTTCTGATGGCAAGGTGGATCTCAATTCAGAAACACCTGTGGGATGGGAGCTGCCACAAGTGGTTATTGTCTTTCCAGGTCCTATTTTTTCAGTAGTACCAGGTTTAGATAAAGATAGTGGTAGTATGTGAAGTGAAGGTGTCACTCCGGGCTGTAAATCTCCAGAGTTTAGGACTCCTTCATCTAAAGTTAATGAATTAGGGTCAGCTAGTGATCTATCGGTGACAAAAGATGACAAAATATCGAAGTCTTGGAAGATGTCTCTGTTAAAAGGAACAATGCCATTTTTGTTGAATCCATTGGTAATGTTAGCTGGGTTCAGCGCCAGAGGAAGAGCGGCTCTAACTACAGATGGAATATCATATCTGGTCATCGTTTTTCCTGGATTATTACGCAACCAGGCATCTTGTTGATTGGCGCAGTAAGTTTTGAAAGGACCATAAACCCCGACGTCTAAGGGTTGCAGTTTGTGTGAGCAATGTGGTGGAAAAGATAGCATTAAAACACCATTTTTCTTAGCTTTATCAATAACACCTATATCTAAATGGGAGCTATGGTTGTCAAGCAACAAAAGCACCGGCTCCGAAGCAGATGGTTTTACATGCATTATAAAGTGGTCCATATATCTTGTAAACTCCGTACTTGTCATCCAACCGGCAGCATTACCGGCTCTTATGCACTCTGGGGGTCCATCACGAATAAAAAAAATCTTTATATTTAAGGCGAGGAAAGATAAACAAGCAGGGAATCAAGTTTCCAGAACCGCTCACCGCTGCACAGACTGTAACTAATGTGCTTCTTTCACGGATCCAACCTGCTTAGAGCATTTCTTGGCTTTTGTACTGTAGTAACACCCGTTTCATCGCAGTTCCAGGTGCAGGATGGGCACAAACTATGCTTTTGCATTAGCGAAGACAATTCGTCGAAGAAAAGATTTACGTTCGACTGGTTAAAGGACGTAGCTCATGTTTCAACCTGCCCCAGGCACATGTTACTTTTAGCCCCTACATAGAAATTGAACGTTCAGAGCACAATCATAAAAATCCCTGAACTTCTACAGTATCGACAAGTATATTCATGCACAGGTAAGACATGAATGTATACACAAACCAACAACAAAATATCGAGCCTAGAACGTGCACCAAAGAAAACCAAAAAGAACAAAAAAAAAGTTACTTATCCAGTGCTTTTCACAGCTACGCTTACAAGGTCTTCCAACGACTGCCAAACGAAAACTGACTTGCATGTTGCGGTAGCTATGGTCAACGCAAACACTTTTCTCTTTCAGACATTTTTTTTCGTGGCACCTTTTTTCGTGGCTGTTACAACCTGCCCCTGTTACAATCAGCCCCATCCTCCCTAATAACAACGAATATCTATATTGCAGTTTTACTGAAACCCAAGCTCCGGACATCTATTTAAAAGTAATTTGTGCCGAAATGTCAAAAAGTTTAATTCCTAGTCTTTGTCGTTAACCATCAATGAATTTGCGATAAGAATGTCTCACATAGAATTAGCGTGGAGTGGCTTCAATGGAGCGAGGAGGTAGCAGACTTTTGGTATAGAACTTGAACTCAAAGGTTTGGTATACGACTACAGCCTCGCACCCAGCTTTGACATACGCGTTATAAGATGTACACTAATCAGCTGGATTTACCGCGTCGTATGGAAACCCGGTTCAAAATACAATTGTATCTGAAGTTCCAGCTGAGCTTCGAAGAATATGAGATTTTCTATAGCTTTTCTACAAAAATACTCCTCCAAAAAATATAGTACCCAGTTATCCAACCCCCCAAAAGCCAGAACCCTAAATATTGTTTCAACATGTAGATATGTAGGTACATGGGTAGCATAACCAGATTTATGTTTACCAGTTAAAATGTCAAAAGCCAATTATGTAAACATGTAATCAGCCCCTGATATCTGAAGTAAACCACTTAAATGGTTAACAATCAAATTATTATTGGAAATTTAATAGCAAAACCATTATACGGTATAGCAATTAAGTATTATCTATACATAACTAATTTACCTATCCAAATGGGTGTTCAAAATTACATTCCTACCAACGTCAACCAGTAAATAGGCAAACTCAAACGTATTCAACACCTGCACACAAGTACCTATCCACCGCACTCTCTGTCTAACACCAACAACATTGTCATCATTGTTCAAATTCAATTTCCGAGATATTCAATTAAAATCTCAACCCCCTCTGGAATAGGAAAAAAAAAACACAAAAAACAGAATTCCCACCACCCCTAAGAGCTCAAAATATCACACCAACCCATTATACGCCACGATATGCATTTGACGAAAATCAACAGACAAATAGACTCAAATAACAAAAACCATAAACAAATCAACAAAAAACAAATAACAAATTCTCCATCATGGAATTTGTATAAAAATTGTATCTATAAACGAGTAGGTATCCATCTATCTATGGCCAACAGAATGCGTTCAATCTGTGCCATAAAAAGTGCGAAATAATAGTGTTGCTGCTGTTATATAAACTAAACACAAAAAATAAACATCTAAAAAAAGGTACCCCAAACCACTCCAATCACTTGTCATTTGTCAACTGCAAGAATACAAAAATTTAGAAAAAAAAACATTTTACCCAAACGTTACCCCATAGATACACAACACACATCTACTGGCAGACTGAGTCAGCCAAACACCTAAAAAAGCAAAAAATGCAAATTCATTAGAAAAAAAAAGATTTAGAATTGGATAAAGTTTTTCACTCCCAGATATACCGTCAGATTCAATGATATAAATAGGAGCCCCACAATCCCTACATAGTGTGGTAAGAAAACACCAAGTTTCCGTCACAAAGAATAAGCACACCACAAGCACCATACCACTACCAACGGCAGATACTTTTGGCGGAAAATCAAAATGCTAAACCCCCCTCTAGAGTGCGGATAATGGACACATCCAGTGCACATAAAAGCAATTCACACCGAAGAACAATTGTGATTGGTCGCCATCCAAATTGAATCTGAAACTTGGCATTGTATATACTTCGTTCGACTCTGACTGCCAGATAAATAGATATTTGCTACGCTCCGCTCTAATATGAATATGAACGGGAACACTGCGAACAGAGAACGAATACAAAACACTGAAAAACACCACACAGAGAGAACAGTGCAAAAACACAGAGCAGCACAGTGAAAAACAGTGAAAACAGTGAAAAACAGAGAAACACAGGAGGCAAACACACAAGAATTCAGAGAGGAATAAAAGTGAGATAAATAGGAATAAAGAGGAATACAGAAAGGAACACAGGAACACACCCCTTGTCCATTATTTTTTTCTCTTTCAGATGCACGATGTTGGCAGCAAACAATGTGGCAGCCAGCAAGCACACAACAGAAACAATCCACCAAACAGTGGTAGGCCATTTAAGACGGGCATTCATACACTCAGAATCGCTCTCGAATACAAAGCCGAAGAGTACGAAATACTGATTTTCATACCTACCTATTACCTACACAGGGTTAGTTATGCCACCGCTTATGGCCCATGTCGTACGCACACTGTTTCATTTAGACCTGAGCCTGACTGAGACAATCGGCAGTGTGTGTCTCTTTCGTCGGAGGAAACCCAACCTACTTCTTGGAGTATTTGTATCTCTTTCAAGCCGATATCCGACAGGAAAACAGAAAAAGATATATAGATACACTGTGATTCAGTGTTAGTGAGGGTAATAGGAACGGCAAAACCAAAAAAATAAATAAAAAAGAAAGATGAAATATCCATTCATGCCGTGTACACAAGCTGATGGCATTCAGGCAAAACCAGTGATCGTGTCAGAATCAATTATTCCACAGTCAAGTCAGTCACTGAGATACATTTGTCGAGTTCAGTTCTCTGTTTGTTTTCTTGTCTCGTAATTGACCGCATTACAAATAAAAAAAAGGAGAAAAAATACAAAAAAGGAACTTGTGTATAATTACGAGTACGTGTATCTGATATCTAAACCATTCAAACGAGTACATTCCGTGCGTGATGATAAACTGTGTCGAAACCAAATAAACAATCCAAGTGCTTACCGTGTAGTGAAAGATACTTCATACCATTAAACTTTTATACCTACTCCCCCTGCTGTAAGAAAGTAAAAGCCAAAAGTTTTTTTTATCGTAACGTTGTAAAAAAATATACAAAATTTATTTATCGAGAATGGCAACCTTATCGTCGCATCCTCAGTATGGATTTCATCTGTCGAGCGGCGGTATGGATATGCCCACACCCGGTGATTATGCTCCCCAATCGACCCTCAGCCCATCGGACATGGATATTAAGCGAGTGATGCATTTCTCGCAGAGTGGCAGCTTGGCAGCGATATCTGCTGCTATGGGTGGATCACCCGTCGGTGGACATGGTGGAGGCAATGGTGGAAATCCCATCATGGGTACCGCCAGTATGGGCAACCATCCAATGTCACATGCCCAACAGAATCACTCACCGAATTCTAGTGGAGGTAGTGTCGGCGGTGGACATCATCCAACCTCACCCGGACAAGATGGCCATATAAAACGACCAATGAACGCATTCATGGTATGGTCACGACTTCAGCGACGGCAAATCGCCAAAGATAATCCAAAAATGCACAATTCTGAGATATCTAAACGTCTGGGAGCTGAATGGAAGCTATTGGCTGAATCGGAAAAACGTCCATTTATCGATGAGGCAAAACGTTTGCGAGCTTTGCACATGAAGGAACACCCAGACTACAAGTATCGACCCCGTCGCAAGCCAAAAAATCCATTACATGCTGGTCCACAAGGTCTGCAAATGGGTGCCGGCGGTAATGTCAAACAACAAATGAATGGTGGATCACCAGCCTCATATAATCCATTCCATCAGTTACCTCCATATTTTGCCCCATCCCATCATTTGGACCAACCGTATCCAGTGCCCTATTTCGGTGGTTTTGACCCATTGGCTCTGTCAAAACTCCATCAGACACAAGCAGCAGCGGCGGCAGCTGCATCAAATCCAACACATAATCATCTCGAAGCACAGAAAGCTCCTCAACTACCACCTACAACACTAAGTTCATTTTACTCAGGTATCTACAGCGGAATCTCAGCACCCTCCCTATATGCGGCGCATTCCAATGGACTCTACAACACCTCATCCACCTCATCACCTGGATCTAGTCCTGGAACACTTACCCCCAACAACATGGTCGATTCGATGGACAGTGCTCTGAGAAGACCAGTGCCGGTGCTCTATTAAACCAACCACACAATGCACCCTACACCCTCTATCTCATTAGTACAACTTCAGAGGATTCTCATGAAAAACAAAAGAAAGTATTGTTCTTAAACAAAAAATCCGTGATTACTGATTGTGGTTCTAAAAAAATTATTACATAACCATCTCTGACTGTCCGATTGAGGAGAAACATTTTCGAAACAGTATTTTATTTATTTTCACAGAAAGAGAATTGGAATTTTCCACGTTTGTTTCTTTTTTTCTTTTTTTTTTGTTTTGTTAAAAAAATTATGTACGAGTATCTCAAAATCGTTTGTGTAAAATTTTAAGTGATTAGATTTTAAGAAATTCCCTAAATGTACGAATATATGTATGTAGAAAGGACACTGTGTATTTCGCTTTTGTTTTTTACATTCATAGATACAAACATATATTTGCCTCTATTGTTACAGATATTTAAATAATATCCAAAATTTTGTAATAATGTTTGTTTGTTTTTTTTTCCAAAAATTATTGTTTGTTATTTGTGAAAAAAATGGAGATAAAAGGATAATTCCTAAATTGTAATTTCTGTAATCTTATTTTTGAAATGAGGAAAAACAAATTATAAAAAATACACGTTTTACTAAAAATACAAAAATATAAAAACATCTTTGTCAAGAATTGTAAATAAATTAGAGAGTAGAATTGAATTTAGAATTAATTTTAAGTACCTAATAACGGCAGAGATATTTATTAATTATTATAACAAATATTACCTACATTAGATGAAAAAGAAAAAAAACTTAATTATATATAGAGAGATGATGGAAAAAAAACAACTCAACAAAATTGTAAATAAAGTTTTCTTTGTTTTTTATTGATAAAAAAAAAATACAATTTTGGCTCTTATTAATTTGATTGAAAGATGTTTTGTGGGAAGTGCATTTCGAGATTGTTTTCTGGTTTTATCAATGGGTTGCCTGTTCTTATTTCAGACACAACATTTTTACAATAGATATGCTTGTTAGGAAAAAGTAACACAAATAGACGGCATAAAAGGTAGGTCTAATATCTGAAATCAAAGGATGTTAAACCGGCCTTTCGCAGTCGAAACTTGAATAAAAATGCTTTTTTCGGATGCTAAAAGTTTTCAACTTCCGACATGTAAGTAAGTGTCTTATGACAATTTGTTGATTCGTTGAATTCACAGCACCGGAATATGTAAGCGCTCATGCCTTTAAAGTGGAAAAGGTCGATCCAAGGAAAGTTTATTCGACGTCTTAGAGAAATCCTATCAGTGGTGGTCATTGCTTCGGTCAATTAGACTGAAATTAAAAAAGTTCACAAATGAACAACTAGTAAAAGGACTAAATTAATGTCTTTAGAAACTTTTGCAAATATTCCAACTGATCATAATAACTTGTTCAATTCATATGATTGCAAGAAATATTCTCGACCTATAAATGTGGCAGAAATAATTTCAATGCAATTCCAAAATAGAATCATTAAACTACTACAAATATCTGGGTGTTGGCATAGACTAAAGACTACGTTGGAAGGATCATCTTGAAGCCAAGAAACTCCATTTATTGCTAGCTGTGGAAAAAATCTACCATCTAAGATCGTTCTACCCTAAAAATGTCCTTACGATGGCCTACGGTTATTATGGTCTGGCAAACTGTAAGCTACAATATTGAATTACTACTCCTATGATCTATTGATTATATTGATCCCATATGCAGAGTATAAAAACATCTGATTCGAAATTTGTCTAATGGACATTGCTTTACCAAGAGTTTGTCATTGTATCGGGACCTACGTACTAGTGCTCTTGATTTTACCCGGGTAATACCCATCTCAACAATTACCCGGCATCCACGGTACCAAGGTGATGGGAGTAATACCCCAGTTCGCGTGTACCCGGTAATGTCAGCTATCGGGTACCTGACAATATCGGGTAATGGGTCAACTCTAATTTAATAAAGTTGGTAATGTTCACCTTTGGTGAGGATGAGACAACTTGGCTTGCATGAGCTAAAATTAATTCAAAGTTGCCCTGCAAGATGGAATACATCTTATTTAATGTGTGAAAGGCTCTTAGCAAATCGAAGTGTTGTTATTGCGGTTTTGGCATATAGAGGTATTACAACTCCAACATTGGCTCTGAAACTTGAAGTAAGCGAAAGGTAATGGTCACAAACAGAAGCGATGGTTAGAATCTTTCATTCTTTTATTCCAAGTTGCAACAACATTACTTTGCGAAGAAAATATAACAATTTCCATTCTATGGCCGATTATATGTGGACTAATTAATAAACACCTAAATATTGTCAGCTTCATAGGAGTCATGAGAAAAAGCTTGCAGAGCAGGTTCAAAATTGATAGGCAGGAATTCGAAGAAGTTCTCACAGAACATTGTTTCCACGTTTTTGAATCGAAGACATAAAAACTTGGATGTCGTGGTCGAAGAAGTGAGAGAACTTTTTAGAAAATATGTGAGGAACTTGGTAGAAAACTCTGTGTCCATCGAGAAGAGTTGTGAGTTAAAGATGTAGCGCCATGGATTTTTTATTAGAAGCCAAATCAGATGGTGAGGCCATTAATGAGTTCGACATGTATCTGTGTGACCCACAGTTAAACCATAATATTTCTGACCCATTAAAATGGTGGAAAAATAATGCAGAAAAATATCCAAACGTGGCATTTCTGGCCAGCGACATCGGTGTCATGAGAACGTGGTTTCTCCACTGCAGAAAACATTGTATTGGGTTGTATAATGTACATGAAATGTCCGATTCCGATCGGAAATATGAAGTTCTCGAGTAAACAATGGGCCAGAAAGTTAAATTTTGGTTTTTTATAAAATAAAGTGGTACGTTTGCTTGACGGGTGAGAATTGTAGGGTTCGTTATAAGTACCGTTATTTTTTTTCTAGGAATTATTTACCATTCTTTCTAGAATTCCTTTACGAATTTAAAATGGGACATAATGCGTCATTGGCAATGAAAAACATTAATGAAGCATTTGAGGATGTAACGGTAAACAAACGCACTATACCTGGTTGGTTTGGAAAGTTCCGTTCGGAAGATGTCAGTCTCGAAAATGAACCACGTGGGAAGCCGGAAACGTTAGTTAACGACGATGTTTTAACCTTCTGACTGTCAGAGTTTTTTCACCTTGAAACCGTAAGTTGGGGTCATATAGACCCCACAAGCTGACCCATATATTTTACATGCACATGCTAATAAAACAAGAAAATGTAGATATTTTTTATTTAGTATTTTATTGTAAGCTCAAAATAAAGCAGCGAAATTTGTTTTTTTGTTTTTTTTATTTTAAATGTGATTTTCTTCTTCAGAATCTTCATCTTCACTGGCAGATATACACAAACCACATATCATTTTCAAATGTTCCTTGCACGTATATTTTTGGCATGAGGAACATACTGTACTCACTTTATTGTCTTTTGATCGTGTGCAAACTGAGCAACGGGCGCGTTTTAGTTTTCCGTCTACCGGCCCTTGGACTTCCAAAATTGAGAATCCCATGTTTTTTATGGCTTGGGCAGTAGCTCCGTATAAGTATTTCCCACGACCAATTCTTTCTATTATTTGTGGGTGGACCAATTCTTCGCCGAGATTTCGAAGGAAAGTACGACGTTTGTCCGTTTGCAAATTCCAATTCGGAAACATAAAATTATAAAGATTAAATGCCGCAATACATCCAACATCAAGGATGTTGAAAAATAAGGTCATTGGCCAGCGGTTTGTCTTCCTTTTACATGTGTAAGTCTTTATCATTTTATCCATTGGATCGACTCCGCCCTTAGTTTTATTGTAGTCAAGAATAATCACTGGCTTTTGTTTTTGGTCGGGATTGATCTCGGCGGAGTGATGCATGGTGGGCAAAAGAATTACATTTTTGTTCTTCTTAGAAACATAACTGACAAGAGTCTTTGCTTTAGAGAAAACAAATCGAGAACTGAATTCTCCCCGGCCTTTAATATTAATTAACTCAGCTGGAATATCTGCCTTGTTTTTTCGCATAGTTCCCAAAAGTGTGGTGTTTTGAGACAACAATTGTTCAGCGAGCTGAACAGACGTGAAAAAATTATCCATGGTTACGTTCCTTCCTGAAAACAAAACACATTTTCCTTTACATTGAATGTTGCCAGACATTCTGGAAGAATTTACCTTTTGTCAGCCATGGTTGACAAATACGTTGCACTAAATTCAATGCGTAGTCCCGTGCTTTCGATTCATCTGGTTGACGACTAACATAAATCTCTCCGCGCAAGGGATAACTGTTCTGCGAATCACATACCCAGAAAATTTAGATTCCATACTTTGATGGAATGTATTACCGAAATTTTGATCGTGTCGCCACCAGTTGTTCGTCAACTGTTAGGAAAGCAGATGGCTTGTACGCTGTCTTTAGCTGTTCAAGAAACATGCTCCAAACGTCTCGAATGGGAGCCCATTTATCTGTGAGCAGATCGTTCCGAACGAGTTTGAAAATTGTCGAATCGCATGAATCGAAGTAACTGCTATTACCGGAGAAACTATAGCTTTGAAAGCATCGCTTATTGAAGAAACTTCTCTCAGAGTATTAGCAGTAACACATTGCTTTTCTCGAACAATTTGCATTGCGCGTGTTTGGGATTGCGGTAATGGCATCGAAGACCATACGAGCCCGCTCTTTGCAACGCACGTTTCAGCCGTTGTGGGTGGCACTTCTTGCAAACCAATTTCATCATCTTCATCTTCAGTTTCTGATTCAGGAATTTCAATGTCTTCAAAAATGTCGAAATCTGAAAATTCGCCATCGATATCGCCGGCTGCTTCATTTATCGACTCATCGTCACTATCAATCAAATCCATCGCACTCATACTGTATGCAAAGAATACATAGAATGCATAGATGTGTGACAGGTGTATGCATTTTCACATACATATTTACATACATAAAATTGAGAAGAAAAGGTACTCCGCACATTCAAAATGTAAGAGAGTTGCATGGAGTCACTTTGACCCCAAAAAACGGTTTCAAGTTGTTTTTGCTTTCAGGTGAAAAATATATTCTTTCGCAGTGACTTTTTGAGCTCATTTTGGTATTTTTATGTATGGAACGAACAAATTGAAGATGTCAGTGAGAATCAGCCAAAAACACTAATAAATATTTAAAAAAATCAACGTTTTATACGCCTGGGGTCATATAGACCCCAACTTATAGCCACAGGGTTAAGAGCAACGGTGGATGCTAACCCAGCGAAATCGGTGCGGGAGATTGCACAAAGCATGGGAGTATCCCTAATGACAATAAGTCGACACCTTTCTCTGATAGGAAAGGTACAGAAACTCGATAAGTGAGTACCCCATGAACGCTTACATTAAGAAACCAAACTGAACCGTTTTTGCACCGGATAGTTACCTGTGATGAAAAGTGGATACTGTATGATAATTGTAAAAGATCTGGACAGTGGTTGGATGCAGATAAAAAATCAAAACACACCCCAAGCCCGATCTTCACAAAGTTTATGGTGACAATCTGGTGGACCTTGAAAGGACCAATCCGCTTCTCATTTCTTTAACCAGGGGAAACGATAAATGCAGTCAAATATTGTGAGGAAATCGACATAATGCATACGAAATTGGCTGAAAAGCAGCCTGCGTTGGCAAATAGGAATGGTCCGATCCTGTTGCATGACAATGCTAGACCCCATACATTAATCCTCAGTTCCGACCACTAAATATATAAAAGAAATGTGATAAAATTCATTTTTTCAAATAATTTATATAATATATGCTAAACAGATGTTTTCCAAATAGAAAAGTTTACTTACTTTGTAATATAATAGTTTGTCAAGTTTTGATATATGAGAAACATGAGAAATAACGCGGGTAACCGAAATATAAATATAAGTACCCGATATTTTGGTACCCGGGTAATACCCGAAAATATCAAGAGCTCTACTACGTACCCTCCCATCAAGACACCGTATTTAATGTACCTAAGCAAAGCGGTAACATTCCAAGTAGATACGCAAGAATTTATTGATTAAACATTAAATCAGGGATCTGGTCAACGTACTCGCACTAATCAGGAACAGAACTAATCTTAAGAAACATTTATTAATGTCTATTAAGGGCTAACGTTGCAGTTTTATGGCATACTCGTACATACGAGTATACGTTTCTTGGAGTAAATCATACCATAGTTGATTTTTTGAATTATTGTATTTTCTACTTTTTTCAAACCAACTGTATAAATATGTAAATACGTCTAATGCTATATATTTCTAGCGGGTATTGCTTCTAAGCGGCTTGTGGGGTTGGCTTAATTTGCGAACGCTAATGCCATTCCACTTTATTGGATCGCAGTATTAGTGAGGCAAAGATTTTGGTGATATTTTTGCATTTGAGTGATCCAATTAGTTTTAATATAAGCACCCTCTCAAACTTCATCTTCTATTGGTCTTTGGATTGGATTTTCGGAAAACTTTCATTGAACACGGTAGATCCAATTGATTGAATTTTTTCGAAATTTGTTCACTTTCGTTTCTTAAAACGGGAGTTTTCCCGAATGTACCCACTTTTTTTTTTAGATCACGTTTTGTTATATTCGCTGACATTCGGAACATTTTCATTTCCGGCGTTGTTATTTTTTCCTTATACCACCTTGATCAAAAGGTTCCCGGAATAAGCACCATGTGGCGCTCCCACTGTTCCGATTGGAGTTCTGTTTTTTTTTGTTAAGTTGGTAAATCTGTTGTTGACATTCTTTCTCAATCTTAGCATCATAGCTTGATATTTCCAAAAGTTATGTTGCCAAGAGTACATCTATCACTGTGTGTGTTGGCGTTTTTTTACAATTTTAGAAATGGATTTCAATTTGCAACAACGAACTTGTTTTAAATTTGGCGTAAAAAACTGATTTAATGGTGCGCGAACGTTAGAAATGTTGGAAAAGTGTTTCGGCAACGATTTTCTAAAGAAAACGGTCGTTTACCAGTGGCACGAGCGGTTCAAAAGTTGTCGTGAGTCAATCGCAGATGATGAACGCAGTGGCAGACTACCGACATCGAAAACCGACGAACACATTGATGGAGTAAAAGAAATGTTGGTCAATATCCGCAAATTGACCATCAGAGAGATAGCGAAGGACTTTAACATTGCCTATGGATCCATCCAAAATATTTTGGTAAATGATTGGGGTTTCCGTCGTGTAGTAGCAAAGTTGGTGCCAAAAGACCTCAATTTCATGCAAAAAAGAGACCGTGTTGACGTCGCAAAAGAGATTATTTGCGAGACTGAATCTGGGATCGATTCATCAAAAGGATCATTACTGGAGACGAGACATGGGTTTATGAGTACGACACGCAATCCAGACATCAGGCAAGTGAATGGCGTTCACCAAATGAGCAGAGACCAAAAAAACCACGTCGTTTTCAGTCAAAAAAGAAGGCAATGCTCACGGTTTTCATGGATTACAACGGCGTTGTGCATCATGCATTTTGCCAGAAGGCCAGACAGTAAACAAAGAGTATTATTTGGGCGTTATGAGACGTTTGCATGAAGCAATTCGCCGAAAGAGACCAGAATTGTGGGCAGAAAACTCGTGGATTTTACACCATGATAACGTACCTTCGCACAGTGCCATCATTATTTGTAATTTTAACCCAAGAGGAAGTAATAGAAAAATCGCAGGAAGCACTGATGGACATACCGAAAACCGAATATGAAAAATGTTTCGAGGATTGGATCAAGCGCTGGCATAGATGTGTTGCAGTCGATGGGGATTACTTTGAAGGGGACAATATAGATTTAGATGAATAAACTTCTATTTTTAATTTTCTGGGAACTTGTTGTCAAGGTGGTATCTCATTTCTCATATCTCGTACATCGAAGAATTACTGCCTTATGTAATAAACTTTTAAGTTTAAGTGGCATTTTTCTTGCCGCAGAGATTCCTTTGAAATAGATATTTTTTTTTTGTGTGGGTAGGTGAGAAATCTTCATAGACACTATAAGCTCAGTGCTTATAGTAGTGTGAGATTCTCACTCAATAAAAAACACCTCCCTTATACAGACTACGACTGAGTTCACACACTCAACAATCAGTTCTTCTTTCGCGTTTCATTTTGCTTTAATAAGATATTTTACAGGCGACTTTCCATTGTTTCGTACGTACTTTAAAATTAAGCGCTGCTTATCACTGCGCTAGATCGAGAGGCTTAGTCCTTTTCAGACGGCGCAATAAATTATGACTACGTATGTCCTTGTAGTCGATTTTTGTGTTTTCGCGCAAACATTTTAATTTCGTTCTGAACGTTTTCGACTCCTAGGTCTCTGTGGATATCATCGTTTCTAATGTACCCAATACCACGGTGCATTAACAAACCTTCGGAGAACTTTGTTTTGGAATGTCTGTAAGACATTAACGTTACTAATTTTGGTACAACCCCAAAGCTGTATACCATATGTCCAGACCGGTTTTAGTACTTGCTTGTATAGCAGCAAGTTGTTTTCTAAACTGAGCTTGAAATATTTTCCAAGAAGCCAATACATGTCTCTATACTTAATCTCAAGCTCTTCACGTTTTTTCTTAACGTGTGCTCTCCATTTAAGTTTAGCGTCGAGTGTCATACCAAGATATTTGTACTGCGTTGATAAACATAGGTAGATTGTCAATTTTCTTGAGAGTGAAGTTCACATGGACACACTTGTTTTCATTAAGCGCGATTCGCCAAGTCTTTGTCCAATTGTTAATCCGTGTAAGGGCGCGTTGTAACTTAGCAGTTGCTTCTTCGACGATTTTAACTGTTGCCAAGATGGCAGTGTCATCAGCAAATGTGGCTAGCACAGTATCGTCCGTTTGCGGTATGTCGCTGATAAAAAGCAAATATAGCAGAGGGCCAAGTACACTTCCTTGCAGCTCCCCCGCCTTTATTGTCTTAAACTTGGAATATTCGTTTCCGTTTCTGACACGGAAGGGTCGGCCATCTAGGTATGAACTTAAAATATGAGACAATTTCTCGGGTAGGACTTGTCGAAGTTATATTTCGTGCCCTCGTGCCATACCTTATCAAAAGCTTGCGAAACGTCAAGGAATGCGCTTGAACAGACTAACTTACTCGATTGTTCGTTCAATTACATCGGTTATTCTATGCACTTGGTCAATAGTAGATTCTAAAGCAAAATTGATGATCGGGTAAGAGGCGATTTGTGTTTGAATCGCACCATTAATCGGCCTATATCCCATAAAGCCTCATTAACCGGCATGGATTTTTTGCGCTTTCGACGTCTTTGCCTTTATATAGGGGAACAAAAAAGTTCTCCATCAATTGTTTAAGTATCCGATGTTTTCTTAGGACTTTATTAAATACAATCGCAAGCCATTTAAAACAAAGATTTCAGACTTTTGCCAGTCAATGTTTAATGCATTTTACGACTTAAACTTGTGTAAAATCTTGAAAATTTGAAGTCAGTAAAGGCAATTTATCTATTGAAACTTTCTCTGATTCCCATTCGCCTTCAATATACGAGGGTGGCCCAATAAATCGATCAAAAATATCTTTTCGGCAAAAAACACGTTTTTTTTTTCAATATACTAGTAAATAGGCTTCCTTGAGCTAAATACACTTCGTCCGATATGTTTCCATTTTTTTTTGGTCCCTTTCAAAGGGGGATGAGATCGGGTCCTCAAAGTAGGCTGCTGACTTCATCGTAATTTTTCAGGTTTGGAAACAAAGTAATCAATCCGAAAAAAATGATGAGTGAGCAATTCGTAGCCCAAATCATGAAATTTAGCCATGGCGACTACGCACTTGATGATAGAGCTCTTTCTTCTTGGTCAAATGTCTGCCTTTGATTGCGTTTTCTTTGGATGCAGCGTGCATCATAAAAAAACTGTCGCCATTAGTTGTCCCATGCACCTTGAGAAACCCACTGTTTCGACTGATGCGTGGTTTCCGCAGTGTTCTGATGGATCCACGTTTTGCCCACGGTCAATGAAACGGTATAAAAACTCACCCGGATTGCGGGTGTACAAAGCCAAACACTCCTTCGAAGTTGTCACACGAAATTAATTTTTTCCATTTTCGTCGAAATTTGGTAAACCTCATGAATGGGATTTAGAATTCATTATCTCAAACTTTCAGAAACTCCTTCATCTGTATGAACTGCAGAAGCATCAGGCTCCTCAATGAAAGTATCAGATCGCGTCTTTATACCGAAACTTTTAATAGAATTTTCACACCTCCGCAAGTTTCGGGTAAATAAGTTTAAGAAGCATCTCCTCATTCTTAAATGTAATGCCGCTCATGACAGAATCAACATATAAAGACGTTTCTGCTTATAGAAATGAATAGTATCTATTAGCGTTGGACTGAGTGCTGTAAACAAAAGGGGAACACTCAAAAGTACAATTCGGGCAGAACATCTCAATCGACTACAACAATTACAAGTTAAAGTTGCTAAGTGACTGTTATTATTAGTATTATTATTATAATACTTATAAAAGCGAATAAAAATCCTAGTAATTTCTGCTTAAAAAATGGTAGCTGTAGGGTAACGTAGCACTATTCCGAAGAATAAGTGGATAAGGTACCCTTAAAATTTTTGCACACAGCGCGTGTGAAGGAAAGGAAGAGAGATGTACGTTCGTTTTGAATGCTTAAAAGTTATAATGGTCAGGAAATTAAGAGCTTGATATTTCTTATAAGACCTTAATCATCACAGTACTACTGTAAGGGGGGGATTTAATGACGAACTGTATGGCATCGACCTAGTTAAAAATTGTCCACATTGTGCACTGCATATTAAGACCGGGTAGGACGGATGGATATAAACACGGCGATCTAGATAGTCTTTGATTGAAGCTCAGTTTGTCAATACAGACACTTCACATTCGATTAGGAACATCACTAGAAAAAGAGCTCAATAAAAATGCGGCAATTTAAACGGACGATCAATCACCGGGGTGATTCTAAAGCCTTGGTACTTGAGCGCAGTTTCTTTCCCGGATTTTTCAATACGGCACAAAGATTCAGTGACTAAGCGGGAAAATATTCTATAAGTTGTTGGTAAGCAATGTAGAAAAAGTTATAATGACCTTAACCTTGGTAAACATTGTGTTAGTAGTCCTCTTTCCATCAACTGAACTAAACATTGAGATGACAGCTTGTTTCATTTAAGTTATCTTACCTTTTTTGCAATGCGTATATACGAGGGGTGTTCAATATATTCTCGGTATCGATATGAAGGAAAATGCGAATTCAATTTAAATTGTTTTTATTTTTCAATATAATCTCCCCTAAAATCAATGCATTTGTTACATCTTGAGATAAGCTTTTTTAAACCCTCAAAAAAAATAAATTTCCTCTTTCTCTGCAAAATACCCATTTATTGCCGACTTGAGTTCTTCATCATCCAAAAATCTTTTTCCACGAAGACATTTTTTCAAATCCGGAAACAGGAAATAATCACTAGGGGCAAGGTCTGGACTATAGGGTGGGTGTTGGATTTCTTCGAAACCACAATCTCACGCAGCAGCCTTGGAAACTCGCGCCGTGTGAACAGGAGCGTTGTCATGAAGAAGCAACACACCCGCTGCGAGTTTACCCCGTCTTTTCTTTTTAATTTCCTCCCGCAAATTATGCAAAGTGGAAGCGTAGGATGTGGCGTTGATGGTTTCACCTTTTTTTTTGTACTCAATGAGTAAGATTCCCTTTGAGTCCCAAAAAACTGTGGCCATGAGCTTCCCGGCAGACGGAGTGACTTTGAACTTCTTCGGGGGGTCTGTTCCTTTTTTATGCCACTGCATGGACTCTTGTTTGCTTTCAGGGTCATAGTGGTGGACCCATGTTTCGTCCCCAGTAACAATTCGATCCATAACACCGTCCGCGTTCTCACTACACATCTCCAAAAGCTCTCTACAGCATGCGATTCTCACTTTTTTCTGAGGCGCTGTGAGCATTCGTGGCACCCACCTTGCACTGACCTTTGAAAGGTTAAGATGGTCATGAAGAATGGTGTGAATGGTACCAATTGAAAGCTTGGTGATCTCTGCCATCATTTTCACCTTTATTCGGGCATCCTCAAGAACAAGTTTTTCGACTTCTTTGATGCTTTCTCCCGTACAAGCAGTAGCCGGGGCGCCGGAGCGAGGGTCGTCTTCAATGCTCTCTCTGCCTCTCTTGAACTCACTTGACCACTTTTGCACAGTTGATAATGAAGGTGCGGAACCCTGGTAAACAGCCACCATCTCTTCATGAATAGTTTTTTGACTTTTTCCTTGCTTAGTGAGAAATTTAATTACAGCGCGATGCTCAATTTTCACCATCGTCGTCTCAGTTGCCATTATGATTCTGTTTAACTAGAGATAAAACGCGAATTAATAATCACATTTATATGAAATTTTACATGAATGCACTAAAATAACAGTATTACTTGATAAATTGGTGGCCTGCGTGCAAACCGGAGTTTCTAAATAGATCCTGCATATAGATGCCAGCGGGAGTAACATAATTTTCGTGACATATGAAATTAGGCTGCTCACTAACAAAATATTTAAATATTTCAAACTCTGGGATAAATAATTGGAAATGAAACACTTGTTATAGATTTGCAATGTAGATTCGTCTCTGGCGAAGTCGCATTGGGTAATGTAAACCATTCCTTCAATAAGCCCTCTGTGCTTCTATTCCGCAAGGAATTAAAAAATCTTATTAATCGGCATGTACTCGTATATTCATTCTACATGGAAGGGCTGGTCTGGTTGTATTTCTTAAATTTCGTCGTTGTATCACCAAGTTAGTTTCTTTGAAGGTGGGGTCAGCGGTTTGAAACACCAAAACAAAGGTTGGCACTGTTTATGCCTTATATCTCAAAATTGTTCCAAATACCTTGCATGCTAAGATTTTTCACATGATTCATGTTGATGTCATTGCTGCAAAATTATCTGTCAGAGCTGTTCTAATATTTCAACTCTTTTGAAATTGTATGGCTTCTATGACCATCAGCGTGATGTTGGCAAATTTCCGCGACACTTTCAGAATAAAACATTTTTCTTTTCTTTCGATTTCTAAATTTAGGTAATGAGTTACTCGTATGTTGTTGACCTTACACCACTTGATTCCGTTATTTTATCGAAGTGTAAAATCGTTCTCTTCGCAAATTCTGGATCGCTATCCCTTGTGGAATAGAAAATGCTCTGCCGTGTGACGACGTGTAATTATATATACTTGCAGAAAACATATGGTAGAATGTGAAAATATGAAAAGTACATGACTTTACTTTTGCCCCACCAAATAGGCAAGCAGACTTCAAGAGGACTATTGACCATTGACTCATTTGCGGTATTTAAATGGCGGAGAAAGCACTGCAAACATATTCTGTCAAATGTTTCCGTCTGAAGCAACCATCAATCGTGCGTCCTGAAGAATTTCCTTATATTATGTATACATTATAGGGCTTTTACAATAGAAATAGTACCATTAATGTAAGAAAAAACAATTCTAACGTTAGGCTACTGACAGATAAATGAAAAAAAAATGTATAGTTTTCTAGTTAATTATAATGAACTGCAGCTGAAATGTGAAAACTACGATGTTTATAACATTTCTTGGGGGTTAAATAAAATAGCAATCAGATAATAGACAAAACAGTAGTTTAATCATTGGTGGTTCGATGGAGACTGTGACATGTTATACATTTGATGTATCGCAACAGATTTTCAATGCTCCGAGATGTTTTCCATAAGGTTCTACGTTGTATTAAAAAAGTTTGCTAATAGTGTGACTGAGGTCTGGCCTCGTTGAAACCGACAAATACGTAATAGGGCCCACTATCGATTAGCAGTAGCTGGGATCTTCTTTCTGGCACGTTTCATTTTTGCACTTCATTAATTTCATTCCTGGGTCAAGTGGAGTGAGACAAGGTTTGCATGCCTCCATCGGGTAACGACACAAGTTTCCGTATTGCTAGACTGGACCTTTGTCTAAGCAATCAAACGAATCCTAAATTGTTACCTTTATATCATTTGCTCAAGATTCCGATGAGCAAGTAATAAAAAAATCGTCGACGTACACCGCCTCAATGTTTAATTCAGCATCCACCCAGTAGCCCCGGTTACACCATATAAATCCAATTTACTGCAATACCTCGCTAAATTTTTTATTCCACTCTCTTCCTGCCTGTTTTAACCCATAGAGAGACTTCCTCAGCTTACAAACTTTCTCTGGATTATCTTTGTCCACAAAGCCTTCGGGTTGGGTCATATAGACATCTTCGCCTAATTCGCCATTTAGGTATGCCGATGAAATATAAAGGTGATGTACAAGAAGTTCACACTGCACCGCAATAGTTAAAACTAACTGTATGTTCGAGTAACAGAAATTTATCAAATTATCAAGTCTACATTTGTATCTCTCTATCGATCCGTCCGGTTGCCGGTCCGGTTTTGAGGCTGAAAACCCACTTACATCCAATTATTTGATTATTTAGTAGTGAATCCACGAATCCCAGGTGTCATTTTTAACAAGTGCGTCGTATTCCAATTGCATGTCACAATTCCATTCAACGGCGTCACAGTTTTCTTGCCCCAATGGTGCTGACGATAATTCTCCCATCGCTCTGACCTTTTCGATCATATTATACTGCTGGTCTACCAGGCTTTCCCGTATGCATTATTTTCGGACATCCTGTTCCAACAACTTTTTCTTGGCCAATTCGGTGAGTCACCTATTTTGAATAGTCTGCGGCATCTTCATCGTCATTTGCTTCATCTTGTTGCATTTTGGTTTTAGCAACTTTATCATCTTCTACAAGTGGAAAATATTTTATATAAATAAAACCGTTTGTTGTTTACAAACTCTCCGTCCCATTCGGATTCCCATCCGTGGAGAGCGAATATCGAAACCAAACACACCTCAGTTTCAAACCATTATAGAAAACCAATTTTCCTTTCACATCCTTCTACCTTTCCCCCCGCGCCCTGGCAACAGTAAAAGGGTATCAACCCCTTAGGCGCGCGTAAATTATATAAAAAAAAAAGACATTCAGGGTAATCGAGTTTGCCGCATCTCGATATTCACATTGGGACTTGGAAAACTCCTGATCAATCAACTATCAACCAGATTGATCACATTGCGATCGTCGCAAAGCACTCCTCCAGTATTATGGATGTCCGAACGTTCTGAGGGGCCGTCATCGACTCGGGCCATTACCTTGTTGTAGCCAATGTACGGTTGCGGATATCCCGAGTATCGCAAAGGCAGGCTAATACTGTGAGGAAATTCGACGTCGGACGGCTACAATTGCAAGATATCGCAAAATCTTTTTCCGATCGAGTCTCCCTTAATCTCTTAAGAGGTCCTAAGTATCGAAGACCAGTGGCAACATTGCTAAAAAGCCATCAGAGATGCCATCTGATGTAATGGGTTTCATACGGGTACCGGATTCTCAGGAGGAAAAAGAAGGAGCATGGGAAGCGCGCGGTCGAGCAAATTGAGAGATACTACTCCGGGAATGAGATCCATCTCATATTCTTACCATCGCCTACAAGATCCTATCTGCCGTATTGTGTGAACGCCTGAAAGAAACCCTATGTCAACAACCTGATTGGTTCATATCAGTGTGGCTTCAGGACAGAAAAGTTCACCATTGACGAAATCTTGGAAAAATCCCATAAGCTCAAAATCGATACACATCACCTATAGAGAAGGGCAGGAGAATGCACGCTGCTCCACCAAGGTCCATAAAGGACACACCGAGACCCCTGACATCAAAAAACGATTTAGACAAGGCGATGCGCTGTCATGGGATTTGTTTAACATCATTCTTGAAAGAATAGTGCAAGGCTCACGCGCCAACACAAAAGGTACAATCTTTCAAAATCCTCCAGTTACTTGCATACGCCGATGATATTGACAAAAATCGGAAAAAAGCAGCGTGATGTGTTTAACGGTCAACGAGGTCAAGACACGAAGTATATGCTGTCAACCAGAAAGGACACCCACACCGACGTCTCGGACAGAACTTCACCTTGACAGTTATTGCTTTGAGGTACTCGTAGTTCAGGACTTTGCCTACCTAGGATCCGCTAACAATTCAGACAACGACACCAGCACTTCTTTAACAATTGACTATCAAAGCCCTCTGTCGAACAACAAAAAGTGACCCTATATCAGACCTTAATAACCCCAGTCCTGCTCTATGGCGCAGAGGCATGGACTTTATCAAAAATGGATGAGGATACTTTGGCTCGTTGGGTGATTTTCAGTCCCCTCCGCATAGACGGTAAGTGGAGGAGGAGATATAACGACAACAGCAACATTGACTTAGCCGGAAGGGTGAAGGTCCTACGACTGAGATGGATGGGTTATGTAGAGAAGATGAACATAAATGCTGCTGTCCGAAATGTCTTCGAATCCGCCACTGAGGTACAGTGCAGTAGAGGAAGACCACGACTCAGGTGGCGCACGTAAGTAATGGGTGACCAGATAGTTATGATAGTTATTCTAATTGTTATGTTTCAGCAGCTGTCAAAGATACCAATGACATCCATCTGTCAAAATATTCAATAAGGTTTGCCATTTCATCATGCATCGTCTTACGCTTGCCGAACGTGCGGGAATTATTAAAAAATGTTATGGAAATGCCGGCTCAGTTGTAAATATTCATCTTGTTCATATTGTTCATCACACCGTGAAAAATTTTGAGCGTGAGTACACTCTTTTGGATCATAAGCCATAAAACAGACAGATATTGGTGCGAAATAAAGAAAACATAGCCGCCTTAGCAGCCAGTATCGAAAAAGACCCGGAAATGTCGATCCGGCGCCAATCAGTTGAATTGGGCATCGCCAGAGAGTCAACCCGGCTTGAAACTGGATGATCGGAGACAGCGCCGTGGGTTCGCTAATTGGGCACTGGAAATGTTGGAAATCATTTTCTCGGAGGAGGCCCATTTTTGACTTAGCGTTTATGTCAACAAATAGAATTGCCATTATTGGAGCAAATACAATCCACAAGTGTTCGGCCAAGCAACAATTATTGCATGGCGGCATCATCGGACGTTATTTCATTCGAAATGAGGAAGTAGACACCGTTACCATCAATTGTATTAGGTATAGAGCGATGTTAACCGACTTTCTGTGGTCCGAGCTCGACAACATCGATTTATCCGCGCTTTGGTTCCAACAAGACGGCGCTACATGCTACACAAGCGATGCAACGTTCGAAGTTGTGAATGAAAAATTTGGCGAGTGGGTGATCTCACCGCGAGAGTTCATCAACTGGCCGCCGCGATCATGCGAATTGACACCACTCATTTTTTTCTCTGCGGCTACGTCAAGCCAACCACTTTGGACGAGTTCGAGGCCAACATTGGACACCCTATTGTCGGAATAACGCCGCACATACTGGACTGAGTCATTAAAAATTGGACCGACCTGATTCTTATCTAAACACCCTTTAGAAGGGGACCTCGGCTAACTTAGTGTGCGAAAATGCAGGCAGCTAGCTAAAGATTAGAAACATCATGGATTTATAAATCTGCTAGCAAAGATATCTTTCAAACCGTGTTGTCATTTTATGTTCAGTATTTTTTACAAATCCTCTTGAATAGACTCAACGAAGCTTCTGTATCATTCCAACTTCTTCTGAAACGTATATAGAATTGCGTCATCATTCATAAAATATGGATAACATTAATCCTTTGGTTCCAGCAAGATGTCGTTAAGTCGCATACTGCCCATAAAACCATTGATGTATTGAGGACTCGATTTAATGACCAGAATTTGGCCACTTAGATCGTGCGATTTTACGCCACTCGATTACTCCAGGTAGGGCTATCTAAATTTGTTGGTGTAAACTGATAAATCGCGACAAGGCCTCGAATGCTCTTAAGATCATTCTGTACTGACAGGATGACAGCTTGAGGAAGTCATATGCCTGAAGTTGTGTTCAAAACATAATGCCTTAAATTATTCTTCATAATGATTAAGGATCCTTGATTCAACCTCGATTCCTGTATATATTATTCTACTTATAATCTAGGCGTTCTTATATATGATAATACGACTTACTGGCAAGAGCATAGTCAGCGCCGTAATGCAAAAAGAGCCTAACAGCAATCTGGCTAACTATAGCTAGTGAAATCAGAAGCAAATGGACAATGTACTTTTCGACGCATGATATTAGGATGCTAAAATATTCAAAAGGAAACCAGGACTACGACCCTTTTGGGAAGATTCTCTATTAACATGCTGTATCAGGTATTTCAATGGAGGTTTACCTATGTAGATAGCTAATATACAGAGCTTCTAAGTATTTTCAAGTAGCAGACATTAAATGTTCTGCTTGAACAAAAAGTTTGGGGCGTATGCCATTAAGTAGTTGGGACATACAGCCGATATTGTGACAAGGTACGAGAAATGTCGATAAAACTTTCACGGTGATTAGAGAGCAGGCCAGTTGGAGTGCAACAAAATATTAATGTTTCAAACTTCTGTCGATCAGAAGTCATACCGCAGTATACATCATTGAATTTTACTATTTTTTGATTGCAAAATTTAAAAAAAACTTGATTTCTCAAATGAAAAAATTTTGATTTCTCAAAAAAATGCGCAGTTTTTACTCCTTCGCATCTTAGGCTTTGCGGTAGTTTCGATTTTATTGTAATGCTTACCACCCCTGCAAGATTTTCCATATTGTAGCTTTGATTTTAATAAACCTGCATAGACTAATTTTAAAGTAGGTAAAGTTAATTTACAACACGATTTAAATATTGCTTTAAATAAATATTTAAATATCTCTTCAACTGTGTTTATGATCTAATATTATACCTAAATATTTGAAATTAGCAATTTCGACCACCTTAAAAGACTTATTACTACAATTCACACTGTTGTTGAATGTTACATAATTATGCCTGCTTGCAGCTAAACTAGCTAAACGCAAGCAACTCGGTGAATGATAATTTAAAGGAAGCTCATCGTATTTTGCACCCATAACATTAGATATGATGAAATTGTTTTATCACTGATTACTAGTTCATACTCGTACATCCACAAGTAGATCAGGATAAGTCTTTTTGGAATAGCAAATAGGGGGACCGTCAGCAAATGCTGTGATTTTACCTTTAAAAGGTTGTACAAATAGCGAATTCACATACCACCTTGATCAAAAATTTATTCCCGGAATTTATTCAGAAAATTAAAAATAGAAGTTTATTCATCTAAATCTATATTGTCCCCTTCAAAGTAATCCCCATCGACTGCAACACACATACCGACAGAGCTCGACACGCTTTTTCGACTTCTGAGGCTGGAATCGGGGGAGAATTATTTTATAATCGGCGGGGATTTCAACGCTAGACATAGAGATTGGGGAAATAATTTGCCAAATACTAGAGGGAACCTACTCCTCGATTGGTGGGGTCAGCACGATGTCATGTAACTAAAATAATTATTCGCGAAGAGAATGAAAAAAAACACAGGATACAATTTGGTTAAATCAGAAGAGAACTTTTATTTTTCACTGAAACTTACTAACTAACTCGAGTGACCATTTGTCACTCCCTTATATCAAATCTTAACTTGCTACATCAGCTATATTCACCATTGCGCGTGTAGACTTGTGCGATACTTGACACCTTGTTTGCAACATTGTTGTCGCACCTTATGTTGCTGTGATCGCGAAAAAGTGTGGGAAAAAGTTAAGTTACTTTGAAATATAAAAAATTGAAGCGGCTTTAGATTTCATGGGGTACATAACCTCTCCCCCGTTAGATTGAGAATTCTCCTGAATTTTGAAGTTTTTAGGAATTTGATTCTTAATTCTGAATTTCAGATTTCTGTTTTTTCTAGTAAGCGTTATTATTGAGATAGTTATTACGATAATGATGATGAATATAGTTGAGTTAGCAATATAATTTACATTTCTATGAAATCTTAACAATCTTATGCTTTCTAAGTTTACAAAATCTTTTAATATAATTTCCTTAAAACTAAGATTTTTCGTAAAATTGACTTTTATCTCATCTTTGTAAAAGAATCTATCGACAAATTGAATATTTTTATTTCCAAAGGTTTGATTTAATATATTTATTGAACAATTATTAATAACAATCAAATAATTTCCATCTAATTTTACTTTTCGGTCGTCACAATAGTTAAACAATTCTTCATTATTCATATTTTTACAGATTACAGTGTATTCATCTAATGCTCTAATCTCAGTTAATTTATTTTCTTTAAATTCACAATTTTGGTTTATAATACAATTATTGATTGGTAGTAAGTCCTTTTCATATAAAATTTTGCTATCATATTTATATTTTGTTTGATTTATTTCTATAATATATTGATCTTCAATTACAATTTCTTGCTTTAATTTAGTAGGTAACGCCGTGATTAGTTTAACGTCTACTTGCTTGTAGGTGTGTGGTACTTTGATTGCAATAATCAGTCTGCCTAAGTCGTATTTCAATAGACCTATTTTAATGTTTTTTAGCTTATACAAATCTAATCCTGTATTAGTAATTTCTGCTGAGGTCATCATACTTGGATGGACTAGGCCTTGTTTGACTAATGCTATGCTATCTATTATCTGATTAAGCTTGTCTTCTAAAATTCTTAATTTTAATATCTGATCTATTTTCAGTTGCTGGCGAATGATTCGTTTTTCGTTTCCTGTCAGTTCTTCGTATGTTTGTGTCAGTTGTTTTCTGTCAGTTTCTATAATGGTCTTCAGATCTGTAATCGTGTCGTTGAAATGGGAGTTTATTTCTATTTGCTTGTTAAGGTTAAAGACTGCGTTACTGTCGTTTTCTTCTATGTTCTTGATATGATCTGTTATTTCCTGCCTATCATTGTCGTCCATGGTTCCGAATAGCCATTTTTGTGCTGATCCGATCATGTTTACAAGTCCTCTTCTGTGTCTGGTCCTTTCCGGCTCTATTGCTGTTATTTTGGCTTCAATGTTAGCTACAAGTTTTTTGATTGTCCTGTCATCTGTTATTTGTGAACTTATTGCACTCTCTTTTATTAAGTTAAAAGTCTGTCTAAGTTCATTGATATTGATAATGTGTAGTACTGTTTTTGTGTCCTTAACTATTTCGGTCTGTCCCATGTTGATGACTGTATAACCATTGTTAGTTGTCAGTGGTGTTATTTGTAACATTGCTGTTGTTTGATGCGATGCTAACAAGATCAGTATTAGATGTGTGAATATCATTACCTGCAAATATACGTGGTCTTTTAATATTTGTTGGGTGTTCGCCTTCTGCTTTCTTTATCCTATATCTGGGTTCGTTTTTATAATAATTTCTTTTGTAGTTTTTAACTGGAATAATTTGTCTCTTTTCTTCATAATCTTCCCTATTTTGATTTAGTTTTTCTGTTCGTTTCTCTTTTTGTTTCTTTATATCATTAACTAAACTAGCGAGATCAGTGAACATTGCTTCCTCTGGAGTCATTTTAATCGTTGAATGATACCTATTATTGTATTTTTTAACTGCCCTATGCATCTTTTGTGTGAGTGTTAAATCTAATTTGTTCATGACTACTAAGATTTCTTGTAGTGTGGAATGGAACCTTTCTATGTCGCTGTTTCCAGTATGGGTGTTTGGTTTGGTAAGGTGAAGCTCTACTTCCTGCTCTATACAGAATTCTTTTACCTGTTCTGATTTAAATTCATTATCTGTTATTATTTTAGTTGGCTTACCGAATTTGGAAAAATGTTCTTCTATTGTCTCTATTTTATATACCCAGTTCCTATTTGGTAATGAGTAAACATATGCTTTTTTCGTTAGTTTATCAATCATTGTTAGAAATGGATGTTTTTGAAAATAAAATACATCCATGTGGATAATTTCGTTCGGCCTGGTTGGGGTTTCACTAATTACATATTTGGGCTTTATGGGTTTTCGTTCATATTTCGTTTCTAAGCAAGTTTTGCAGTTATTTATTACCTTAGTAATTTCTTTAATTAATTTGGGATAATAGATCTTATTTTTCAGACTGTGGTAGGTTTCCACTATTCCGCTATGAGCACTTTCCTGGGTGTGATATAAGGATATTTGCTTGTGGGTTTCTTCCAATGTTTTAAGATCTCTTGCTCTTTGTGTGGCTTTTATGAATTTGATTTGTTTATCGTGTCCAAAAAGTTCTATTAATAGCTGCTGGATTTTATTGAATTCATGGTATGAAAGTTCTGTAAAAATTCCAGTCAATCCTGGTTTTATAAATCTTCGTAAAAGGTCTGTCCAATAGTCTTTATCCCTGGTCATATCTACAAAAATGATTCTTCTGTTATGGAGTATATCAATTTCTTTATTAACATCGTTAGTTAAGATCAGCTGGGTTTTGTAGATGTTAACTATTGTTTCTTTAATTTGAATATGGTCGAGTTGTTGTTCTTCCTGTGAATGTATGGTTGCTTTGTCGGATACATTGTTTATTGATTGATCGTCGTTGAATATCTCTTCTGTATTACCTTCAGGTATTCTGCTCAAAAAGTCAGCGACTTTGTTTTCTTTACCTTTAAGGTATTCAATGTCGAACTGATATTCTTGCAGTTTAAGAAGCCACCTCTGTGTTCTTTGGCTAAATTCTTTTCCTGAGAATTTCTTGTTTAGGTATTTTATTGGAAGGTGGTCTGTGATGATTTTGAACCTTTTCCCCCATAAGTATGGCCTAAAATATGTCACTGCCCATACTATTGCGAGAAATTCTTTGTCGGTAACAGAATAATTTTTTTCATGGTCGTTAAGAGACCTTGAAGCGTAGCACACTGGTTGACCTTCTTGTGTCAACACTGCACCAATTGCATAATTGCTAGCGTCGGTAAATACTGTAAAATTTTTAGTAAAGTCTGGAAATTTCAAAATGGGGTGCTTTATTATATTTAATTTTAATGTCTCGAAAGCTTGAATATACTCTGGGTCACTAGTGTTTATAGTTTTGTCTTTTTTTAGATATTTGATCATAGGACTAGCAATTTTAGCGTAGTCCTTCACAAATTTCCTGTAGTATCCAGTGGCTCCTAAGAATCCCTTCAACTGTTTTTCTGTTCTTGGTAAAGGGTAGTCCTTAATACATTTGATTTTGGTGGGGTTGGGTTTCATTCCTTCAGATGTGAGTACATGTCCTAAAAACTCTGTGTCTCGTTTCATGAATGAACATTTGTCAACTTGTACTTTTAATTTGTGCTCGGATAGTTTAGTAAATATTATTCTAAGGGAATTAATGTGTTCTTGTAGGCTGGTGGAAAATATAAGAATGTCGTCGAGATACACGACACAAATTTTATTTATGTAATCTCTTAAGATATCGTTCATCAATCGTTGGAATGTCGCCGGTGCGTTTTTCAGACCGAACGGCATTCGAACGTATTCGTATAGCCCACAGGGTGTAACGAACGCTGTTTTCGGAATATCGCTTGAGTTCATTTTGATTTGGTGGTAGCCCTTCGCAAGATCAATAGAAGAGAAGTACTGTGCTCTTCCAAGTTTATCTAGTATACCGTCTATGTTCGGTAGAGGGTATCTGTCGTCTATTGTGATTTCGTTAAGTTTGCGATAATCCACGCACAGACGAAACTTTTGTATCCCAGAATTATCCATTTTTTTCTTTACTACAACGATCGGCGAAGCATATCTGCTATTGGATTTCCTTATAATCCCTTGCTCCTCCATCTCTTTGATTTGCTTTCTCACTTCCTCTTCATGTTTCGGAGGAAGTCTGTATAATTTAGCGTTTATTTGTTGGTCTGTGGTCGTTCGAATTTCATGTGTGATTGAGTCTGTATTTGTAAGTGGGTCACCGTCCTTATAAATCAAATTACTGAATTGTCTCAATAGCTTTTCCATCTCTATCTTTTCTTCTTCATTAAGGTGGTTTAGGTCCACTTCTTTCTCAGTCGAACTTAATTCGAAACAGTCAAAAGCTGCTTCGTCTTCTACTGAATAAACCGATATTTTAGTCTCATTTTTTAAAATGAGGCTCTTATTGTTAAAATCTAAAGTTTTGACAATGTTACTTAATAGGTCCATGCCTATCAACAGATCGTATAGTTTATCACTTAAGTCTCTCTTGTACCACTTTATCGCCCCTTTCTTATCATAATTAAATTCTTTTGGTATATTTGTTATCACTCTGTCTATTTTTTCTATTGTAATGCCATTAATTGTTTGTAGTCTTAAATTAACTTTTTCAAAAATTTTAAATTTCCTGCAGTCTACCCTGCTGGAATTTATAATACTCATTGTTGACCCGGTATCGATAAGTCCTTTGTATCTAAGTCCGTCAATCGTTAAGTCCGCGAATATTTTATTTCCGAGGCTCAATTTAGAAAAAAATCCGGTTCAATATTATGAACCTCTTCCTCAATTAATTTTTCGTCTTCATTTTCTTCGTGTATGATTTGTCCTACGTCCATTGGTTGTATCTGTTGTCGTGCGTTTCTAATTTGCCCTGAACTATTAAATACTGGTTCTTGGTTTTGCCCTGTATTTAGCCTATAATTATTCTGCCTATCCTGACCTGAATTGTTCTGTTGTGAGTAAGAGTTACGCTGCCTATTTTGTCCTAAGGTATCTCTATTATCCCTACTACTATTTGCCTGTCTATTTTGATTATTTGAACTATTTGAGTTATTTGAATTGCGATTATGGTTTTGGCTGTTCTGAGTATTATGGCTGTCATGTTTTTGATGAGTCTTGTGGTTTTGTGTCTGTCGTCTATCGTCTATTAGAAATTTCCTATCTATGTTGTTAAAATCAAATCCTATGTAAGAATATAACGTTTCTTTCACTTCGTGTAGTACAAATTTATCCCTAATGTCACGAGATAAGTTTCCTGCAACAATTTGTTTTATTTTGTCTACTAAAACTGTATAAAAACAATTTTTTGTTTCGGCCGATTTTATTTCGTACGTCGCGAAAGTGTTTATTTCTTTAATGATTTTTTCTATTTGTTGATTAAGATCGGAAATTGAACTCACCCTTAAATTGCTTATTTTCCTGGAAATGTCCTTATAACTAATTGTAGGTCTAAAGTGTTGTTGTAATAGTTGTTTCGCTTCTTCCCAAGTCGCTGGTCGATTGTTGATGAGAAGTTCTTTCGCTGATCCGTGAATCTTTGTGTTCAGAATCGCCTGCCATAGTTCATTTTTTACACTGTTGTCCACGCTGTCCAGATGTATTTGTACGACTGTTAGGAACTGTGTTAGTTGTTCCTGGTCGCCACTATATTCTTTAATATAGGCTATTTCCTTCATAATAGTAACTGCCCTACTTTGGACAGGGTTTCTGCTGGCTAATGCCTCCAAAGCTATGGTCAATCTTTCAACTAGAGCTGCCTCCATTTCTTTTTCTATCCGGTTTCTGAATAGTCTGGAAATGACGTCTTTTCGTGGAATTTTGAAAGTAATTTTATTTTATTTTGAGTTAGTAGTTTGTCTCCTCCTGATTTTAAGCACTATTTTGCACTTGTTTAGTTTTCTTCTTTTACTGATTCTTAACACGTTTTAACATTTATAAGTCATAAATCGTTTTTCTTCTGCTGATTTTTAGCACTGATTTACGTTTCGTTTTGGGTGTCTTCGAGTTAACCTCTTTTAACACTTTCAGAACATGCGTACTGCCCGTTCTCTTATGGATTCTTCCCGTTTAGAAGAATCCTACCGACTGCGCCACTAAAATAATTATTCGCGAAGAGAATGAAAAAAAACACAGGATACAATTTGGTTAAATCAGAAGAGAACTTTTATTTTTCACTGAAACTTACTAACTAACTCGAGTGACCATTTGTCACTCCCTTATATCAAATCTTAACTTGCTACATCAGCTATATTCACCATTGCGCGTGTAGACTTTTGCGATACTTGACACCTTGTTTGAAACATTGTTGTCGCACCTTATGTTGCTGTGATCGCGAAAAAGTGTGGGAAAAAGTTAAGTTACTTTGAAATATAAAAAATTGAAGCGGCTTTAGATTTCATGGGGTACATAACCTGTACAGACTCGGTCTTAAAGCGACGGATAACCCGTCGTTTCCCAGAGGCGGGTCTTATTTGGATCTACTGCTGTATGACGAACGTATACGACTGACAGGTACGAATTTACAAACGCTAAACTGTCTGCGCACATTCGTGTATGACAGCGACCATTGCGGTTTTAGCACCGAAATTACAGTTCCCAACGAAATTGCGGAATTGGAGGAGTATGTCCAAAGATATTCTTACAACTACAGTAAGAACCGATGGACACACTTCTCCGCAACCTTGACTAGAGCGCTCTCCTCGAACACGCTCCACCCACCGTCCAATAGGAATTTGTCAAACGAGGAGATCGACAATTACCTAAAACAAATGGACGAGACAATTAAACAAACTATGGACACTACAATACCGCGGTATCGACGTACGACTAACGAAGACCTGTTCCGCAATCTTACTATTGACGCACTGCATCGACAGAAAAGTAGACTTCTGAAAAGACTTAAAAACTTGTACAGACAGTTAACTGACAGACAAGACCCAGAGATTAGGACACTGAAGTCGTCGATTAAAAATATTCAAACGCTAATAAAAGAAAATTACAGAATTTCTGTAAGTTTGTATTGGAACAACAAGGTTCGGGCTGTAAACACCAGCAACCCGAATATGTTTCCGCAAATAAATAAACTATTTCGGAGAAAAAATCAAAACTACCTTCAGTGTCTTAAAATAGCCCGGACAACAGACAATGAACGGTTACTGACAATAGCAGGTATTGATCCAAATGAGGCTGTTGATGATGACAACTTCTTTGTGATCGAGGATCCACAGGAGAAGGTTGAGGGCATAGGGGCGACTTTCCAGGAAGTATACAAGGCCATTGATATCATTGGCCCTAATTATGACCTGGGCAATCGCGTCTTGGTGGACAACTGCTACATTCGAAATGAAATAGAGAATTGGCGATCCAACGGCTCTGGTTTCACGCGGTTTAGCGACGAAAATATGGCAAATAATGTCATTGCCAGAGAGGGTGACCTACCCCCGTTCATTTCGAGGGAAGAACTCCATGAGATCTTCGACACAATCAGGGCAAAGAAATCAGTGGGGACCGATGGTATTCCGAACATCGTGCTTCGACATCTTCCTCTAGAAGCGGTGGACATTTACACCACCCTGTTTAATAATGCAATGAATAATGCACATTATCCAGCGCATTGGAAAACTGCGGTGGTACATCCCATCCCCAAAAGGGATAAAGACACTTCCAATCCGGCGAATCTCCGCTCGATCAGTCTTCTTCCAAACATCAGTAAGGTTTTCGAGAAGGTGATCAATAGAGTCCTGACTAAATGGGTTGAGCACAAACATATAGTTCCGGATAATCAATTCGGTTTTGAGGCGGGACATGATATCTCACATGCCGCGTCTAAACTGGTGTCCGATATCCAATGGAATAAAAGCAAAAAACAATGCACTGGTGCCTGCCTTGTTGACTTGGAGAAGGCTTTCGACACCGTATGGTTAGAGGGTCTTTTCTATAAGCTGACTAGGCTGGGGATCAGTAAACCACTCTTGTACATTCTTTATAATATGCTAACCAACAGACAGTTCATCGTGAAAAATGGCGATGTGACTTCTGTTGGAATATTTCAAATTAAAAATGGTCTTCAGCAGGGCGCGGTCAATTCGCCGATCCTTTTTAACATTTGTACAAGCGACTTGATAGGTTCACTTTCACATACTATTGCGTACGCAGACGATTTGGTAGCGTACAGAACAGGTCCAAAAATCGAGGTCATTAATACTCTCTTGCAGCGTGACTTCGATAAGATAAGACGATTTTGCGATGACTGGAAGTTGAAAATCAACTTTCAGAAGTCGGAAACCATTCTCTTTAGGACGCCGTTGTCTAGAGCCTCTAGTGATACCAGAAAAAATTGGCGAAAGTTCTCTATCGTTGGACAACGCGGACAACCTCTTGCCTGTCGAAATGTAGTCAGATACCTTGGAATCTGGCTAGATCAGTTTCTGTATTTTGGCAAAAATGTAGATGCTGCTCTGGCCAGAGCTAAAGGTGCTTTTGTCCTTACAAAGAGACTGTTTTATAGCAGCCAACTCGATGCGAGGGTAAAGTTAATCTGCTACATGGCCCTTATTAGGCCCATGCTGGTATTTGGTTGTCCCGTGTGGTTCAATGTACGAGCAAGCTTAATGGAAAAGATTCGGGTGTTTGAGAGGGCTTGCCTTAGGGCTTGTCTTCGCTTGTACAGAACACCAGAGTCGGAGTACAAAAAATTTGATCCTAATGAGGTCCTTTACAATAGGGCGAACCTAATACGAGTGGACAATTTCGTAGTTAGCTGACTCGAAGGCACATTGCAAGAGCAATGACCTCGACGAATAACCTAATATCTGGGGCTTACTACCCCAATTACCTTTACCACGAGAGTGTGCGCTCTGACGGCTTCGTTCCATCGGAAGCATTCCTCTACCTTGATCAGATAGGGTTGATCCAGGATAGATCAGCGGTCCCGTTAATCTACCATGTCGCTCGGACAGCTGGGGACAGGCGACTCAACTACAACAGAGACGTCGCACACGGCAGTGTGGATCGTCTCAGGTTCAGTAGGGCGGTGGGGAATCGCGATAAGAGGGATATCGTTCGGCAGCACCAGCATTTCTGGTGTTTGAATGATAAAGAAGATGTTTCGTCGTCGTTTCCGTCAATTATGGACCAGCCTCGCTAATGAGGCAGGGCTGACCAATATATTTGCTTTGTAAATAGCGATGGCCAGCTCACATAGGTTTAGGTTAGCGTTTAAGTAATATATACATGCGTTAGTGTATATAAAGGTATATACTAACATATGTATATTATTGTGTATAATGTCAAAGTGTGTTTATGTGTATTTTGTGTATGTAGGTTAAGTAGTCTAAGGTTGTTTTTTTTTTAAGTTAGATATTAAGTTTTTATAAAAAATAAAAATTGTCCATATGCTAAGTTTTTGTAATCAAATTTTTTTCTTAGCCCTAAGTATATAAAATAATTATTTCCAAATAAAGTGTAAATGAAGTCGAAAGACATAGATATAAGAATTTAGAGTAGCTTAGAGTGCCTGTGTGGGGCCAGTAAGTTAGTATAAGATTGTTAAGTAATTATAAGCTAGCATTTAAGCATTTTTTGTTAGTATGTAAGAGTTAGTGATTAAGAAAATAAAATGCATCGAAAACTGAAAAACTGAACTGCAACACACATATGCCAGCGCTTGATCCAATCCTCGAAACATTTTTTATATTCGGTTTTCGGTATGTATCAGTGCTTCTGCGATTTTTCCATTACTTGCTCTCGGCTGCTGAAACGCGTTCCCCGTAGTGTTTTTTAACTCGATTAAACAGAAAGAAGTCACAGGGAGCCAAATCAGGTGAATTCGGTGGCTGTTGGATGGTATTTGTTGCATTTTTCGTCAAAAAATTACTAATAATTTGTTTTGTTTTTGTAAGACCAAGCTTGCTTTTATATTGTTTCGTTAAAATAAAATTATATGTAATTTTATATATTTATTGAACTTATAAATGTGTGTAAATGAAGATTAATGGTTAGCGTCGGCTGTAGCTGGTACAACCGGCACCTGTGTTGGAGCCTGAATTTCCATTGCCACCACGTGACTGTGGTCCACTACCGGATGGAGCTCTGCTGTCGTTGCGATTCAAACCGCCTCCCATATGTGGGCCACCACTTGAACCACGGGAGAGTCTATTGTTATTGGGGTTGCCACGAATCATGCCACCAGTGTTAGAGAGCGAACGATTTTGGCCCATATTGGGTGAATTGCCCATGTTGTTGCCGTTGCCCTTGTTGCCTGACATACTCGTATTGTTGGATTTTCGTGGAGGCAAATCATTGGGGGTGCGCAAACGTAGTTTTTTCTCCTCAACATTGAGCTTTTGACCGTCGGGTGAGTTTTCAGGGTAGTACAGCGGGTAATTCGACAAGCAATTTTCGACAGACTGGGGATCCTGGTATGTGATGAAACCATAATTTTGTGGATTACGAATTCCAGCGACTTTAGGACCTGGTTTTCGAATGAATTCGCAAATCCATAACGGGCCCGAAGCGGCTAAACAAAGCCTTCAATTCATCTTCGGTAGCGTGATGTGGTACATTACCCAAGAAGAGTTGGTTACTGTCACTGAATCGTTGGTTATTAGTGTTTCCTGGTCTTTATTGATTCTCGATGTAATGGTGCAGGTCCACTGTTTCCAGTTTGCATATTATTGTCAATCATACGAGAGTCGATCTTAAAAATCAGTGACGATGAACTGAGCGATTGTTATTGTGCCTGTTGGTTTACGTTTACTAGATTTTGATTAACTGGTGGAAGGTGCATATAACCACTACCAGGAGAGGAAGGATTGATATTTGAATAGATTGGCATAGGTTTTGAGTTCATTCGGATTTGATTTGGGTGCTTCATATTTCTCCTGGTGAATCTGTTGCTGTTCATCAATGTTAGGGGTGGCCGTGGTGTAGTGGTACTAGCAATCGCTTCTCACTCGGAGGGTCCAGGTTCGAATCCTGCCCATGGCAAGTCAGTCTTTCATTTGTGTAATTGGAACTCAGACAGAAAAATTCTGCGTGTGAAGGCATAACACTGACACTGACACTCTCCGTCTTATTCGGACTCCCACCCCTGGAGAGCGAATATCGAAACCAAACTCTCACCTGATTTTCAAACCATTACAAAACAATTTTCCTTTCTCCTCCTTCTACCTTTCCGCCTGCGCCATGGCAACAGTAAAAGGGTATCTAACCCCTTAGGCGCGCGTAAATTATAAAAAAAATAATGTATTCCTGGCTACCGGTTTTGATATTATAATTGCCCATGTCCTCATCTTTAATAATTATGTTAGCACTGGCAACGTTGCTGTTTCCACTGACAATTCCTGTAGCGATCTGTTGTATATTTGGAATCGGACCAGGTCCTTGGGGCACAATTGGCATTGCTTGCCCCATCACTGGTAACGGAGGTGAATGAGCTGACGAGGTAGGTAGACTTGTTATTTGAGCCACAACCTGAGGAATAGCACCGGCAGCCACAACTGTCACCTGAGTTGGCTGTTGTGGATGTACCTGTGGGGAAATAACTGACACAAATGTAGGAGTCACATTTGGTTGCACTCGTGGTGGCATTTGTTGTTGTTGCAACGGCTGTTGGGGTTGCACAGGTTGGAGTTGTATAGTTTGCTGTTGCAACAAATCTTCGTGCCGTTTAATTGAGTTTACTGAGCAGCTGCTGGAGCGGGAAATTGAGCCAAAAAAACTGTTTGCGCAGCAATCACCGGAACAACACGTGGAGCGCCTGCTACAACGGTTTGAGGCATTGAATAGTAAATTGGTTGTTGTTGAGCTTGAGGCTGGCCCACTACAACCTGTTGTTTTTGGGGAGGCTGTTGTTGAGGTGGAGCCGACTGCAGCGCATTAGTTATGACTGCACCAGCTAAATTATTAGCCGGGGCGACCGCTGTTGCGGTGGCTGTTGTTGTTGCTGCTGCTCAATGTCATGCTCGTAATCATTTTCGGAACGTCATTCATTCACCGTCATTCTCCTCGTCTGAATACATATCCTGATAACCTGATTCCTGAAATAATATTTGTTGGGTGATTGCTCTGCCAATACAAAGGTTTAAGTAAAACGTCTCATTGGCTGACCATCATTGGATAGCTCTAATGGCACTGTGCGACGGTGCGTTATCACGGTGCAAAATCCACGAGTTTTCTGCCCACAATTCTGCTCTTTTTCGGCGAATTGCTTCACGCAAACGTCTCATAACGCCCAAATAACACTCTTTATTTACGGTCTGGCCTTCTGGCAAAAATTCATGATGCACTACACCGTTTTAATCCATGAAAACCGTTAGCATTTTTTTTCATTTCATTTCATTTATTCAACTTATATATTACTTACAAAGGAAGACTGAATAATCTTATACAATAATTTGTAAGCCTTTACATTAAAAAAGAAAAAAAAAATACAGAGAGAGATGGCAAAGTTAATATTAAAAATAAAAAATAAAAATAAAGTAAGAATTAAATACTCGTATTATACGAGTAAAACAGAAAAAGTAGTTAGAGAGTTGAAAAACATGTTCATATTATTTTGTGCATATTAGGTTGTAGCCAGTAGTGCGAGTAAGGACGACTTATATTTATTCGTGCTTGTCATTCTTCTCAGGTCAATAGGAAGAGAGTTCCAGAGCCGGACAACTTGAACAAAGAATTGACGCTCAGAAGTAAGACAATGGTATCTTGGTTGAACTAGCGAGAACGATCTATGCGATTGCAAGTTTATTAAATAGGTAATCTGGTTCTCGAGTTTTTATAAGGTTATGCAAAAAACATAGCGATTTGTATTTTAGTAGGCTAGAGAAGGAGCAACCAGTTAATTGTTTAGAAAAGTGTGAGATATGATCGCGCAGCCGGATGTTGAAAAGGTATCTTGCGATATTGTTGAAGACAATGTTAAGTTTTCTGAGACTATTATGGTCAGTAGGGTGTCCCAGGCTATAAGGGTTAAATTTTTTTTTTTAGATAGAGATACGCATACCTTTTTTTTTTTTTCTATTTGACCCAGATAAGTGAAATATCAAATATTATTGCGATCGGATGACGATAACCCGTGCCGACTTAACGCCAAAATCTAAACATAAAAATTAGTATGGAGCAATGGAGGGAAAAGCAAAACTCATTTATTTTTGAAATAAGGCATCCGGTATTGGACTTTATTATTATATTAATTGTTGAAAGTAGGTTAATTATTTATTAATTTTCTTTTTAATGTTTGTTTTTTACAGTCAGGATACTTTTGTCGATGTTCTTGTACGCAACGAAATAAAAATTGCTTTTGCTCCTCTTGAACAGTTAGCAGGCTGTGAAAATCTTGCATCAACTTGACTGCTCTTTCAGCAGAGTCATTAACTGCTTTCAGTTTTAATAGCTTGCTTTTAGCATGTTGGTACGAAGCATTTTTAAGCCACAAAGAGGGGCACTCGTGGAGAAAAGCACCATCAATTTTCAATCGACTAAATAAGGACTTGCTTTTGACTGAAACAAAGTCATCGATGTTTTTTTCTGAAAACAAAAAAAGGAGGATTAATGATATAATTTTTTAGTTATGTAAATAAAAAAGTTAAAAAAACAAACTTAATTTTCAAACTTACCATAAAGTCTGCCACAAAGTTCTTCTTTCGATGGAATGTAGCATTTACCATAGGCAGATGGATATTCTTTGGCTAAGTTAGCAACCATTTTGACTTTCGTTTCTTGGCTTACATCATCATCAAATAGAGACAAGATAGACACTTCGTCTGTCAAATACCACAAATGCAAGCAAAACTTCTGTAATGCTGCTTTCGAGATGCTTTCATCTATTGTTTCATAAGATTTTATAGCTTTCAGAAAACACAAATCCTGGTAAGGTGCTTTTACTGCTAAAATGCATTGCAACCAAGGCCTAACGTATATTGTCACGATGAACAGGCAGACGTCTAACAGAGCTTCTTTATCTTTGTTAGAAATTCTTAATTGATCACCAAGTAACGATATTTTTAATGAGTAAATCGCTCTCGCCATCCATCGAGCTTGGTGCATGGCACCTGGAGGCCGGATCTTAAATTTTTTTTCTGCATCGCCGCCAAGAAATATTATTGAAAGTTCGATTAACTCTCTGTAATCATCCCTAGTAATTTCTTTAGTTAATTCAATTTGGTAAAAATCGATAAGTCTGTTGATCTCAGAAACATTCAAACATGATAGCTTTTCTGTACAGCTCTGTATTTTCTCGGGATCGACATTCTTCCAGTTCTCTCGAAATTTCTTGAACATTGGAATGTCTGGGCTTGTGGTAACTTGGCAGATTTTTGCTTCAAACACGCTTTTTAGTACTAATTCGTAGACGTGATGGCGGCAAGCAAAAATAATCATTTCCCTGCCTAGTTTCTGTTCGAGAAGTACACAAGTACCATTGATTCGACCAGTATTTGAAGCAGTCGTATCACAACACAAAATCTGCACTTTATCCTCAAGATTCCAATCAATTATAGCATTCCAAAGTACCTGGGCCTGTTCCTTTCCTGTAGAGTTATCCAACTTTGGTACAGCGATAAGTTGTTCTTTATCGTCAAACGTTATAACTATCGGCAGACGTTCTTCCTTAGATTTGCGTGAATCTAAAGCCGGCAAAAGTTTACCATCCCAGTGGAGTGTTACAATATCCGGAACCTGGTTTTGAAAATTAACCTTTATGGCTTCCGCTCGCTCTTTTCGCTTTTCCGTACGAACCCTTTGAATAGTGGACTTGCTTATAGGAAATTCGTCTGTGTTATGTCCAAGAGCTTCAATAGTTGCTTCAATAATAAACACAGCATCTCTCACACTCAATTGACACCGATCTAATGCTGCCACTAATTTTGGAGTGATAAAATTCTTCCTCATAACAGTTTTATTTATACTGGATTCTGTTCTGGTTAGGTTTGGCAAAATTTCCTGTAAATCCATCAATTCTGAATCAGACGACAAACTTTCTTGTAGCTGGTCATAAGATGATGTTGAAGGAGCTAAGGATGAAAAATATTTAGCACGTCGTTTTTGCTCCTCGACGTTTCTAAGGTGCGCTCTTTCTTCTTTGTGTGTTTGTTTTTGGTCAACTCCGGCTAAATGACCAGGTCGGCCTGGTTCTCTTTGGCGCTGCAAAAAAATCCTATCTTCATCTATCTTTATTAATTGAAGTGCATCCAAACTTGATACAATGTAATTAATTTTTTAACACAATTAGGTAGAGATCTTGTCGGGATACGGGCCTTTTCCCAATAAATAATGCACTCACGAATAGTAAGATTTGCGCTCTCATTGACACTTAAATTCACTTCACGAATATTATAGAACAAAACTGCCAGTACTTGCCCATTAGAGGAAAGTTTTGAACCAGTAATTTGATGTTTAACGTTCCCTATTAAAAATATCTCCTTTCTACAACTGCGTAACTCCACCGACATGTTAACAGAACGAGAACAATGTGTTTACTAATAAAATAAACATGCAATAACAAGTTATCGATATGTTATTACTCGCGTGCCATGCCTTGCAAGTACTGACATGTTTAGATGCAAGTCGGCACGGGTTCCTCTGGTTCAAAGTACATGAAACTTTATTTACTATTGTTTTGACAGTATTCGAATAAAATAAGAGGGTATGCGTTACAAAAATTTAAACTTGATTTTTTTAGGACACCCTAATGGTCAGGCTTGCAAAAGATCTCGCATCCGAAAAGTAAAGTAGGTAATGGAAGAGTTTTTGCTAAAATTAATTTAGTTTTCGTTGGTAGAAGATGTTGAGTAGCCCATAAAGTACGAAGCCCACTATAAACTTTGCCGATGATAGAATTAATGTGAGTATCCCAAGAGAGATTCGAATTAAAAATCACACCAAGGTTTTTAGCGGAGACAGCCCACTCTATGGGCACTTGATTGATGTGAACAAGCTGAAGGCCTGAGAGAAGATCAGGAGCTCTACGGTGTATGAAAATTACTTTAGACTTATCAGCATTAAGTCGTACTTATCTTATATCAGACTTATCAGCATAAGTTGTACATCGTCAGCGTACATATGAATTTTGCAGTGTTTAACAGTGTTTGGTAGATCGTTTACGTATAAGGAGAAAAGAGTGGGTCCCAGGATTGATCCTTGTGGCACTCCACTATGTACACTTAAGAAATTCGAACTATTCTCACCAATGCAAACACACTGTTTTCTTCCACTTAAATAAAATAAGGGCTACGGACAAAGAAGAAAAAGCGAAGAGGTCTTTAAGTTTACTACAAATGACCGCGTGGTTGACTGTGTCAAATGCCTTCGAAAAGTCGAGCAATGATAAAAGCGTTGGATGATTCTTATCCAATGCGTTACGAATCTCTTCTACCGTTAATATCAGGGCAGTGTTACAGCTCCTTTTAGGCCGAAAACCAGACTGATGTATAGTTAGGAGATCTTCGTTACTTAAATAGCAACGAATTTGTTTTAGTGCTAACTTTTCGAAGGCCTTCGACAAGTAAGGTAGAATAGCGATTGGCCTGTATTCAACCGTATTCCTCATTCTCTTCTTGGGGACCGGGGCTATTTTTTCTTTTTTACATTCAGAGGGAAAGGTAGAAGTAGTGAATATAGTATTAAAGAGGTGAGGAAGTAAATAAGACAGTCTAGACCAGTAGCATTGGATTTTACTGAGAGGAGTGCTTCAACAACATCTACTTCGGTGACTCTATTGAAGCAAAAAGCCCCTTCAGTGTCATTTTCAGTGCTATACTCTGGGGAAGCAGGGCTGCAAGAAGGATTACCACATGAGGAGATGAAGTTCAGGTTCAGCTGGTCACAGTTAACATCAGTGGGGACTACCATATTTTTCCTACCGATGCCTAGTTCGCGAAGATTCTTCTACATGTTCGTAGAGTTTCCCGGGGTAGATAGGTTGAACTTATGATTATAAAAAGCTTTTTTGGCAGATCTGATTTTCAAGACAACTTTGTTGCGCAATAAACGATATTCATTTCGGAATTCATCAAGACGAAACCTCCTCCACTTTCGCTAGGCAGTGTCACGTTGGACTATAAGTTTTTTAATGTAAGAGCTAAACCATTGAGGGGACTTAGATGTGCGTACTATTGCTTTTAGAGGGATGTTTTTCTCATATAGGTGTAACACATGTTGCTGTAGGAACATAACTTGGTCATCGACGGAGGGAATGTAGTAGATGCTGTCCCAGAATATTCGGTTAACGTCGGAAAGCAGATTAGTATAATCTACGAGTATATTATTATAATCACGGTAAAATCGTACCGGAGTGCTGCTAGATAGCTCTATGTTAAATGATAAGTATATCAAGTCATGCCTAGAAAACCCTGGGGCACCGATTTGGTCATAACATGAGTCTTCCAAGTAGTATTTTTTGACTGAAAACAACGTGGATTTTTTGGTCTCGGCTCATTTGGTGAACGGCATTCACTTGCCTGATGTCTGGATTGCGTGTCGTACTCATAAACTCGTCTCCAGTAATGATCCTTTTGATGAATGTGGGATCGGATTCAGCCTCGCAAATCATCTCTTTTGCGACGTCAGCACGGTCTCTTTTATGCATGAAATTGAGGTCGATGGAAACCCAAACCATTAACCAAAATATCTTGGACGGATCCATAAGCAATGTTTGAGTCCTCCGCTATCTCTCTGATGGTTAATTTGGGGGTTTTGACCAACATTTCTTTTACTCCATCAATGTTTTCGTCGGTTTTCGATGTCGATGGTCTGCCACTGCATTCATCATATTTGATTGACTCACGACCACTTTTGAACCGCTCTTGCCACTTGTAAACGACCGTTTTCTTTAGAGAATCGTTGTCGAAACACTTTTCCAACATTTCCAACGTTCGCGCACCATCAAATCCATTTTTTACGCAAAATTTAATACAAGTTCGTTGTTGCAAATTTAAATCCATTTCTAAAATTGTAAAAAATCGCCAACACACACACAGTTAGATGTACTCTTGGCTACGTAACTATTGGAAATGTCAAGCTATGACGCTAAGATTTAGGGGGAATATCAACAACAGATTTACCAACTTAACAAAAAAAAAACAGAACTTAAATCGGAACAATGGGAGCGCCACACTGTGGTTATTCTGGGAACTTTTTGATCAAGGTGGTACATTGAAAAGAGGAGTGGACCCAAAAAAAAACCTTGTGGAACACTTGTATTTATAAAAAGCTGAGAACCTACAATTTGTTTGATCTTTACCATTTGTTATCGATTTTTTAGGTACGAAGTAAATCAACCTCATTCAATAGCAAGCCTTCGCAATATCAACAAATGAAACGGATTCATTTAAACTATTATACATTTCACTAGTTAATTTTACCAAAGCATCCATTATTAAAGTAAGAATCTCTGCAACGTGGAATTTCGGATATAACCTCTAAACACAATTTACCATCATAATTTTGAAGTCTAATTGTTGTTGGGATGTTTTCTAACTTCAGCACTTCTTCTAACTTCTTTTCATCTTAATTTTTCTTAATAATGGGCAGTCGTGCATTGCTCGAGACATTTTATTGTAGTTTATTATTGCTTTATATCAATTTTAGGTGCAATGACATATATGACATCGTAACTTCTCAAGAAAAAGATCAAAAGCCATTGAGCGATCCAGCGTATCATAAACTTCATCCCAAAACGTGTTTTAATAGCAAGAATGTCAATTTTATTTGTCGTTTTATACTTAATCAAGTTGAATGCTGCTTAAATTATGGTCACTTACTTCCAAGTCAAAGGCTACTATTTTATAATTGGCATAAATGTTTCTATGAAGCCGTATAAATATGTGATCCAAACAAGAAGCTAAACGTGTATGTTGAGTCAATACGGAATCGAAACCAAATGAGCACAAGATCGAGAGAAAATTATCGGCGTCAGTTGAATCAGCCAAAATGTTAATATTTAAACCACCAATAGGAATTATGTTTTTACTAGTTTGTGCTTCCAGAAATCCTGAAAATTCATTTAAAAAGGCCTTAACTGTGCTCTTGTGCAATCTATAAATATATATAAAACTGTCTACTGACTCCACACGATATCTGCACCTCCCAATTTATTTTGTTTAATTTTGCAATCTAATAAAGTAATTTTATAAAATACTGCAACACCCCCGTTCAATATGTGTTATTACAGTGTGGTTCAAATAAGAAATTTGGTCATTTTGTAGTCAGCAATTTTTTAATCAAAGATCCAAATGTCAGAAAGAAAAATGAGATCATTTACAAAGCACTTAAAGTTTGTCGTGTTAGAAGTGGACATACGAGTATATACTATATTTTAGAAGAAATGACGCATATTCGTTGAGAAATGGTTTTGCAGTTGAAGTTCCCTTGGTTAATTAAGAGCACAGTCCACGTTTATTAACTACTATATCGCCTTACATATTTAAAAAACTGCCATCAATGGAAATCAATTTTTAAAATACTCGTAACTCAAATCTGGCTACTTTCACGATCTGAAGTCGAAACCTTACTTCAAGTTGTATCTTAAGGCCAGTTAGTGCCTACCAATGTTTAATTGCTTCCAATTCCTTCTGTCTTATTAAAATCTACACACAGCACCATACGAACCAATTGAATTGAATCAATTTCGCGCTTCCCCTCCTCTTTCTGCACTTCGATATTATTTAATGGTTATACATTTGATACTGGTCGCTAATACCATAAAGTTTATCTAAAACATGATACACATTTCCACCTCTCCTGATTATTATACCCAGAATTTGTTTGAAGCAATATTTAATTTATTAATAATACACTTATGTATTTTTTACTGTTTAACACATTTTGCATACACGTATTACACAATATGTGAATTGTTATTGTGATAAATCTTGAATCTTGAAAAAAATGCAACTGACGACCTCTTTAACTTTGAGGCAGTGAAGAAGTGCGTGTACTTATACGATTTGACGAAAATAGATTTAAGCAATAACCAGGCTATTATAGCTCTTTTCAAAACTCACTAGTTATTGCTCTTTAAGAAACAAAACGAAAGACTCTAAGTAGGCCAGCATAGTTGATCTTCGAGAAATCATTGCTGTTATTGCAAAGTAGACTACAAGTATGTGATAAGAAGTACTAACTTCCATCCCTCCCCTGACAATAAGGAGACGCTTAGCAGCTATCTGCCAGACATCCGAATCAAAAGTAAAGCTGCACCTTATAACCGACTATGCACCGCACTACGTCCATCAATACTAAATACCACAACGTCTGTGCATGTCCAGATTCTTTAAGTGTCATCGTGTCTGAAGTTCTTCATCGTGCTTAAGTTGCATCCAAGTTATCCCTAAAGATATGCATTCCTCCTTGATTGTCTTAGAAAGTCTGCCTAGAGGCGTTTCTTTGTCTACCTGTTTGAGTAAATGGACTAAATTGCATGGCGTACTTTGCAATGGAGATGTATTTGCACCGAAAGGTGTAACCAATTCACTGCAACTTTCTCCTCCGTATTTAACGTCTATTGGTTCTAGGGTCATTAACGTTGGTAATTCGATATACGGTTTGACAGTAGATCCTTTAAATACTGTGAATGCATCTATTTATGTTGGTCACTTTGCTGATCTTGTGCTGAAAAATTGAAGTGAAGGCGTAGGCCATCTGCTGCAGGTTCAATATCCTGTGGGAGAGCAGACAAGCGTCATACTTTCCATTTCAATGGAGAAAGAATGTCGTATTACGCTGTGAATTTGAAATTCCTTTGACATCTTACTACTGTATAAGACATGCCGTATACCGGCATCGTAGGTAGATTTTGTCTAGTTTTTACGGTATATCCAGCGCAACGGTCGCCATATAGCATCTTGATTCAAGCTGTCGAACACCTTCTTGAAAACCAGGTGGTCGATAATAAATTCATTTAATTCAGATATTTGTCAAGAGATTAGCTTAAACAAAACACAAAGCTATTGGATGGACAGCTTTTCTAAATTATGACTTTTTCCTTTCCAAGTCTTTAGTAGGAAAAATTTGTGGTTCTCACATCGAATTTATGCACAAATTCACCAAAATATGGTTGGCCTTCAAGTCATCTCATCTTCCAATTGACCCCTTATTTTGTTGTATTCAATCTAAATTCACCTTAATTAACTCTGCTACTGTATAGTACATATTAAGACAACTCATTACCACCTGCATTTGGAGTAAATATTTTCCAACTCACTGCAGTTTTTTTATTTTCCAACAGAGAAAATCCTATTTACACAATTGGCATGACAAATACGACACAGCATTGTTTGTGCAACTTAAGGCCTCTGTATTGAGATGAATAAGACAAAAGGCTGCCCGCTTTCAACCCTTTGTTACTATTATCTGTACCTGTATCGGTGCCTATATCTGAGAACAATATAATCTTGCAATATCATAAAATACAATCATCGAACTAACCACGCATAATCCAGCATCTTCGTTTCTTGCTTCTGTGGAGATCGGAAAGCAATAAATTTGGATTTACCATACTCATATGAATATCTACACAAAATACTCGTATATCTGCTTCGTGCCATTGAGCGTATCTGATTTCAGTAATTATATTGATTGATTCATAGTTGGTGTGTCTTTTAGATTTATGCGCATAGTGCTCCTCTATTTACAAAGACACATGTTGACAAATTGTGGAATGGAGATGTGAAAACAGTCATCAGCCAAATAGTCAAAGATACGAGTATTATTATGTAGTTAAATAGCGCGGGCCTGAGAGAAACTGCGGATAGGAGGGCGAAGTAAAGCGAGTAACATATATCGCATAATTTGCATAACAATGACCGGGCACAAGAGCCATTTGAATGGTTTTATATTTACCATATTTAAGATATTTTTTACAATTAGAACGTTATTGGTGAACAACTACCGGAGGTATTTTTACTATTTTTAGATGAAATTCATTTGATTTTGATTGAACTGATGTGCGGTGTAATGCCGCGCGGGCGTGGGGGTTTTGATCGCGTGTTATGATCGCATTGTGATTGTGTTTTGTTTAGGATTTTTAGCAGTGCCAAACACTTGAGTGTTCGACATTGTTGTTAAAGATCATTAGATACAGTGATCGATATTAGGGTATGGGTACTATGTTGACATATGCAATGATGTTTACTCAGACCAAACGTGTACTCAAAATGGAGTTGGTTTAAGTCTATTGTAATCGGCTTTGTTTGAAAGCTATGATATTTTAAGTTAGAGGCACGTAATTTAGGCGGAGAGTTGAATTACAATTCATATATTTGCTTCTAAGAAAATCTGGGAATTTAGCTTATTTTGGAGGTGTCGGACTTGGTCTCATTATGAGGAGTTTTGTTATTCTATTTGAAGCTAAGTATTAACCTTTTCAACGTCCACAAGGTTATCTACTATTGATGTCTTACATATCTATTCGCAGCATCTTAAAATAGTTGGCACCATTTTTGATAAACGAGCAATTATGAGTGTACTAAGTCGCGAGAGAAGTTTGTATAAATTAAAACCCTTCGCATCTTCCGTTGAGATGTCATGCATTTTTAACATCAAAAATGTGTGTGAAACCTTATTAGTTTGATATACAAAATGCTTAGGAAATTGTGACGAACATCACCCGATTCTACCGACGGTGAACAAATGAAAAAATCATTTCCCAAGTTTTCGTCAAGAGAATAATGTTAGGGTCATGGCAATAGATACAATTGATTCGCAAAAGGACTTTTAATATATACGGGTATTTATAAATACCTCTAAGCAATCACGCATAACATCGATTGCAATCATTTTTTTAGTAATTGTTTGCTGCAGAATCGTACAGCGCTGTGCTACATCGATTTTGTTCTATCGGCAATTTTTAAAATACGAGTAGATACAAAAAGTCACCAACGAATTTGCATTAAATTTTTTGTTGAAAATGAAATGAATCGTGCAGAAACATTGGAAATGTTGTAAAATATTTTGCAATGCTCTAAAGAAAACAGTGGTGTACAACCCGCATGCACGCTTCAGAAGTCGTGGTGAAGCCGTCAGTGTTGACGACCAACTGAGGAATACGTCAATGAAATCAAAGATTTACTGGTCGTAATTTGACCATCAAAGAGTTAATCAAAGTTTTTGCCGAAGGACTTCAATTTTCTGCGAAAAAGCAGAGTACGTACATTGCATAAGACATGCTTTTCGAGGTTGATTCCGACCAAACATTCATCAAAAGTATATTATTACAATGGTTACGAGACGTGTGTTTATGGGTACGACACGCCAACTAAGATGAGCCAAGGCTGAAGAAACGACGTCGTTTTCAGTGTAAAAGTAAGGCGATGATCACTGTTTTCCTCGTTGACAATGGTCATCAGTTCCTTTCTGTAGGCCAGACTCTTACAATGGGATATTATTAATCATTTCCTGTAGTAATTGTCGTCAAAGCAGTTTAAGCTGTTTTATTATGCTTAGATCCTTTCCGTTCTTTATAAGTCCTCAGGCATTTTCAATCGAATTGACAGCGGGCGACTTAAATGGCCAATAAAATACATTTTTCTTTTTGAAGTTCTGACTGATGCCACTAAGAGGATTTGGAGCTAATCGCGGTTCTCACATCCAAACACTACTTCAGCGTGTGCCAACAACTTTGTTCGGATCATTCAGTGAGCACCAAGGCTCCTGACGAAGACAGAAACATGTTACACTGTTATTTGGACAATAGTTCCACTATGCGCAGACCACAGGTGTCTCAAGGTATTATTTAAATAAAATGAAGCTTCTTCAGTGAAAATAATTTTGGGCCAGTCCATGTCTTTGTAAGGCTGAGCCCACTCAAGTCTTGTTTTACTGTGTGTTCGTTTAACACTTTTGTAATTAAAATCTATTTCACCGAAAACTTTGCGAATACTGAAGACAGAAATTTCATGACCTTTTTCTTATAGCATTTGCTTCACCGTCTTAGCCTGTTCTGTTTTTTTTTCAAAAGTTGTAAGTACCTTGTTTTCAAGTTTGAGCAACAAGAAACTTAAAACTCAAATAGTACCATAAAACAGTGCACTGACATAAACCTTTGCCACCGCTACAAAAAAAATTGTTGCTTGAGTAAAAATAGGGTTATGTAAAGGGTTTTCCAATAAGGACTTGACAAATTTTTTTTAAATAAAACGCAAACCATTTGAGATATTTCAAAAACTTTATTATCGGCTTGAAGTACTCGAAACATTTACGAATGGAACTCGACTCCGTTCATATGGCCACCGCGGGCACGTTTCGTTATTAGTCGATTCGTTGGACCCAATTTTCAACGACTCGGTCACACATTTTGGCTGAAACGGCCGCTATTTCACGTTCAATGTTAGCTCTGAGCTCTTCCAACGTCGTCGGTGTGTTGGCATAAACCAATGACTTAACGTTGCCCCACAGAAAATAGTCAACCGGCGTTCAAGTCCATATCTTCCAATTCGGGCCAAAAATAATCGGTGATCATGGCGCGAAAACGCTGATCATTCACAGTAATGTGACGATCGTTATCGTCGACGAGAAAATATGGCTCAATAACGCCGCCGGCATGCAAACCGCACCAAACAGTTATTTTTTTTTGGATGAAGTGGTGATTCATGAAGCACATGTGGATTTTCATCCGACCAATAACGCATATTTTGCTTATTGACAAACCCATTGAGTCAAAAATGAGCTTCGTCACTGAAGATGATTTTGCGATGAATTTGATTTTTGATTAGAGGCCCGGGTCAACCCCGGACAGTTTATTGGAAATGTTTAATACAAACATATAACTTAACAAACTAAACTTAAAACTATGACTTATAACTACTATTTTTACTTAAGCTAAGGTCTATAGACGGGAAAAATGGTTATTTAGGGAATTTCGAAGGGCTGGGCTGCTGTAGTGGAAATCGAGCACTTGACGTACCCGATTTGTTTCACGTAGCATACGACACAGTGGCTCGTTGAGACCATAAGTTGTCCTGTGAGTATTCGGACGGAAAAGGTAGACAGATCTTAAATGACACGGGTTGGTATTGATTGGGATTTGGGAGAGTATTGTGGGACAGTCAATGATACCAGTTAAGAGTTTGTGTATGAAGAGAATATCGGCGGACTCCCGACGTTTTTCCAAAGACAGGAGACCGAGTAGTTTTAATCGATTTACGTAGGGGGGTAAAATATTATGGTCAGCCCATGGTAGCCCGCGTAATGCGAAACGCAGGAATCTACGTTGGACAGCTTCAATGCGCAGAATATGTACATCATAGTAAGGAGACCATATTTCGCTGGCGTTATCGAGAAGTGGACGAACAAAGGTTATGTACAGGGATTTGGCGACATAAGGGTCGGAGAATTCTTTTGACCATCGTTTAACAAATCCGAGAGCGGAGTTAGCTTTCCTAATTACGGAGTCTATATGGTTGCGAAAATTAAGCTGTGAATCACAAATGACACCCAAGTCCCGCATTGAAGTAACCACAGCTACTCTTTGGTTTGATAAATAGTAGGTGCGGGTTCGAAGTGTCAAACGCCTCCGGGAGTAAGAAATGGCTTGGCATTTTTCTATGTTGAGTTTTTATGGCAACATGCCGAGAATCTATTAAGATCATCTTGTAAAGGTTGAAAGTCAGAGAGAATTGAGATCTGTCTATAGATTTTCATATCATCGGCATAGATAGATATGTGGGAGTACTTTATGACGTTAACAACATCGTTAATAGTTAAAATAAAAATTAATGGACCAAGATGACTGCCTTGTGGAACACCCGAAGTGGCGAGAATTGGGTCAGAAAAATGGGAACGAAAATAAATAATATAGGGGCGTTTTTTAATGTAGGAATTAATCCAAGAGGTCAGTCTAGGTTCGAAACCAAGAGCTTTGAGTTTGAATAAAATTAACTTGTGCGAGATTTTATCAAAGGCCTTACTGAAGTCCGTGGCGATTACATCAATTTCTTTCCCTAAAAATTCATCATCTTGGCGCATCTTCTCCAGAACCCAATCGGAGAACGTACGTTGCTTCAAATGCTCCATCGGCTTCAATTCTTGAGTCAACTTGATCTTGTATGGGTGTAAACTACGATCCTTACGCAAAATACGCCATAATGTGGTCTGAGCGATGCCCAATTCTTGAGAACGCCGTGGAATTGACTGATTTGGATCATTTGCTACGGATGCCTGAACGGCAGCGATATTTTCGACACTTCGACCAACCCGTTGTCTCACTGACACGGCAACATCACACAACGAATATGTAGACTCAAATTTTTGCACTGAACTTGTTCTTGCCTGTCTACTAGGGCGAGAATTACGACCGAAAATTGGAGTTAACGCTCTTAAAGTTGCAGTCACCGACTCCGAATTTCGGTAGAAAATTTTTATAGTTTGCAGACGTTGCTCGTTCGTGTACTTTACCATGATGAAAATGTTGAGTTTACTGAATAAATTGATAGTTACAGTTTGATGATTAGTGAAAGAGTGCGTTCACAAATTAAATTTGTCAAGTTCCTATTGGAAAAACATTTATTATAGATGCGGATAAGGTATTAGTTATAAGTGTAAGAATAACTTCAACACTTCCCTGTTAGATCAGTCCTCTTCGGTGTGATCCAGCAAATCAGAGACATTACCTCTTATCAGCAAAGACTGCTGAATCCTTACTAAGATCTAAGGGAACCGTTTTGCTTTTGCTTAGATCCTTAATGTGTTGTGTACGTTCATCTGCGAAGCTTATTTGTGAGAGTGATGAAATATTTCATATTCTACGGGTCGATTGGATGAGTGCTTTATCTGTATAATACATTCTCATCGAAGGAATTATCTACCTTATTTTTTATAATTAACGCGTGCATGAGCTATTTTGAACATCATTAAAATGTTTGAACACAGCCTGAATGGAAGGAAAATTGAGTGAGAAGATAAATGAGATACCGATGTTCATTGGCTTTGAATATTTGCAGGTTATATTATCTGGGAAGTAAAGAGCTCCGCAGGTCATGAGTGAGTTGTACGGCTCAGGAAACACTGACCACGTTTCAGAGGTGTTGTATAATATCCATACGTAGGTCGACGTGGAGATTGTGACATACATATGACATACAAAGGTCAACTTTGACCTTTCCAGATAATCATATGAATCTCAGGAGGTTTCTAAGCTCAAGTTACTCTACCAGCTCCGTGAATAAGTACGTTCTCATTTTTCTCTCAAAAAGAGCAGGTTATTTACACACAAGTTGACGGACGGACTCGATTCTATCCTCGTCCCTGTAGTTTCTGCAAAAGTCGTTGTGCTGCATATCCATTATAAATTAGGATGATTGCCTATGACGTGTCATCGTATCAGAGATGAATCGCGTCCCCTAATAACTGATTACTAGATAGTGTAATCTCTTCTTCTATAATATATGCCTCCTATAGCGTGTTAGCTATTGTGCACATGTCAAGTTGAACTCTGGGTACCCTGGTATCCAGCATATGACCAACTGTATTGGTGCTCGATATCTAATTTAGAAGATTCTTTCAAATTCATACAACCTTAGATATGATTGTCGGGGCGTTCGGGGCTTTAACAGGTGTATGCTATCCGTGTAGGCAGCAATTGACCTTCCAGCGATATAATGACACTTGCTTCGTCCATTAGGTCAGGCAGTGGCATTACGTTCGTGTTGAAAGATGTCAACAATTGACGGACCAATTTTTATTATTAGCCGTGTTTTATTATCCCCATGATCTGATCTGGATCACTGGTTTGTATGCATAACAAAAACAATACGAGATCCTGCTTTTCATTTGGATCTATTTTCATAATCCGAAAACTAGTACGCGTTATTTCTCACTAGCTTACATTTTTGTTCGTAAAGGTTGGTATAATTGTTGACAATTGTTAAGTGACTATGTTGCCATATTGGAACATTAAATTTTACTTGGAAACCAAATATTATTAAATAATTTGTATATTCAAATAATTAAATAAAAAATTAAATTTCTGCTCAAAGTGGTATACTTGCGATACGAACGTGAAGTGTAAGCTACAAAATATTGTTCTCATCTGCATCTGTTAATGAATTTCAAAAATTCCTTCCTTACAAAAAAAAATGAAAGCATCAAATGTTTATTAAAAAAAAGTTTATTGGTGGCATGGTAACTGTGCGGTAAATGTCAAAAAGGAACTCAGCTGCCCAATCGCAATGGGTTTACAAAAATAATAAATCGTAAGTAATTGTAACAAATAATTATTTAAAACATGTATTTACTAACAATTTCACCTAAATTTTTTTAAGCTCAAGAAGAATTTGGACAATTTGGATATTGTAATAAAACGACTTCAGTCATTTATAACTAAACATTCTCTCATCCACCAATCTCAATATGGTTTTCAGAAAAAAAAGTACGGGCACCCTCGTAGGAGAGTTTGCAAACCACATCAATGAAAGCCTTAATAAAAACTGTCATACCCTGGTTTTATTTATGGCTTCAGCAAAGCCTTTGATACTTTAAATCACGCTAAAATGCTAAAAGCTCTTGAGAATATTGGTATCCGAGGAGTCTTAGGCAATTGGCTGAAGGAATATTTGATAAATCGTTTATACTGTGTCAAGATCAATAATATATACAGTGAAAAAAACAGGTTCACTTCGGAGTTCCACAGGGTTCGAAATTGGGACCCCTTCTATTTATTTTATTCACAAATGAACTGCTACGCACCTTCAAAAGAAGCATCCCATTCGCTTATGCAGACGACACCGCAATAGTGGTTCGTCACAGATCCTTAGAATCTGCGACAAAAATAATGCAAGAGGAGCTTAATGATGCCATAAAGTGGTGTCATGATAATGGCCTTGTTATTAATGCAGATAAAACTAAGATTATGCACATTCGATGTCCACAAAACCAATCAACAGATATTCGTTCAAAATGATATATGTGCCTCGACCCCAAAATAACTAATTGAAATAGTAGAAACGCATAAATATCTAGGAGTGATAATCGACAGCCATCTCATCTGGAAAAAACACATAGATAAGACTCGCATGGATATAAGAAAAGCGATATTTGCGCTGGCCCATCTTCGAAATCATGCCCCACCAAGAATACTTCAACTTGTGTATTATGCTCTTATCGAATCCAGACTAAGGTATGGAATACTTGCCTGGGGAAATGCATCTCCAACACATATAAATAAATTACAAAATCTACAAAATGTAGCACTTAAAATGATATACAACATGAACATTACTGATGAAAGACAATTTAAGGCTATAACAGTCGAACATATGTTTAGGATGATTCTAGTTCTCGAGTACTACGATGACAACCGATTTAAAAAACCTATTCAGCATGAAATAAATACAAGAAGACGAGCACAGGGACTACTGCACACGCCTAGAAACCATAATAACTACGGTAAAGAATGTTAGAATACAGCGTTCCTAGTAGTTTTAATAATTTACCATCAAACTTAAGAAACATTTTAAATTTTAAATACAGAAAAAAAGAGATCAACAACTATTTCTTGAATCTTTAAACGAATTTTTAGCTAAAGTAATGAATCTTTATTAACTGAATTTTTGCAATATTACTTTTTTGTTCTTACTTGCTCCTTTTTATATTTGATTAGATTCTGTGCAACCTTCTGCAGAAAAGCCATCAGAGCTTCGCAGAAAATTATAAAAATTGTAAAAATTTAAGAAAATACAAAATACAAAATACAAATACGACAGATGAAACGAAGGTTTTTCTGGCTGCATACAGCAAGAGGCAGTTTGAGTTCCAAAACACAAAATTATTTCATTCTACATTCTTTTAGAGTCAACCGACTACAGTCGAAATGCTTCAAATAAAGTTGAAGAATTTACTAAGGGCGTTTAAGGCGACATCAGATTCAAATAAAAGAACAGGAGAGTCGGCTTCTAAAGCTCCATTTGAGGAACAAATGGAAGAAATATTTGGCACTCGACCTGAAATAAGGAACAACTATTCTATAAATTTGTCGGGGAAACCAATAAAGGAACTGACAATGTCAGATAATACCAAAGACATTGATTTGTTGGAGTCAGAGAGCAGTTCTTCTGGTAAGTGTTGTCAAACACTGATAACATTTTTAACTTACATACATTCCTTCTTTTTTGCAGTTCTATTAGGGTCCGAAAGTCCATCTACGAGTACGTCAAATCCCTCGGCACAATCTTCCTCAGGCAAAAAAAAAAGATGAACTGTAGCGAATATTATATGCACACAAAGTTAGAGCTGAAGCGAAAAACAGCTGAAGAAAGAAACAGCATTTTGGCTGAATATGCTGCGAAAAAATGAAAAAAATGGAAGAAGCCGAAGAAGGAAAAGAATCCCGTTTTTTGAGAAAGGAGGCTCTGTTTAGGGAGTTGTTTAAAAAGTGATGAAATTATGAATTTTGTGTTCTTATTTTATTTCTTTTATTTTTCGTTTGCGTTTATGAATTATTACGAATTATGGTTTAAACAATAATAAAAACATGAATTTGATTTTATACGTTTATATCACCGCCTGGTGCTAGAGCTGTTCCTTGGTTAACTTCGACGACTTGGAAAGTTTCAGGATAATGCTCTTCCTCTAATTCATCGTTGTTGTCGGTGCACATGTTGTGTGGTATACATACATAGGCAACCAAATTTACCACAAAATTTATAGTTGTTGTTCGGTGCAGCAATCTTCGGAAACGAGTTTTCAGTAAACCAAATGAATGGTCTACAATGATACGTCTAGACGAATGCATCTCATTAAATTTCCGTTGCACATTCGTCATTGCTCCGTTATCCTTAAAGGGTGGAATTAACCACTCTAGACATGGATACGCCGAATCGCCGAGCTAAAATGTGTTATTTGGGAAAAGCTCATTTGTTTGTTGACCAGCTTCTCTGTACAAATCAGATCTTCGTAGAACTCGGCTATCGTGCAAGCTACCTGGCTCTCCACAGAAGTTGTTTATATACTTTTTCTTGGCATCCACCACAGCTTGTACAGAAATACTATAGCAGCGTTTTCTGTTGAAATAGCTTTCCTTGTTAAAGACTGGCGCTTTAATTCGTATATGAGAACCATCGATGTATCCTAAGATTCCGGGAATCTTTGTTCTCGCTTCCACTATTGCTGCATTTTGTGCAGCTTCATTTCTGTTTGGCCATTTGACATATTCATGGCCAATGGATATGAGCTACGATGTTACCCTCATAAGAGTGGTCCACGCCGTCGAACTCGATACACCAAATAAATTGGAGATTTCACGGAAAGCGTTTGTGTTCGCAACATACCAAACGAATACATATATTTCCTTTTCAGGCGAAGTTTTCGGTAGTCCTCTTTTTGGTGCAATTCCAAACCGCTCCGATAACTTGTAGCGATCTATGAATAAGTGCAAAATATGTAGAGACTTGAGGGAATGAAGATTGAAGATCTATATACCTTTTCTATGTGTCAAACCAAAAAAAAGTGCTGCCACACATTAAAACAGAAAAAAAAACAGTGATGTTCTGTGTTGTTTTATTATCTTGATCTAATCCAGATCAGATCATGGGGCTATTGTGAGCTTTGTAAATTCTATCACGCGGTTCCGAATCCTATGCTGCGACATTTTGAGAGCATCTATGCTAAACATTGTTGTCCAATTTCGTCACGTTGAAACCATATACAGTGAGGTCAGATCAGACAAGGTAAAGAATTTCTTGCAATGTTTGACTAAATCCAGGCATTTCGCAATATTGTGGTGACATCAAATATGCGGGCATTTACAACAAAAGAGATTTATAGATGCAGAAAGCACGCATTTTTGACTAGATTCTGTCCAATGGTTTTGAAATACATCGTTAAATGAGATTTTTGTGTTTTCGGACGATTGGTGCAGATTTTGATTGCACTTTCAGGTCATTTAATTCCATAAAATCACTAGTGAACCTGTTGCTGTGAAAATCATGTTGTCGGTTTTTGCGATTATAAGCGATTTTACCATCGATTCCATGACTTTGAAAAAGAGTCTGGAGGAGGAGTCGCATGTTTTAGGGAATGGGCTGGACAAATGCTATTTTTCATCTATCTGGCATGAGTCCACAGGAATAGGGTTGATAGAAAAGTTAACTGAATGGGTTTTCCCGTGTGGAAGACACCTCTTCAGAAGACAGAGGAGATATTGTATCCCATTTGGACTGGGGATTTGAATATGTTGAGATGAATTACTAGAAAATTCTGGAAAATTTCGCTTAAAAGGCTACATAATTGGCCGTGTTTAGTCGAGTCCTAGCCCCGTGATGGCAATTTTATCTTCTGGAACAGGAAAAAATAATGCAGTATTGGGAAACCTTCTCGAAAAAGTTTCGAATAGTTGCTCTAAGACCTTAAGGCTCATCGGCATGAAAGGTTTAAAATATAAATTGATTATTTAAAAAGACTTTTTTTTTTTTTCTATTCGTACATAGCACTTAAGGAAGGAATCAGTTAAGATGAATTCCAATATTTTTCTTTTATATAAATTTCTGAGGTTTTCATAGAAAACAAACAGCCTGATGCGAGGCTAGCCGGACTTCGTTCCCCAGTCTCATTATTACTCTACAGGAAGCATTTTGTAATTTATTTCTAGCACAAGCGTACTAGCTGTTAATACATCCTGAATGTTACCTATTTTGCAAAGCAAAAATGTAACTAACTTACGAGTACTACGTCCTGGAAAGTTGCTATCTAGAGTTGTGCTAGCCAATTTAAAATGGAACCCTCTACCAAACAAGCAGGGGGTTCCAATGCTCGGATAAATCTTCTTCTGGGCCGAAACCAACGCGATTTTGACAATGTATTCCATTTTGGAAAAATAGTTTGAGCAAGGCTTTAAGTGAGCTTGACTGGTCCTTAAGAGAAGGATATTTCGCTTCTATAAGCTTTCATCATTATCATTGAGGTGTCTTGTCAGTTTTAGGAGCTACCCATTAAAATTCGACTTCACTTATTTCCAAGCTCAATCTCCCCTGACACAGGGAACGTGAATTTCATATTTTGAAGCAGCTGGAGTTGTGTTAAGTGGTTGATGTATAAGTTTTAAATCAAAAGACAATCAACGCGTAGGCTCGTCGAAACAGCAATTCTAGTTGTGCTAAGTATTGTTATATTAGGTCATTGGGTATCCTGTGACTTTTATTTGGACTAGAGTCTGGCTCCATCGTGATCATTTTCAGTTGTAAATTATGCAAGATTTGGAGGCATTCTATATGAAAACCAATAGACTAGTGCCCAGTAATAATGCCATACACCTAACGCGCGTCTTTATGATTAAGCTTTATAACTGAGACCCATTTTTTCTTGTGATGGATCGATCACAGGATCTTAGTCGTGCAGCATATATTTTGATTGTTAAAGCGTATGGAGGCTTTATAAATTGTTTCTTTATCCATGAAAGAGAAGACGTGAAGGTGGGTATCCAAACCATTCCTTGACAGTTCATCTGCAGCCTGCCCTATTGATGCGTTACCCACGATGGAATCTCATTTAGATGTCTTCCACAATTACGTTATAGTCTTAATCTTATTACTGCGTCGTCTAGAGCCTTTACAACTACCTGGCTTTCTGTTTTCGCAATAATAAACATATACAATAGCTGAGATACCAGCTTGAAAAATTGTACAGCCGAAATTTATATTTAAGAACGACTGACTTCAAAGTCGCCTCAAGTTCCAGGCCACGACGGTGGGCGTTATTCTCATTGATCCTAAGATTATGATGATGGGCTTTGTGCAGTTATTGTAGTATTTTGAGTCCGGTTTGACTTTGCAAGTACTAATGAAGCCCCTTCGGCATCTAGAGTACGCTACATATGCTTTTTTAATGCTGTTGATTGCATTAATTCTTCTAATTTAGGTTGATATCTAAGTAATATTTATTTTCTTATCCTTGGTAAATTGGTATAGATTGCTCTTTTTCTGACCATTTCCTTTCAGATGGAATATGGAATATGGTTTTGAGGATGTAACTCATGATGAATAAATCTAGGACTATGACTGCTTTAAAGCTGACTATTTCCATGCATCATTCGACAGTCTGACAAAATAAGACGCCAACTGCATATGTCTGCTGTAAATGTTAGAAATGATTGAATTGCTTAGTTGAGAGTCTTCCATCATCATAGCGGTAGAGACAATACTCATATGCCTCTTACGGGCAATATTCAGCATCCGCGCCAGTCGAATTGTTTGCATATATTCACACAACTAGTGATTTGCCTAAGTTGCGGTTTCTGGCTGCTGTCAAAAGTTGGCAAAGGCGTTCTGAGTGTTGATGTTCAAAATGCAATGTCCTTTGTCAGAGCAAATTTCATCGACTAGATTCCGAAGCGTACTCCCGTAATGTTTTTTTCTTTGGTAAGAATGTTGCATATTGTGGGAGATTATTGAGTGTGAATCGATATGAAGATCCCCTTTAGAGCAGCATGAAACACATATAATCACCATCGGTGGCAATCGGGTTAGAGCCATAAGAAATATACGAATAACATCGTATTAATTAACAGTATCGATAACAGATAGTACCTACACCTGCTTGTATCACTGAGTAGTGTAGTTTTCGAGATTTAGGAATAGCAGCTGATTGCGGCCGGGAAAAAGATTTCCAGCTTGGCTGCGAGTCCATACACTTCACTCCATATACGAGTAAAGTAAAGCAGGTTTCCTGAGAGTTTTTGTCTATCTGTCAATTAAATATGTTTGAAATAGATTCTTACATTCTATTTTATCTTAGGTTTAGGTATCTTATTTTCTATAGAGCAGAGCGCACTCCTCTGAATCACCAATAGTGAAAATATAAACTAACTGACCCATCCTATTCGGAAGTTTGACAACACTACCAAGCTTGGTTATTGTCTTCGTATGGCCTATTCTCTACGATACACATGGGCAACTATTACGTAACACCGCACTGATGATGACTATTCATATTCCATTCGAATGTGAGAACATTTCGGCATTGTCCTTCCAATCATCACCTGTGATCGTACCTACAGCCCTGTATCGAAAGACTGACTACTCGATGTACCTGCGTCAAGCAACCGAGCCACATTTCATAATTTATTTGTATTGGTCATTGTCGGTCCTAAAGGCCATACGGAATATCCTGTATCTATATGTATCTTTCTACATTCATACACATATGTATATGTACGTATGTACGAGTACAACAAACTGACGATGTCATTATCGGAGATTTTAATTCAACTCGCCTGATGGCAATTGTTGCAAATAAGCTATCAACCCTTGCAGCAGTCGCTTCAGCTTTTTCCATTGTTCCCCAGCCCATCTACTCGTACGGACAGACCGACATTCAACCACCCGTACAATATGGCCCTGAATGAAATATTTAATATCAATTATTTGACATTGCTGTCAGAAAGAATGTTTTGTATCAACGAGTACTACATATGAGTAGATGGGGTGGTGTCAAGGGTGGTGGTGGTTTCATTCGTTTTTTGTCCCGTTTATGCGGCAAACAAATGCATTACAACGAGCATTATGGTATTGTATGTGCCCCGAACAATATGCTAATGAATTTATGAGAGAGACTAGCACTAGAGTTATATACCCATGGCCAAGCCGGGCCAACGCCAAAGGAACGTGCTCTCAAAAATGGTCGAATTTTCCAAGGGAGTAATAAACGCTCATAACAACCCCGAGGACGAGTCGAGTGCATGCACCCTAGGCACAATCATGTTATCATACGGTACAGTGATTTCTCGTCAAAACTTATGTTCGAGTGTTGAGGGTGTAAATTGGGTGATTCTACTTTTCTTTCTGTGTTGGTGCTTACGAGTTTGGCTTGGGGTGTTTCCATTACAATCCAGAAAAGTTTTTTCCATACTCGTATAGAAAGGGGTGTCCTCCAGCAGTGGACTCTAACAGAGCCAATATGGAAACGGTGATGGTGATGATGATGATGGTGGTGGTTTGTAATGTTTTGCAATAAAGTGGTGTAAAATAAAATTTAATAGCCACATAGGCATAAGAGTTTGTAAGTGTGTAGTCAACGGTGCAAATAGGATTACCGTGGCTTATTCCTTTTTCCTTGGATTTTATTTCTATTCCTGAGAGTTTCATCTCAAGTGAGTTAAACACTGCTTAGGACTGATGCTGAACACATGCGAACTTGATTTGATTTCATGAAAATTAATTAAGTAATGAGGTCTCTATCTGTAAGGGGGAGTACGTGTACTGGGAGATGGTAGTGATGGTGAAATGATGACTAATGAAGGTCAACATTTTGAGTTGGCCTTATTGGTGTCCTTAAATGTCCGTATCAAAACATATTTGCCACACATCTTGACTTTGGAATCTATTGTCTCAAAGTGAGCAGGAATTTGCCAGGTAATTCAAGGCTTGCTAGTTCCAAAATATATGCAAAAGTGACAAGGTACCTGCAGTCACATTCAAAAGTGACCTTCAACTTCAGGTTCAGCATGTTACGAGTATTAAAGAAGACAAAATTCGTGTTTTGTCCTAGTAGTTGGTTCTCCTATAAAACTAATAAAAGTGCAATAAATGAAGTGAATAAAAGACAAATGTGTATCTTTATTTAATACATAAAGTAACTATCGGGCTTTCCAATAAGGACTTGACAACTTTTTTTTTTAAATAAAACGCAAACCATTTGAGATACAGTGCACGCCGCTTATTATAATCACTTTGGGGCCAGACCAAATTGATAGCAATAACCGAATGATAACAATAGCCGAGATGCTATTTTTCGATTGAGGAAATTTAAAAGAGAAGTTACATATACAGTTTTTATCAAAAATTTATTTGAAAAAAATTAATTCATAACAACATCGGAAGAATAAATAATAAAGCAAACTGATTACAAAGCACTCTCTTCATTGTACCTATAAAAGAAATGTATACATATTACACACTAAAATTCATAATTTCATAATTTAATAAAACTCTGTAATTAGCGTTTGTCTACAATTTTTTCGTAGTAAGCCGTTGATAAAGGTTTCATACTCATATTGTTTTTCGAATTCGGTTGAACTAAGGTAAACTCCTCGGCGAAGGACTTCCAAAGCACGTCTCATTTCATTGTTTGATGGTTTCGTTTCATCAGAACTGGCTGGAACTGGATCAATCTCTATTGATGGAGAAAAAACCGGTTCACATATTTCTTCCTCGGTCAACGCAGCACCTAAAAAAAACACAAAATTCCTGCTTTAATAAAATTCTTCCTTTAAAGGAAAACTAAACTTACTTGAACATACACATTCATCAATCCCCATCCAAGTTTCAAATTCAGTTTCACTCATATCTGTTGGAATAAGGTCTTCATATGAAAATTCTTCAGCTTGTTCATTATCGTTCACATCTTTGAAACCCGCATGTTTGAAACAATTTTTAATTGTGACATCTGACACACGCTTCGAAGAAGAGGCTATGAGGTGAACTGCTTCCAAAAGATTGGTTTTTCTGGCCAATTCATTCGCACTCAAAAGCTTCGCATCTTCAATATTCTCCAAAACTCTTGCTCGCATTTCTCCTCGGTAGTAAGCCTTTAAGGTTCGGATGATTCCCTGGTCACATGGCTGTATGATTGATGTCGTATTTGCAGGTAAAAATACGATTTTTATATTCTTTAAAGAACAGTTGACTTTGTGTGCTGTACAGTTATCAACAAGGACAGCAATTTTTTTGTTGAGTTCGATGTCCCAGTTAACCAACCATTCATTAAAAATTGAAGCTGTCATCCAAGCATTAGAGTTAGCATAATAATCCACTGGAAGTGTTTTAACGTTTTTAAAGCATCTTGGAGTCTGACTTTTCCCAATTACCAAAAGTCTTTTTTTTTACCTACCATATTAGCACAACATAAAACTGTTACTCGCTCTTTTGAAATCTTACATCCCTTTGAATTGTCACTTTTAAACAAATAAGTATGTTCGGGTAAAGCGCGAAAATAAAGCCCTGTTTCATCCGCATTGTAAATGTTAGAAGACAAAAACTCATTAAGAATTTTCGGCACCTCATTGTGAATCCAGGTGTCAGCTCCTAAGACATCTGCACTTTTCTGCTCTCCATAAGTGCGTTTGTAACAAATGTTTTCACGTTTTTTCCAGCGATGAAACCATCCTTCTGTTGCAACAAAGCCGTGCCTTCCCATTTTGGTAGCTAAATCTTCTGCTTTCTGACGTATAAGTGGTCCATCGACACGAGCATCCTTTGCCCGGACATCAGTAAACCAACGCTTTAAAGCTAATTCCACCTGACTGTCTTTTCCACTCCTATTACGTTTAGTTTTGATGTTTTCATTTTCCCTGGTGGATTTTTCAAAAAGTTGTCTATTTTTTAAAAGCTTGCATAGCAAGGGTTGTGATATGTTTAGATGAATTGCTGCATTACGCTGGCTCATTTTTGGAAGTTTGTCAAACCGCATTAAAATGTCGAGTTTTTCTTTAATTGTTAAATCGTTTCGTTTTTTTTTTAATTCCTCCATCACACGAAAAATAAATTATGACAAGGTGCCAAGGTATGGTACCATCGACAAAATCAAAATCGGCACTGAACCAATTTTGAGTTGGAAATCTATCAAACACCTACAGATCCACGCATTTAATACATATGCATTTAATACGTATCTATGGGCATCTTTAGATAAAAAAACATAAATTCGACTGGTTTTCACATTTCGCAGACATTTTACCGTTAATGTCGGCGACAAAAGAGTAAAACATATCGCACACATGTATGCTTTGTTTGGAAAAAATGATAATAATAACCGATGTGTTGATTACATTAACCAACTTATATTTGTATACATTATTATATGAGCGGACGGGACCATACGAAAGCGATAACATTAAGCGCTTGATAACATTAACCGTGATTATATTAACCGGCGTGCACTGTATTTCAAAAATTTTATTATCGGCTTGAAGTACAATCAAAACATTAATGAATGGAACACGACTTCGTTCATATGGCCACCGCGGGCACATTTGCAGCGGTCGATTCGTTGGACCCAATTTTCAACGACTTGGCCACACATTTCGGCCGAAACGGCCGCTATTTCGCGTTCAATGTTGGCTCTGAGCTATTCCAACGTCGTCGGCGTGTTGGCATAAACCAATGACTTAACGTAGCCCCACAGAAAATAGTCAACCGGCGTTAGATCGCACGAACGAGGCGGCCAATCGACTGGCCCATGCCTTGAGATAACACGCTCACAGTACTTACTCTTCAATAAATCGATTGTAGCGTGTGCTGTGTGGCTTGTGGCACCATCCTGTTGAAACCACATGTCGTCCAAGTCCATATCTTCCAATTCGGGCCAAAAATAATCGGTGATCATGGCGCGATAACACTGACCATTCACAGTAACGTGACGATCGTAATCGTCGACGAAAAAATATGGCCCAATAACGCCGCGGCATGCAAACCGCACCAAACAGTTATATTTTGTGGATGAAGTGGTGATTCATGAAGCACGTGTGGATTTATTGCTTATTGACGAACCCATTGAGCCAAAAATGAGCTTCGTCACTGAAGATGATTTTGCGATGAAATTCATCATATTGGCGTATCTTCTCCAGAACCCAATCGGAGAACGTACGTCGCTTCAAATGGTCCATCGGCTTCAATTCTTGAGTCATCTTGATCTTGTATGGGTTTAAACCAAGATCCTTACACAAAATACGCCATAATGTGGTCTGAGCGATGCCCAATTGTTGAGAACGCCGTGGAATTGTCTGATTTGGATCGTTTGCTACGGACGCCTGAACGGCAGCGATATTTTCGACACTTCGACCAACATGTTGTCTCACTGACACGGCAACATCACACTTATTATTGCCTGTCTACGAGGGCGAGAGTTACGACCGAAAATTTGGAGTTAACGCTCTTAAAGTTGCAGGCACCGACTCCGAATTTCGGTAGAAAATTTTTATAGTTTGCAGACGTTGCTCGTTCGTGTACTTTACCATGATGAAAATGTTGAGTTTACTGAACAAATTGACAGTGACATTTTGATGATTAGTGAAAGAGTGCGTTCAGAAATTAAATTAAAAGTTTTCAAGTCCCTATTGGAAAACTCTCTATAAGCCATATTGTTATTTAGTATCATATAAGGACGGCAATAAATGATTTCCCATATTTAAAAAAACTACGATTTAATGCCTTTTTTTCTGTGCAAAAATCCGCAACATTTATTTGATATACCTGATAAAATGGTTTCGCAGCTGGTTGTCGCTTCTTTTGGTAAATAAAAGCGAGTATGTGTTACTCGTTTTCATGCAAAAACATTTCAGTGTACTAAAAAATTAATATATTTTTATGAATTCAATTGTTCAACATTTTGCTGTTTTTTTCTTTCACATTTGACATATGCTCTGTGACTAAACAAAAGCAATTATACAAAACCTTTCATAGGATTCACTACCTAACTGAATCGATAAGTAGATAAGCTTCAAGAAGTTACTCTGATCTATGAGCACATCATTGTGCGCGACCTCCATAGGTCGGACAATAAAGCTTGCAAATTTCTTGATTCAGTTGCTGGTTCTGGACTTTATGTAATCAACTGGTTTGCTACCCGTTATGCACCTGACGCTCCCCCAAGCCTTTATGACTTATTCAGTTGTATCTGAACGCTCTTACGTTCTGCTTCAGGACCAGTTATCCCTTGAAACCATGTCTGATCACGGTTTGCTGTTCTGTACGTACTCGTATATTGTAATATTCATTTATCTCATTCGTCTACATCTACAACCTTCCAATACAGAAATTATGCTGCTGTAAATAATAGTTTTCTAAAACTTGATGCAAGTATGCTTCCTTGGCAAAATTTCTATTTTTCTGCGAATGTTAATGCAAAGGTAATTTTCTTAAAATCATTATTGCTGGACCTGTACAACAAACATGTTTCCTTAAAGACTGAGTAAGTGAGCAGTGAAGTTTGTCCATGGTTCACGTCTGACGTACATAATGCTATCAAATGCTTGTTGGAAACGTAACCAAACGAATTTAAATTGGAGTAATTTCCGCCATGCTCGCAATCATTCCACCCACGTAACACGAAGCTTGAAGAAAAGGTGTTTTCTTTCTAAACTAGGCCCCGACCAATCTACCAAAAAACTTTGGAATAATTCACGCTCCATTTGATTCAGGGAAAAGAATACCTTAAGCAGAATACCTGATATTAATGATCGCAATGAAACTTTTATTTCTAGTGTGTGTGTTCAGCTTTTTTGAAAATGATTTTGACTTCGAAGTCGTAACAGAAATCTGATGCAGTTGGGGAAGACGACGTTCATTAAGATGATACTTCTCCACATATTGAGTGTACGAGTACTAGCGCATATATTCAATTTCTGCATTTTAAGTTCATATTTTCCTGATAGTTGGAAGTTGGGTAGGGTATTACCTGTACCGGAAAAAAACCACAGCCGATCTCTACTAGTGATTTCCCCCAATTAGTATTTTACCGTGTTTGTCAAAAGTTTTGGAGAAAATATTTGCAAAACAAATTTCAAGCCATCTTGTTCGTCATATTTATTATCACCGGCCCAATCCGGTTTTCGGAAAAAGGACAGTTCCTACACAGCAATGATTAAAATACTTGATGAAATTAGAATTGAATTGAATGACTCACCTTACTTTGTTTGCTGTGAAATACTGTGTAAAAAACTCAGATTGTTCTTCGGATTTAGTGAAAGATCAGTGCATCTAATATCCAGTTATTTTCGTGATCGTAGCCAGAGAGTAATATTTGGTGATACAGCTTCTAATTCTAAGGCTTTGCTAACTGGGGTACACCAGGGCTCAATTGTAGGTCCAATTTTATTCTACATTTTCATCAATGAACTACCAAAAGCTTGCAGTAGTACTAGTGTTTACTACTTATCCCTTCCAATTGAACTAGCTGAAGACCTTATCTGCAGAATAAATGAAGACTTTTCAATCATATATAATTCGACTCAAGCAAATGGACTAACTCTTAACCCGGCAAAGTCTCAGTTCATATTGATCTCAAAAAACAGTACAACACTGATGATCTAGCAACTGTTTTCTTAAATAACATAAGACTTCAATATATGAATGTCGTATTGAACCTTAAAACGTGAAGTCGTAAAAAAGTCGCTAGGAACTAAATGTTGAGTATTTGATTGCAGAAAATTCTGATGGGTGTGTCAAATGTTTGGTTGCGTGCTGCTACAATCCAAATCGTGTTTTTTCAACTGAACCTTTTTTCTCTTCTCTATCCGAATTCTCCCCTTTATACAATAACATTGTCGTTTGTGGTGATTTTAATGCCAACATGCTTAAAAACGACTCGCGGTCCTACCAAGTGAGAGATACGGCGGCGGCAAGTGGCCTTGAAATTGTTAATAATTCCTATCCAACATGTTTCCGGCCAGGTGCACCACCGAGCCTTTTAGACCTTGTTATTGTATCTGATTCACTTTCTGTCTTACTGTTTGATCAGATTTCTCTCGAAGGTGTCAGCGAACATGATCTCCTATTCTGTACCTACAATGTTGTCTTTAACCACAATTCTTCCTCAAGCTCCTTTGTTTATAGGGATTACTCATCAATAAATCATGAAGCACTAACGACCGCAGTAAACTCTGTCTCATGGTTGAAATGAAAAGCTAATCATTTTCCAGACGCTTGTAATGCAATTATTCAATGATCATGTACCAACAAAAACCGTCGCGATCCGAAAGAGTGTGTGTCCCTGGTTCACGGAAGGGGTAGTTGGTGTTCTAAAGAAGCGAAACAAAATGTACAGTAAGTGGAAGCGTAGCCAAAACGCGATTAACTGGAACAGGTACAAAGCTGCTCGTAATGCTGCAACCGATGCTGTTCGTGCATCTAAACGACACTACTATTCATCTAAACTGAGCACTTCTTTACTCTCTAAGGCACTGTGGAGAAATCTACGCCAAGTTGGCATTGGTGTAAGTAGTGACAGGAGCGCCACTATTGATTTAGATGAAATGAATGACTATTTTGTTTCAAATGATGTTGCTGCCGATTGTTTTGAGTATAACGTTGTCTCCAGCAGAGGCCTTGAACAGGAAATTGTTTTTGAAGTAGTTACGGAGGTTGATGTCCTTTGTATTATTAAATGTTTAAAATCAAATGCTATTGGTGAACACGGCTTGCCACTACGTTTCATAAAACTTATTTTGCCGCACGTCATAGGCCATCTAACACATATAATCAATTCTTGTATAGCAACATCTACTACTCCTCTGATATGGAAATGTGCTAAGGTTGTACCTGTTCCTAAAAATACCACTACTTGCGATGCTTCTGACTACAGACCTGTTAGTATCTTACCTTGCCTGTCTAAGGTCTTTGAAAAGGTAATAGAGTCACAAATGCAGAAACACTTGGCTGAAAATTCCCTGTTGAGCCCATTCCAATCGGGCTTTAGGAAGCACCATAGCTGTTCTTCCGCCATGGTAAAAATCTTGGATGATATCAGGCAAGATTTTGACAAAGGATTTGTGTTCTTTGCCTGCTTGATTTCTCTAAGGCTTTTGACAGAATGAATCATTCCATTCTTTGTTGGAAACTGCACCATTACTATGGTTTTAGTGAAAGAGCAGTAAAGCTCATTCGAAACTTTTTATGTGGACGGTCTCAAATAGTCGTTGTTTTTAACAATCACTCAGGTCTCCTATCATCGATTTGTAAGCACGCACTTATTCATTTCTATGCAGACGATGATGTACAACTTTACCTATCTCATCCGGTTAATAAAATAGGTGAACTAATGTCACTACTAAATGAGGATCTTGCTTCTATTGTTGAATGGGCAACTAAAAATGGACTAGCTTTGAACCTAAAAAAATGCCAAGTACTTCCAATATCAAACAAGCCTTTTGAGCTAAGTCTAATTCTTGATGTTTGCTTAGCCGGTAATAAGATTAGGTTAGTTGAGGTGGCTACAAGTCTTGTTTTCACCATAAACCGAAAGCTTTCTGGCTATAACCACGTTAACATCGTTGTTGTGCGCGTGTACGGAGATGTTTGAGTAAACTTTGGATTTCTGTCAACTATACCCCCTGGAATACTCACCGAAGACTAGTGCTCACTCTCATAATACCCATTATTTCATATGCAGCAGCTGTCTACAGTGACCTTGACTCACTATCTTTTCGCAAGCTCCAGGTTGCTTATAATGATGCTGTTCGGTATGTTTATGCAAGGCAACGATACGATAGAATCTCGGAATTCTCATGCCGGTTTCTTGGGTGTACATTGAGAAAGTACCTTGATTTCAGAAATTGCATATTTCTACATCAAATTATAAACACAAAGCAACCCCCTTACCTTTACTCCAAACTAGAATTTTCCCTTTCCAGAAAAACTTTCAACATTAGCACTCAGCGTTGCAAATACCTCAATTCATCGCGTTTATTTTTCATTTATGCTATAATAACTTACCGTCTCATATAAAGTGCTTGTCAAATACTGATAGCTTTTGTTCTTAACGTATCTCTTTACTATCAACTCTACTCAGTCTTTTTCCAATTTCTCAACACTTTTTTTTTTGTCTTTCTTTTTCCTTTTTAGTATTTTATCTTATTATTATCAGTATAATTACTATTAAAACTTATCATTTTTTAATTTGTTTGTTATATTTTTTCTCTTCTCTCTGTTTGAACTTAACATTTTGTTACTAAATAATATTACTTAGTACTATTAGAGACAATGTCTTAATGTACAAATTGTTTATTGCAATAAATTGAATTAAATTGAATTGAATTGAATCTTGGTTTCAAAGTAAATCGATCACTCTCTGCTGTCGATCACATTAACTGCTCCATTGGACGAATCAATGCTGGGTTGCCTTGGCCGTATTCTAGTTATACTCCTGTCGACATTAAGCTCAGACTTACCAAAACTTTACTTGTACCTATTATTGACTATGATATAGTTGTGTACAGAAAACCTGATTGCCAGTCCAACCACTAGTTACTTGTTGCCTTCAACGACATAATAAGTACTACCACAAAAATGTACTCGGTTGTTCGTTTCAACAATTCCTTGTATTTTTCTGCATAAAATCATCAATACCAAATCGCATCCGTATTGGTGCAATTTTCCAATATCAACAAAACAAATAATTAGGGCCAACAAATTTAAAACTTCTGAATTAGAACATTTCTCCTGGCTAAAGATACTTTTACACATTTTTTCTTTCTATTTGATTCTATTTTCACTGCCATTTTGTCATCTTTATCTACGATCCTCCCTTGTCTTACCATTTTCCTTTTATTGCTTTATGTTCATTGTATATGCACTTTAGAGCCCTGTATGAGTGTCAAACTTCAAATAACTCATCTCATTTAAAAATGACTCTGAATGAATCATATGTCTCATTTTATGAGACAGAATGTATCGTGTGATTTGAAATGATTCAGTCTCATTCAGATTCATTTTTATATCTTTCATACCTCACAGTTGTGATTCGAACAGTAACTGCAGTAAGGATTTATTTTTCGTGTGTTGTGAGTTGTGTGATTCATTGTGATTCACTGTGATTGCATTTGATTCGTTGTTTTGAAAGACGGTTGGAGAAAATAAGAAATAGGAATGGAAAATATGCAGCACGTAATGAATATACGAGTACACCCAACTCTCTTTTTACACGGTAGATACGTTCCTCAGAAATCCGTGTAAAAAGAAACCGTGTAAAAAAAGAGGCGTTTCCTATAGTAAAATTTGAAAACCGTGTAAGATGAAATAAAGAACTATATTTACTTCGAAAAATCGTGTAAAAAATGTTGAAAACTATAAAATTTCAGATATGCATACAAATTGTATGTTCATATGGCATTTTATTGAGCATTAAAACTTAAAATACATAATTCATACTGGTGAAAAATTGGTAGAGCAAGCAAAAAACAAAAGAAATCTGTTAATCCAGAATCCAGCTACTTGATAACAAGAGCAATTGTTTGCGACGATCTGGATTAAAGTCGATATCATCACTGGAGATATCCATCAAATTATCCAATGGTGAGTTTCGTCCGGTAATAGAGTTTTAAACTGTCGGACTACTTTCCGAAAGGTCTTGCGCCGTCGACTTTTTTATTAAAAAATCTTTTATAGAAAGTTGAACTTTTGATTTTTTAAGTTCTTTATACAACTCTTTATACCCAGCAATACAATTATTAATATCTCGTTCGAATTTCAGGGCACGTTCCATATTTGGATCATTTTTTAAGAAATGATTCACCATACTTTTACCAAATGTTAGACCGTCATCAATTAAACTAGCAGTTAGTTGACATATTTCGGTCTCCTCGTCATTATCGCTATTATGTTCTCAGTTTTTATTAATTCAATCAGACAATCATCATCTAGAGGTTTATCTATCATTAATTCGTCGACATCTTCAATTTGTAGGTCCTCAAATCCTTCTCCTCCGATTTCGTGTGCCAAGGCTATAATTTCAGAAGTCGCCATCGATGCTTGGGGCACTGAGGTACCACTCTTGACGCATTCTGGCCAAAGTGCTTTCCAGCAGGAATTTAATGTTGATACCCTTAACTTTTCTTTGGGCATTGCAGCATATGTAATGCAATCCAAAATAGAATATTTTTTCCATGCATCAACGATCGTAAGGTTGTCCTTCTCTACTGCATCTAAAATATGTTGGAATGCTCGTTGAATATAATAAAGCTTAAACGTAGCAATTATACCCTGATCTAATGGTTGAATCAAGGAAGTGGTATTAGGTAGCAAAAATATTACTTGAACATTTGGATGCTCTAAAACGGGATGACTTGGCGCATTATCTATGAGCAAAAGCACTTTAAAATCAAGACATTGCTGTTCCATATATATTTTAACTTCAGGAACAAAGCATTCTTCAAACCATTCCGTAAATAGACCTGCTGTCATCCAGGCCTTTTTATTCGCCCTCCAATGAACCGGCAACTCTTGAATGTTTTTTCCTCTCAAAGCAAGTGGCCTTAATGATCGGTTAATTAAAAGAGGCTTTAAAATTTTGTCACCAGAAGCGTTGCTACACAATAAAAATGTTACCCGATCTTTAGCAACTTTAAAACCACTAGCAATTTTTTTAATTAATTTTTAAATTATGAAATGCGTTTCTTTTAAGAAATCCTGTTAGCCATCCATCACTAGCAGAAAATTCCTTTCTCTTATCTTGACGACTTGTTGATGGCTCCGATATCTGCAGTTGCTTATAAATTCGTAGTGACTTCTGCTTTATAATATTTCCATCTACAGGTACTCTTTTTTGCAATAAATCCTCAATCCAAACACTACACATTTTTCCATTTTTACTAACACTTCATCTCTAATGTATGACGATGTTTTGGAACTATGTTTTGATGAACTGATGACAGATTTCCGTATTTCATTCTCATTTTTCTTAATGGTCCTGATAGTAGCTTCGTTTAAGCCAAAATCCTTGCCCACAGATGTTGAACCTTCACCTCTTGCCAGACAGTCCAAGATTTTTAATTTTACTTCCAAAGAAATGGCTTGCCTTTTTCGAATCTTTGAAATTTTGGACATTTTATTAACTGTAGTAAGGGCAAAAATTTTATTTTTAAAGCTTAACTAAAAATTTATAGATAAAATACCTTTTTTCACTTATTAAGTTCAGAAATGTCCAAATCTAATTGATAGCATGAACAATTGATAAAATATTGCGATCTTATAAACTTTAAACACTTTAATTAAGCAATATTTTATGTAAATATCATGCGAACAAAATGTGTAGGTAAGAGTTATCGAATAATAATAATCCGTGTAAAAAAAAACCGTGTAAAAAGAGAGTTGGGTGTATGTACATATTCTTAAGGAATATGTTTACTTAAAAAAAAAATAATTTTAGAAAAGTAGCATTTAATGAGATGTTTAATTTGAATACAGAAAACTTGCAATTTTAAGAGTTTAATAAAGAAAAAACACATGATAAAAAAACTTACGCTTTTGTTTTTAGAGCGTGATTTCATGAATGAACAATAATTTGTAGTTGTTGTTTTTTTTTTGTGGGGTTTAATTTGGTGCTTATGCTCTGAAACTGTTTTTATCGTAAAAGTTTTGAGTGTAGGTATAATGCAATAAAAGGATTTTCTGTGTGTATTCAGTTAACATTTTCATACCAAGTTATTTTCTTTTATAGGAAAAGAAAACACACTAATTAAGAATTGCAACAAAAAATAACAATACAGAATCTCCGGGTTAGTTTTTGAATAACACTTTTTTTCTACTTCCTACTTCAATTACAAAAAATGAAAGTTTCCTAGAATTGCTGAATGAAGTTTTTTTGAATTTTACGACCTAATTGCCAAATCCTCATTCGTTCCTTCATATTTTTATGAGTGGAAGAAAATATAATTAACTCGCCTAATCATTATCCTTTATTTATAATGTAATAAAACACATAATATTAAGTTCAATATATCATAGCTTCCAAAATCTTAAACTAAAACGCTTCCGGATGTAATAAACAATAAAAAAAAACTGTTGTAAAAAAGCGCAACAATTAAGAAAAAGGAAATTCCAAAAATATCAGCGGTTTCCTTCTATATACACATAGTGAATACTCCGTTCTCGTTTCTAGTGAAATATCGCAAAAAAATACATTTTCGTTAAGTTTGTGCCCTCTTAATAAATTAATATGTAACATATACATACATACACATGTACATACGAGGGCCGTTCCATATATTCTCGAATATATATGCGAATTCAATTTAAATTATTTTTATTTTTCAATATAATCTCCCCTAACATCAATGCATTTGTTACATCTTGAGATAAGCTTTTTTAAACCCTCAAAAAAATAAATTTCCTCTTTCTCTGCAAAATACCCATATATTGCCGACTTGAGTTCTTCATCATTCGAAAATCTTTTTCCACGAAGACATTTTTTCAAATCCGGAAACAGGAAATAATCACTAGGGGCAAGGTCTGGACTATAGGATGGGTTTCTTCGAAACCACAATCTCGCGCAGCAGCCTTGGAAACTCGCGCCGTGTGAACAGGAGCGTTGTCATGAAGAAGCAACAAACCCGCTGCGAGTTTACCCCGTCTTTTCTTTTTAATTTCCTCCCGCAAATTATGCAAAGTGCAAGCGTAGGATGTGGCGTTGATGGTTTCACCTTTTTTTTTGTACTCAATGAGCAAGATTCCCTTTGAGTCTCAAAAAACTGTGGCCATGAGCTTCCCGGCAGACGGAGTAACTTTGTACTTCTTCGAGGGGTCTGTTCCTTTTTTATGCCACTGCATGGACTCTTGTTTGCTTTCAGGGTCATAGTGGTGGACCCATGTTTCGTCCCCAGTAACAATTCGATCCATAACACCGTCCGCGTTCTCACTACACATCTCCAAAAGCTCTCTACAGCATGCGATTCTCACTTTTTTCTGAGGCGCTGTGAGCATTCGTGGCACCCACCTTGCACTGACCTTTGAAAGGTTAAGATGGTCATGAAGAATGGTGTGAATGGTACCAATTGAAAGCTTGGTGATCTCTGCCATCATTTTCACCTTTATTCGGGCATCCTCAAGAACAAGTTTTTCGACTTCTTCGATGCTTTCTCCCGTACAAGCAGTAGCCGGGTCGCCGGAGCGGGGGTCGTCTTCAATGCTCTCTTGAACTCACTTGACCACTTTTGCACAGTTGATAATGAAGGTGCGGAACCCTGGTAAACAGCCACCATCTCTTCATGAATAGTTTTTTGACTTTTTCCTTGCTTAGTGAAAAATTTAATTACAGCGCGATGCTCAATTTTCACCATCATCGTCTCAGTTGCCATTATGATTCTGTTTAACTAGAGATAAAACGCGAATTAATAATCACATTTATATGAAATTTTACATGAACGCACTAAAATAATAGTATTACTTGATAAATAAGTCAATTTATATATACAACAACACAGCTTCACCCCGGTACCGAGAATTTGTTGAACGCCCCTCGTATGTTGCTTTTAAATAAAATGCTGCAACACATAGAGAACAATCAAAATCAAAAAAAAAAAAATACAAAAAACCCATTTCAATAGGATTACATGATTTACTCTGATTTACTGTGAGTGAATTGATACCGCACATTCTAGATCATGAAACATGATCCACACGAGTCATAGGAAACTAATGATTCATTCGTATTCATTCATAAGCAATGAGTGATTTGTGTTCATAGCACACTATATGATTCATTAACTCAAAAATTCATATTTTACTGTGGTAGGATTCATGAATCTGAATCAGTGTGAATGAGTTGACTACTGTGCACAGTACTTTGACTCCACTCATGCAGGGCTCTAAATTGCACTTGAACCTAAAGAGCATTAAATATTATTAGCATCTTGTTATATTATATTCTAATGTCATATTTAGGTACTATAAAAGATAAAGCCTTATTTGTACAGTTTGTAGACCCTGACCACCGAATTTATCAATGTCAACAGATATTCAACCGGCTTTAACACCACTGACACTTTTATATCTTACTTCACCTGGGCAGCTAGGCCATAAGTTATCCCTTTTTAACCTTTCTGTAAAATTTCACAATATTGTTCTTGCTATAGTGTCTCAAAGTCGATGTCGTTGTTTGGATCTAGAGTGCAATTAGAGCCAAATTGCAATTGATTTAAGGTGAATCCGATCTTGATAGGTTTCTTGAAGTGAAAGGAGTGTTTCATGGTTAGTCTGGAATTTCCTTGCACTTTATCTGACCTTTAAACCGAATGTTCCTGCACATGGTTCATCGGATACATATGTCTTCTAAATAGTTTCCAACCATAGTGTGTTCTTACCAAGTGCACTCTTATTGTTGAACCTTCATGGATCTCTCAGAAAATATTCGTTTCTGTGCATTAATCCACTTTTGCACTCTTTACCCTTTCCGAGGAAACATCTGTTTTAACACATGTCACCGTGTCTCACCTGTGCATGCATGTATCTCTCACAAAAACAAGAAAAAGAAAACACATTGTACGGGTATCTATCAAAAGTACAAACGATTTCATCTAAAAATAACAAATTTGTATCTTTTTATTCAAATAGTAGAATCGGATAGAAAAAAACAATAAAAAGCAGATAAAAGCAGCGAACTTACAACCACAGATGGAATTTGTTTAAACGAATAAGGCCGCCGCTGCTGCTGTTGTATTATAGATTGTTTGCCTAACAAAACACTTGACATTTTTATGAATACCAAATTGATTGTCTCATTGTCGCTTTGTCTGTTTTGTCATTTACTATGTGATAATCAATTTAAACTTCTCTCCATCAAATGGTTGGCGAAAGGTTTTACCAAAAAAAAAAAGTCATCGAAACTTAATTAATTAGAAAAAAAATTAATATTTCCGCTTTGTTATTCTAATGAGCGAACAATATTACCATGATCAGGAGGCAAGAGAGGAGCGATTTCTATCAGCTGTCCAGTGAATTAAGAAATTAATCGCTCAAAGATTAAGATATTTATCTGTAGCCCTTTTGAAATCTTAACCTTGACACAAACGTGGCGATCAAACTGACAAGGAATATATACGTTTTACTCATATTTAGTTTGCATAATCAGAATGCTATTATATTGTATTATTATTCCTGTATTGTTTCAATAACATCAGTTGTAAGCTTCACACATATGAGGTTAGGCAGAGAAGGGATTCATCTGAAAACTCCCAGCAGAGCCTCTTAAGTAATTGCAACTGAGAAATTACTCATGTAGGTGTTTACTACCTTTTAGTATTTTTTGTGTATCCCAAGAGGACGATAACATTTTATAGATTATCTTCCATGTGCCTCCGTCTTCGCCTTATCCTTTCATTGGGTCGGGCTATGAGATCATGTCTTTTTCTTCCAAGGTTTTCTATTAATTTGGTTTTTGTTGTATGCAGCGGCCATTGTCCTTGTAAAATATATTTGGATGTCTTCTATGCTTGTCTCGTTGATAGCAAAAACGCTGTGGCATTCGGGGGCTTACGGAACTGCCTGTCTTTCTCTCCACGGCATGCATGGTTATGGTCTTGGTACTTGCCTTCGCATGACGACAGATTGCGCTATCTGTGATATTTTGATGGATGTTCCTCAGTTCTTCCGTGTTTTTATCACGCTAAATACTTCGCAATATTATGCCTTCGAATGGATAGGCATTCGAAGAGACCACTTTGTATGTGTAATATACTCTGAATGACATACATGGAGCTTATGCTTTCCATGTGTGTCTTCATATTTGCTGCTAGTGCCCATAAATGACCTCCATTTGTCATTAGTATGAATACTGCAGCAAGCAGGTTTTAATTAAAACGGTCCCTTAATTAAGGCCTATAAGTACTTAATGTGAAGCTTTGGCTCAAGGCTGTAAGAACTTCCCCAGTCTAATAATCTGCCAGTTGCGGTCCTCATGAGCCAAACCATATCTTTATGCTTTTGATGGAGTCGTTGCGGGATATGCACTTCCTCCATGATTTTAGAAACAACGATGATATTATATTACATTACACTAACAGGATCGGGCCTACTGCTGACCCTTGTGGCCCCTCGTCTGTGTATTATAGAAAATCATTCTGTCTCTATAGTAATTTTTTATTATTAGAGGTAAATATTTTGGCACATGGATATTTCTTGACACTCTTATGATGGTTTTTCAGCTTGTTGGGTAGCGCATGTTGATGGGGACCCATGCGTTGTGTGCAAATTAAAGTAAAAAAAAACACGAGTGCTATATAAAAAAGTCAAACCAAAATGAAGTGCAAGTCTTGTATTCTTAAAATTGAAAGAAACGAATGTGGAATTCAATGTTTTGCTTGTAATGAATCATTTCATGCAAAGTGTGTAAACTTAAGAAAAAGTCACATCGAATTCTACAAAAAAAAGTGATCAAGGTTACAAATCTGATAGCTGTGTAAGTCTACGGAGAAAATCTTTTTTGCCTGATCTTGCTTCGGCTCTCATGACTGATTCGAGTGCAATGCTACGTCCACTCCTACTGCAATATCGAACGACAAGCCCGTTGCGAAATGCGTCATGCAGCAGATTACTCTGGAGACACTCTATGCAGAAATATTAAAATTGCAACAACTCAACTCTGATGCGCCCTTAAAAATTTGTAAATACCTTGAGGAAAAAAATGAATTTCTTATAAAAAAAAGTTGATACTCTGGAGGGGAAAGTTAATTTGCTTGAACAAAAAGAGATACAGTGTGGAGTTGACATCGTTGGTGTTCCTAAATTATGAATAAAATGCGTGTCGATAAAATAAGACTCTCTTCTAACATCTTTGGTATTAAAGACGGCAGCTCGGGAGCTAATGGTGTAAAGGAGAATAACAGAATTTTCATAAACGACACACTCACTGGATACACAAGATCTCTTCTTTTGAAGGCAAAATAGGTTAAACAAAAAAAAAATGTGCCAGTTTGTTTGGATAAGAAATTCATCGGTTCTCATTAGAAAAAAGAAGGGCAAAATGTGATCAAAGTAGTTAGTTTTGAGGACATTTGTAAACTTGAGAATAACTTATAATAATTTATGACTAGTTTAAGTGTAAATGATATATCTTTGAGTTCTCATTACAATTCTTTTGATAATAGTTTTACCTCTTCAACTTCTGCCAATTTAAAATGTTTTTGCATCGATCATCAAAATACAACTTCCTCTTCAGGGTTTTCTGTAATTCATCAGAATATCCGTAGCATTAGAAAGAATTTTGATACTTTTTTAATTCATCTTGCGTCTATTGGTCATTTACTGGATCTCATTTTTCTGTCTGAAATTTGGATTTTTGATGATGATGTCTCTAATTTCTCTATACCTAATTTTAGATTCGTTGCTGCTTGTAATAATACTTATTCTGCAGAAGGGGTTGCGCTTTTGTATAGAAATTAAATGTCGACCAACATTAAGGTTAAATGTTCAAATATAAATAGCGCTGATTTGTTAAGTTTCAAGTGCGAAATTACTGGTATTTTGTACTGTTTTGTCTATGTTTACAGATTCAATTTCTGTTCAGTTAATGCCTTTTTGGAAGATTTTTCTGGTTTTCTGGATAACTGAAAATGTAAAAATTTAATTTTGGTGGGTGTCCTAAGGTCAAATCTAAGGCCCGGCCCTCCAAGTTCGGGGTTGTGCCGTTGGGGTAACTTCCCGACCATGGAAAAAAGAAAAGTTATGAGAGAGACACAACCAGCCTCGGATAATAGAAATCCTCAAATGGCAAATAGACCCGGAACGTCAATGGAATGTGCGAACGCTGTACAACCCAGGTGCTACTCAAAAGCTTGAGTCTGTCCTCGAACGGTATAAGGCAGATATTAGCGCCATCCAGGAGATACGATGGATTGGATCTGGTATGATGAAAAGAGAAAATTGCGATATTTATTACAGCTGCCAGAAAAGATTGCACGCATTAAGATGCGGATTCGTCAAGTCAAATCGCCTCAGGTCAAAAGTCATTGACTTCAAACCGATAAGTGATCGCCTGTCTGTGATCCGCATCAAAGCTACCTTCCAAAACATAAGCCTAATATGTGCTGAAGAACCCATCAAGGAGGAGTTCTATGAGCTCCTGGATGGAGCATGTGGAGACTGTCCGGAATATGATGTCAAAGTTGCACTCGGGGACTTCAATACTAAAGTCTTTGGCGGGTTAGTTGGTAAGCACAGAATCCACGAAACGACAACAGACAACGGCTACCGCCTAATTTTGCAGCAGCTCGTAATACGATGATAAGTAGCACTAGGTTTCCAAGGTTACGGATCCACTCTCTCCATACGGTCGAACAGCCAACCAAATCGACGATGTGCTAATTGATGCGAGGCACGCATCCAACATAATCGAAGTGCGCACATTCCGAGCGGCAAATGTTGACTCCGACCACTTTCTTGTTGCGGCTAAATTCAGAGCTCGACTGTCCAACAAGAAGAAGCTGCGAACCGCCCAGAAAAAGAAATTCAACGTTGGACGCCTTAGCACACCTGGAGTAGCCAGAGACTACAGAGAGCTCCTGAGTGAGAAACTCTCCACTGTGCACTCACTTACCACAGACGCCAACCATCAGTGGTGCCAGTATCGCGACATCATCAAGGAGGTAGCCGAAACCACCTTAGGGTACCAGCCACCCCAGAGAAAGAGCCTGTGGTATGATGATGAATGCGTTTACAGGAAAAAGGTGACAGAAGATGCACACAAGAAAATGCTGCAGCGCAAAACAAGGTCAGCAAGGGAAGAGTATCGAGCCAGGAGGAGGGAAGAGAAGAAGAAAAAAGAGGAGGATCTACGCAGCATCCCAGCGCAGGGAGATCGAAACAACATCCTGAGGTTTTATAAGAAAGCCAAGCAACTGGCTGCTGGCTTCAAAATTGGAACACAAGCTCTTCGAAACACCGAAGGAAACCTAGTCACCAAAGCACAGAGAATAGTAGATGTGTTTAAGCAGCATTTCCAGCAGCTGCTAAATGGGCATCATGTAGAGAGAGTGATAGGACAAGAAGAGAACCCACCTCCAGTCAATGAAGAACCAGTTCCACCACACAGTATAGAAAAAGTTGGCTTAGCTATAAAAAAGCTTAAGAACAACAAGGCTGCAGGCTCTGATGGTTTACCAGCCGAGCTCTTCAAATACGGAGGCGATGTTTTGTTAGGGCGCATGCACCAAATCATCATCCAAGTATGGGTGGAAGAAATCATGCCCGGCGACTTGACTATCAGCTCCATATGCCCCATCTACAAATAAGGCGATCCTATGTCTTGCAAGAACTATTGAGGCATATCCCTGCTTAATGTCGCATATAAGATCCTATCCAACGTACTGTGTGAACGTCTCAAACCGTTCTGCAACACATTATTGCACGTACCAGTGTGGCCTCCGGCCCGGCAGATCGACTACAGACAAAATTTTCACACTGAGATAAATCCTGGAAAAGACCAACGAATTTCAAGTCGAGACTCACCACCTTTTCATCGACTTCAAGGCCGCATATGATAGCATTAACCGTCAGGAGCTTTATATGGCGATGGCCGAATTCGGGATCCCGGCAGAACTAATCCAGTTGTGTCGCGTGACACTGGAAAACACGCACTGTAACGTGCAGTTTGGAAGTAGCTCCTCCGAACTATTCCAAACATGCACCGAATTCCGGCAAGGTGATGCGCTATCATGTGATTTCTTCAATCTCGCCCTAGAGCAGATAGTGCGCAGGGCAGATGTCAACACGGAAGGCACTATCTTCAACAAGTCCGTCCTGGGATATGCGGACGATATTGATATCATCGGGCGCTGGCAGCGTTCCGAGATAGAGGCTTTCACGGCGATTGAAGAACAGGCGAAATTTGTTGGCCTGGAAATAAACGAGGACAAGACCAAGTACATGCTATCAACAAACAAAGAATCATCTGTACACCGCCGACAAAACGTCATTATTGATAGTAACAATTTCGATGTAGTTAAGGAGTTCATCTACCTCGGAGTAAACATGAACTCCACGAATGACACTCTAGTGGAGATCCGACGAAGAATTACCATAGGAAACCGCTGCTACTTCGGTTTGGCAAAGCAATTGGAATTACTCGAAGGACGAAATGTACGCTTTACAAAACCCTTATCCTGCCAGTTCTACTGTATCGCGCCGAGTGCTGGACGATAAGCAAGAAGGGAGAACTAATTCTGGGTTCCTTCGAAAGAAAAGTTCTTCGACGGATTTTTGGTCCTGTGTGCGAGGAGAGCGAATGGAGGAGAAGACACAACCGCGAACTCTATGAGCTGTACCAAGATGTGGATGTAGACCAAAAAGCCAAAATACGTTGACTACATTGGCTCGGCCACATTGCGCGAATGTTCAACAATGCTCCAGCTAAGAGAATCTTCGAATCTCAGCCCTCAGGTTCGAGACGAAAAGGAAGACCGAACCTACGTTTCAAAGACCAAGCTATCGCGGATGACAGGGCGCTTGGTCTGGATAACTGAAAGCAGCGTGCCCGAGATCGTAGAGGATGGAAGGCTGAAGTGTCTCAGCCAGAGACTCTCCACGGGTCGGGAGCCCGTTAAGTAAGTAAGTAAGTAAGTTAATAACATCTATTCAGTTTGATCTCAGGCAGAAAAGAGCAAAAAATACAATTTCTCAAGATTTTCCAATAATTGATTTTGCTGCTATAAAATCTGCTTTAGTTTTTGCGTCTTGGGATGAAGTATATAGAGCCTGTGATCCATTCAATTTGTTTCTTGACAGACTTCAAGCTTACTTGATGTTATGTAGCAAGAAAAAGAAAAATAAAAATAAAATAAAAAAAAAACATTTAAAACAGTGGATGTCTGATACGCTTTTGAAGAAAATTCGTAACGAAAATTACCCTTTTCAAGTATTATAAAAAACATCCTACCAACTTAAGGCTGAAAAGAAATTACGATAAGCTGTCTGAAGAACTGAAGATCCTTATACCTTTTCAAGGAGATGCTTATTTCAGTAATAGATTTTTTGATAATATGGGTAATTCAAAAAAGGAATGGGAGATTGTCAACCAAATCTTAAACAAAAACCAATCTAAAGCGGATTTCGTAGTCAGTATTAATAATACATCCGTATCCGAGCCATTAGAAGTTGCCACTGCATTTAATGATTTTTTTTTTTAGTACTTCGAATACTATTAGGGGCACTACAATGAATTATGACTCCTCTTGTCAATGTCAATGTGATGGTAAAATTGTTTTTGATCCATGTCAAAGACAAAGTTTTTTCTTTGAGTCTTTCTCGTCCTTGGAAATACAGAAAATTATTCAGTCATTGAAAAATTCCAATTCGAAATCATCTGACAATTTTAATAGTAATATTTTGAAACATATATCTCTTTTGGTTGCTGATGTTTTACCTTACATTTTTAATTTTAACATTCAAAAGGGTATCTTCCCTGATTCACTAAAAATAGCCGTTGTTATGTCTTTACTCTAAAAGGGGGATGCTACGAATTTAAACAATTATCGACCAATTTCCCTGTTATCAGTCTTTGCAAAGGTTTTTGAAAAAAGGTGTAAAATCTAGAATGCTGTCCTTCTTGGATAAAACTAATTTTTTTAGTGGTAAATCAACCGAGGATGCAAATTTATACTAGTCTTTGACATTGACATAACCAAAGCATTTAACATGGTCGATCATAGCATTTTGCTCAGTAAGCTATTCAATGTTGGTTTCAGAGGCCTTATACATGGTTGGTTCACTTCCCATCTAAAAAATCGCTGTCAGAGAGTTAAGATTAAAAATATTTTGAGTCCTAAAAAATTCATTAACATAAGAGTTCCTCAAGGCTCTGTTTTGAGACCAATCTTGTTTTTAATTTTTGTGAACTTCCTTTTCTTACAACCGCTAAAAGGCAAAATAACAGCGTTTGCCAACGACACTGCCTTGACCTACAATTGTAAAAGTTATTTAAATCTATCATTCGCCGTAAACCATGATTTAGAAATTCTGTGTCGTTGGTTTAAGCTACACAAATTGGTTATAAGTGGTAAAAGGTAAACTCTGTAATGATATGCCCCTATACTACCATTAGCCCGACTGAAAGAAATTCAAGTTGTTGAAAACCTGTATACATGAAAATAAAACAATTTCATTTGATTCAAGAACATGCTGCACTGTCAACTGCTTTGCAATTGAGCGCGTTGACCTTTTTAAGTACTTAGGAGTTAATTTGGACTATAAAATGAGCTGGATGAATCACACTATGTATTTAAAACAATTTTTAAATAATCTTGTAAGACAGATCTATCTTCTAAGAAAATATTGTTGTTTGGCTGTTTTGAAATTAGTTTATAATGGTCTTTTTAAATCTAAGCTTCAATATGGTATAGCTTGTTGGGGCGGAACTCATTTCAACAAAATGCAACCTTTGCTAATCAAGCAAAAGCATGCGATTCGTATTATGTGCAAAGTGAATCGACTAACTCCCAGCTTTCAGTTATTTAGAAGCCTTAATCTTCTTCCACTAAGGCATTTGTATTTTTATAAAGTTTTAAAAATATTTTTTAAAAAACCCGGTTATAACACACCGAGAGTTTATGTAAACCGTAATTTACTAACACCAGAAATCTCGCTCTTGTGGCCACCTTCAAAAAAACTCTTTTCTCACAATTTTTTAAAGTTGCTGCGCCCCGTCTGTTTAATAAGTTACCTGACAATCTTAGATATGAGAGAGTTAAGTCAGTATATCTTAAAAGAGTTAAGCAATGGTTTTTCCATTTAAATAATAATGTTATTGAAAACTTGATCAATCCTTTAATGTGATGTTTTGTTCATGTTTTAAATTTTCTTTCACTATATTCAATATTCAAACCTAGAATTGATTTTTACCTTTTCATATTATTAACATTATCGCATCCCCATCGATAAATGTATAAAATTGTTTATAATTTTGTAGTACATTCGCCTCTTGTTTTTAAGAACAATAGAATGTGCTTAACTTTTTCACTTTCTGTCTTAAGGAATCTGCCATATGCATAAATTTATTTTTATTTATAGTTATCTCTATTTTTTTTATTTTATATATATAATTCTGAATTTTTGTTACTTTTGTAGCTTTAAGATTAAGAGAATTGAATAAAGTTTTAAATAAAAAAAGTTTGAAGCGATTTTGAGAAGACAAAAGCTTGCTGCAAGACTATCACGTTGTCTATCCCTATTTGATTTCTAGGAAATAGGAAGGTGACTATTTTCTGCATTATGTATGCGCATGCCGATTAATCAGATTCATTAGACAAAGTCTAATTGTAAAGAGTTTCTTGTTCTCTAGCCTGGCCATGTGTTGCACTTTGACTGCAAACAAAAAACCAAAATCAACATTAAGACTTGGATAAGAACTAATTTGACTCTAACGATTTTGGCTATTGTAGTTTATACTGTATCAACTTGACTTAATGGAGGAGAGAGATGATTGGTAACATCGCTCTATTATTCTGGCGCCATTGTGGTAAAAGGAAATTAACGTGACGAAAATCACGCTCTATCGAATCATGAGGCTAAGAGGGAAAAGTACAACAATTTTTGCTAGTCTAGAGTCATCATCAAGCAGAGATATTGTAAAGGGTTTTCCAATAGACTTGACAACTTTGAATTTAATTTGTGAACGCACTCTTTCACTAATCATCAAACTGTCACTGTCAATTTATTCAGTAAACTCAACATTTTCATCACGGTAAAGTACACCAACGAGCAACGTCTGCAAATTATAAAAATTTTCTACCGAAATTCCGAGTCGGTGACTGCAACTTTAGGAGCAGTTATTCTCGCCCTAGTAGACAGGCAATAACAAGTTTAGTGCAAAAATTTGAGTCTATATCTTCGTTGTGTGGTTGGTCGAAGTGTCGAAAATATCGCTGCCGTTCAGGCGTCCGTAGCAAACGATCCAAATCAGTCAATTCCACGGCGTTCTCAAGAATTGGGCATCGCTCAGACCACATTATGGCGTATTTTGCGTAAGGATCTTGGTTTACACCCAAGTTGACTCAAGAATTGAAGCCGATGGACCATTTGAAGCGACGTACGTTCTCCGATTGGGTTCTGGAGAAGATGTGCCAAGATGGTGAATTTCATCGCAAAATCATCTTCAGTGACGGTGCTCATTTTTGGCTCAATGTTCAGGTGAAAATCCACATGTGCTTCATGAATCACCACTTCATCCACAAAAAATAACTGTTTGGTGCGGTTTGCATGCCGCCGGCGTTATAGGGCCATATTTTTGCGTCAACAATAACGATCGTCACGTTACTGTGAATGGTCAGCGCTATCGCGCCATGGTCACCGATTATTTTTGGCCCGAATTGGAAGATATGGACTAGGACGATATGTGGTTTCAACAGGATGGTGCCACAAGCCACACGGCACACGCTACAATCGATTTGTTGAAGAGTAAGTATGGTGAGCGTGTTATCTCAAGACATGGGCCAGTCGATTGGCCGCCTCGATCGTGCGATTTAACGCCGCTTGACTATTTTATTTGGGGGTACGTTAAGTCGTTGGTTTATGCCAACACGCCGACGAGGTTGGAAGAGCTTAGAGCCAACATTGAACGCGATATAGCGGCCGTTTCGGCCGAAATGTGTGGCCGAGTCGTTGAAAATTGGGTCCAACGAATCGACCGCTGCAAACGTGCCCGCGATGGCCATATGAACGAAGTCGAGTTCCATTCATAAATGTTGTGATTGTACTTCAAGCCGATAATAAAGTTTTTGAAATATCTCAAATGGTTTGCGTTTTATTTAAAAAAAAAGTTGTCAAGTCCCTATTGGAAAACCCTATAGAAGGTTTAACAGCTCAGTCCGGCATTGGCAATATTAGTGCTGAAGCTCTGAATAAACTTATACAGCGTGGCTTCGGGACAGCAGAAAGGAATGCCTTACCAACAACAATTAACAATAATCTAGGATGGACTCAATCCCTTTCCGTTGACTGCAAAGCGGTTTATAATAGCATTCAAAACCAAAAACAACGCTATGTAATACGGAGCAATGGGCGAATTGGAATACTTTAAAACCTTAAACAAAGGTTCTTTAAGAAAACTCAGGTGGAAGGTTACATCACTTCTTTATCATCAACTATGATGGGGGCATTGCACAGTTGCTTTCTTAGATCTTGAATACTTTTTCATACGCCTTCGACCACGTGAACTGAATTTTATCGTTATTTTTCCTCTTGATCAAAGCAAAGTTTTTTTTGTATGCAGAAACGTTCAGTCGCAAATCCAAGAATTTCTCAACTGGTGTTTTACTTTAGGAACAGGAAGAGACGACCAACTTGATGACATTCGCAAGAATGGGCTTTTTGCTACACCTGGACAGAAACAGGCCCGTTTTTCGGGGCGGCATTCAAATTATTGCGTCGAAGCCTCTCAAACACTTGGTTTTAGATATCAATATCAATGGTGATACAATCGTCCAGATACATCAGACGGGATTTGTACGCGAGTCTTTGTAATATTTTTTCCATTAATAGCGAGGAGATGAACAGCTCAAATGGCATAATTATGCTTCCGGTAAAGGAGGCAGTTTTCTCGTTAGTTTTTTGGTGAATTTTTATTTGACAGTACACAATTTTTATGTCAAAGTTTGGATCTAAAAAGTATAACAAAAATATTGAATAATTTATTCTTGATAGAGGATAGCGGAAATTCTTTGTGACAACACTGAGTTATCGAATGTCTGCGCAGAATGTAACACTATTGTCTTTTTTCTTTACGATAACTCTAGTGTCATATGGACTCTTCCACTGTTTAATCTTTGATATTATTTCATTAACTTGTGGGTTGACGGATAAGCAGACATCATAATTCGGTTGATGCATGTTCCAAAGATACGCTGATGCTGATTCAGATTACAAAGGCGGACAATTTTGATCTTCATTGACTGATGTCGTACGACCATTTCTGTAATAGCATCCAAACAACTTCCCTTCTTCACATTTACGATGATTGGTTTAGTAACCGTGTTGCTCTTTGGTTCCACGTAAATTGTTATAGGATAGCTTCTCAAATTTTCCATCAAATCTGTGGCTGAATTTCCTACAGCACTGGAATATGCACTGCCAACAGGACCTCGTGTTGTCATTGTTAATCAGTCAGTGTTTCTCCAGAACATTTAACGGTAGGTATTTTTCTAATATGATTCCATTCTACGAGTGAAGTCAAGTATCTCAATAACAGTATTTTTTCAGCCATTATTATCGTATACTGCCACTCTGTGTCTCTGCAATTTCGTTGAGGAAAACCTCCTTTGCCATTTTGTTGGTGATTTCCTTCTCTGCTCACAGATGTGATGTTCTTCTTCTGGTTTTAAGAAGAAGGACATGCTAGTCTTTTACAGGTCGACTTTCAATTATTTCCTCTAGATTTTCCGTGAATATCGTTAACCTTTCTTAAGAACTAAGCTTTCTGTTCGCCGAATAATCACATATATATATGTATTCATCCTGTAATAACTCTTTTCTTTTCAAGTACCAGCAACTGGTCATAAATAATACCTGCACGCTGGCAATTCACCACCCCTATTTGCACCAAAATTATACGCACTTACTGGTACTTGAGAATAGAAAAAAAATTCCAACAAAACCAATAAAAGTCTAACGGAATTATGACAAATTTATGCAAATGCATCCCCTAATCATCCCTCTAAGTGGTTCTAATTTTACAGCAAATAATTCATCTTCCTCCAGCAGGAAGATATAAATTACGTCAAACAGCAGCTTGGACGTGTTGTATTCGTAGTAATAGAAATGGTTGCAATGCTAACCGGATACTCTAGCCGGATGGACACCCAGCCAATTGCAACAATACGTATTTTTCTCATAAATAATATCGTAAACAATTGCCAGTTGGTATTCGTATTTGTTCATAATACGCGCTCCATGCGAACGGGAATAAAAAAAAGGAACAAAAGGAACGCGCACACGCACATTCATTCATCTGTCTGGAAGAGAAGAATAGGGTTGTTGAGAACCACCCCCTGCATAGGACCACTCAAGGCAGCAAATCAAATCGTAAAACGGGTGCACGTCTGGTAATGTTGAATATGGAAGCTGGAGTCAGGATATTGTCATATAGTTTCATAACGACAGGCGAAACTATTAATCATCTCGTTAAGGAAGAAGATTTGGGAAAATGAATTCTAATGCAGCACTTGAGAAGCACTATTGTTAACTCCATCTCTCTAGTCTCTAGGCTCACCTGCCTTACAGATTGACACCATTGCATTGGCATTGCCAAGCGCTTCTGAATTGTTGAATGGCAGATGAATAAAATTAAAAAGCCGCAACACCGGGGGGTTAATCCCTCATTCAGTTGCTGGCATGTACCCAAACCCGGTGTTTATTGTCAAGTCGGGGTGCTTTGACAAATTGGTAACACTCAACCGATGGCGAATGGAAGGTGCCGAGGCGATTGCGATTCTATCCCGCCGGCCTTGACAATGGTGTGCGGGGGGTGAATATGCAGATTGGCAGCTCACGCGAGTGAGTGGTTGTTAATGATGATGGCGATGATGTTTGATACGGGAGAGAGGACACCAGATGATGATGTTAACCACGACGTGAATATACCCACAGAGACAACCAGAAGCTTGGTTGCTTAGCTGGCTGCTGTTCGTCTTGACAAATTTGTGTGCAGTTGCACGAAGCGAATAAATCCATAAATCACGGCAATTTAATTCGCATTTGATGAAAATTTAATTAATCCTCTGTGCATCCGCATGAATGCCAATGTGATTTTAGAGGTGGAAACATCAGATGATGATGATGATGATAGAGATTGAAGAGTTGCTGGAGCCGCGTAATTAAGAAAACTGCAGTATTAGTTGGGATTTGTTTGCGCATGAAAATAGTATCATTAACGAGGTAGTTATATAAAGCAAATGGATCTAGTTAACTATTTGTCAGAGCTGTAAGTTTTGACTTGTACATGGTTGGCTACCTTCGCTAATCTTCTAAAATCTGCAATTAAGTTCAGTACTCGCGAAAATGAGTGGGATGGGTGTAATCGATTGATATTTTCAAATATTTGTAAGTTCACTAATTAATTTTGAGAGGAACGAGTTTTGTTTTCGGAAGTTTATGAATAAGGATTTTCACTACTACTAAAAGCTTAATGACAACTCACTTCAAGAATTTGATTTAAATTTCCAAGTGGAGAAAAGGAAGATATCAATTGACTTTGAAAAAGCAAAGATTAGTTAGTGTTATGATTAGTTATGCTGTTAGCATGAATTTTTGGAGATAGCATAGCCCTGTTGTTATTTTCTCTAGTTTGGAGAAGGGTTGAGATGATCTGTACCCTTCGTCCCGAAAGTATTTTTGCGATGGACTACTAGTCTACCGTCATTTTATTCTTAATACTGGTCGCAGTCTCAGAATATTCTATAATAATAAATGCGAAAACTTTTTCCGTCAAATAAAGATGAGGGAGGAGGAGGGTTCTAAAATTTGTTATCCAATTGGCTCGCGGAAGCATTTGGTTTCATGGAAGTTCTTTAATCATCTTATGTCCATAATGAGAACAATGAGAAGAATAACTAAGTTCCCATTTTTTCTGCATCTAAGACTAAGTACGCGTCTTTCTGAGTATTAGACAGAAAATCAACAACAATGCACCATAATAGTGGAGAGAAAACATTGCTTTTTGGTGATACCCTTTTACATTTGTCACAACCACAATTCTGTTCATAAATTTTTGGATTATCTACAAAACTAAAAAGCGCATTCTTCTCCTGTTTGGTGTATGGCTTATATTTGCAATAAGATTTTGAAAACGAAATAATGGCTGGTGTTGTATTATTAGGGTAGGCACTGTGCGGTATCAACCTGCCAACTTACCAAAACTGTCACTATGACTACACAAGTCATGGTAGATCCCTTATGTAAGCAACTTCATTGTTTTTATGGAGTCCTCAGCCCAGTGATATTTCAGAACTAATTAGGTTTCTGAAATTGAGTTCTCTCAGCGGTTTCTAGGGGCGAGTAGTATAATGCTTTTAAACAAAAAGTTGCGTATAGCGAATTGGAACTTCAGCATAATGATGAATACAAATTTCGAAAGCCGATAAAATATGAGTTTGAGAAACCAAGTGGTATAACGTCGGAAATACGGCTCGGCACTTGAACTTGCAAACAGAAGTGTATACATATAAGAGAAGCTAAGAAACTGTACAAAAAGGATAAGAACTATATTTGTTGGCATTTTACAAATTGTTGACCTAGGAGTGTGCACAACTTGCTTTCCCAAGAGCAATTGATGTTGATCAGCAATTCCGATGTCATTTTGATACATTTTTTCCATATTTTTGTAATTTGCAACTTCTCCCCGACAGAATAAATAAATTGTTTGTAAAATTTGTTCTGTCCAAATCCTTGGTTTAAGGGTTATAATTTTTGTTGAATTTGACGTAAAACCACTTGTGACGTGGACTTAAAAAATACCCTGCAGGACACCTTCTTGCTGAAAGACATAGTGAATTTCTACTTCATATTGTGAGTACTAATTTATTTTTAATAATTTTTTTTTCACCACTTGCACTAATCTTTCGGTTAAGCTTCTGTTGCCCAAGTAGTCCAAATGTTCAGAATAATTGGTTCAGTTTTCAACTAACAGCATCAGCTGTGGTAGCGATCATATAATTGTCACCTACCCATTTAGATGTAGTATCGACGACCTTTTTCTAGTTTTGGCCAACCCAAAAATAACATTTCTTGGTTGTTGTATTTTTTTATTTTTTTTTTGCAAAGAACACATTCTCTTCATATTTCTGATATATGCTCATCAATTTTGTGCCAGCAGCAAATTGATCTAGCTAGAGGTATCATTTTGACAATTCCAATTGTTCCTGATGTAACATCTATAGAACTTTAGAACGTAAGGACATTGGAACAAGAACTGGAAATCCATATATAATACTTCCTTCTTCGATGGGTAATGATTACCTTCGTATAAAGTATGCTTTCAAAACGTGATCCTGAATATTATCTGGCCACCATTTCCTAACTAATTCGAACACCTTGCACAAAATCGAATCGCTTTTCGTATGGTGCTCGAACATGTTTATTTTCGTTAAATGATTTAATTAGTTGCTCAGTCATTTCATTTATCTGGCATTCCTTTAGTGGCAGACGAGACATAGCATCCGAACCTGACATTTCCTGAGCTTTCTTATACCTTATCTCATAGTCAAAACCCGACTTTAACAAGGACCATCTCTGAAGGCGGCTTTCTGCAATAACTGTTATTCCTTCTCTGATATCAAAAATTACTTTCAGTGGCTGATGATCTGCATATAAAGTAAACTTTTTTCCCACCAATTATTTGTGAAATTTTCATATCCCAAAAATGACGGCAAGCGCTTCTTGTTTTACTTGAGAGCAGTTTCTATCCACTGCGTTTTAAGTTACAATATGACATTTGTTGCCTTCTCTTATTTAATTAATAACAACCAGTACACCTTCCTTACTAGCATCACAGGATATAATTGTGCTCAGATGGATTGTAATGTTGCAAACCCTTAGAATTTCTTTACTTTTTATGAAAGCATCCTGATGAGGCAAATCCCGGACAAAAGCTGTTTCACTCCGTGGAAGTTTATACAATGGTGCTAACAAAACCGACTGCATTTGGACGGATTTTCTATAGTAATTAAGAATTCCTAGATGTGACTTAAGTTGGTTGACATTTTCAGGAACTGATGCATTTCTAATAGATTCTATTTTACTTGGACTAGGCTTTATACCTGCATTCGGCATTGAATCCATCATAATCATCCACATAGGGCAGAGGATCAGTACCCCGTATAATTTCATCCATACTGTCTTTTAAAATATACATGGCCTGAAGAGTCCATATGTTAATCTATTATATCGCACATTAAGCCTAGATGGGTATTAACTGTAGAAGTTTCTTGTGATTCTAATGCTCCAGCTGCTGAAACGCTCCAGTAAGGTCAAGAAAACAGAATATTACACTTTTCTCTAAGGATGCAAACATACATATCATCCACATTTGAAATTGGTTAATACTTCATATCAGTGACTTTTTGAGAGAAACCTTAAAATCTGCACAGAGTGGTACATACATATATGTAGGAGGAATGCCTTTGTAGTGGTCATATATTACATTCTCTTACCATAACGTCATCTTTGGAAAGAGCCTCTCTCTAACTTTCATTACTCAACACACTGATTAGCGCCAGCGTAGAGTTAGTCTTCAAGCAGTTGTTAAGCAGTTAACATAAAGACCATAAGCTGTCATTTAAACATTCAAATCGTTTTGAATTCATATTAAATAAATCATTTATATTTGTTTTAATTTGGCTTCCTACATATTTAGGGGCTCAACCTATTTATTCTTCATTAAAATTAGTTTTCGACATTTTTTTAATTATAATCGACAAGTATAATGGAGAGTTGGACTGTGGAGCAGTTGAAAACAGAATTATCCAGACTGGGACTGGATGTAACTGGAGTTAAAGCTGTGCTGGTCGACCGTTTGTCAAGGGCTGTAGAGGAAGTAAGTGAGAGTAAAGTCCAAAAAGTTGTATTTGAAACTGGATGTTCAAGGAGTGCGCGGCAAGTTGACGTTGAGAATTTAAGGAATAACCTTGGCGATCCACCTGTTCGTTTTCCTGTAAAAGAAGTGGAGAATCTAGTCTCCAAATTCAGTGGTGATGACAATTTGTCGGTTATTTCATTCGAGGAAATTGCGCTTTTGTTGAGATGGTCAGAACTTGAAAAATTAATATTTGCGAGAAAATACTCGTAGTTAGCGGGGTCTGCTCAATGCTATATGAAAACGTGTTCTTGTAAATCATATGCCGACGCGGAATTTTTATTTTTTTTTTATTTTATTTTATTTTATTTATTTAGTAATGTCGGTTACATACAATAAGATAAACATCTTTTTTAGTACTAAGAAATTATCGATTAGCAAATTAAATAATCTTTAACTTAAAACTAAATTAAAATAATAAATTTACAATTGTATGTTAATAGATATTAGTGGAGTTTATGTGGGGGAGGATACAAATTTAGGGTTGAGAAGTCTGGGAGGAGAAGTAGAGGATGACTGCACTTTTAAACGTCGAACGGTTAGATATTAATTTGATTCGCGGTGGAAGGGAATTCCATAATTTAACAGCACGAATGAAAAAAAGACGCGATGAATTCAAGCATTGATAACGAAAAGGGACAATAGGTAGATTTCTTAAGGAGCGATTAAAAACGAGTTTGTCAAATAAATAGGACGGAGACTTGCAAGTTATAATATTGTACAAAAATATACAATTTCTTGCATTGAGATACTGTTGTAGAGTGCAACCTAGTAATTTATTGGAGAATTCAGAGATATGGTTATATCTGCGGAGACATCATTCATTGAAAGCAACTAAGAGCTTACGTTGCGATAGTGAGTCCAAATCACTATAAACAACCTCAGCGTAGGTAATAATAGGCAATATCAAAGTAAGCACTAGCTTGCGTCTTGTATCCAAAGGGGTAAAATAGGAAGTAAGCCACAAATTGCGGAGGCATCCATAACTGCATTTGTGTGACTATATCCAGAAAAATTATGATCAATAACATAACCAAGGCTAGTGCACTGCTCCACAAAAGTAATCTTAGTGTTATCTAGACAAATATCGGGAATTAAAATGAGATCACATTTTCTTTTGCATATAGGAAGGGATTGAGATTTGGTCGGGTTTAGAAGTAATTAATTAGCGACGGACCAAGCAGATATACGGCGAAGATCCTCATTGATAAGATGGACTAATTCATCAAGTAAGAGAAGAGGTTTACCTAAGTGAAGCTGTACATCATCTGCATAAAGATGTACAGAAGTGTGGGTGCAGACATTAGGCAAATCGTTGATGAACATGGCGAACAATAAGGGACCGAGGATAGAGCCTTGCGGAACTCCTTGAAATAACGCCTTACGTGACGAGGATCTGCTATTTAAATTAACGCTTTGAAACCTCTCGGATAAATAGCTTTTGATTAGTTTGACGGCCCTGTCACTGAAACCAAAGAAGTTTTTAAGTTTCAAACTTAGAATATAATGACCTACCCTATCAAAAGCCTTAGAAAAGTCAAGCAAACAGAGTAGAGTAATGTGACCTTTGTCGTAGTCCTGTCTAATTTCCTCTAATAAGTTCACCATCGCTGTAGAACAACTATGATTAGTTCTGAAACCAGATTGCTTCGGGTAGAGAAAGTTGTTGTTTTTTAAATGGTCGAAAATTTGTTTCTCTAATATCTTTTTGAAGACCTTCGATAAACAAGGAAGTATGCTGATGGGTCTGAAATCAGCAGGCGAATCAGCTTTTGCTTTTTTGCAATTGGAATGACCGTTGCGAATTTCCAAAACTGGGGACGGTAGAAGTCACGAATTGAATTTGAGAAAACATTTTACAAGGCCGACATTTACATGCGTCTTCAAAATCGTAAAATGAAAAGAGACGAGAATTTTCGGGAATACGTTTATAAAATGAAGAAATAGGACAGTTAGCTGACGTCGATGACATGTCACTAATTACTTATATAATAAACGGGGTTTTAGCTCGCGAGGATCATAAAATAATTTTATATTGCGCAAAGACATTGACAGAACTATTTGAGAAATACGAGCTTTTCCCAAATTTAGAGCTAAGGTGGGTGGTAGTTTTGGTGGCAATGTTGGCGGCGGAGGTGGTTCTCATTGGTCGAATAAAAATAGCGTACTTAACATTACCAAAAAGCCACGCGCTTCAAATTCTCATATTTACTCGTACAATTGCAGTTCGTCTGAACACCAGCGGAAAGACTGTCGATCCGAAACTAAATGTTTTAAATCCAACGGGACATGGCACATGTCGAAAAATTGCTCATCAATAAAATCGGTGTCTAAAGAAACTAATACCTTTTCGGTCTTAAATTCCAAACAAATTTATATTAACGGAAATTGTTGCAAGGCGTTAATTGATACCGGTGCTGAAATCTCTTTGGTGCGAAAAGACTGTTTCGAAAAGCTGAATAAAATAGGTCCGTTACGGAATAATACCATGAGTTTAGTTGGTTTAGGTTCAGGAGCACACAGCACATTGGGTAGTTTTGAAGCTGATTTAATTATAGACAATGTTAGCCTGCATGGTGTCTTAAACGTTGTCCCTAGCAATTGCATTCGGTTTGACGTAATTATTGGAAGAGACGTGATGGCGAAAGCGAACGTTATAATGATGAATGGGGAAACGACATTTTATCAGATGAATGATGAAAATTGCGTTATGAACATCGAGGTAGAGGAAAATACAGACATTGATATTCCGTTTCAGTATGCAGCACAGGTAAAAAAGTTGATTTCTAATTATAAACCGAGAGTAGTAAGTAACTGCCCTATCAAAATGCCCATAACATTAATTGATGAAACTCCTATTTATTTGCCACCACGACGACTTCCAATCAATGGAAAGGAAATCGTTAGGATCCAGATTAAATCATGGCTTAAGGACGATATCATTCGACCTTCATCGTCATCGTTTGCAAGTCAAGTCGTTGTTGTAAAAAAGAAGGATGGTTCACCAAGAGTATGCATTGATTACAGGCGCCATAAAAACAAAACAAATAAAGATCGATACCCACTGCCATTGGACGAGAGCGTTTTGGACAATTTACAAGATGGGAAAGTGTATACCACACTAGATCTCAAAAATGGATATTTTCATGTTCCCATTGAAGAAAATAGCAAAAAGTTAGCAAAAAGAATTCAATCGTGTACCATTTTGGTTGTCAAATGCCTCAGCAGTTTTTGTTAGGTATATCCATCTAATATTCCGCGATTTAGTCAATAAGAACATCGTATACACGTACTCGTACATGGACGACCTTATCATATCGGCAAAGACCGTTAAGGAGAACTTGGAAAAGTTAAGCATCGTGCCTAGGACTGCAGCCGAGAATGATTTAAATCTAAATTGGGCAAAGTGTAAATTCGTTCAGCAGAAGTGATAGTTCTTGGCCATATTATATAGAATGGTACGGTAAGCCCTCTCGGAAGAAAAACTTCATGTCGTGGCTAAATTTCCAGAACCAAAAAATCTTAAAAATCTACAAGAATTTCTCGGTCTGACAGGGTTTTTCAGACGCTTCATTAACTCGTATTCAATTTTGGCTAAACCTTTACCAGATTTGACGAAAAAAAAACTTAATTTATCATTGCAGGTCCTCAACGGCAAGCAATTGCCGCCCTAAAGCGGCTCTAACAAGCAAACCTGTTCTTAACATCTACTGTCAAAATGCAGACACTGAAGTGCACACAGATGCGAGCCAGGAGGGCATAGGAGCGATTTCTGCAACGAGGCGATAATAATAAAATGCACCCCATATTCTACTACAACCGTAAGAACAACACTGCGGAACAGCGATGGCATACGTTTTGGAGACTTTTGCCGTTTTTAAAGCACTAGAAAAGTTTCGTGTTTATTTGCTAGGCACTAAGTTTAAGGTCGTAACAGATTGTGCTGCATTCCGTCAAACAATTAACAAGAAGGAACTTCCAAACGATGTTAGAAGATGGGTGATCTATATGCAGGATTACGGTTACGACGTAGGACATCGTACAGGATCACGGATTCTTTAAGCCGATCTCCAGCTATATACACAGTTCAGCAGGAACTTTTGGTTCGGATTAAAAAGTCTCAGGACGCAGACGATTTTAGTTCTTCACTGAAGGAAGAGCTAAAAGAGAAACCCTACGCTGATTTTCAGATCCGACGTGAGTTGCTTTCCAAAGAAGTGAATGGATATTTCCTTTTGGTTATTCCTCGTAACATGGAGATGGAGATCATCAAAATGAAACACAACGAAGGCCATTTTGGAAAGAAAAAAAACAATGTATCCCATTTCCCAGGAATTTTATATACCGAAGTTGAAAGAAAAAGCCGAGAGATGTCTAATCAACTGCTAATGCTAATAGAAAATCAGGAAAGCAAGAGGGATTCATTCATCAGCTGGACAAAGGAGACCAGCCTTTCGACACATTCCATCTTGATCACATTGGCCCAATGGATTTAACAACAAAAAGATATAAGTATATTCTTACGATAACGGATGGATTTTCGAAGTATCTTTGGATATACCCAATAAAAACTGTGTCAGCTGAGGAAACGTTACGGAAAATGAAAGAACTGCAGCAACATTTTGGGAAGCCTAGGCGTTTTATAACGGATAAAGGGAGCGCATTCTGTTCTCAAAGTTTCAAGGATTTTTGTACTGAGCAAAATATTGAGTACATTTACGTAACTACTGGGGAACCGAGGGGTAACGGACAGGCTGAACGCTCAAATCGTGTAGATATCGAAGTACTCCGGAGGCTGTCGGTTGATTCACCCGAGAAATGGTACAAGTTCGTCTCGGGTGTACAAATATAGGCTGAAAACAAAAACACTTTTAATCGTAAGAGGTTGCAGCAGAATACAAAGTGGGGGACATAGTAGCTATAAAAAGGACTCAATTTGGGGCGGGTAACAAACTCTTTTCCGATTTTCCAGGTCCATATAAAGTTGTCTCAAAAGGAAGAGGGGGCGTTATTAAGTTAAGAAGGTGGCATCTCATGAAGGGCCAAATAACACTACCACCAGTTATGATTGAATGAAACCTTGGAGAAGTAGCAGCAAAAATGATGAATGTGATCCCTCATCCAAGGCGGATGAAATGCAGGATGGCCGGATGTAGGAGGAATGCCTTTGTAGTGGTCATATATTACATTCTCTTTCCACGACGTCATCTTTGGAATGAGTCTCTGTCTAACTTTCATTACAAAACACACTGATTAGCACCAGCTTGGAATTAGTCTTCAAGCAGTTGTTAAGCAGTTAACATAAAGACCATAAGCTGTCATTTAAACTTTCAAATCGTTTTGAATTCATATTAAATAAATCATTTATATTTGTTTTATTTTGGCTTCCTACATATATTCCCGTTCATTTTGGTTACAACTGGCCCATTTGCTGAACTTTAGTGGGTTGAGAATGTAATTTTCCTGAAGACCACAAAGTTCAGATTCCATCTTGTTAAGAAGAGAATAAGGAACTGGGTATGTCTTACAAAAAATTGGCAACGTATCTTCCTTCAGTCTTACTGACGTTGTGTAACCTCTAATTGTAGTGAACTATTTTGAAAATACTGACGAATACGTACTTCATATTGACTTTGTCAACTACGACTGACGGCTCTTGTTTTGAATCTAATCTAATTACTTATGAGGATGGTTGATTAAAAAAATTTCTCCCACTTGGAAAAAAAACTCTTACCAATTTCTTCCGATTGTATTTCTACAATAACATACCCATTCTTGTGCAGGATAAGTCTACGGATTGTGTTGAAGCTTGCACCTATAACATGATGACGAATCTGATTTTCGACTTCGTTCCTGTCAAGTCCACTTCCATGTACACTCTCTTTCAAATAAAATCTCCTCTTTCGAAAACAATTGCTTTTTTATATTGTCATTACACAATCCGCAAATTAGCCGATCACGTAAAGCCTGTTAAAAAAAAAATGTCCCAACTCACATGGCCTGGCTAACTGTTTCAAGTGATTTAATATACATGTTTACTAATGGTAAATATTTAATTTAAGAATATTTATTAAATTTAAATCGTTTTAAAATCACAGTACGCTTTGGGATGAAATAATTTGTCAACAACTTTTTATTTGCTTCGAAAGTTAGTCAAGTAGGCATGCATACATTTTTATAGCCACTACATGTTTCGGTTCAATATTTCCTATCAGTGCTATGATTTACTGTAATGCATATCCACCATAAATCGACTACGACTCTTCTTAACATAATGACCGGTTACGACTGAGTCAGATATCAGCAATTAATTCACACTTTTATAACCATGAATTCCATTAAAAATTCAAATTCAACTTTGTTCAACACTTATTTATTTTTATTTTTTTTTTTATTTCGCTCGTCGCCAAATTATATGTATTGACTTAAGGGAAGCTGAAAAACTGGACAAAGATAAACACAAACTTTTGTGGATATGATTTATTACGAAATGCGAGAGCATTGTAATAATAAAAGTGAATACATTCTGAGTCTGAATTCATGATAATATTGTGGTACATAGTATATGCAAACAACATATAGTGCACATGCAATATAATAAATGATATGCTGTGATATAATAAGCAAATCCAGTACGGTATTGCTATAGAACAAGACAAATTAACCCATATTATCCCACACACCTTTAATTTTGTTCGATTTGAAAGAAACTCTTAGCAACTCATATTTATGACACTATGAACATATTTATGTATAAAAAATACAAAATATATTTTTGGATAACGGTTTCTAGAAGCGTTGCTTTAATGGAACAGTCGGACAGTATGACACTGTATTTTTTTCATCGTTTTTTAAAGTAAAAGAAAAAAAAAATTTAAATAATTTGACTATTTCAATACATTTTACTTAAAAAAATAACAGATTCAAAATTATTAGATATATTTAGACTTTTCAATTAAATAATACTAGTAATACGATAAAATATTTTTTCCAAGTTTTTAAATGTCAGCTTTCATATTTCATTTTCGTAATTTTGTGACAAAATCTTCCGTCAAGCCGAATACTGACGGGAACACGTTTTTTGACAGCTAGAGATGACCTAGGCAACTTTGAGGTTGAGGCAATATTTTGGCCTGAAGGTGTATCTGTTGTTTGAAGATATGTCTTAACAATAAACCTGGTGAAAGATATCAAGTCATAGTTGCTTTCCTCAGCCTCAGGAGATACCTTGTACAGTTGGAAGGCATTGTTTACGCTTGCATTTATTGAAAACATAAGTGGCTGCCAGTACCATCTATTTAAACGAATTGCAATTCGGTAACGTCCAACATTTTGATCTAAAAGATCAACTCTTCCCATATAACGTTTATAATTAATTATGCAACGAGGTTGATCAATGCCTTCTTCTGCTTATCGCAAAATCTCTTCACCTTTCCCAGAGGGTTAACACCACATTGGTTAGATGCAACAGCAACAATGTTGTTGTCATTATACCGGACAAGAGTGATATTAGAAATTGTATAATATCTGTACATTGGTTAAATGAATCTCTTTTAGTTTTTTTTTCATTTCTTTGGGATCTTTTAATGGTGCTTTTTCCACACGGTTTACCCTTATGGTACCGGTTACATCATGGCCCATTTTTTTTAGTTCATCCAGAAAAGGCAGGGATGTTAAAAAATTATCCATATACAAACTGTACTAGGTGGCAGTTTAAATATCAGGTCTAATACTACAGACCCCCTACACCGAACTCTGGATGAGTATTTCCTGTACTGGTTCCTTGATAAAGTTCCCCGTAGATCAAATTGCCAAGCCGAGTCCTTGTAGACCGATTTTTGTAGCCAAATCGGATCGGTTTCCTTGCATGTGCTGGTTTGCGCTATGCTTCCCAAAATATGGTATCATTGATTCATCGATACTCAAATTTTTATCACCAGGGAAGTATTTTAACCATCTTTTGTGGAGAAAGTTCCAAAAAATCTTTACCAGTTTGTCGGTTGGAATCAAATTATTACTGTCGGGAACGTGAAAATACCGCAGCAAATCCTCAAACCTATTTCTCAACATGGCAAATGAACCTCCCTGGAAATGACAGTCAATAGTTTATTCCCAATACATGCGGTATCTCGCTACGCTATTATAGCCTGATAGCAATAGAATGCCAATAAAACGTTTAATTCCTACCGTGGAAAACTAAAAGTGTGGTTACCTTTCTGAATAGCATTTTTTTCTGTTTGAGAAGGCAAAAGTTCAAAAACTTGTATTGGATTATTTTAATCTTCTAAAAACGTTGGCCGAATATGATCTTTCTCTGGTCTTTCGGGAATGTCTACAGGCTTCCACTTTCTTGAAACTGGCATCTGTTTTTTTTTTAATGGCGGACCTTAATCTGCTGATGTACCAGCAATTGGCTCATCAGTGTGGTCAATAAGAGAACTTTCCAAACTATTATTTGTTACCTCTATTTCTGCACGATTGGAGACCTTGGTTTGGAATTCCACCTCTGCTAAAAGTTGGTGCTTTGATAGATGATTAATATTTGCTCATTATTCATCACCGCTACCTTCATCACTCATGTTGTTGTGTACAGGAGGTGTTATAAACATTTCAGCAGCCAAAACATTGTCGTCTTCTTCAAGTTGTCAAATGATTTGATTTACACAAAACAAAAAAAAAGTTCCCATAAACTAAAATGGTTTTGCAAATATTTGTTACACTGGCATATGATCCTACTGTTCCACTTGTGGAACGGTGCAAACTATTTCAAAGAAAATATCTAAAACCTAAACATTTTTTTGGTTGTGATATAAAAACTAATGTAACATGGAAGATATTAGTTTTAGTAAAAAACTTACACTTTGCGACGAGACACTTTTTTGTCGATTTCTTAGAATTTAACACACAATAAATACACCGACATTTCTGGAAATCAAACCAACGGCAAATTATTTTGACAGCAAATATTATTAGTGATGCCAGAATGCAAAAATAAATAATGGAAGCGTTCAAGAAATATTTGTAGAAAATGAAACACATACCATTCCACTAATGGAACATTAGTATGGTACGGGTTAAGAACAGAGTTCTTAATATAGCTGAAGATAGCTGAACTCCTAGATTTAATGGCCCTAAACTAAAAATCGAAAATGAAACTGTTGTCTATTGCCGTGCAAGCAGGCAGTGGGCAATTGAAATAATAAAAATGAAGGCTCAGTTTTGGTGATATTTTCAAAAGAACTTCGAGAGACGAAATGCTTCTAAGCGGTAGAGATTTAAAGCAACACGTCGCACATAGGCGGATTCTTCCAAAGATATGTGCCAATTTGTTTACATATGTATAACAGGAGCATATTATTTGATCGACCCCGCTATATATGTATATTTATATTGCAACCGTTTTGACAGTTGATACGTTTAAAGTAGAAGCTTTTGTGAATCACTTATAGTATCAAGTTTGTTGTTTACTTTATTTTTGTTAAATTTTCCGTGTGAACTTATAAAAATAATATACAAAGTGGGGGAAAAGTAATGTCATATTGTGAATTGGCTGCCATTTTGTTGGAAATGAAAAAAAATTGGGCCTGTTTTCACGAAAAGTTTACCTGAAGGTGTATAATTGATGATATTAAGTTGGAAAAATGATATCGGTCAAATGACCACCTCCGGAGTTGACGCGCATTTGTGTTCGTTTTACGGCATTTTGAATTGTTGCTCGCAAATTATTTGGCTCCAAATTGGTGATATCTTCTTCAATATTGACTTTAAAGACTTGCAAGGTTTGTGGTTTGTAATGGTAAACGCGATATTTCAAAAAGCCACAAAGAAAGAAGTTAAAATCGCCTAAACGGGAGATCACTCGGCCTGGAAATTGGTAATTCAAAATCTCAACGGTTGCCCGAGCTGTGTGAGTGGTTATTCCGTCCTGCTAGAACCAACATTTCTTGAAACCCAATTCAGCAACTTACGACTGCAAGTGCCGCACCAAACAGTCAATTTGAGGGGATGCAATGGCTCTTCGTGCATTCCATGTGGAATGGAAATAGGCTTCGTTGCTCAATATGATTTTGGATACGAAACCATCCTCTCCCTCTCAAGACTTAACAGATCATGGAAGTATGTTCACCTCACTTGACGGTCAGCAGGCAGCAATTGGTGAGGGGTTTGCACTTTATAAGGGAACATCTTCAGCTCTTTCACCAAAATTCGACGCAATGAACATTTATTTCTTTTTTATTTTGTTTACGTCAAGAGATGTTTATGAAGATCATAGATACCAGTAGCCCGGGCGAGATACACGATTCACCTAGCCTACACACTTCGACTATTCTCCCCGCGGGACTGCCGTTAGATATTCCTTTTGGTCTCCGTCGTCCTCAGTGCCTGCGCCCAGGACCAAATGTTGCATTTTCTACTTTTGGGGAAACGTTCCGTCTTCGAGGCATTTCTACATCGTCATCATAAACATGACTGATCTCTTTTTTATAGCCGTTTTTATTGCCTTGTTCAGGATGCCGTCGAATCCGTGCGCCTTGTTGCCGCCTATCTTATTTCAGCTCCTCCTAGGTAATTAGTGGAATGTCCGCCGCACTGACTGCACTGACTTCACTTGCGATATTGCCCATAGTACCTGGTATTTGAGGGAAAAGATGCTCTACTATTATTGGAAGTTTGGTCAGTACGATTACGTATGTCGAACCTCATCGGTTAATGTTGGCCTCCTCACAGAGGCCTTTAAAGTACGCGATTTTGCTCTCCTTAAATTGCGCCTTGTCAGTTTGAAAGTGTCCAAGCATTGTTGGAAGTCTGGTCTCCATTTTAGACGCTGGACCTTGCATCGGGCTTGTGGGCATCTTGCCCGAAGTGTCCACTGTAACACGGTGGTGCCTTCCTTCTGTTGGTTCTTCTGCGTGCTTTATAAGATTTATTCTTAATGTGTAAGTAATATCAGAAATAAATAAATAAATAAATAAATAAATAATGATGGAAAGCTATACGCTTCAATAACGTTTACAAATCATCCGAATTTATTACGAAAATGTACGGTCGTTACGTACGTTAACTCCAATTTTCGGAAGTTATAACCGTCCCGGTAGTCGAAGAATTGAGCGCTTAGTGAACAAATTCGTATCGGCTTATTCGCTCCATAATGTTATAGTGTCAACGAGATAGCGAAATGTTAGAAGTAGAGAGAAGATTGTGTGTGTGTAATAATAATTCAAGATAATCAATCGACTCCGACCGTTCTCAAGAGCTGGGTATCTCTGAAACGTCTTTGTGATGTACGAGTATATTGCGAATAAATCTTGGCCACTTGTCTATATTAGATTGTATTGCTAATGCCCAATGACAATATTGGTCCCCAAACATTAGTTGATTGAGGTCTTTCAATATAAGAGAACTTCCGGATTTTCACCGAAGTATCATCCTCAGTGACCAGACAAGTCGGTGATCGACATATGGCCAGAAACAGCTCGGTCAATCGGCAGCCCTATTCGTCACCTTCTATGGTCTATGCCAAAAAGAAAACAATTTTGCACGACTTGGGGGCGACATGAAATTGCCGGAATATCGGCCAAATCATGGGAAAATAACATTGAAAATTGAATATTTAAACTGTGTCATATTTTATAAATATACATCTTTTTATATAAAAAACAAATTTGGGCCCATCTATTGAAGAACGCTGTTTGTTGAACTATTCCGGAGAAAAGAGTAAGAGTAGTGCAAGAAATCTCTTGGCTCTATATTAAAAGGAAACAAAGTAGTGGGACGATGAAATGCAAATGGCGAAGAATGTGGTAGCTAGACCATGCGCGGTAAGCTTTGTATCGGGACATAGGTTTCACAACCAATACACCTTGCAGGCGACAATCTTAGAAAGCGGTGCGATATTGAGAATTGTAGGAGGGGCGTTCAACATATTCTCTGTATCGGGGTGAAGCTGTGGTTGTATATATAAATTGACTTATTTATCAAGTAATACTATTATTTTAGTGCATTCATGTAAAATTTCATATAAATGTGATTATTAATTCGCGTTTTATCTCTAGTTAAACAGAATCATAATGGCAACTGAGACGATGATGGTGAAAATTGAGCATCGCGCTGTACTTAAATTTCTCACTAAGCAAGGAAAAAGTCAAAAAACTATTCATGAAGAGATGGTGGCTGTTTACCAGGGTTCCGCACCTTCATTATCAACTGTGCAAAAGTGGTCAAGTGAGTTCAAGAGAGCATTGAAGACGACCCCCGCTCCGGCGCCCCGGCTACTGCTTGTACGGGAGAAAGCATCAAAGAAGTCGAAAAACTTGTTCTTGAGGATACCCGAATAAAGGTCAAAATGATGGCAGAGATCACCAAGCTTTCAATTGGTACCATTCACACCATTCTTCATGACCATCTTAACCTTTCAAAGCTCAGTACAAGGTGGGTGCCACGAATGCTCACAGCGCCTCAGAAAAAAGTGAGAATCGCATGCTGTAGAGAGCTTTTGGAGATGTGTAATGAGAACGCGGACGGTGTTATGGATCGAATTGTTACTGGGGACGAAACATGGGTCCACCACTATGACCCTGAAAGCAAACAAGAGTCCATGCAGTGGCATAAAAAGGAACAGACCCCCCGAAGAAGTTCAAAGTCACTCCGTCTGCCGGGAAGCTCATGGCCACAGTTTTTTGGGACTCAAAGGGAATCTTGCTCATTGAGTACAAAAAAAAAGGTGAAACCATCCTACGCTTCCACTTTGCATAATTTGCGGGAGGAAATTAAAAAGAAAAGACGGGGTAAACTCGCAGCGGGTGTGTTGCTTCTTCATGACAACGCTCCTGTTCACACGGCGCGAGTTTCCAAGGCAGCTGCGCGAGATTGTGGTTTCGAAGAAATCCAACACCCACCCTATAGTCCAGGCCTTGCCCCTAGTGATTATTTCCTGTTTCCGTATTAAAAAAAATGTCTTCGTGGAAAAAGATTTTCGGATGATGAAGAACTGAAGTCGGCAATAAATGGGTATTTTGCAGAGAAAGAGGAAATTTATTTTTTTGAGGGTTTAAGAAAGCTTATCTAAAGATGTAACAAATGTATTATATTATATTATATTGAAAAATAAAAACAATTTAAATTGAATTCGCATTTTCCTTCATATCGATACCGAGAATATATTGAACGCCCCTCGTATTTTTGGGATTATTGCTTAATGATGAAACAATTTGAGTGAAATTTATTCGCCGAAAAATATTGAACGCGTATATCGCGCAAAGAAGTATTCGATTACATAGAAGATGAAGTAAGTGAAGTCGTAAGAAAATAATGTGAATTGGAAAACTTCGATTCAAATGGTTCACGAGTATTCAATAAATTAATTAAGGGTGATCGGAAAGTTGTTTTTGAGGCCAAAGCTTTCCTGATCCACTGATCTACAGAAGCAACAAAACGAAATAGAACAATCACCGATCGGTTAGGCTAATGCGGCATACCGTAAAAACTATATGACCAAGGTCTAGGAGAGTGTAATATAATCAAATACGACGCGATTAAATCTCCATGAAATATCTGCTCTTCGTCTTCATCGATATTGAGAAAGGGTTTGGCAGGGTTCCATGAGTTAAAACAGGAGATGTAAAAAGGAACAGCGATTTTAATAAGACAATGATAAGCTTGATCACCTCAGATGTAGATAACATAAACGGAAAATTTGAGGTTGAAGTTGGAGTGCACTTAGTTAGTGTTCAACGCGCTTCGTTTTATTTTCTCGTGCAGGGTTTTCTACTGAAAGGTCCATTGATGAATTAGTAACGAATTTTAATTCACTGGCCGCAGCGCTATCATTAAAAATGACCCGACAGGCCTTCTGGGAACACACGATAATTAGATAAGGGAGCTTGAAAATAATGGCCTACGAATCAGTTGTTTTCGAACTTGCGAATCCATACTACTAAAAATTTAATTACTTTGTTTTTACTTGTAGACGATTAAGGGAATTGCGATTGGCGTACTCTAGGAGGGGGAAAGAATGAGTGTTCGCAGACGTCTCCATTTTAAATTGCTAGCCTGAGTACATCAGCTGGTACTGCCATTGGCAAAACCATTTGTCAAAATTCGATCCGAAAAACAATACAACCCCGAGGACGAAAGAAAAACAGTTGGATCATCCAAAGGCAAAACTATCGGCAAGAAATCAGCTTCACACTGAAAAAGTGATTCAAAATAGAACGTCCTGTGTAATGGCTTTAAGCCAACCTCACGACTACATAAGCCGGTTTTGCTGTTATTAGGTGCGTAAATATAAGAAAATTAGGAAAAACTGGAGGACAAGGTATACCTGCACCTCCATTGGTTCATGGAATCGTTCATTTAGTTGTAACCATATGGCTCGGGAAGCACCTCCGACTCAAAACTCATTTATTTTGTTGTCATGAATGTTTACCTAGTGCGCTAAAAGAGGAAGCCTGACATCTAATTTTGGAACATCCATCCCTTAATACGCATTCAATCTTCAACTATATAAACAAATGCCTCGTCTGATCAACTCGTGTAATTTCTACGTATTTCGTAATTTCGCAGTATTAGTTGTGCAAAAAAAAAATTTCAAAAAAGGTCAAAGGCTTTTTCAAATTGTGAAGACATACGAGAAAAAAAATTTTGAACGAATTCAACCACCGAAATTGTATAAAACATTAAATAAATATGCAGTCTGACAAAGGACTTGCCAAAAGTAAACTTGTATCACTTGTATCGCACATTATTCCGACATTAAGGTCTCATTGTTCGCACACCATTATCCAGATTCTAGCAAACACAAAAATGGGCAGCAAACAATCCAAAAGAATAGCAACACTACACCGGACATTGTTATGCATCTGCTTTACGATGTACGAGGATCTTATAAATAGAATAAGATACGTACTCTTCCATTTGCCTTTCTTACTGCTTCCCATTGTCCAGTACTCAGTGATTCCTGTGATACTTTGCCAGTATCCCTTCATGAAGTGAATAAAAAACCAGAAGCCCTTCCATTGTATAAATTGCCGCTAACAAAACCCCCAGAAGCTCTTTTTGTATCCTGTGTTCATAGGAATCAAACGTTTTACCCCTAAATCCAGGACACCATAATGACCATGAAAAGATGAAATAAAACTCATTTAAGGATTCCCTCTTTCAATTGCCGTTTGTGTGCCGTTGTTGTTGTGAAAACTTAACACAGTAAGCAATCAAAAATAAGAAAAAAAAAATGCTAAAAAATAACAAACCAGACCAAAGGTCAGACAGGGATTTGGACACTTTGCGAGGTACAAAATCCTCACACCCTTTATCACATACAACCAAATATTCATACATGCAATCGTATTCGCATAGCCTCTTTTGTAACATACATATGGACCTGTATCCACACAAACACAATCTATTGGTATGAGTGAATTTTGACAGGAGATGAGTTTCGCATTTTTATGTCCTTTACGATCCTACGCATTCTAATGGATGAAATTAAACCAACTCACGATCTTTTTACGACCTCATCTCACAAAGGATAAACACACGGGTATTTTTTGTGAGCCTTGCAGCGTCTAGCAGACAAAGCCCACTGATGGCTTCGGAGATGTGATCCTTTTTAACCGTGACGTTGTAACACATGATTCGAACGAGTGGTTCCTCCTTGTGAATGGCTTTGTTGGCACCCTCTTCTTAACGACCAAAGGTGATGGTTATGATCGTTTTTGTATTACCTGACGATAGTAAAAGTTTACCAGCCATTTGGAGCTGGACTGAAACGGAGACGCGAGTAGAAAAAGATACAGATACAGAGCAAAATCATTCACTTGGTCACTTGGCTGCCGTTGGCTATTTAGTACGGTTTTGCACGAAATGAAGCGGTCGCACCAATAACTTGGAAATTTATGTCAGCAATTCCAAAAGACCACATGGCATAAGGTCTCGTAAATTTCATTTTAATGGGAGAGCTGAATATTTTTTCTTACACTATAGATCACAACCCAAAGGTTGATTTAGACGGAAGTTTTCCTTAGAAGTGATGGGTTTTTGTGTGTGGTCCAGAGTATCATAGCAAAAAGGAGGTAGTGAGTCTTCTAGAAATAGAGAGGAATTTGCAAAAGATGACATACACGAAATTGGTGTTTTGTAAATGGAATGGCAAACTATAACAACTAGACACTATGCCGTGATATAAATAAAGTGAAAGATACAAGAAAACATTCTTTAACAGACCTAAACAAAACCAGTATGAGGTTGTTATGTTCTACACTTCTATTTTGACTTACTTTTAAGAACAACTTACAGTTAGTAGGTTGTGGAACCCTTTCCTTCTTCCCCACATCTGACTTTTCTAATGCACGTATCTTTAAGTACTTTTGATGGATTAGTAATAAATGTTCAGTTCTCGATATTACTGGAGCCTCATCTAGATAACTCTCCCTAAGATCTGGTATCTTATCCCATCTCTCGAACGCAATGGCTTGGAATGCCACACAATAAAGTTGACCGGGGGGCAGTTTGTTATAAATAAAGGGAGCTATATTCGTAGCAAAGCGTCTGCAGTGTTCATTTCATACTCGCGGAACTACTACCGTGGACGTTGGTCTTAGTGAATAGGATGTATTTCTACTTTGAGTAGTGTAACCGCTTTGCAAGTAGAATAGCCTTAGTAGTTTAAAAACGTATAGATGTCTGAGTGATAAGGCATTGAGATATTGGAATAAGGGGAATGAATGTTCCCATCTGGAGGGTACTCTTAAAAGCACTACCCCAACAGCAAATCCCATATTCTAGCCGAGAATTAACCAGCTAAGAGGTACTACATTTTTTAGATGAAATATTTTATTTAAAGCTATATACGAGTATGTATACACATTTTTTTTTTTATAATCAGCGCGCGCTCAAGTGGTTTTTGTACCCTTAAGGTGATTGTACACAGTGCGGGCAAAGGAAATTTAGAGGAGAGGTACCGATGTACATTGTTTTTAAATGTTTGCAAGTTATAACAACCAGGAAATACAGAGATCGGCAGAGCATTCCATAAACGAGTTGTACAGCTTAGGAACGAATCACGATATTTTAGAGTACGTCCGAAAATGGGCTTGAGGGTATACTGATGAGCATTCATAGCGAGATGGGTGTTACGGTTAAAATTTGAATGCGCGGAATGCTACTGGCGATTTGAGTGGAGCACTGGTGGTGGAAATAGCGATAAAACAAAGTGAGACAGGGTGTCCATTGATTGACTGATATTAGTATCATCAATAAGTTTTATCGCACGGTTTTGAATCCTATCTAGCAGGTGCAGAGATGTTTTAGGAGCACCTGACTAGATGTGGGCGTTGTACTCCAATTTTGGGCGGATTAACGCCTTATATATTGAGGCCAGATCAGAGGGGGTAAAATATTTCTTACATCGCTTGAGGAAACCTAGACATTTCGCAGCATTTTTGGCGACATCAAATATGTGGTCCTTCCAACGTAAGTTGTCGTGGACACACATACCGAGAATGGAAAGTTTTTCGGTTTCGACGATGCAAGTGCCATTCATGGATAATGGCTGGGTGTTTAAATTTCGCTTTAACGACAGCAGACAGCATTGTGTCTTGGAAGCATTAAATTGCACTTTGTTGATAGTTCCCCAATTGGTTGTGCTGTTGATATCGGAATTTAATGAGCTTAGAATACGCTGCCGTTCTCGTTCTACGGCCGAAGAGCAGGGCCGTGAGTCCGGGAACGAATATGAAAAGCAGAGAGTACTGTCATCAGCAAAGGAATATATTGGATTAGAAGTAGCAGACAAGAGATCGTTAATGAAAATTAAAAAGAGTGTCGGTGACAGAACAGAGCCCTGGGGCACACCAGCATTTATTCTGTGAATATCAGACTTGAAACCGTCCAAGACAACTTGAATTGAACGTTCGGAAAGGTAATTTCTAATCCTTTGAAGAAGAGAGTCGTCGATCCCAAATGCACGCATTTTCGACAAAAGAGCCTGATGCCAAACTCTGTCAAATGCCGTAGAAATATCAAGTGCAACTATCTTGCTTTCGCCAGATTGATGCACACTTTGGTTCCATTTTTCGGTGAGACATGCCATCAAATCACCAGTGCACCTGCTGCTACGAAAACCGTACTGCCGGTCATTGAGAAGTTTTCGTGTTTGGAGATATTTCATGAGCAGACGATTTATCAGTGTTTCCATGACCTTGGAAAGAAGGGACGTTATATGTGTTATATGTGCTTTCCAGTTTAACTTGCTGTCTAAGGTTATATCTAGATATTTGAATTCGAAGACAGATTCTAATTTTATGCAGCAGCTTTGCAGATAGCATATGTACAATTTAAAACATGGAGACCTACTCCATCAATGCAGTATTTATTTTCGAGGGAGAAAGGCATGACTTTCGATTTCTTACTTAGCACCATTTGATGGAAAATAAACCAATTATTAAGTATAGCTAGGTCATCATTCATTTGACGTCGTATAGTGTCAACAAAAGAAGCTTTATATGAGGTCGCCACATCATCAGCAAAAGCACGAATTTTACCCTTTAAAGGCAATTTAAAAATTGAATTTATATAAATAGGGAACAGCAAAGGTCCAAGGACTAATCCTTGGGGGACGCCAGCATTTGGACTTAGTAAAGGTTCACTCAAAGTTTCATTTATACGAACGTGTTGCCTTCGATGGTTTAGATATGACATGAACCGAATATGGATATTACCCCTAAATCCAAGTCTTTCAAGGATCTTGAATAATAACTTGTGATTAACTAAGTCAAATGCGTTAGTCAGATCTAAAAAGAGACCAGCACATTTGTTGTTTTTATCCAACGCGTCATGCATTTAAGAGCTTGTATTTATCTAAATACTTGTCAATAAATTTTTCCATGATTTTTGACATCTTTTTTATAAACTTTTTGGAACTTACGTTCCAGTTTCTTTGTTTTATTTACATTTATAAGGTTAGACAGCTTTTTCAAAAATTGTTCAAATGCATTTGAAATACAGGTAGAGTTCTCTCAACTTAGCGTAGTTTACTGCTGGTAGCAATTTTTTATTTTTCGAGTCGGTTAGATCTAGGTTAGTATTATTTTACCTGAGTTGATTTGAAACCGATATACCAGTAGCAAAATGGTCAGTTATATCTCATTCCAGTACAAACGGACAGACATTGGACAGATTTTTCGCTCGAACAAATAAATGATCAGTACATGTTTTCGTTGCATCAGTTACGCTAGTTGGGACGTTTATGAGTGATTCATAACCCAGGGAAGACAGAGGAAGTAAATAGTTATCACAGTTCAGAGGAAGATCCCATATGCCAATGTTTATGTCACCAACAAGGCAGACCTTTTGACTTTTGATTGAGTTGAGAAGGCCTTCGAATTCGGTTAAGAATATATCCCTGTGAACAAACTGAAGCCGATATATGCAGACAATATCAATGGTTATTTTTCCAAACTTTAATTTTGAAAGTACACAATCTGCAGTATCTAGATCAGGTACAGAGACTTTTGTGACTTTAATATTGTTATTAACAAAAGCAATTATTCCCCCAGCAGGGTAATTTTCATTGCACGCTGGGTAAGGAGTTTAGCCCGGAATCGAATAATTACCTAATTCATGGTTAAAAATCCACACTTCAGGTAATATAATTACTTGTGGTAATATTGAGAATGAACTATACAAATACGAATAAAATCTATCAGATATCTCTGGTATGACTCTAAAATTGGATAATCATAACCCTTGATGGAGAAATTTAGACATTCATATTGAGGATATTTTGGTTTTAGTGAGACCAAGTAATCGGGTCTTTTGCTGTACTTTTTCGTTGAGCTTAAACGGGCTGGAACTACTGGCACTTGCACAGCAAGTAATTTTTGAGTAACTGGGATAATCTTCTTCAACATTTTCTGAAAACAAAAGTTAGGGTAATGCAAGTGTCAGCTATGACGCAATATAAATATTCCATCCAAAATATTTTATTTATTCAATTTATACTGCCACCCTAATTCACCCTCTTCGACGAAGTACGTCTTAAACTCATTTCGTACGTCACCAATCACCCAAGATAAGTTCACCGATATCACTGTAATATTCGAATGAATTGCTCGGAGCATACTTATTTTTATTTGTTGTCATAAAGTGGAGCACGCAATACGCAAACGTAACTTTCTTAGACTTTTCGGCATCCAAATGCGTGGGTCTTCGCAGCATTCGGAAATGTGGCGACATAATACCGAAAACATTTCCTATAATACGTCGAGCGCGACTCAATCGATAATGGAATACACGCTACCGCATTGAGAGACCGCGTTGTAATATGTTCGGCCGTAAAGCGAACGCATCGTCTGCAACGAGTACATACGGAACAGGCAATTCCCACAGGCATACCGTTTTTTGTGGATTTGTGTGTAGTACATTGAATTAGGTAATGAAATGAATTTACCTGAAGATATTTGTCCACGAGCACGTTGTAGATTGCATCCAGAATATCTGGAATGATGGACGAGATCATTGACAAAGGAATGCGGAACAGATATTGCATAGACCGAAAATGTTCGCCGGTAGATAGGTATAGAAGAGTCAACTCAAGCCGTTCAACCGCTGAAATGCTCGGGCCCATTTTCGTTTCTTGCTTTTCGATATGTGGAGTCACCAAAGTCAGTTTACAATTCATATGCAAAAAATTGCAATATAATTCTGGCTTCTCAGCTCTCAAGTCCCTTCTGCTGACGGCGGGCTACCGAATCCTTTATCCAAACACATCGACGTTTGTGTGGCAATTCATTCTCCTCACTGCTTTTCAATATGCGAGCCGCAAAACTATTGCAAGTGCATCTTTTGTCTTGTTCCATTTCGATTTGACATCTGGAAAGCGTGCATTGTGAGATAGTCCCCTATTGTCTGCTCATTTGCAGCTCATTATCAGATCATGGGGTAGACCTGATAATATTGTCAGATCTGCCAATCGTCTGAACATAGCTTCAGTAACAAAAAACTTAGTTTTCTTATGAAAACTTTTGGAAAATTTGGCTTCAATATTTTCAGTATGGAGTTGACCAGGCATGAAATTGTCCTTTGATTTATCTGCTGCATTGATTTCTTTAACTTCTATTTCGTCGCAGACACCAGTTTTATGAACATCCCGTGACATTATATCCCGTAGGTTTTTAATAGGGCTCATGTCCTCAAGTAAATCAATATCATTGGACGAAAACCAGTCCTTTGCATACCTCGAAACAGCGAGGAGCAGCGTTATCTTGTTGAAAAATAAAATCTCTTTCATCGACGACATCGTAGAAAAATAGAACTAGCTCTAGGTTTTTAGCCGCCTCAACCACAATATCGTTTGTTTGCCTCTTAGTTAGCTTGGTATTACCTTTGCGAGATTTTCGTGTGTCGTAATTTTTACCAAGTCGAATACAACTGCTTTGATCAAGCTTTCAGTACTGATAACAGATGCTTTGAACTGTTACCTTAAAATATTATGTACAGACTATGATATATTCCTCCTATGAGACCTTGATTAATTCAAATATTAATCAGCGTCTACAGAAATTTCGCGCACTGAAGTACAGCGAATAGTGATTATTTTTATACATCAGCTCTTATATGGACATCATATAGCAAGACTGATAAGGCAAGTAGAAAAACCACATAAGATCAACGAACAAACTATAGAAGAGATTCTCCCTGGTCTCGAAAGTCTGGAAAATATCTAGATTGAGGGCTTACAACCGAAGCCCATTTAGCATAGGGGCGGCGTGTTTATGGCGTGAATGCACTAAATCATTATCTTGTTCTGAATGCGGGATATGCAATTTTTCCCAATCGTAAAACTTAATCAAGTTCTGGAGTATTCTACATCAGGAGATCTATAAGACCATCGTTTAATTGACCTGGTTATGTTCGCAATTCTGTAATACGTGCATAGAAACGTTCTTTAATTCCGCAAAACTATGAGTCTTGAAAATCATTTAGTCATGTGGGGCAGAAGGGCAAATAAGTATAAGCTACTCTTATTGTTGTGTTAGAATTTAGATATATTTTTTTAAGAAGCTCAGTAGAACAGTTGTATCGAGCTCAGCGATAATGCTGTAGATAAGTTCCTATTTGCAGAAATTGCATTTTCGTATCAAATTCTCATAGTACCAAACCCTTGCGCAATTTTCTCAACTTAGTCACTATTTAACTGAGTCCAAAGCCACTACTAAATCCAATTTATTCGCAAGTGTTAATTGAAATTCCTCACCTCAATGGCTGATATATGCCAAAGTTAGAATTGAATGTCGTTTTTCAAGTTGATACCCCTTGTTCCACTCCTTTGTTCCCATTCATCGTAAACTATCAAACGCAATAATGCGTCACCTCACAGGTTTTTCTTTCAAATAATTTTTGTAACACGCTCCATTTCAATTGACTTAATCTTCCTATTTGATTAACAACTCTAAGCTTTCAATAGTGTGAATCTTGCATAATTCCCACTGAGAAAACGGATTGATCAAAACACCAATTCAAATCCAAATCCAGATGAAGGTGTTAAAATATGCCAAAGCAACAAATCCGAACACAAAAACGCTCTAAAACAGGGGCGAAAACTGCCTCCAAAGAAACCCGCGAGCCCCGACTAAGCAACCATTGTCACGTATTATTGTGAAAATACTCATAATTCGAAAATAAGAGTTTACTTTGGCAAATATTGATGGTGATCCAAAGTTTAGTCTCGTCCACCCGATCCCCCAGTAGACCGCCAATCTCCTGCAACTCTTAAGCTTTGGCTCTTTACACCGAGCACAATGGTGTATTTTGTTCCGAATTTGAACAGAAATGTATCCAAACAATTAACTGAATCAATTTTCTAAATGGTAAACCATGCGGATAAGAGTCACCACTAATTGCATCTACAAATAAGGCTCATCTTTTGTCATTAACACATTATGTATCCATCGGATACAATTTGGAGTACGGATAACTGAAGGTAGTTTGGAGTTGGAGTTAATCTCACTGACTCTGTGTACTGAGTGACTGTCAACAAAAAGGCGGTAGTCGTTGACGTCGTGTATACTGTCAATAATAGTGACGCCCTACCAAACAAAACTGAAATCATATCTTGTATCTGCTGGTGCATAATACGACCATAGATAGACGGAAGTCACAGTTAACGAGTGCAGGTATGCGTAGGTATTCAATGGAAAAGAAATAGGGAATGCCATTCAGTAATTGGAAATGCAAATATTAGACAATCTTGTTAAGGTTCTAAAATCCTTCTACGGATGGCTTAAATGTTGGCTGTGACTTTTTGACTTTGCATGAATGTGCTCCCTTTGTGACGGATTCATAACAATCGGGAGGTCATAATGACGCGGACAGTTGATGGCGATGACGGGGAAGCTACCTACAGAAAATGCAGTGGCATTTGGTATGTCTTTAGGATGATCCCACTAATTGTTACAACAAAGTCTCGGCTTATATATGTTTGGTAGACTTACCAGTATACTTGTCGAACTTAAATCTACATACGATGGACAGAAAAATGAAAACAAGAACGTTCTCAGATGATAATTTAAAAATCGTAAATTGATGCTCTTGAGTCTTGGGACGATTTGCTTTAAGTGATAATTTTTAGAGACAATCCAGGGCACAATTGTGAACTTAGTGATGGGTAAACAATCATTAGGCTGGTACTCCCTGAAAATGGAACTGAGATTCAAAGTCGAGGAGTTATTCATGGAAAAACGATGAATGTTCTCTTCATTGTCCCTATTTTTAGTTCTTTCCCTGGCTGGTTTGTGTCATACGTTAACTGGTTTTACAGACCATTCTTTATTTTCACACAAGAATCAATGAATTGATAGTCTGCTTACAAGCTTCTTTCGAGGGACTAACAAAGATACTCGGATTACTTTGAAGATGATTGGATTAGAAAAATCTGCAGCGTTTCAGGCAGGAATTATAATAGTACTGAATGAAGTCTAATTTAGTTTTTTAGGTAGCTAACTTCGTGTTCAAGCTTCCTTAATGGTGTTGTGTTGCAGAGACACAAAAAGGTTTTAATACTCGTAATTTCACTTGTCAGTTCTACACATTCAGTATTCTGTAGATATGGAAAAACCATTTCTGTATATTGTTAAGTGGTGAAGATAACTCTAGTTCCGCTATCAGGCTGGATGAACCATTCAACCTAGACGGCCACCGAACAAAATGGAACGTTAGAACCGTTTGCTCTATCCACAAAAAAGTAGATCCCTTAACTGAGCCAATTATAGATGCATCAGTTTCCTTAACACTGCATATAAGATTTCATCTGGCGTCATCTATCTGATTGGCTCACATCAGTGCGGTTTTATGGCCGGTAAGTCCACAATCGACCAAATATTAAGACTACCACAGGTCTTCGAAAAAGTCAAAGAATTTGAACGATACGCACCACCTCTTTTTAGGTTTTAAGGCCGCATCTGATAGATATTTATATATACGAGTAGATAAATAAAGGGTTTTCCAATAGGGACTTGACAACATTGAATTTAATTTGTGAACGCATTCTTTCACTAATCATGAAACTGTTACTGTCAATTTATTCAGTAAACTCAACATTTTCATCATGATAAAGTACATTAACGAGCAACGTCTGCAAATTATGAAAATTTTCTACCGAAATTCGGAGTGGGTGACTGCAACTTTAAGAGCGTTAACTCCAACTCGGTCGTAATTCTCGCCCTAGTAGACAGGCATTAACAAGTTTAGTGCAAAAATTTGAGTCTACATATTCGCTGTGTGATGTTGCCGTGTCAGTGAGACAACGGGTTGGTCGAAGTGTCGAAAATATCGCTGCCGTTCAGGCGTCCGTAGCAAACGATCCAAATCAGGCAATTCCACGGCGTTCTCAAGAATCGGGCATCGGGCATCGCTCAGACCACATTATGGCGTATTTTGCGTAAGGATCTTGGATTACACCCATACAAGATCAAGCTGACTCAAGAATTGAAGCCGATGGACCATTTGAAGCGACGAACGTTCTCCGATTGGGTTCTGGAGAAAATGCGCCAAGATGATGAATTTCATCGCAAAATCATCTTCAGTGACGAAGCTCATTTTTGGCTCAATTGGTTCGTCAATAAGCAAAATATGCGTTATTGGTCGGGTGAAGATCCACATGTGCTTCATGAATCACTTCATCCACAAAAAATAAGTATTTGGTGCGGTTTTCATGCCGGCGGCGTTATTGGGCCATATTTTTTCGTCGACGATAACGATCGTCACGTTACTGTGAATGGTCAGCGTTATCGCGCCATGATCACCGATTAGTTTCGGCCCGAATTGGAAGATATGGACTCGGACGACATGTGGTTTCAACAGGATAATGCCACAAGCCACACAGCACACGCTACAATCGATTTATTGAAGAGTAAGTATGGTGAGCCTGTTATCTCAAGAAATGGGGCAGTCGATTGGCCGCCTCGTTCGTGCGATTTAACGCCGCTTGACTATTTTCTGTAGGGCTACGTTAAGTCATTGGCTTACGCCAACACGCCGCCGACGTTGGATGAGCTCAGAGCCAACATTGAACGCGAAATAGCTGCCGTTTCGGCCGAAATGTGTGGCCGAGTCGTTGAAAATTAGGTCCAACGAATCCACCGCTGCAAACGTGCCCGCGGTGGCCATATGAATGAAGTCGAGTTGCATTCATAAATGTTTTGATTGTACTTCAAGCCGATAATAAAGCTCTTTAAATATCTCAAATGATTTGCGTTTTATTTAAAAAAAAAGTTGTCAAGTCCTTATTGGAAAGCCCTATATATTAAGAATATCAGCGTGGCCAAATAAATTATTTGTCCACTGTGTAGTTGCTTTAAGGCGAATCGCTGCAGTCACAGCTACTTGCCTGCCGAAGATACCGAGGGGTGTTAAGTGAAACAGAGTATCCAGTGCAGCGGAGGGAGTAGAGCGTAGGGCTCCGCTTATGCATAGACATGGTCTTCTTTGAACTCAGCTTAGTTTGCTGCAGTTGATTGCATTGTCTAACGCCGTCCACCAGATAACCATCCCGTAGGTGGGCATCGGTCTTATAACTGAGATGTATAGCCCGTGGGTTATGCGAGGTTGAAGGCCGCATTTGTTCCCAATTGGTTTTTTGCAAGAGAGTAAAGCTACTGTAGCTTTCTTGAATGTTAGGTTTCCAGTTTAGTTTCCTGTCAAAAATGAGACCCAGATATTTTGCTGTATCGGAAAATACTAAACTGGTACCGTTTATTGAGGGAGGGTCTATAATGGGAATTTTGTATTTCCTGGAAAAGAGGACAAGATTAGTTTTATGGGGGTTTAATCCAACGGGTTAATCTGATCTGTTAAGAGCTCTTCAAAGCTGCTGTCGATGGTTTAGTAAGGAGCATGCACTAGATCATCTGCAACGTATGGGAGGAGGAAAGTATGAGGGACGACTGGCAGTTCTATCTGCCCTTTCTTCTAAAAAGGCGATCCTATGCCTTGTAAGAACTACCGAGGCATATCCGTACTTAACGTAGTGTACGAGATGCTGTTTTGCACCACACTCATTGGCACCTACTAGTGTGGCTTTCGGCCCGGAAAATCGACGATAGACCAAATCCTCATACTGCGGCAAATCTAGGAAAAGACGAACGAGTTCCGAGTCGATACTCACCATCTCTACATCGAATTCAAAGCCGCATACGACATTCACCCTAGTGAAGAATAACCTTAAGCAACCGCTGCTACTTCAGTTTGTTCAAATAACTTATGTCCAAAATCCGAACTCAAAGGTCCCAAATCATGCTTAATAAAATCCTGATCTTACCAGTCTTGCTTTATGGAGCTGAATGCTTGACGATAAGTATAATAAGACAGCGGAGTAGATCTTGGTATCTTTCGAACAAAAATCCTAAGTCGAATACTTGGTAGTGTCTGCGAGGAGGGCGAATGGAAGAGAAAATATAACCACGGACTCTACGATCTGTATAAAGATGGGGATGTAGTCCTTAAGGCAAAAATGCGTCGACTGGCACTAGCTCGGCCACATCGAGCGAATGGCCTAGAAAGCTCCAGCTAAGAGAATCTTCGAATCCCAGCCACATGGTTCACGAAAAAAAGGAAAACCGAACCTCCGGTATAAAGATCAAGTATTTGCTGGAAGCCCGGGACCGTGAAGGATGGAAAGCGGCAGTAGTTCAGTAGCTCGGACACTCCAAGGGTCGCTGGCCGGATAAGCAAGTAAGTAAGTAAGAAATTTTACTTTCTATTTTGGCAATTTCTTAAGATAAATATTTATGGTTTGGTCGATTTCACCAGAAAAATTTAGTATCTTCATCAGTTATGAATTCAATCGATGGAGTTAATAAATTCAAAGCACGCGAAGCATTTTCTACGACAATATTTGTATTCTCCTAAATGATGACAAACCAGGTGGTATTGTGAGAAGCTAGAGCTAATGCTTTTACTTTATCCAATTTAGTGTAATACCTATTCGAACCACTTTTAAGCAGAGGAGTTTGGATGGTCTGGTCAAAAGGGCTTAGAAGCTTTATCTAGAGTATTTAGCTTTTTGTTTCACTCTAGATTTCGATGATCTTGAATTTTCTAATACATTATTTTATTTAGTTACGCTACTTGATTTCGGGTCATAGGCTGGTGATATCGTTGCCAGTTTTTTCTAATTTTGATTCTAATATGTGTCTTAGAATTTGAACACCATATAATTTTTTAACAATTTTTGGAATGTTGTTATTAGCCGACTTTATGATTTGATTTGAAAACTGATGCACAATTGTATTGACATCGTATTTTGTTGAAATAAGACCAAGATTCATAGATGTTGCTCGGAATTTCTCTTTCACTTCCTTTCCAAAATTTGTCCAGTGTGCAGTTTTTAAATCCTGGATATATTGCAAAGGCCGACCTATGAATTTGAGAAATAATTAATTCGACACAAATAAGTCAATAATAGACGGGCTTTCACGGGAAATAAGTAGGACTAAGTGGAAATATGATAGACATAGGAAACATTATTGAGAAATATTACACTACATTTTCGCAGGAATTTGCTCTAATAGAGCCCCAATCTCTAGGTCTACAATTGAGATCACTCCCCATTATACTCGTAAACAATTCATATGGAAAAGTTTTCTAAGATCAGCTCTCAAAGCAAGCCTTTTTCCTTCGGGTGTTAAGCTGTTATTTGTTACCATGTTACAGTATTAATATAACTATTGTTTATATTATTTGACATTATTATACAAAAGTCGCTAATTGTCTGATGTCCTTGGTGACTTTAGTAATTTTGTTACCTATATGTATGCTCCAATTTATTTGTTTGCCTAAATTTACTCCTGGAACCACTCTAACTTCATTAGGGAACTCTATAACTGTATCGTTCAGAAAAATCTGTTGAAGACTCACCTTCCTTCTACGACTGAAGGGAATTAAATACAGCCATTCCAGGATTTAGACGGTTTCTGCAACGCACATTTAGCATTCTATTTCAAATTTCCTTTGAATGTTTACCTTTCACGATGATGACCTACAAAACCGTCATAACCAATCGCCTAAATTTTCTAGTTTGACTAGTAAGTCGTCGATGGCATGTGACCACAGAAGGAATAAAAGAACACCTCCTTGTGGACAGCCCTTGAGTGCTGAGACATTAATTGATGTCTCGCCAGCATTTCGCTTTTGTCAAAAGCACCTTCCATATTTACGAAAACACAAACCGTGATCTCATTTCGTCGGTTTACTTCAATTACTCAGCACCCGTGCTATAAGGCCGTTTCTGCCAGCTGCGAACATTGGGCAAAATGTCTTGGGGATTATCTTCAATAGACCTCATTATAACCTTATTGCAACCGATTAGAACGCCAGATTTATTTATTATCACATCCAGCTGGTAGAAAAACAAACTAGAACGAAAGGCTTAACTGGCATAAGAAGATTGTATTGGCAAAACAAACTTACTCCTTTAAGATTACATCCAATTTTTTATTCCAAAGGACACAAAATCAATTTCAAAATCACCCTCACCTGCAAAATTTCAGACAATTGAATAAATCAGAAAACAGATACACATTCGTAATCCATTTCCTTTCTGCAAAAGAAGCAACCTCCCATCTGGAGTACGCGAGAATACAATTGATATTTGGATTTGTTTCCTTAACTAATCCTGGCATGTTCCAATTCTAAACGGAAATGCCCATTCTTTGGCGATTGGATTTTATAGTCGAACATGACAGCAACAATAAAGTGAAATCTTTCATTCAAAAATTATTGCGAAAGGTTAAGCGGTTTGCTGTAAACGACTCTAATCCTCTGATTGTCTGGCTATGGATTTTTATATATGTATTTTCTTTTTTGGAGCAAATACAATACTTTGAACATAACAGAGATCGTGTGTTTGATGGATCTACCAAAGTTGAATGGGATTGAAATTGTGGCAAACTGCAGGACTTGGAAGTAGTATGACTATGGTGCCAACATTTCTCAAGGGAATATCAAAACTTGTGAAACCTTTCATTTATTAAAAATGAACCCTGAACCGAATTTTGTAAATTTTGGTAGGTAAAGAAATTGCTACAAGTTAATGTTTTGGCAAATCACGGAACCATTCGAATGCAAACTAAAGATAAACCTGTTCTGAGTTTGTTTTTGCATATAAAGTTGTAAACTCTACATTTGTCAGTACCTCCATATGAGTAAATTTTCCAAAATATAAAGACCGCGCGAACATTTCCATGACCTTCATCGAAAAGAGATAAATAACGAAGGAGTCCATTAGATAAAACAAATGAAGTTATCTTCCACCCAGTATAGGTCTCAGGACTTTCAGCTCTAAGCCAGGGAGACGAACAAGGAATGGCTGCGGATGATTTTGTAATGGTTGAATACAGTAATTTGGTTTCAAAATATTATTGATCCGAAGAGTCCTATTTCATATACGGATCTCTTTCTTATGTTATGACACACACGATATCATGTAGATATACATTTTGGGAAACAGATTAAGCTATCGAACGTCTTCTGAAAATCAGAGAACGGTTGACGACTTTTGGATCTACAAGTAGAACTGATTGTCCATAGCTTAAGAGCTTGCAGAGTTCAAAACCTCTATGGCTCCATCCATATTCAATAACGATTTCCAAGGTCAAAAATTTAGATATTTGCTACATAATTGCTTCAAGTAGTAAAACGCTTTCTGATCCGAAAAGGCTTTGCAAGCGAACGCCATATATCCAAAAGTTCGGGGAAAATAATGCCAAGGAGCATTTTGGAAATATACTTCTATTAAATTGAATTCTTCTTAACCAGCAGTTCTCATTTTATCAGATATGCTGGTACAAGTTGTAGTGTTGTCAAGTTGTCTTACAGCTATGGAGCGGTACTTTCCATCACAAAAAAAAAGCGCGCCTTTATGCGATATTACATTGCCAACCTGATAATCTTTTCGATTTTCAGAACGATCAAGGCAAGAAATTTGGAGTCCAAAATGGACAAGCAGAAACCAAAAGAGCTGCTCTTGGAGAGCTGGGAAATCGTGCTGTACTTCGAACAGTTTGGGATGGCCAAAAAGAATTGAAGGACCCAAAAAATCAAATAAACACAAGAAATGCCAAGGCACGCGTGGACACGTACTGGAAAAAGCCCACGCAACCAACTGTGGTTTCAAACAATGTGCAGCCAGTCAAGACGAATTCGGTGAAAAAGAAAATAGTCATCCGGTCCAATTCGATCAAATCTGGAACAACGGGACTACTATACGCCGCTACGACTAGGCAGTAACTACCCAAACCAACGACGATCACCGCAAAAGTGGTGAATATTGAAAAAAATGTTTCGCATGTTCGATATATTAACAAGCCAAAGATTGAATCGTCTAAGGAGCAACAAACGCAAGCAGCAATTATAAAGCGGGAAGATAGTAACTTGTCGCGTAAATCGTTGTCTAAATTAAAGGCAACAATCAAGCAGCAGCAACAGATTACCAAGCCAGTGCAGGCAGTTATCCCCAGTTGTAAGCCTACAACAGAATCCAAGGAAAATGAAACAGAGAACGATAAAGTAACACATTCGGCTAAGTGTGAAACCAAAGTTATTGGCCTGCCGTCCCATTCAGCTAACCTACTAAATGCGGTGGAAAACGAGACGATAAGGAGAACCCAATTTTGGTTTCGGAATATGTCAATGACATTTACTCGTACCTGTTTACGTTGGAGACACAAATGCCCATCGAACCGGACCACTTAAAGGATCAAAAACAGGTAGTTCCGAAAATGCGTGCAGTCCTAATCGATTGGATCAACGAGGTACACCATCAGTTCCACTTGGTGCCAGAAACTTTCCATATGTGTGTAGCTGTGATCGACAGATATTTACAAGCCGTAAAGACCACTGTACGTCAGCAGTTACAGTTGGTGGGAGTGACAGCACTTTTCATTGCTTCCAAGTACGAAGAGCTATTCCCACCTGCAATTGGTGATTTTGTATACATTACCGATGACACCTACACAAAAGAGCTAAATTTTAGACATGGAAATGAGAATAATGAAATCGCTTGACTTTAATCTAGCTCGCCCATTGCCGATTCATTTTTTGCGTCGTTTCTCGAAAGCTGCCAACGCTGAAGACTGTCACCACGCATTGTCTAAGTATTTCTTGGAATTGGTCACAACAGAATACTCGATGGCCAGCTATCGTTCATCAGAATTTGCCGCTGCATCGTTGTATTTGTCACTGCAGCTGATCAACCTTCAAAACACACCGACAGAAATGATATGGAATCCAACGCTGGAATTCTATTCTCGCTATAGTTCTGATCATCTTGAACCGATTGTACAACAAATTGCAACTTTAGCCAGAAACGCATCCACCGCCAAACTTAAGGCCGTCTACGTCAAGTACCAATCATTCCAACTAGGCAAGATTTCCCTACGTCCAGAGCTCAAAGGATCCACGATAGACAAAATCATCGCCAGAGGCTCAGTTAATTCTTAGATGTTTGTGGTGCTTCCATGCGCCATTTTTTAATACCTTTTGTTAATTATTTCCTAACATTAAGCATTTATTTGTTCTTACTTTATTTACCTACACTTTGCATCTCATTTTAAAAAGCACAGCAAGGACTCATTTGCTAGCTTGAAAATGAAACAAGTCTCTTGATTATCCCTCGGCAAACTAGCTCGAATCGGTAAATTCTAACTTTACTATTTCAAGAAGCGCCAACTACGACTGATGTGTAAAATTCATTTTAGAAATTGTGTGTATTATTTTTTTATAAGTACGAGTATATATTTTTAATTGTAACGTTCACGTTCACCACATGTTTTACGCATTGTGTTTTGATGTCGTTCCCTCTTTTCTTTTCTTTTATCAATTTTCATTCTTGAAGATCTTTATTCTAGACATTGTCACTACATGTGGTCAATATAAACTAAAAACAAATTGAATAAATACATTATATGCGTCCGGTATTACATTAGAATCATGAGTGTCTATTTTTTTTATGTTTGTTTACTATAATGATTCGGGAATTCAGAGCGGACAAAGCTTAACGAAACATAAGTAAGTACGAGTAAATTGGCGCCAACACCTCTCGGATCATTTACTTCTGAAACTGCCCGGGTATAAGCTAGTGCGATTATTCATTTCTCATCGCTGTCTTGCCTGCCCCGTGCGTAGTAATATAACTTACCAAACTCAACCACAATGTAATCTCTGTTACGGTCATGATTGTAATGCCCAAACACGAGTTTTAACCTTTCACCTTGATAAGCACACTGCCTATGTCCTCTCCCCTCAAGACTCGTCAGACCTCTGTGTCATATTAGCATATCTTTCGTAACACTGACTTCACAGATATTTCTGAAAGAACTACATGGCAACACGGAAAAGCCAATTTGAGCGGGTTGAACAGCTCCTTTAGGAAATTTAACTGGTCGTTATATTTCCTTGATAACAGCATGGATGCAGCTGCTGAAATGATCAGTAATAATATTCTCTTTGGAGTGAGATCCCTTACTGCTCACATAATACTCTCCATCGAAAGAAAAAAGGTGGTACATCTGGAGCTGCCAGGAAGGTGTCAGGATTTGAAATCTGCTTTTTCAGTCCTGCAAGTTCAGAAAATTTCAAACTGGTTTGTTTCAGAGATGGGAGTTAAGCAAGGTTGTCTTTTAAGTGCGCTCTTCTTCTGATTGTTCCTCAATAACTTCGCTACTTTTCTAAATGTCGGAATCGTGTCTGAGGGTCTCCAGACTCTCAGAGCTCCTGCTCTATGCGAATGATACATGGAACCTCAAAGTCGACATCAAAATCCAAAATAATGGATTCGAAATGGATATGGAAGGTACTCAAGGCACGAAAAATGAGTTTAGCAAAACGAAGACGTATAAATTGTGAAAGAGTATAGGTATCTTGGGATAACCATAACACCTACAATGTCTTTCAAAAACCATCAACCTTAAAGAGGTGAAAAGGGCAATAAATTGTAATTAGAAGGATATACCTACTTGGCAAACAAATTGCCCCACCAAGTATTAAATTTAAAGTTTTTGAGGCAACAATGCCTCAGTTTTGGTATGAAGAAGCTGAAAAAATTTTTAGGTACTCCTAAAAACACACCAAACTATAAATATTTCTCTGAGCAGTAATAACATACGGGTATCTGTTGTTGTCTCACTACTTTTCCACTTTTTCTCTCCTACTCTCCCTTAGCCTGATTCTTATAATATATAGGTTTACGAACCTTGAATAAACCTGAATTTAATTGAACTGTTTTTATTGTTTTTTTTTTTTGTTTTTTACAACTTAGAATGTCTATATAATATTAATTGTAGATATCTGTACTATAAAAAACTAAGTCTTACTCTACCTTCCGAACTTCCTCATTGCATTGTATCATATGTTACCAGCTGGTGTCCAGCTGTACTAAAATGGTATTGACGTATGCCGAGGAGCTTGCCGAAGTAATATACAGGAAAATACTTTCCACTGAGCTAGCATAAGCGCGTATTAGCTGTAGGTTGGCTAAGGTTTTCCCTTTATTTATGATTGTAGCGCATCTTTAGCACTCTTTGCCAAAGACTTAAAAAAAGACGCCATACATTCAAAAAAAAAGTACACTCGGATGCAAACTTAAAACATCCCAAAACCAATAAGTAAAAGACTGCTAAGCCAGTTAAAAGGACGAGACCGTTAAAAGAGAATATTAAAAATGCACAAGCGTCGGTTCAATTGGAACGAAAAAGCCAACACTGGCTGGCGCGAGGTCATACGCCCAAGTCACGTCACAAGAAAACAAAGGAGAAACAAACAAAACAAGATCGGTATCTCAAATATTATCTGCGATTGTGGAAAGACTTGAGGAATAAACAAAGATTAATCAAGCTATATTCGACAAATTGAACAAGCTCGAGTTTAAGCCTCGTAGGAACAACAACGGAACATGATACAATTGTTTAAGATATTAACAAGGAGTTCTGCGAAAAATCTATGAACTAAAAGAATACCTACGAACAATACGAGTATGCTTGATTCCAGAAACCCACTTAAAAAAAGGAATTTAGACCCAAAATCAACGGATACAATTATTATCATGTGCATCACCCTTCGAAAAATAGGAGAGGAGGATCGTCCCTCTACATCGAAGACTGCATTAAACACTCGAGAACGTAAAAATAGAACTTGACTATATGCAAATAAGTTCAGACTCCGTAAAAGTAGATCATTTAGTCCACAAAATCGCAACTAGTTAATAACTAGTTAATTCCTTCGCTTCTTTGACTCATTAGGGTCAAAATTTATCATCGGTGGGTATTTTAACGCGAAACACACTTTTTGGGGCTCAAGATGCAATATAACGGTACGAAACGTAGTGGGGACTTTTTTTCCGAAGGGAGGGCCATCGTTTTGACCAACAGACACAAATAAAACGCCGGACCACGTCGACTTCTTTATCACAAAAGTGGCCCACAGATACTTCACGAACGTAGAAGAATGCGATGATCTTTGCTTAGACCACTCAGCCGTAATTTTGAATATGGGTTGAAATCTAGCGAAAACAGAAGGAGCGCCAAAATTAACTGTAGATAGACTATAGAAAAATGTAGCTTTAAATGTACCGCTTAAAACGCCGTTTGAAATATAAGACGAAGTTGACAGATTTGTAGAAGGAATTCAGAGCGCTGAGTGGAAGAACATCTCTTTCCAAATGAGAGGAGTACAGGAGATGGCTACAATCGCACGCGCCCCTGGATAAAACCTATGTTAACGACATACCTAAGAAGCATCAACATTTGATGCAAATTAAAAATATTGAGACTTCTACATACCTTGAAGGCATGACCGGCGATAAGAGTACAAACTACTGGCTGTGGAAAGCCATGAAGACCATAAAAAGACTCATAATGCAGTCAGCATAAATAAGAAAAGCTAACGGCGATTGGGCAAAGGGAGACATAGAAAAAACGGATCTATTTGGCGAGCATTTAGGGGTGGCAGTGGTGTAGTGGTAGTAGCAAACGCTTCTCACTCGGACGGTCCAGGTTCGAATCCTGCCCATGGCAAATCAGTTTTTCATTGTGTAATTGGAACTCAGACAAAAAAATTCTGCGTGTGAAGGCATAACACTGACACGTAGATTTGGCTGTTATAAGAGTTTCAAGCAATGAAAAAAAATACTGGGAATTATATCTCGAATCACTCTGAGTGCGTCCTATTCGGACTCCCACCCCTGGAGAGCAAACATAGAAACCAAACACACCTGAGTTTCAAACCACTACAAAAACAATTTTCCTTTCTCCTCCTTCTAACTTTCCGACCGCGCCCTGGCAACAGTAAAAGGGTATCTAACCCCTTAGGCGCGCGTAAATTATAAAAAAAAAAAAAAAAAAAAACGTTCAAGCCGTTCGGCGGACAGCTATTGGCCCGAGATCTCAATGCCAATACCAGATCTGAAAACTTTAAAATAAAACCGTATCATTGTCATTGACAATAAGAAAGCTGAAGAATAACAAGGCTCCAGGAGGTGTAAGCTACCACAAATCTTGCCGGAAATAATGTATGGAATATTGGAATCTTACCTCGAAAACAGACTCTTTCGTGTTAGGTACGGGACTGAATACTCGGAACTCAAAGAAATTCACGCAGGTGTATCGCAAGGAAGCCTTATCGGTCCAACAGGATTGCTTTACACAAGAGACAGCCGTAGCCATGTTCTCGGACGATACGGTTATCCTCGATGGATAAACTAGAATGAGCTTTGGACAAAATATGCGAGTCACAAAATATGCGAGAATTGTTCTTAACGAGGCCAAGGCAATGTATGTAAATTTTATGTACAGAAAGGTAAACAACTTATCTCCGCACAAATATCGTATGCTAATGAGGCAAAATATCTGGGAACGACTCTAGGAACGACTCAAGTGGAATTCGCACGTTAAAAAGAAGCGCGACGAACTCAAAATCAGGCTGAGAGAAATGTATTGGCTTATCGGAAGACTTTCGGAACTAAGTATAACAAGCTGCTTTTATATAAGCAAGCGCTAAAACCATCTTGGACGTAAGGTATACAACTTTGGGGTTTTACCAAATTAAGCAATATTGCTTTATTGCAAACTTTTCAATTTCACAAAAGGCTAAGAGCAATCGTGAATGCTCCATGGTATTACTACTGTGAGTGACGAAGTAACAAACTTTGCCCGCAAACTTAATGCTCGTCTTCATGATCACTCTAACCATGTAATTATCCGAACTGTGGATGAGACAAACCTTGCACGCTGACTTCAAGCAACAAGGCCGTTCGACGTAGCACTGTAAGGTCATACGCAATGACGGCAGTAGTAAGTGCCTTCGCAGAAAAGCTACCTAGCTAACACGATTAGCGATACAGAAACTTAAACTACTTGTTAAGGCAGCTTAGTCTTAGTTAACAAAAAGAGGAAAACCGAAAGGACCCACTACTATTTGTCTCTTTGATTGATCATGATTATGGAGGTGTTTTAGTGTGGTTAGAGTCCCACACTACTCTGGATTTCTAACCCTTCAGCGTAATACAAAAAAAATTCTCTGTTCTTTCCCTGAAATCCGTATCGCATTTTCTGTTCTTCTTCGTTCTCTTCTTCTTTTTTCTTTTAGCCTTATAAAACAGTTCTTATTCTGATGCAGACGAAATCATATTTTGTGAGATGTTAATTGATTAAGAAGTTAATACGCGCGATATATTGATTGAAATAACATGGAACTTCGTTTGTTATGGTCCCGCTTAAGATATTCGTACCTCATCTCTAACGAAATAATTCTACGAAATAATGGAAGACTGCCTTGAGTAAATTGCAACGTGATCAGTCTCGTTGATAGTGAATTGAACATGAGATTTTTAAGTGTATTGGCGTAAGGATATCGGGTTGAAGTCACGATAATACAATATGTATTACTGTTAGCTGTGTGCTATTGTTCGATTAATTATCCTTTCTACTTTTTTACAATAAATATTAGCAAAAAGTTTTAAAAGAGCTGTCTGAAATGGAAGCGATCCCTAATTAATGGAAAGAATCTTTTATAAATGCGGCGTAGATATTAAAGGGCGTCTGTTTAGAAGGCTTTGTTAGGCAGTGTGGTTATGCTGGAGGTTCAATTCAACTCAATTGTCCTTTTGAACAGAACCAGAAATCTATTGAGGTTATGTGGTAATATTCGTCCACGTTCTTGGTATGCTTTTCATACACTAACTTCTCTGACACACAGACCCTATTCAAAAGTGTTATTTTAATCCCGATACACTGAGTTAAGCAAACCTAGCCTAGGTTTCCGCCGGCACCATAGATTCTGCATTCTTACTTCGGAAGTCGTTAAAGTTTGCCTATCCTGCATGAGATTACTTTAATGCCAAAATGCATTTCTATTTGTAGTGAGTGTATCTAAATCCGACACAGCTCACTCACGAGGTTTTGAAGTAAATTGACATAAATTTCCTGTTTCACTTTCAATCACAATGAAGCTTTGAGTTTGACCTTAAAACTTAATTGGAATTCAAATTCATTACAGATACGAGCACGAGTACATATCATATTAATGAAAGCTTTCAATAGAAGTAGTGTTTCCTGGAATTACATTTAGCCAACAATGAAAATATGAACACATATGAAGCGCAACCCAACACAATTTCTTTACAGCAGGAGCGCAAAAATTTCAATTCGCCGACAGATCTCACGCAGTGATGGCAAACTATGCGGTCATTTCGCTGTTCACCCCCTTCTTAGTCGGACCGATGTCGAGACGTTTTCGACTTTAATTTTCTCGATTACAAGAAACCACATGTGTCCAAACATTGAAAGCCAAGTGACTGGCATCGCTTACTCCCAGTCAAGATACAGAGAGTTTTTGTTCCGAACTTGGTTTCCAGTTCTGTGGTGTTGCTGGTGTTACTTCTGCTGGTGGTTGGTGGCTAGTGTCTACAGCTTCTAAGTGATAATTAATGTGTACAAGGTGGCAAATGGATACAAAGGTGATACAGCGGATGGCGGTATTATTTTCCAATTTAGCGCGAGGTTTGTTTTTAGCCAAAGAGAAGGTACTGAATGGTTGTTATTAATGTGGTGATGAGATGATGGAAGTATGTATGTAAGTCAAGAAAACTGCCTGGTGGCTCTTAAATAGTATACGCAAAAAGAAAACCAGTCTGTGCCGATAAGTCTCATACCCAGTGTACCCTACAACCCTGAATATCTTCAATTTTGCATTTCATCATTAATTCAAGCAGACCGAATTTCAATTTCAATACATCGACGAGATTCCAGTCGATCGGACGATTAGGGAAAAGAAAAGGTATGGTGACCGGAAACTTTTGTTCCAACAACATCTGGGCGTGTGTGTGTTATCGGTCGGAACTAATTTCTTGGGAAATTACATTCATACAGTGGGAGGTTTCCCCTTTGTGTACGTCAAAATGCCGAATGTTTGAAAACAATAAACGACAGACGAAATATCATCAAAGCGTTCAGCTGGCTATTCCGGCAGAAGACGCAATGAGAATTGGAGAAGAATTCGCTTCACTGTATTATGCGGGAAATTGATTTTAATTCCTCGGCAACACTGAATATAGGAAGGCTAATGACGCCGGGCTTTTGATTTTTTGGGAAATCCATTCAGTCCCAAATAGCATAGCATATTTTTGAGAAGCTAAACTTCTAAAATACTAGTCACAGCGAAGATCTCATCTCTTTAATCATCTCCTGACTATAAAAGACCTTGTTTGCACGCTTTTTACCCTTTAGCTAATTTGCTATAATAAAATTCGGAAATACAGAGTCTTTGGAGAAGGTCAAAGTATCTGACTGGACTATCAGTCGGCTTCTCTCCATTTGTTGTAATATGTCATAGATCTTTGAACAATATCCTTCAAATAACTGATCTGCATACGGTCACAAAAGATATGCAAGCATTTTAACCCGGATATGATAATGGAGATATCTGGGCTACGATAAGTTAGATGATAATGACCTTCATTCCCTTGTCAGCACATTCAAATCTCTTTATTTTATACAATGGGCCGCAAATAAGGCTTTGGAGAGCGGTAAACGATATAGAGGGTCTAGCTAGTAGTTAATTATACATTTCTTTTTAGGGATGGGAACCTGCATGGCGTGAATATTGTAACAAGTAGAACGAGATCACTACGCCTTCGTACAGCATCCGTTAGGATCATATATATGAACATGTTTCGGATTTTCCATTATTACATCAATCGTAATAGGATCCGAAAAGATGACCAGCTTAGTGATTTTTGTATTTTATCACCTTGAAATAAAGCAGTTACAGCGGCATCTTCAGCGGTAGAAGCTGAGCAGCGAGCGTTTTGTACTCGTATTGTAGTTTTGCACAATCTGCCGATAGCTGGGATACAAAAACTTATTATGACGGCCTCTAGTGGCCGTCATTTGTAGCTGTCGGGCGGTAGTAATCTATCTGGGTTTTTCGAGTTTTCTTCGGGATTTGCCATTACAGGCATACTGAACTTGCAACCGCCATAGCGGCCAATCAGATCGTTCCCCATTGGTAGACAAGAACTTGTGCACGATGTTAAGAAGATTTATGCCTCTATAGTTGGAGTAGTGAAGGAGAGTATGGTTTTGAATATCGTGCAAACGATTCTGAAAATTCCAAAGAAACGATGCTTTAGGTCGACATATGGTCAACAGTTCGTTGATAGATATGAGACACGAGAGTAGTTGGCGAGGTCGTTAACAATATTAGCTAACACGAAGCTGTAGTGGAGATCATAGCATCATTCAAATGGGCAAAGGAGCACTGTCCACAACACTTTTGTCTTTATGTCTTATTCATACGAGTATATTGCTTTTCCATAAATCGGTCTTTGAAAAGTAAGATTCTAATCATTAACATAACTTCTCAATAATGGATTCAATTTTTGTAGAAAAAAAAACATTTTACAGCGGCTCCTACACGAAGAATCGAGGAGACAAGATTTACTAATTCCAATATTTGGTGTTGCTGGAAACAATCCTTTTCAAATAGTTAGCAATCCAATTACTTTGTCTAGATCAACAATTAGAATGACGTCGACGAAACAGTGGACAGTTCTTGGAATTCTTACTAAATAGCTCTGCTTCTCTGGACCAGTAACTGTTGCCCAAACAGTGAAATCCCTATATCAACATAAAGGGCATGCATCATCTACTCTCAAATCGGTAGCATAATTTGGGTTTCCAAAGAAAGGAATCGTGAGCATCAAGGCATTCTTTTCGTGTTTCCTTATTTTGTTAACTTCAGGACTCGTGTTCTATGCATTAGAAACGTCATACATATTCGTACATAGTCCCGGTGTTTGCATTGCGTTAAATAATTGTACAGCACAACTATGATACTTACAGTGGAACCTTCCAGGAATGCCCCTAGTCCCAAAAATTCGAAAGTGTGAATGAATATCTCAAACAAAAGGTAACTGGAGCCATTTGCTTACACTCAGTATCTGCCAAAAATGGGAAAAAAATGTTTATATGCTTCTAAAGTTTTTTTTCTTCATCATTTTGTGAGAACAATTGGCAGCACTCAAAGGACAATGGGAGAATGGTGTGCGGATTTTTAATGTCATCCCTTGTGTATGAATTCAATTGCCCGCCGTTTTATAGCCGATTTACCATTGTTGTCCTGTCAGCCAGATAGGCGCAGGGACAATAGTTGTTGTGTACATCGCACTATAGGTAGTGTGTGTTGAAAATTCCAGAATGCCATTGTTGTGTACAGTTTTTTTCTTTCCAAACAAAAGGTGAAAAATAAAACTTTTGCGATTGTTTTCGAAAAGAGCGGATACAATTGGGAGAGGGATACGAAATCTCATATTCGAATATCTCGCGAGGATCACACCGACTAGACTAGAATTATTTACTCTCATCTTGCATAGTTGTAACAAGGGTGTCACCTGGAATTGTTATAGAGTATCTCTTGCACAGGAAGAATGGGATGATCTGTAACCATTTGTGCGGAGGATAATGATGCTGGGCAAGTAATAATGGGAAATTTTCCTCGCGATTTGAGTAACAAAATGCGTAAATTTGAAGTTTTTTTCTTCCATGTTTAGGGGAAAGAACAATTTGTGGTTTCAAACAACAACGACAAAAAGCAAACTGCTAGTGACAAAAACGAAGAAGTGCGTACATTTGCAGGTTCAATGAAAGTGAAGGGAGTCCTAGAGACTGCAGGGTTAATAGGCCCCAAATAGACTAAGATGGGTAATTTTTTAAATCATGTCACGCTGCGAATGAATAGATTATCAATAAGGCATGCATACCGTTGTACTGTATGATCAGTTTGTGTCAGCTTTTCTTCGATGTTCTGAATTTCTATACCATTGGATAGTGTATTTCATGTGTTGTATTTGAACTGTTAAAAAAGTCTCTTTCGATAGGATGACTAAATTTTGGACCAGGTCTCACTGGCACTGGAAGGGGTGACGTAACGATACTAGAACTCTGGCTGCTGTTGACTTTTCATATGGTTTGTCCGATAGGTAAGACGGTCCATTCTTCTTGGGGTATATCAGGGCTATGTATGAGGTAATGAAGTGGGCCATGCACTCATCCTTGTAGGTCACAAGTTTGAATTCCGAGTTCGAGCCTCCGTGTCTGACACCCATGAATTTATACCCAGGTACTTGTATGTTGTTATGTGTTATAGAGGTCTTTAGGCAAAACTTGTTATAATCACTCTGCCATACCTTATCAAAGGCTTGTGAGATAGGAAATACGAACATCAGTGATTCCATGTATCTAGTCGAAGGTTGAATCCTTTTCATAACAACAGTGGCTCTTATACGGTCAAATGTGTCGGTTCCGGCCAAAAGCTTTGCCGTACATTTATCCATTCATCGTTGCGCAATTTTATTTTCCTTATTATTCGATACCACCACCACCACCTAGAAAAGTAACCGTGATTCCAGGAATATGAAACTCGTCATATGCTGCGATGCTAATGCTCAAAATATATTTTGGGGCAATATCAAATGCAGCTTGAGAGGTAATTATCTCTGGATTTTATACTATCGTATGGCCTGTTTGGTAACCATGTTATCTCTCAGCCAACTTCAGTTACGAGAGTAACTATTGGAGAATGCTATCTGTGGTCTCCACAATGTAAGAAGCTAATCTAGATTTCGAAGGGCCGCCCTTAGAAAAACTTTTGCGAAATAAATCTGCCAAAATTGAAACATTTAAGAGTTCTACACTTGCCAGGTAGCCTGATCAGGATCGGCTTCCAGTTAGTTACTATTAATGATGTGTGAAGGTGTGAGGTGAGCTGAGTATAACAACTTGCCGTAGCTGGTTTGGAGACGGATGATCAAATATAATGTTACTTTCTTTGATGGCTTCGTGTCGCCAGACACCCACATAGTTTTGCTACAAAAAAGTAAAGACCAGCTAATCTCAACTCTGAAAAGAATTTTCGTTGCCAGCTTGGCACTGCATACTGAACTCCAGGCGAACAGAAAGAGCAGTCTCTATGCCGAAAGTCGGAAACGATAACAATACACTCGGGAAGAGTTTCAGTTTTAATAGCCTGAATATCAGGCATTCTCATCGACATTAATGTGCTTTCGAGGATGCAAATTTTGACGGCAATTATATCTCGGCTAGAAAATACGGGGTAATTTTGCTGATAAGAGCAATGCTGACGAATAGGTCACTATTTGTGGATTCTATTGTAACTGCGGCCAATATGCTATGGTTGGGGTAAACAGAGATTGCGCCTAGTTGCAGTGTCTGTTGGATCATGTCTATTGACAGCCTGTTATAAAGGGAAGGCAGCTTTGGATTTGATAGATGGTTCGTGCGTTAATCCTGTTCTTTCAGTCAATCCTCTTAAAGCTAGGTTTGCTCTCATCATCTCATCTAACAATGGGATCATGGCTCAGAGGAGGATTTCTCAGGACTCGAACCTGCGTAAGTATTGCCTGTAGTTTAGGTTGGGGCTTCTATTCACAGTTATGCTTACCGAAGGAGATGATGACGATACTGAGAAACTCCTTTTCTGTGAGCCTCCGGCCTACTATGGTATCAGAATGCCGGTACTCGACTGATGCGTTTGCTTATTTTCTTCCGAAGACGACTTCTAGTTAGAGGAGAACAGTGGACTGGTTCGTGATCTCTTCTGCTCCGGCAGAAAAAAGCCTTTGGAGGGATATTGTTACGTGCGAACATGGGGTTCAGTTTGCTAGACAAGGTTTAAGTGGTATAAACTGGAGATATCTGAACAGTTTAATGGCGTTCTTAGCGTTTGCTTAAAATACATATTAACTGCACAAAACGATACGTGTACTTACATAGAATACTGCAACAGCTGCAGACTTTGGTGCAATATACTGGGTAAAAATGTCCAAAGATCTACAAAGATGTGTCCATAGATTCAGCGATCACCAGAACAATGTCGATATAAACATTAATGCGAATTTCTCAAAAAACCTGCATGTGTTTAAATAGCAGCTTAAGTATTTTGACTTCTGTTTTTCCAATGTAATTACTATGGAACCACTTTTGGTTTGGTTTACCCAAAAAAGAGGTATACTCCGGTCCCAATCCACTGCCGGTAAGTGCTCTAGCACAATGATTAAATCATCAATGGTCATTTCAGAGTAATGCACTGCTTCTGTCACATGTTCTGCAAATTATCATCCATTCAATTGAAAACACCCCATCTATCCAATTGGGATTGAAATCTCCTACACAAAAGCTTGACCTCTTTTCATCAAACCACTGACACTGCACCCTAGCGTACGCTCCATTTGAATTCTCTAAGCCAAACAATCGATTTGGGTTATCTAAATAACGAATTCTGTTACGTAATTGTTAGAATTGATAAACTGACAAACTGAAAAACTAAAAAAACCGGACATTAGTATTCAGGTTCGCATCCGTAACAATACAGGTGAAGGGGGTGTGTCGTTGTGTCCCATTGCTTCTCTATGAAAATTCAATTTCAATTCAAAATCCCAGGGCACACATCCACTCCCGAGTATTCGTACATTCTCGTACATATGTTTGTCCATTCAACCGGATTGAATAGAACAATTCCAAACCAACAAAAAAACCAAACTTTGGATCGATATGTGGCACGGCACATACATACACGGAGGAGAGAAGGAGGAGTGGTGCAGTGGTACAAAATAAAGACCCACCGACCCATTGAATGTGCAAAACAAAGAACCTGTCCGCCTGCCCTGTCTATTCATCAGAATAACATTAATTTCGATAGAAAACAAAAAAAAAGCCAATTCATGCACATGCCACATGTTTCAATCTACAGGCTACTCGTACCATAAATCTAGACTAGAGTATTTAGATAGTCGTATTGCCACCTAGCCTCGAGTGTAATGGGTTTTTGGTAGAAAACCGGAAGAAGAATGGCTTGGTGTCGTTTGGTTCCAGCGCGGTTCTCAGCGATTCGAGTCACACGAATATGTTGTCGTACGGATGTGATCGGCTTTCTGAGGAGTGGGTAATCACTTAATGGTTTTAATTGTAATTACGGTCTTCAAAATATTGTACCGACATTGGAACTGACACTGACTCCGGACAATGGTCATCAATTAGCCAGGAATTACCAAAAGTCCCCGGCTAAAAAGGTGACGCTCTTTAAAAGCACCAAAGTCAACCGCTGCTAGTACTCGTATAATGCGAGTACATATCTTGCATGAGTATCTACTGTGTATAGGCACAGAAGCTTTGAAACAATCCGAGATTGTTTTTGTGCTCGGTCACAAAGCAAACCTCATCATCGTTGTGTTATGGTTGTGATGATACTTTTTTATTTTCCCGCCACCGAACGCTTAAATCTTTTAATATTTTTTGCTGGAATTCTGGACACTCGGGTATGGGATATTGGGTATCTGCTGCTGGTACTGCCAGAGGTAGACGCATGTAACTAATCTTGTTTCCCTGAGAAATGACTTGGCGAAAACAATCAGGACTTTTTAGGTTTTGTCGAACAAAGTGAGATAAATTGACATCCAATCAAGCCGTGAGTGAGAGAGAATGGCACTTAGAAGTTGTTACATGTGTTCGCAGATCATAAATCATACGACATCTCAGGGCAGGGATCATTAATGTTCTTTTTCGGGGCGAATCTTTTCCATAACAAATGATGGAATTCTGGATTGGAGTTTTTTTGGGATTTGTTTATTGGTTGTTTGTGTTTGGACATGACATACCGGTTCTCTGTTAGTCATTAGTTGCGATTATCCTGGTGTGGTTTGTTGCACATTAAGTTGGGCGATCAGTGTTTTTTATTTTTTTTTATTTTGCTGTCGTCCTGAGTTGATTTTGTTATGGTGGTACGAGTCGTTTGAATCTTTAGGGATTCAGCTATTATCTTAAAATATTAAAGAATTTGTCATTAGTCGGGTACCATGATTGCAATGGTTAATTGTTAGAATCATCAGAATATAATTCCGGCCATACAAATTTTGTTAACTAACATCATTAAAGTGACAATTAATGCTTTGGGCTAGTGCCTAAAGGATGCCAGCCCATATATTCGCAGTTGTGAACATAGTACATATTTTTGCCTGGAAAACTTCTGGTGGTAACAGACGAAACATAGTTAGAACTGCTAATCTAACTTAAGGCGCAGTTCTGTTCTGGCAAAAGCCGTGTTAACACGTATTGCGGAAATAATTTTGTTTGGTTAGTTGGTGTAGATCTCTTAAACCTTTGCTCGGTACTTATTTACTTACTCTCGGTGGTAAGTGTAATTCCTTTTTTATTTTCTCTTAATACCTACACAAATAAAACAACAAGCGTACAACTAAGTAAAAATCTATGGACGGGGGAACGGATCCCCCTCGAAAAAACTGGTTCAAAGGCTTGTCGCCAGACGTAAGCCTTAATGAGAACCGAATTAAAAAAATGAAGCGCAAGCACTCAGGCGAAGAGTATCCTGAGCTACCTATCATTAACAATGACAACAATATCCCACGTTATATAGTTGTAACGGGAACGGGAAAAATAGGCGAAAATGTGCGGCCTCTAGCTTCCTACAACCCAATTCATATCAACCGTGGTCTTGAATTTATTTCTAAAGATATCCTAGAAGTAAAAGCCATGAGGTCAGGAGACTTACTTCTCAAAGTGCTGAACGTGGAAGTAGCTAACAAATTCCTAAAAGCTAAATTCGTTGATTCAATTCCCGTCAAGGTATCAAACCATTTAAGCCTTAATTCTATACAAGGAAGAATCTTCTCGAAGCACACTACTGAAATCACGGAAGATGAACTTTTAGAAGAATTGAAAAAATTCAAAGTCATAGAGGTGAAAAAACTAATGAAAAAGGAAAATGATCTTTTGGTTCCCACAGGTGCGGCTATATTAACCTTCGACTTAATTCGACGACCAAACGAGGTTAAAATTGGGTGGGTAAACTGCAAGGTAGACGAGTACATACCAAACCCTATGCGGTGTATATCTTGCCAGAAACTTGGTCACACAAAAAATCGATGCACTGGTACTCCTTTGTGCAAAAACTGCTGTCTCCCTTCCCCACATAATGATTGCACGCATGTTTACTGTATTAATTTCAATACCGAGGGCCACACATCAAACGATTCCGCTTGCCCTGCCTTCCTCCGATACAAATCGGTCAACAAGATAAAAATTGATCGTAGGTGTACTGTTAGGGATGCTTGGCAGATATTTAATGACAACCCCTCTCTACACCAGCTCCCGGCTCCAAGAAAACAAAATATCAGAGGTCCAACCATGGCAGAAATCATAAAAGCCCGAGTAGAAAATCCAATTGCACTGCACGCCCATCTAAACAAATCTAAGAAGAACACGAACACAGAACACAACAATGAACATGAGAAATCACAGCAATCCAATCAGTTTATTTCTAAACCACAAAAAACATACAGCTCGAATAATTCAAAACAAAATGTTGAAACTGAAACTAAATCATGCACAACACATAATCAAAACAACACCCAAGTAACAAATAACACCTTGACAAAAGAACAAACATTTGAATCGTCCTCCACACCATCTTACTCAAGCATCGACAACAATGTAACCAAAGGCAAATCAGATCTATCAATGATCACTAAGAATAGAAACATGGAAGCTGGCTCTGAGTACTCTGCTCAGGCTCTGCGTCATTCACTCAAGTCCGTCACCAACACAAAACCTGCTCTCTTAAATACTACTTTAAACTCAACTCTCCCATGCCAAATTAATAATAATATTTTAAATACATCACCCACTTCCGCAAATCAAAACCCACTACAATGACTCGGTTAACCATGGAGTTACTCATTCTCCAATGGAACATATAAGGTTATTGCAACAACAAACACGCTCTTGAGCGTCTAATCGCGAGATATAAACCAGACATAATTGCGCTTCAAGAAACTCATATAATATCAAAAAACATAAAACTATTCAAAATGAAAAACTATGAGCCATTTCATCTTAATAAGAACTACGACTACTGTAAGGCTGTAAGGAACAATATTCCAATAGCCTCACACATTACGTCCTCTTCAAATTTGCTTCACCACACGATCCAAATCCCAGACCCAATACCAATCAAAATAACTAACATCTATAAAGAGCGTGATGTACAAATTAGTTCAGATATCTTAGATAGAATTCCTACAAGTAATGATAATTGTCATCATTTTATACTAGGTGATCTGAATGCCCATAGCACTTTATGGGGTTCAGATGCGACGAATAAAATAGGCACATTATTTGAAAACTTCGCTAACGACCGTAATTTAGTAGTTATGAATGATGGCTCCCCTACCTTCTTTAGCACGAGGAACACTTTTTCGGCAATTGATGTTACCATGGCAACTCAAAATTTAGTACCTTACTTTCGTTGGGAGGTTCTTCCCTAGGGAGAAAGCAGGGATCATATCCCTATTATAATCCGTACCCCAGAGCGTAAGTCTACGTCGAAATTTACACCCCGCTTTAAAGAAGAATTTGCCGACTGGAATTTATTTGAAAAGACCACTAAAACTTTATCACTGACTACACCCACGACGAATAACGCAAACCAGGAAGCATCAAAGATCAACAAAATAATAAGAACCGCTGCAGCAAAAGCGATTCCAGTTACCAAACAAAATACTTCTAGAAAAACCCCAATTTGTAGGTGTACTACAATTGCAAAGTTGGTAAAAGGCAAAAAATTTGCCTGGGAAAAGGCTCGGAGGCTTCCGACAATAGAAAACTGCGTCGCATATAGAAGGACTTGTGCAAAACTTAAGAGAGAATCAATCCAATCCAAAAGGTCTTCTTGGGAAAACTTTGTCAACACAATGAACCCATCATTAGATACGAAAACTTTATGGAATAGAATACGTTCACTCCAATCATCCAGGTCACACCAAGATTTTCCATACATCCATCTAAATAATAAAATTGGGAACGATCCCGAAGTTTTAGGTTGTGCATTTGGCTGCAAGTGGAAAGAATATAGCGAAGACACCACCTACCCTGAATCTATTATTAAGAAAAAATTATTTTTTTAAATTCCAGCACACCAAAATCAAAGTAAACTTCTAATTGAAGACATCACACGAGTGGAACTGGACATGGCTCTGAAAATGGCAAAAGGCACAACCCCAGGTGTAGATAAAATAACATACCGCATGGTTAAACAATGTTCAGATACTCTCAAAGATAGAATCGTTTGCTTGTATAATACCATTTTGTTGTCTGGCGTTTTCCCACATGACTGGAAGAGGGCACAACTCAAACCGATACCTAAAAAACCTCGAAACTGCCACAATCTCGAGGACCATCACCCAATTGCACTGCTCCCAATTCTCTCAAAAATTTTTGAAAAAATTATTGCTAGACGAATAAGCTGGTTGGCAGAAAAAAAATGCAGCTCGAGGCAACACGCCTTTAGACAGAACAGAGGCGTTCACACACTTTTACATCTGCTTGAAAATAGACTGACAGAAAATTTGTCAAAAACAAAGCATAGTATAGTCATGTCATCCGATTTAGAAAAAGCCTTTGACCGCGTGACAATGATTCCAGTTCTCAAACAAATGGCTGATTGGGGAGTTCCCCATCAAATCCTAAAACTCATAAAATCCTTCATGACTGGAAGAACATTTCGGGTTAATATTGCAGGGTATAACTCTTCATTGTACAAACTTGATAACGGAACACCACAAGGATATCCTCTCTCTGTGGTGATCTATAACATATACATATAATCACTCATAGTTAAAATAACGCAACCATCACTTAATCTGGACTTTGTTGGAGTATTTCCCGATAATGTATACGTAGTAGCCTCTGGGGAACCAACAAAGGTTAAATCTATTTTGGAAGCGGCAGATAGAGTTATCTATTCATGGTGCCAAGAGACAGGTGCTATTATTCCCCCCTCCAAAGTAGATTTAATCCATATTTGCAGGAAAAGAAATTGTAATCCTACCCCTTTGAACCTCCGAGGTACAACAGTCACGATTTCAAAAGAACTGAAAATTTTAGGCATCACCTTCAGTGGAAATATGAAATCGAATATTCAGGTCAAAACAGTGGTTAATCAATTAAAACAACGGAATAACGCACTTAAAGTAATATGTTCCAAGAAAAAAGGGCCACATCTCGACACAGCCCTGAGAATAGCAAAAACTTTAGTCGAAGACACCTTGCAACATGGTGTTACAAGCTATATGTGGACCACAGTTAAAAACAGCAACATTATTGATGCCGCTATTAACAACTGCTTTCGAACAGCTTCAGGGGCACTAAAATGCACAAGAATTGAAGCGTTACGACTAGAAACTGGATATCAATCGTTTCAGAACTTTGGGAAAAGAAGAGCCGTGAATCTGATCAGCAAGGCTTTAACAGTCTCAACACATCCCCTCCACAACACCGCCATTGAATCTATCTCTTCACAAAACAAACGAAAGAACTCTATATCTGCACTAAATAGAATGGTAGCTCTAGTTTCCTCGCAGAGAACCTTTACGTCGGGTCAAGTCTCAACAGCATACAGTCCTCCTCCCTGGAAACGGAACTCCTTGCAGATTAACACAAGTCTGGCCAAATTTAAAAAGGAGAATACCTCGAATGCAATGTTTCAAATGTTACACAGGGAGATGATAAATGAAAGCAAAGCCGATTATTTACTTTACACTGATGGATCCCATAAAGATAGCTGCTCATCAATGCAGTGATTAGACTGGACCAAAATGCAAATCCATCAACGATCTGGCAAGGACTTTTGCCGCAGGAGTCAGGCAGTTACATCGCAGAGTTAACAGCAATTAATAAGGCTATATCTCTCGCTCAAAATTACAATGGGCGCAGCCTTATTCTAACAGATAATCTGGGAATCCTAATAGGTCTAAAGGAAGAAACAAATAAATGCCCTACACTTGACCTTGCGGCGAAAGAGGCTAACAATTACCCCTTAATCATTGAAACACCGAACTTCTATCAGCTGACACGGAGAATTTTTCTCACCAATCAGGCACTCGAGCTTACTGATATGTGGAAAAATTGCCAACCCTTCCTACAGGCCCATAATCCCCAATACTCCCGGATTCCGTACAATGACTTGTTTACAAGGGAAGATTGTATAAAATTACTGAGGATCAGACTGGGAAAAACAATTTTTACTACTCGACACCTATACAATAACGAGCCCCCGGATATATGTGAACATTGCCACACTACTTTAACAGTAAGACACATCTTTGTGGAATGTCCTTTATCAACCCAAATCGACGTACGCAGCGATAGAACAGCCCCAACAAGCCAACTAGCAAGTATATTGAATCCAGCAGACATTAGATCAATTAATCGAATAAAAGATGCTACATCAATACATAATAAATTTAAGGAAATATAATTTTAACTTTTCTTACTCTTTAAATACCTCTTCTTACTCGTAAATCAAATGTATTATTTCCACTAAACTCATCAATTATCTATAATAAGTCTTATTTATAATTATATATAACTTTTATAAGTTTTTCTTTCTCTAAAATACGGCATCCTTTATGGCCTTGATGCCCAGATGCCTTTTGTAAATATTTTTGTAAATTTATTTTGCAAATTATTTGATTAAATAAATAAATAACTTAAGGCCAGTTACTTGTCTTAATTGCTACTCTCAACTCTTTAATTTCTAACTTTAAAGGTACTCGTAGTGTTCACATATTGGAGATACCAATAAACTAGGATCGCTCCATATTAAGAACACATAAGGTAGTGTTTACGTATAATGTGATATCTGCTATCGATAAACCTTTTGATTTCATTGTATTGTCTAATATCTGGCTTCGCTACGCTAAGCATAAACTAAACTCCTGATTGGATTTGATAGTACCTTTCTACAGTACCTTTTGGTCAATGTCGTTTTTGGTCAGTGAGGCACGTTTATTCATGTTTTTTCATTTGACTGGTTCAATGATTTTCCATTGACCTCTTCTTAGAACTGCAGCTAGAACTTGCGCTTCTACGTCTTTTTGGACCAAATTTTGGGAAGACATTTTTTTAACATGATGTGCTCGTGTTTCCAGTGATTTCGAGTTCTTAATTTCAATCGCATGATTCGGGACGACAGTTGGGCGCTGGTGATCTATGCCGGTCTTGATTTCAGTCGACGAATTGCTGACCATTACTGATCTTGATGATGGTACAATTGCAAATCAAACTAATGTTGCCGATTTCGATAACCGAGAATTGCTCATGAGTGGCCTTCTCCGCAGAGATGACTAGAGCATAGAGGGAAGTGGATACATGTGTATGGCAGCAATTTAGATTGAAATTTATTCAAGTTCAGCTTGACGCATGTTCAATGTCCAAGTTCATGTGGCAGATATCGTAGATGGCTTAATTGTCGACTATGAAAGCTATATATTCTTAGGATTCAACAACGGTGGTCAAAATTTGTGGAACCGTGTAGATGGTGACTGCCAATTGATATTTGTATCCGCAATCGGCAGAGAGACGTTCCATCAAGAGGGATAAAATTGTCAGTATACACATACGGAGGCACGAACTTCTCTGAATTAATACACTGTTGAACAGATCGATTACGTCGCTGTTCACGAAAGTAACTTCTCTTGTATTTTTGATTTGCGAATCATCTGATGAGCAAACATTTATTTATACGAGTACCAATATCTTATTGCAAGAATGGGCTGGATTTTTGGAAATTTGTTTGCTGAAACGTAGTCGGTGGTGACAATATGTGTAGAAGCACTGCTTGAGCAGTCTATTAAGCCGCACCAATAAGCCAAATAGCGTGCCGGGTCGACCGAAAAATTCGATAACAAGGGGATACCTAATAGTCCTTCCCATGTGGCATGATGTAAATAAGGCAGCATCCAATTTAAAATTGAAAAAGGATGTGGAGCAGCCCAAAATGACAGAGTTGGAATAACCCATTTTCAAAATCATAAATAAAGGGTTTTCCAATAGGGACTTGACAATTATGAATTTAATTTGTGAACGCACTCTTTCACTAATCATAAAAATATCACTGTCAATTTATTCAGTAAACTCAACATTTTCATCATGGTAAAGTACACGAACGAGCAACGTCTGCAAATTATAAAAACTTTCTACCGAAATTCGGAGTCGGTGCCTGCAACTTTAAGAGCGTTAACTCCAAATTTTCGGTCGTAACTCTCGCCCTCGTAGACGGGCAATAACAAGTTTAGTGCAAAAATTTGAGTCTAAATATTCGTTGTGTGATTTTGCCGTGTCAGTGAGACAACGGGTTGGTCGAAGTGTCGAAAATATCGCTGCCGTTCAGGCGTCCGTAGCAAACGATCCAAATTAGTCAATTCCACGGCGTTCTCAAGAATTGGTCATCGCTCAGACCACATTATGGCGTATTTTGCGTAAGGATCTTGGTTTAAACCCATACAAGATCAAGCTGAATCAAGAATTGAAGCCGATGGACCATTTGAAGCGACGTACTTTCTCCGATTGGGTTCTGGAGAAGATGCGCCAAGATGATGAATTTCATCGCAAAATCATCTTCAGTGACGATGCTCAGTTTTCGCTCAATGGGCTCGTCAATAAGCAAAATATGCGTTATTGATCGATTGAAAATCCACATGTGCTTTATGAATCACCACTTCATCCACAAAAAAATAACTGTTTGGTGCGGTTTGCATGCCGGCCGCGTTATTGGGCCATATTTTTTCGTCGACGATAACGATTGTCACGTTACTGTGAATGGTTAGCGTTATCGCGCCATGATCACCGATTATTTTTGGCCCGAATTGGAAGATATGGACTTGGACGACATGGGGTTTCAACAGGATAATGCCACAAGCCACAGTATGGTGAGCGTGTTATCTCAAGAAATGGGCCAGTCGATTGGCCGCCTCGTTCGTGCGATTTAACGCCGCTTGACTATTTTCTGTGGGGCTACGTTTGGTCATTGGAAGAGCTCAGAGTCAACATTGAACGCGAAATAGCGGCCGTTTCGGCCGATATGTGTAGCCGAGTCGTTGAAAATTGGGTCCAATTGGGTCGAATCGACCGCTGCAAACGTGCTCGCGGTGGCCATATGAACGAAATCGAGTTCCATTCATAAATGTTTTGATTGTACTTCAAGCCGATAATAAAGTTTTTGAAATATCTCAAATGGTTTACGTTATTGGAAAACCCTATAGAAACATATAATCGCTTATCTGACACCACTTACATTGTGTATATGCTTTTGACAAAAAGGCATGTAATATCTTGATCAGGTCAATGTTGTTTGACACCTGCAAGCATCTAGGAATTTAAATTGATGACCTCCACTGCCTTATTGAGGTTCAATTGCTGGTTTTCTGAGTTCAGTTTTAAATGCATTTTATTTACTTAATCATTAACTCTTACATACCAACACAAAATGCTTAAGCTACTCTAAATTCTGATAACTATGTCTTTCGACTTTATTTCCATTTTACTTAGAATTATTTATTTTGAATACTTAAGGCTTAGAAAAAATATTCGTTAAGAACAACTTAGCATATGGACATAATTTTTTATTTTTTATAAAAACTTAATATCTAACTTAAAATAAACCTTAGCCTACCTAACCTACATACACAATACACACATATAGACATTATACACAATTATATACATATATTAGTATATACCTTTGGATACACTAACCCATGTATATATATTTCTTAGATGCTAACCTAAACATATGTAAGCTGGCCATCGCTATTTACCGAGAAAACAGATTGGTCAGCTTTGCCTCATTAGTGAGGCTGGTCCGTATCGGACCATTTATATTGACGGAAACGACGCCGAAACATCTTCTCCATCATTCAACCACCAGAAATGCTGGTGCTGTCGAACGACATCCCTCTTATCGCGATTCCCCACCGCCCTACTGAACCTTAGGCGATCCAAACTGCCGTGTGCGACGTCTCTGTTGTAGTTGAGTCGCCTGTCCCCAGCTGTCCGAGCGACATGCAAGATTAACGGCACCGATGATCTATCCTGGATCAACCCTATCTGATCTAGGTAGAGGAATGCTTCCGGTGGAACGAAGCCGTCAGAGCGCACACTTTCGTGGTAAAGGTAATTGGGGTAGTAAGCCCCAGATATCAGGTTATTCGCCGAAGTAATTGCTCTTATAGTGTGCCTTCGAGTCAGCTTAATTACGAAGTTGACCACCCGTATTAGGTTCGCCCTGTTGTAAATGACCTCATTAGGTTAAAATTTTTTGTAATCCGACTCTGGTGTTCTGTACAAGCGAAGGCAAGCCCTCTCAAACACCCGAATCTTTTCCATTAAGCTTGCTCGTACATTGAACCATACGGGACAACCAAATACCAGCATGGGCCTGATAAGGGCCATGTAGCAGATTAACTTTAACCTCCCATCGAGTTGGCTGCTATAAAACAGTCTCTTTGTAAGGGCAAAAGCACCTTTAGCTCTGGCCAGAGCAGCATCTACATTTTTGCCAAAATACAGAAACTGATCGAGCTAGATTCCAAGGTATCTGAGTACATTTCGACAGGCAAGAGGCTGCGCGTGTTGTCCAACGATCGAGAACTTACGCCAATTTTTTCTGGTATCCCTAGAGGCAACGGCGTCCTAAAGAGAATGGTTTCCGACTTCTGAAAGTTGATTTTTAACTTCCAGTCATCGCAAAATCGTCTTATCTTATCGAAGTCACTCTGCAAGCGAGTATTAATAACTCCGATTTTTGGACCTGTTCTGTACGCTACCAAATCGTCTGCGTACGCAATAGTATGGTGAATAGCTGGTTTTCTGATCTAAGATATAAAAAATTATTTTCTGATTTTGAACTGGATAAATGCACACTGTTTGAAACTTTACAAAAGTACATGAAACATCCAACGACTTCAACGATAAACAATGTTTTGACAAGACGAACTTTCCAATATCCATATACCAGGAGCAAAAAGCTATACCTAAAGTGTTATGCTTTAGCGCTAGGGAACCTATACCAACTTATAGTATTCAAGGAAAGAGAAAAATCTCGCTTTCATTACCACAGATTTATACACCAATCATAACCTTAGACATAATCTAAGAACCTCGTCGAAAACGTAAGAGGAGTATGGCGGTTTGTAGACCAGTGAATCGATGACTGTTGAGATGAGTACTTTTGCCTTTTAACTACAGCAATCGATAAATGTTTGGAAATGAAGGTCCTCGAACTGCGTAAGATACTTCTAAGCTGTGAAATGAAGTCGCAGTTCTACGTACATTTTTAAAAAGCCTCTAATCTTATTGACATAATTTTTGCGGCACGATTTTATTGTTGATATTATATAGAACTATGTTCAACCTGAAATCAACCGATGAGGGTATTAAAAACTGGACTTTTATAAACGTACGGCGGAGAAAGAAAAATTTACTAGCATTGTCGGTAAAAAGTCTATGAACATACTCTGTTGGAAATATCGCTCTCAGCAATGCAACATCACCATCGATTGTGTTTAGCTGAATGTTCTTTATAATCTAGAATGTTAAATTGATTTACTTGTCAAAATACGCCACCTTCTTTCTCCCCATTTCTCATTCAACCTTCCACAAGATAAGTCATAGAATTAAATTATGCTAAAAGGCATTCTTATTCCCATTGCAATACAGATAGCCGCACTTTATGGATAAAGGGAACTTCGCCGATAGGCAAAATACGGATGATTCTGCAATTGACGATAGAACATTATTGGATCAAACATTAGAAGAAATTGACCAAGATAACTCCGTGATTCATATGAGTATCAGAGACATCAGGTTTGACTATGGCCGAATCATGGGCAGAACTACCAGTTATGGCGAAGACAAATGGAAATTATTATATATGACAGAGAATAGACTTAACTCAAACAGTATATATATATTAGACTAACTTCCAACCCACAATCCTGGGATGAGAAAAATGCTGAAGCCCAAGCATTCATAGTGAGATGCATAGAGTTGGAGCAATTAAAACTTCTCGCAGACTGCAGTATGGATGCACAGATGTGGTCACCGCTGAAAGCTGACCGAGCAATCTGCCAAAGTATTTCATGAAAAATTTATTAATTGCAAATTGTAGGAAGAAGAAAGCATGGCTGATTATGTAGCCAGAGTCACATCACTTACTCAACGGCTGAAGGACATGGATCTTGAGCAGAAAGAACCGAAGGCAATTGCAGTAGTCTGCCAAGCAAATTTTATCACGTAAGAACTGCCTGGTATGCAGTGCCATTCGCTGATCAAAACATTCTAACTGACAATTTAGTCAGCGAAGAACCACTTACTAACCTTCGCTCAAGTAATGATGGCAATGATGTATTTTAATTTGTAGAGCAGCCTACACAGCCAACAGCGTCAAAAACAGATGGAAATATTATCACATGATAATAAACAAGAACGGCCAGGTAAATGTAATTATTGTTAAACGCAAGGGCATTGGGCAAGAGAGTATTTTAAACGTCAGCGAGATCAACAGCAAAAGCTTGACGGGAATCAAAACACAACCGACCGTCATTCTCTTATGATTCACAGAGAAAGACGCCCAAGCGAGCAAACAGCTATATCCGATAATAAGTCTCAATTATTTATTCTCCAATCAGCACCAACTCAAGGAAAGATAAAAAACTTATTTTACGCAGATTCAAGGCGTTGTTCACGAGGTTTATTCCACTTGCTGAAGGAAAATGTGAGGTGCGAGTGGGAGACGGCAGAAAATTGCGAGCTGAAGGAATTTGTGACGTACAATATTTACTCTAAGGAGTCAAAAACTATTTCCACAAAATTTCCAAAAGATGTCCTCTTTGATCAAGGTCTTGGACGTCATATCATATCTATTTCAAGGTCAACCGATAAAGGAATAACAGTAATTTTTGATGGAGGTGCACAACATGTAAACTTTATGAAAGGTAAAGAATTTATTGCTGAAGGAGCTCCGGAATACCGATTATGTAAGATGAATTTGATGCCAATAAAGACAGCTCAACTGAATTTTGTATAAATAAGCACACTTATGCTGTGGAATGAACGCTTAGGACTTGATAAATTCAAGACACTTCGACATATGAATAACAAAGGAGTTGTGAATGATCTCAAAATCTACCACGTATCTAAAGAAGATCCATTTTGCGAAAGCAAATCATGGGCTAGACGAGCTAGTGCACAAGAAATCTTTCACGTTGATTTGTGTGAGAAGATGAGTATTTCATCAATTGATGGCACTAATTATTTTGTGTTGATAATGTATCTTTTTTGAAGAATAAAACAGATGTGCTACCTCATTGAGTTTTGCACTGAAATTGAAGCTTATGGACATTCGATCAGACGACTGAAATCAGATGATGGTCTGGAATTCTGCAACGGGTCTGTACGAAAGTTTCTTCTAAGCAAAGGAATTAAGCATGAGCTCTCAACTCCAAGAGTTCATGAACAGAAGGGCTTTGTCGAAAGGCTGACTACATGAAGGATAACTTCTGTTGTATCTCTGGGTAGAAGCTACACATACCGCAGTATATCTAAGTTATCAGACAGCATCACACACGATCGATGGAGTTACACCTTACGAAAAATGGTTTGACATGAAATTTTCTGCCAAAAATCTAAGAATATTCGGAAATGAGGTTTATGTTCATATTCCTATGGATCAAAGAGTAAAATGGGAGAGAAACTCGATTAAATGCTTGATGATTGGCTACAATGAGGAGAGTAAAGCTTATAGAATTTTCGATTCTGTTAGAAGAAGAATATTAATGAGAAGAGATCTGATATTCAACAAAGAAAGAAGGCAGTTTCACGAAATAGTTGAAAAATATGATCCAGGTAAGCCAAGTTGTCAAAATGAAACAATAAATTTACAGGATAACATTTTGGATGCCAGCTACGCTGAAAGCAGTAAGTCACAAAAAACTTACAAAAATCCAAAGCTTCAAACTTTAAGAAGTTCCTACGTCACCAGAAATCGTTTAAGGTCAAACAAAGACAAATCTGAGGAAGACTGCGGAAAACAACTTGACGCAGCTTGTGAAAGAGCCCACACGAATAACAGATGTTGATAGCCATACCGCCAACATCCTGGACTTGTTTTCAACTTCTCATCCTGATAAGTACACTGTTGATGTGCTCTCCCTTCTAGACTCGTCGGACCATTGTGTTATATAAGCTAATTTCTCGTACACCGACCATACAGTTAGAGAAAAAAATCGTAAAAGAACAGTATGACAATAACAAGCAAAGCCAATTGGAGAGGACTGCTGCTGCTGATATGATCACAGATACTATTCTCTTTGGAATGAAATCCTTATCCCTCATTGGATGAAGAGTATCAAACCAAAAGAGAAGGCATAGTATGACTTGAGCTGTCAGGGTTAGAGTAAATTTTTTTGGGTCTTCCAAAACCAACCAAAAAGAGGAAAACCGAGAAAAGTTCAAACGATCCAGGAATGACTACAACGCCTTTCTTAAGTGTTTGAAATTCCAATACGACCAAAAACTGAGGCAAAAAATGCTATAATGTCATAAAGGTAGTAACAATTTTTGGTCGTTCGTCAAAACAATTGGAAATTCTGCCTCATCCTCCATCCCAACGCTCATTTACAACGACATTCTAGCTGTCAGCTCTTTATATAGGGCCAATCTACTTGCTGCACACGTTGCGGCCAGCTAAATATGGAACATTTCGATGCATTGCAACATGTGTTAGCACTGAGTGTCATGTGTATGGGCGGCTTTGTCGAATTTGACCGTTTCTCAGTTCGTGGGCTTTTTGTGCTCTTTCGTTTTCTTTCCTAGAAGCCAGTGCTCATCATTTATTTTCTGCTTATAGAGCTCACGACCAGGGCTCTGCCTTCGATGCAACACATCTTTATATATTTCTTATTTAGATGCAAGTACCTTTCTATGTTTCTCGTTAAAGCTCTGAAGCTAATCGTTTTAGAACAGCTTCTGTGAAAGCTTATTATTAACGTAATCAGAACCGAAGAACATATTCTGGGCGCCATTCTCAGACTTTAAGCATACAAAATATAAAGCTTTATTGAAATGTTACCAATTTTGCTTCAGAAGCATCAAGAAATAGATTCGACAATGAAATTTCGAAGCTTTTTGTACTATTGTATACCTGTAGGCACGGAGATATGGTCAAGTAGATAGAACGCTAAAATCTTAAGATTCTAATTGACGCCTTCTATATTCTGAAGGCGTAATTCAATAATCCTCACGAAGTTTCGCATGTGAGTAAACGGAACATATTCATGCTGAAAACCAATATTATTAAGTCATACCTAGTATTGAGATTCTTTCTCAACGACGAATAGCATAGTGAAAAATGAGCCGTAGATTCTGATTTTGGGGAGTGGATATGCAGGATAATGAAACATATTTGGAGCGTTTTATTTACTTTATTTCTATTTTCCTCATACCACCTTGATCCGGAATTTATTCAGAAAATCAAAAATAAAAGTTTATTCAACTAAATCTATATTGTCCCCTTCAAAGTAATCCCCATCGGCTGCAACACACTTATGCCAGCACTTGATCCAATCCTCGAAACATTTTTTATATTCGGTTTTCGGTATGTCCATCAGTGCTTCCTGCGATTTTTCCATTACTTCCTCTCAGCTGCTGAAACGCGTTCCCCGTAGTGGTTTTTTAACTCGATTGAACAGAAATAAGTCACAGGGAGCCAAATCAGGTGAATTCGGTGGCTGTTGGATGGTATTTGTTGCATATTTCGTCAAAAAATTACGAATGGCACTGTGCGACGGTGCAAAATCCACGAGTTTTCTGCCCACAATTCTGGTCGAATTGCTTCACGCAAACGTCTCATAACGCCCAAATAATACTCTTTGTTTACTGTCTGGCCTTCTGGCAAAAATTCATGGTGCACTACACCGTTGTAATCCATGAAAACCGTTAGCATTGGCGTGGTTTTTTTTGGTATCGGCTCATTTGGTGAACGCCATTCACTTGCCAGATGTCTGGATTGCGTGTCGTACTCATAAACCCACGTCTCGTCTCCAGTAAAGATCCTTTTGATGAATGTGAGATCGGATTCAGCCTCGCAAATTATCTCTTTTGCGACGTCAACACGGTCTCTTTTTTGCATGAAATTGAGGTCTTTTGGCATCAACTTTGCTGCTACACGACGGAAACCCAAACCATTGACCAGAATATCTTGGACGGATCCATAGGCAATGTTCAAGTCCTCCACTATCTCTCTGATGGTTAATTTGCTGTTATTGACCAACATTTCTTTTACTCCATCAATGTTTTCGTCGGTTTTCGATGTCAATGGTCTGCGTTCATCATCTTCGATTGACTCACGACCACTTTCTAACCGCTCGTGCCACTGGTAAACGACCGTTTTCTTTAGAAAATCGTTGCCGAAACACTTTTCCAACATTTCCAACGTTCGCGCAGCATTAAATCCGTTTTTTACGCAAAATGTTATACAAGTTCGTTGTTACAAATTTAAATCCATTTCTAAAATTGTAAAAAATCGTCAACATACACATAGATAGATGTACTCTTGGCTATATAACTTTTGCAAATGTCAAGCTATGACGCTAAGACTTAAAGTTAATGTCAACAACATTATGTCAACCAATTTATCAAAAAAACAGAACTCAAATCGGAATAATGGGAGTGCCACACGGTGGTACTTTTTGATCAAGGTGGTATTTGCAAAATTACGTTGCCCAACGTTGATCGCTCTAAACTGTTAATTTAATTTATGTTTACTACATTTAATAATGAAAGGTCTCTTCACAGAAATGATTTCCAGCATATACTCGAATAATCCCTCGCACATTATCCTACCAAAAGCATGTTTTGTATTTCCATGTCCAAAAACCTGATTAATTAGAGGTCCTGGAAGAATGCTAGTATGATAAATCAACCCTTACCAACCAAAAATTAATTTTCAATACAAAGCTAGGAGGATCCGCAGCTCTAAGATATGTCAGTTGAAGAAATTTTCTGATGCTGCTCCTACTCATCTTCTACGGAACTTAAAATTCACCAAACTAGGTGTACTTGGATGTCTGGAAGAAAAATGCCAGGAAGTGATGACCCAAGGATATTGGCTGGGGGTTAACCCTAGTTTACTTGGTGCTCTTCACGATAAAATAAGTTATTTCTCTAATCCAACTATTTTTAATCTTACAGGAACTATCTATCGATTCTAGAAAGAAGGCCGAATTAGAATTCAAATATCAAGCAGCTGTTGAACGGAACCTGAACTTACACTCAAATAAGCCATAGGATAAATATGGGAATCACAATTTTAAATGAATTATTGGATTTACACTAACAATTTGGGGCAGTGCTAGATGAACAGCCGTAATCTAAATGCTAATGCTAAGCATTTTATTCTATCTTTTCTACTTTGAACTTCTATGATAAGCAAGTGGATGTCTATTTCTATCTCGCCGAGGTTTTTGAGATAAATTTGCTAAAAGTGGTGGAGTTCTGAGCAATTGTCTTCAACTCCTGAGGACATGGGGATGCTATTGGCCACCATTTTTGGATACTATTTGAGAGCAGTATTGTATCATAGATCTACTCTTAGAGGAGTGAAAGTGTCAACGTGTGGTTATGACTCAGCAATAATCCTATAAGTAAATTCGAAGACAGGCATATTTCAGGGCGGTGATATCTCCTTCAGCTATGACCAAGTCTGAGCTGGATAGAGATGAGATCGAAATATTCTGTCGTGTGCACCATGTTATTCTAGTACCAAGAACCTTCTCCTTAGTGATTTGTGCAATCATAGATAAAGATCTGGCTAACCCAAGTGCTTAGCCCAAGAGTTATGAACTTTGAATGGAACTGAACTGAGGCTTTCGACCAAAAGATCGACATTTACACTTCCATGCTATGTACGTGGCAGAGACCAGGCCTTGGTTCACCCCGGATAAGTTATACCAGCAATTATTAAACGTATGGGTTTCCACGCCTGAAGAGGTAGCTTGGACAAAACATGGGGACTGCATCCGGAAATGGTTCTACCCTCATTTGTGTGGTGCCGTGATATCATAGGAAGAAAAAAAAACAACGACTATCCTCATGCAGAGTTCAAAAACCTTCTAAGCACTACGTATACTACGCCCTGCATATCCTGGCCATGCATTATTTTGTGTTTTGTGAAAAGGCTGAAAGAATCTGGGCCATCAGTCAGAATAAAACTCTCGACTTGTTTGTCTGAAATTGCAGCTTCAACCACAACTCCAGTTCAATTGAACGATTTTAATTTATTTCCCTGCTAGAGGGGAGTTGTATAAGGTGCCTTAATATCGAAGTATACAATTTTATTCTGAAAGCTTAGGTAAGTTCGGGTTTATTTGCTAAACCGAACTCCGAATCTTTTCGTTTTGCAGATTATTCAAGCGCCTTTCTGAGGGAAGTGTTAGCGAAATGAGAAGTTGAACCCGATAAACTTCTCCCCGATGAAATATGTATATGTATATATGAATGTAGTTTTTATTGTAACAGCACCATCTTGTTCTTAAAAAATTTCCCAAAATTTACTTCCTCTCATTTCCGGATATCAATGGAATAATCCTAATTCAAGATGATTTTTATTTATCTTTTACTCTGACAATGCAACACAGTCAAACACAGTCCACATGTTGCAATGTTATCTAAACGTCACAAATCCCATATCACTTTAACACATAATTGTTCCACATTCACTGGCGCATCATCTATTCATGATCACTTGCCTTAATCTCCGGCTTACTCAAACCAATCCTGGCGGCGGAGCAAAACAAATCCCAGCTTTTGTCCTCTCCTATTATCTCGTTGCGTTTTAATGGTTAAATCAACCGAAGACTCTTTTCATTTATCAAAGCCGCCGTACCGTATGGCAATCCCAATCAAAGGATCTATCTCGTCATCCCTGTAGTCTAGATTTCTTCCTCTTCACAGATGTGTACATAGAGATACAGGATGTAACCAAAGGAGAAAAATACATAAAAAACAAAACAAAAACTGTAACCGATGTACCTATCTATGAGTACACACCGGCAATCATGCGAAAGTGTACAACTTCCCTGCCCTCAAGTCATGGGAGAACAACTATCATCAACATACCTTGCGTAATGTTGCAAACCCTCTAACACAAAAGCCGTTTATAGAAAAAAAGTTGTTTCTCGTACATTCGTACTCATGTGTATCTAGGACATCCTTCATACTCATCCTCTTCAGCGTTATCCTTATCCAACAGACCATGATCGAGATCGCGCTCTGTAACAATTCAAATTGAGGATACTTTAATTCTAATTCTTATCTCATCTTTTCTATTTTTTTTCCCAGTTCACTTTGATCCTGTTTATACGGAGAATATCCTCAAATCATAGGAATAGTGTGGAGGGGTGGATTTTTACCTTGCAAATCACGCAGTCCTTAAACAATTTTTATGCGCGTTTGAGTTCACGACGAGTTTTTTCCGCCCCATCCCTTTATGGATATATGTATCTACGTAGAAGTAAAAAACGCGTACGTAGATGAATGGGAAACTATACGGACACTTTATCCTTGTGGTACTTGAAGTAGTACTTTAAAAAACTCTGTTTATCCTGGAGAGTAGCAATTCAATGAAACACATATTGTGGCAGTAAATGTGTACGCTGCGGCCGATGAACGATTATGATGACTGCAAGAGGGGGTTGCAAACTATTCGTACACAAAACACTCGACAATGGACTAAATAAATTAACGAGGACTATGTATTTCCGGCAACCGCGATTGCATCGAGATACTTTTGTTGTTCGCAATTTAGGAATTAGCCAAGAACTGAGTCACGCGGCATATGCTGGTGGTTTATCAATTTAATTGAAAAGATCTGACTGGGCTGGTAACTGATCGGATGCTGATCGAAATCTTTCGACAAGAGATTTACAAATTCGATGGGTTAGAAACGGGTTTAGGCCTTCGTGGGATTTGTTTGGGTCCATTTTTTTCTAAAGCTATGTGCTGTAAGAGCTTGTTACATACAGTTCCTAATTGGTTCAATAATTACTGCTTCAGAGTGGGATGTCTAAGAGTCGGAAATGAGTAATCACCTTACTGACAAAAATCAAATTCCAGTAAAAGCAAATCAGTCAGTGTCTACACTGTAGCTACTAGCATATGCATACGAGTATTATGTTCTACAGATTCTTCTTTCTATGGTTGGTATTGTAGGCGAATCGATTCACAACAATTCATTATAAAACACTTTCTAATAATAGACCGCCCATTAAATTATTATTATTTTAAATTTGCAGCATAAATTACATATTTCTTAAAAAAAACTACTATTGCGCAATTAACAGAGGTTTGGTTATTATAACCATACTACTGACAATATACAGGGTTTTCCAATAAGGACTTGACAACTTTTTTGGCTGTTGTAGAGTTTCAAGCACAGAAAAAAATTCTGTGAATTATACCTCGAATCACTCTGAGTGAAGAAAAAACTCTCCGTCCTACACAGAGCGAATATCGAAACCAAAGACACCTGAGTTTCAAACCACTAAAAAACAATTTTCCTTTCTCTTCCTTTTACCTTTCCGCCCGCGCCATGGCAAGGGTATCTAAACCCTTAGGCGCGCGTAAATTATAAAAAAAAAAAGATCTTCCAATTCGGGCCAAAAATAATCGGTGATCATGGCGCGATAACGCTAACCATTCACAGTAACGTGACGATCGTTATCGTCGATGAAAAAATATGGCCCAATAACGCCGCCGGCATGCAAACCGCACCAAACAGTTTTTTTTTGTGGATGAAGTGGTGATTCATGAAGCACATGTGGATTTTTTACCCGACCAGTAAAACATATTTTGCTTATTGATGAACCCATTGAGCCAAAAATGAGCTTCGTCACTGAAGATGATTTTGCGATGAAATTCATCATCCTGGCGCATCTTCTCCAGAACCCAATCGGAGAACGTACGTCGCTTCAAATGGTCCATCGGCTTCAATTCTTGAGTCAGCTTGATCTTGTACGCCATATACGCTATAATGTGGTCTGAGCGATGCCCAATTCTTGAGAACGCCGTGGAATTGACTGATTTAGATCGTTTGCTACGGACGCCTGAACGGCAGCGATATTTTCGACATTGCGACTAACCCGTTGTCTCACTGACACGGCAACATCACACTACGAATATGTAGACACAAATTTTTCCACTAAACTTATTACTGCCTGTCTACTAGTGCGAGAATTACGACCGAAAACTGGAGTTAACGCTCTTAAAGTTGCAGTCACCAGTCGGTGACCGAATTTCGGTAGAAAATTTTTATAATTTGCCAACGTTGTTCGTTAGTGTACTTTACCATGATGAAAATGTTGGGTTTACTGAATAAATTGACAGTGACAGTTTGATGATTAGTGAAAGAGTGTGTTCACAAATTAAATTCAAAGTTGTCAAGTCCCTATTGGAAAACCCTTTACAAATACCTTATAATTGTATCCTCAAATTGAAGTAACACGATAACCCTTTCAATGTTCTCCATATGCTTCTGGTAAGTAGCCAACGAACTTCTGTGTTAAGTATTAATTAATTAATTAAGTATTAATCCCTTAAAAACAGAATTTAGTTTGTTTACTAGAAGATACAAAGCATTACATTTTGACTCTCCAAGGATTAATGTCATGAAGAAAGTAAAGGTTGTCTCAAAATTCATGCAAGATTTGAATTTTGAGCAATTTGTACATGACAGCTAATTTTAAAAATAATTAAGGTTTTTCAAATAATTCTTCTAAGAAGATCGATTGTCTGTTGTGAGAATGCGTCCTGTTAAGAATGTTGGCATTGAAATAAAATTAATGATTCAAAAATCAGATATGGTTTTCCGTGTTTATTACACAATGGAACCGAATGAAATATAAAAATGATCTGAGAAGACTCTTCACTCGAAACGCTGATTTCCCTTTTGGAGGAGTTCCGGGCATAAAAGAACTGGGGTTGTGTTAGAGCGAATGCATGTGCAAATATACTTGCAAAGTTTCTTGTTATGTTACCAATATCCGTTTTGTTTTCTCATAGTCCAACTTATGTCCCAGCTAGTTCTTGTAGTAATTGTTCCGTCCTCGACTATACAAATGTATCTTGTTACTTAACAAATACAATATCTTTAAATGTACTGAGTTCTGACTATAATTCGATGTTTTGTCATTTTCTTTAGTCTGGGGTAGTAAAAGCGCAATATATCCAGGATTTGAAGAAAATGCAAACTGGAAATGATTCCGCTCAGAGGTCAAATCAAAACTGCAAAATGTCTTCTTATCAGAACACGTACTCAGTTCCGCCGATGACTTAATTTTTTAAAACTTCCTGCCCTTATAATTAATTTAATTAAACCGAGAAATTAGCAAAGATATCACCAGCCCGTATCCCGGCACCAAATTAAATACCTGATTAAACCAATAGATATTAACATTTTTGACTATAGTAATGAAGAATCGAACAAAAAGCTCGCTGTACTGAACAAAAACGGCAAACCTTTCTGGAATATACTGAAACTAGCAAAAATTAAAACTCATCGGGAACATACTTCACCAATGTCGAGAAAGCCAATGCACTTGATATAAATGCTTCAGTGAACCTTTAGATTAGATTAGATTCGGAAAGTGTGGAAATTTCTAAAAATTTTTATCGAAATTCCGGCTCATTTACTCGTATAAATACGCAACGTGAATTTCGTCGTGGCGTCGATCGTTATCATAGCTTCGGTCTACACGCAACTCGCCTCACCGTGGAAATGTTTGAGAGTGAGTACGCTCTTTTGGATTTCAAGCCACCAACCAGACAGAAACTGCAGACAGAAAACGTAGCCGCCGTAGCGGCCAGTATCGAAGAAGACCGAGAAATGTCCATTCGGCGCCGGTCAGCTGCATTGGGCATAACCAGAGAGTCAACCCGGCTTATTTTGCGGTTGGATTTTTGCCTTCATCCGTATAAGATTGTGCTGACGCAAGAATTGAAAAAGAAATTGAAGAATTGAACGAAGCCCATTTTTGGGCACACAATTCACAAGTGTTCGGCCAAGCATCAATGCATCCACAAGTATTGACTGTTTGGTGCAGTTTCTGACATGGCAATGTTCTCAGGTATAGAGTGATGCTAAATGACTTTCTGTGGTCAGAACTCGTCAACATCGAGCTGTGGTTCCGACAAGTCTGCGCTACATGCCATACAAGGGACGCAATGCTCGAAGTTGTGAAGGAGAAATTTGGCGACTGGGTCATCCCACGACGAGCATTCATCAATTGGCCGCAACGATCATGCGATTTGACACCACTCGATTATTTTCTCTGGGGCTACGTCAAGTCCTTAGTCTACACTAACAAGCCAATCTCTTTGGACGAGCTCGAAGCCAACATTCGACCCGCTATTGTTGGAATAAGGCCGTACATATTGGAGCGAGTCATCAAAAATTGAACCGCCCCATGAATGATGTATTATTCCACACATAATGGCAAGAACGCAGCTTCAAAATAAGTCCAGAATCAATTTTATATCTCACGCCGTTGTCGTTTTATTTTTTTTTCCTCTATATGTACCTATACATTTTTTGCTGTTTCTTGTTTGTGGTTTTTTTTCGTATTTTCCTTCAAGGTTCTTATTGATCCTTTCAGTGGAGGTCAAATGCATTGCTTGTAAGGTGTTGGTTAACTCGCACGTGACACGGGTGCTACCTCCCACTATCATGAGGGAAAGGCAGATGTAAAGAGATTTCTGATCGTGATTTAATTCATTCTGCCTTAACTTGTACACTTTATGAATCAATTTTTATTTGAAAACCTGTTTTCTATCAAAATTACCTCTTGTATGAATTATGGCGCCGACAATCTGATGTGGACCAAAGCGTAACCTTCCAACTCACTATGCTGGATGGACTAGCCTGAAATGTTGACTTTCCGAGCTTTACCATTATCCGCCAAAACGGTAGTGATGTCAGACTCAACCTCTTTCAAAAGCGTATATCATCAGCATCACTAGACCGGGACTAATGCTGCTGGGAAGCCACCAGAAACGCCTGAACACTTGAACACTTCTTGTATGGGGCATGACGAGCTTATCTATAAGTTTTCGTTGAAGGGGTGGATGACCAATGTACAGAATATCGGGTTATTATTTATGGTTCTGCATAAAGGACAACTCCTAACGTGCACCAATTTCAGAGGCAATTTTGGGGACCTAGGGCGGATGATAGGATTTTTAACTTTCTCAAGGAAAAAGATTCTCCTTGTGGTTTTTGGTCCCGTCTTGGTTTAAGTACAATGAAAAACTGTGTCGGCTATGTAGCCACAAGGATCTGGTCAGAAGGCTGCACATACTGCAAATAAAACCGGTAGGTTATGTAAAGCGCATGGACACCAGCGGTCCATGACAAAGTACCTACGAATCCACTCCTGTAGAACGACGCAGTCAAAGAAGTCTGTATATTAAATATACCTTCATAGTTGCATTAAAAGTACTTGCTCTTTGTTGACAGCCTTGACAAACTTCTGCAGTTAGACCAACAGATTCGTTTCAAACAGTATACGAGTATCTGTGGTGCCACGTACTTCTTGAGCCATTCCATTGCCTTAGAAGAGATTCATAACAAGTTGAAACATATCGAGGAAGTCGGGATTTTTCTCCGGCTCACCAGATATCAATCCGTCTATTCGGTTACTTCACCAATGCCCAGTACACGACACTACTTTTTGTTCAGGTAGAAATTACCTATTAGAGTATAAGGCTATAGACAATCTCTGATGGGTTTCTACACATGGAGATTTTCGGCACAAATGCAAAGAAGCTGGCATTGCATGATTAGGGAAAACGTCTGACCTCCCTAAAACTCGGAAGTACCTACCAATCGACTTCATTGTAGGGAAATTAGAGGGCGATTAAAAGTGAAAATTTTGAGATATATGTACATGCTGCGCTGAAGGTCTAGACTGATCGAGCCAATACATCGGTTTCTGCAAAAACCTGTTGAAATAGAAAAAATTACTAATCGGTCATTCATCTCTTGTGTAAGTATTCAGCGCCAGGGACCACATGAAGGAACAAAAGTAGAAGCGTAATTCTACAGAAATCTATGCGATGTGTTAACGTATTGGGTCACTCAAAAAGCAGCTTTCACTAAAATCGAGTCAGAAGCCTATTTTGGTATAATCGAACATAAGACGAAAAATAAGTTGTCAACAAATAACAAAATATTGGCAAAATTGTACTATGGGAAACTATTATTTCGAGGTACTCAACAGGTTTATCTAGAGAAGCTCTGTAGTTCAATCAGCCAGAGAAATGTCGTGTGTACGAAAAACCACTGGATGTGCCTATGAATAATCGCTTCCCTAGCTGCACTTCATCAACACATATCAAATTTACCTTGAGCAAATCTACCTATGTACCGATCAACCTGAACATAATCTATGTGAAAAGGTGCTTCGAAAACGTTGACACCTCCGGGATATGGTGTGGTATTCTACATAGACGGCATCACTCTTTATCTGTCAGATAAACACACACAGACACTTATTCTCCAGTATGCATTATGCATGCTCTCTTCTTAGACACGCAGCTGTAGTCTTAGCGTAAATCTAGTCACTCCTCTGAGTCTTTCGAGTAGTACTGGATATCTGGGCATCATGCTAAAAGCAAATTTACTTGGAAAGAAAATATTGTAGAACGCAAAAAAGAGAGCTAGTTGCCCTCTACTTTCGCAAAAAAAACTGTAAACTTAAAAAAGTTTGGGAAATTAACATACAGTCTACTCAATCTCCATCGTGGCCTTCCCTAATCAATCGACTTTGAATTAACTAAAATTGACTTCGACATTTAATTCAAGAAAGAAACGAATGTGGAAACATGAAGCCTTTCTTCAAAGGTCAATCTCCATCTTTACAGGCAGATCTTGGTCAGCCGAAAGCGTTGGTGCAGAAGTCTTCTTTGAGGGCCCTTTCATTCGCAAATCCTTCAGCTCCTGTATTGTCTTCCAAGCAAAAGTATCACCTATTCATTAGGATCTTGCTTAGTTCAGCCTGAGTCTCATATTGCAATATACATAAAAAGTCAAGTAGCTATCAGATATTTCACTTCGAAAACCATAAATTCGAGAGTGGCTGTTGGTAGACACGATCAGAACAAGATCAGGCTCCGTTGGGTTCCCTACACTCGGACGACAGAGGGAACTGCGTCACATATGAACCGGCTAGGCTTTGATCCCTAAGAGTTAATAGTAGATTGACAATGTCAAGCCACCAATGTCATACGCCAGTGTGGAGCAGAATTTTTGCAATTCCTATGCTTTGGAAGACATTAGAACAAAATCACCGATCTTCCCTAAATTTATCCAAAAATCTTTTTGGTTCCAGGAGTAGCTAGGGCATAAACCTTCCATGTTGTCCTAGTGATAGAACAATAAACTTACAACTGTATTTCAACGAGGACAACCTTAACATAACCTAACCAAGCCAGTGATCATTCGTCAGAGGAAAGACAATCTGAAGAAAGGCGGACACTGTAGGGATAAGGAAGTTCTTTTGTCTGCTATCGAACTAGTGACGAAGGTAACTACAATAGTTGAAAGTAAAGAACATTTAATAATACGAGTACATACATACACCACTTGCAAATGGATCAAATCAAAATGTTAACAATGTTAACAATGTTAACCATCAAGGCCTCGAGACATTTACGAATCAGAAACATTAACTAAAGAATGTTTCAACAAGAGGTATAGGATTTGTTTTGAACAATTGTTGAGATATCTCTAAAACCTTTATTGCTTTATAAGGTAGACACACGTGGACAATTTATGGAACACAATATCTTCCAGATTGTGTTTCGTCATTTTCTTGTAATTTTCATTCCCTCTTTCACATAATTGGGGCTTTATCTTGGCGATATGGCGGCTTCAATGTTTACGGACTGTTGGCATACATCCCCAAAGAATGAAATGTAACTGTGTTAAGTCGCACGATTTTGGCGGCTGGGAAACTTCGTGCGCAATAACTCTATTTTTTCGCGACTTGTATGGTACGTACCACCATCCTGTTGAAAGTAGAAGTCATCCGTATCCATGTCCTCGAACTCCAGCCACAAAGAAATGTTTATCACGTTTCAGTAGGACGCTCCATTGACCATAATGGCTTCTACGGCCTCATTTTCAAAAAAATACAGCCATATGACACTTCCGGTCCATAAACCCCGCCAAAGCGTTACTCGTTACTTCCACATAGGAGAATGGCATGCGTTGTCGACATTAATAGCCTGCGCTTAGTTGTCGTTGGACCACCTATGTTCGCCATTAATCTACTGAGTGATGTTGTAACTCTAGATGCTCTTTTCGCTGCGTACTTTATCTGATACCAGAAAGTTAGTTTTGTGTCAAGCCTCAATCCCAAATACCTCACCGAGTCTTTGCTCTTAATGACTTCAGAGCCAATTTGGAAGTCTATTTTTGTTGGGATTTTCTTCTTCGTCAGAAGGACTATCTCAGTTTTCTCTGTCGCAAAACTAAGACCGTGCTCATCCATCCAGAAGGTTGTTCGTCGCATGACTTGGTTGAACTTTCTTTGCGCGTTTTCAGTGTCTCTTGCCGTTATCACTGCCGCGATGTCGTCTGCATACCCAACGAGAAAGGTGTCTTCGGGCATCTGAATCATCAGTATATCATCATAGGAGATGTTCCAGAGGTCTGGTCCCAGGATTGATCCTTGTGCTGCTTTAGATGTTATTTCCTTCCTTCGTAGGCCTTCTGTGGTCTCGTAGATCAGCTCTCGATCCCTGAGATAGTCCTTCGTCATATGTAATAGATAGGCTGGGATGTTGAATCTTTGTATATCACTCCACCTGGGTGAGTTGAATGCATTTCTTACGTCCAGGGTTGCCAGCAAAACGATCTTCTTAGAGCGGCAACTTTCTTGTTGGGCGGTTTGAACAGACTTCACCACTTCTTCAATAGCTCCGACTGTGGAGCGTCTTTTCCTGAACCCGTACTGCCTTCCTGCCAAGTCTCCCGCTCTTTATACTGCATCTGTGACCCGTGATTTGAGCAGCTTTTCCATCAGTTTTCCCGCTATGTCCAGCATACATAAGGGCCTGTACGCTGATGGGGAGTCTGGGTCTCCTTTTCCTTTGCTGATCAGTACCAATCGTTGCTTTTTCCAGCTCTTTGGGAAGACTCCTTCTTCGAGGCAACTGTTGTACATGTTGAGCAGCAGGTCCTAACCTGCTTGAACAGTCACTTTTATTACTTCTGCTGGAATTCCATCTGGGCCGGGTGCTCTTCTGTTTTTCATTGTCTGCACGGCTAATCCCAACTCTTCTTCGCTGAAACCTGGAGTTTCCTGTCGTCGGGCTGGTGTGTTGTCGGGATGCCTGACCGGATGAGTTGGGGAGAGGGTGTATAGAATGCACTCCATCTTGTCTTCGTTTAGAATAGGCGGTGCCGATTAGGCTCCCAGTTTCCGCATTAAGACCTTGTAGCCTAGTCCCCAGGGGTCGCTGTTTATGTCTCGGCGGAGATCCTACCACTTCCGTTTTTTGCTCGAATTGATGGCTCGGATCTTTTGTTTTCAGCGTGTCTTCTCCTTCCCCTGGCAACTATGCGCCTAAGTTGTAGGCATCTGCGGAGCTCAGCTATCTCGTCTGTCCGCCAGTACACTGGATGTCTCCTTCTGTTGTTGCAGCTTTTCTTGGGCATTGAAGCATCGCATGCGAGCCGTCGCAATGAGGAATGCAGGTATTAGACATAGCTTGACTGAATAGCTTTCGATGACTTACAATGATATTAATACCACTAATGACGAGATATCGGTTAGGCAACGACCATGGATTCTTTCTCAATATAACTCCTTTTCTGAGCTACTATGGACTTGGGCATGCAAACACTTACATTTCACATAGAGCTATTCGGACGTATGCATTATATGGCGAAGTCCACTTGAATGAAATCTGTTGTGAGGTATTTTCCTTTAGATATCTAGTCGCAAACATTGTGAAAAAAACAAAACATTTTTAAATATTCCTACAAGAGTATCTCAATTTACTAAAATCAATGGTAGGCGAACTTATGTGCAATTGATAGTGGTTACTCTGTGCAAACCTAAGGGCGAATACTGCATTTGACGAGTTATGACAGAGCTCAGCTCATATTTTGCAAATAGTTTCATACTAAACCAGTCTTTTCTACTATTTAACATAGGCCCTCTGCTGCAGCTCAAATTAAAAAAAATTCAATCAACCTGACGGTACCATGTAAATTATTTTTATTATTCGAGAGTAAAGTACGAGCAAATTACCAAAGAGCATGTCAATCCGACTTATTTTAATGTACAAGTTGTTTGCAATTGTTATTTAGCAATCAGATAGGTACTCGAATAATGGTACCTCACAATCCCATTCCAAATGCGCACAGTGCATGTCGATCAATTAACGACTTTTGTATCCATTATTTGAAAAACATTTCCATTTGTTTTTCATGTACAACTGCAGTTCTGATTGTTTTCGTATCGAACCGCTAGATTGTAGTTTAAAAAGTTTGCAATTGTTTTCAAATAAAAGGCAGAACTATTCGTATATCCAAACTAATTATTTCCGTTTGTTTGGTATCACATGTTTATCTTTGTGGTTTAGAATAATCGAAAGCGTGTGCAAAAAATTGTCAATGATACGGTATTCAAAAACTCACTGAAATGGATTTGATGACTTGTGCTGCAGATTGGAACGGAGGAGAACATTGCGTGGTTAAAACGATTCTTTGTTTCCTGTAAATGGGGCCATAAAGGTTGATAGCTTGTGGGAGCCTTTGTAGCATATCTATCTGAAACGGAAGTACAATTGGCCAAAGAGGTGGCCCTGCAAATAGGAACGTGGCTAGGTCGTGGGTTTTTAAACTCCTTAAAACGATCAGATATGCATACAATAGTTTGCCTATTCAATACATTGAAAAGTATTGTAAAACATCTTAATTGCCCCAATAACGGAATATTTACTTTTATCTAAAGCCCCCCATACACATGAAACAAGTTTTAAAAAAAGTTTGAGGTTGCAAGCAATGTTTTACGTGTATGATTAGGTTTTAACACCGATTTTGTGGTTTTAAAACATGTTTCATGTTTCATCAAATCATTTTGATTTTCTGCTGCGGTTTCAAAACATGTTTCATGCATATGTCGATGTTGAGAAACATCATAATCATTTTCAATGCAGATTCGGTGGTATACACATCGTCGCGTCCGAATTTTGGCTGCGGTATAATTTAAACGGTGTTTTTTTTTTTTAAATGGCAGCTGTAAGGCAGAGTGATTTTTGGACAGATTTTTTAAAACTATACAAAGAGCATCCCGAATTGTGGCAGATAAAAAGCGTGGACTACAAAAATCGGGATAAAAAGAATAGAGCTTGGGAGACATTGGTAACCAAATACAAGGAAATAGATTCCTGTGCAACAGTGGACATGGTGAAGAAAAAAATCAGCTGCTTAAGAACATCCTACAGGCGAGAGCTCCAAAAAATAAAAAAGAGTGAAAAATCAGGAGCTGGTTCCACCGACGTATATGTACCAACACTATGGTACTTTCAAGAGCTGGAATTTTTGAAAGATCAAGAAACCCAAGTAGAAGGGATTTCAACCATGGATTTTGAGGCTGGTAATGTTTTGAGAGAGGAAGAAGTAAGTCCATTTTTTCTAAATTTAATATTTTATTGAAAAATAAACAGTCAACAATTAAGTGTAGAATTTATTTGTTCTGCCATGGAACTGCACCCACTGCGTTAAAATATTTACAAAATTTATTGCGAATTTCTTTGGCATTTATCGTAGAGTTTCTGCCTCTTAATGGCAGCAGTTCGTGAAGTTGTCCATCTGATCGCCAAGATCCGTTGCGTATTTCCATTATGGAAATATATTCTTCGTCTACGCTATCTTATAGATAGTTATTGGGATTACGATGCTTTAAAAAATTATGTAGTTACGAGCACTCAAGTACAATTATGGATGATTTGATCTTGTTTAAAAGAATTCAAAATCGGCAGGACAAAATTCCGAAAGCCATTTGCACAATTCTTCTTGCTCGTGATAGTCGATAATTGAATATTTCTTCTTCTTTTGATAACTGCTTCCGACTGTAGGGCTTCATCAGATTTTCCATTAGAGGAAATGCATCATCTCCAACGAAGACAAATGGAAGGGACTCTTCACTGAACTGCAATTTTTCAGAGCATGGTATGTTCAATTCGTTTTCGTCATATTTTTGCTTGAATCTCGTTTGTGCGAATACACCAGCACCAGAGACTCTTCCATTTGTACCAACTTCTACCATAGCAAATACGTAATTCGCGTTGACGATAGCCATCATAACGATACTAAATGTTTTTTTTTATAGTTGAAGTAATACGATCCTGATCCTGCATGTTTGCCGTCTATGGCACCAATGCAGTTAGGGAAATTCCATGTATTTCCAAAGTCTTTAGCCAACAATTTCCATTCTTTTTCAGTTTTTGGTATCTAGATAAAAACAATAATATAACGAAGTAAAAAACCACGGCAAAAAGATGAAGCAGAAATTTTTCGGAGTCTTGGGCTGTTACTTTTAGAAAGTTGGCAAATGACCAAAAAATACATCCCAAAAAAAAAAAATCGCCATCGAAAAAATTCTTTGGCAAGGACAACTAGGAAGGCTCGGAGTTGACTACTCGCAAACTTTAACAACAAATGCAAGAAATCAGTTTACCCAATTTTCGAACCAACCATCAAGTAACTTTATTTTTCACCCAAAGAAGTCCAATGATGACTCGAAATTCTACACCTTATTCACTGATATCAAGTTGGACTGCCTCTGAATCGCCAAGACAGCAGACTTTTTGTAATAATAATAATTTTGTACCGGCAACAGAAAGTCAAATTAAAATAATAAGACAAGAGAGTCCCCGGTCATTTGCTGATCTATTTAACGATACGTCTTACCTTCTCCAATGGCCCACTTCTCTCTCATATTTTTGATCCGTCTTATATCGAACATAAATTACACCAACTCAATGACGAATTCACACCCGGCCCAGATGGCCTCCCTTCCATATTTCTTAAAAAATGTTCTTCCTCTCTTTCCCTTGCCCTTTCTAATCTCTTCCGTCTATCCCTTTCACAAGGAGAATTTCCTCAGGTTTGGAAATCCTCCTTCATAACCCCGATCCACAAGAAAGGATCAAAGAATGAAATAACCAACTATCGTCCCATCGCTAAACTCTCTCATATACCCAAACTCTTCGAAAGTATTTTGTATGAAGCTCTAAGCTTCCAATGCAAATCACTTATTTCTCCTAGACAACATGGCTTCCTAAAGGGTAGGTCAACCACCACAAATCTCGTTGAATTCGTATCCTTTGCCCTCTCTGCCCTAGAAAATGGCAATGAAGTCGATGTAGTTGCAACCGATTTTAGCAAAGCCTTCGATAAAATCTCTCATCGGTTAATCATCTTTAAATTGTCTGACCTCGGCTTTGAACCCATATTGTTGAAATGGATATCCTCTTACCTCAAAAACCGTTTTTACAGTGTTCGTTTTAGGTCAGCCCACTCCGCTCCATTTTTGGCCACCTCTGGAGTTCCACAAGGCAGCCATCTCGGTCCCCTTCTATTTATATTAACCATAAATGATCTCGATATGATCATTAAACACTCGTCTGTCTCCCTTTACGCCGACGATACCAAATTTTTCAAAACCATTTCCTCTCCCCCTGACTTTTTCCTCCTTCAACAAGATCTTGATAGTTTCTCGATCTGGTGCCTCAAAAATTCTTTGGAACTTAACATCGCCAAATGCCAATCCATCACCTTCTCACATAAGCGGAACCAATCTCCTCCCCGACTCTATCTTCTCCATAACCAACCTATCTCCTCCGTAGAATCTCTTCGTGACCTCGGCATTTTGTGTGATAGCGAGCTCAACTTCCGTTTACATATGGATGAGATAATCCTCAAAGCCAACTCGGCAACGGTGGTCCAAAGAATTCACCAACCCATACGTGACCAGGTCCCTCTATATTACCTTTGTTCGCCCCCTCCTAGAGTACGCCAGTCAAGTATGGTCCCCATATCATCGTGTTAATATCTCGAGAATTGAAGGCATTCAGCGCCGTTTTCTTCGATTTGCTCTCCGAGGTATGCCCTGGGACGATCCTTTTAATCTGCCCCCCTATCAAAACCGTCTCAACCTTATCAACTTAAACACCCTTGAAGATCGCAGAGATGCTGCAGACTTTCTCTTCATTCATCGACTCCTTTCAGGTCACGTTGAATGCGCGTCCCTTCACAACTCCATTTTCCTCAACACTAACCCTCGTAATCTACGTACCCCTCGACTCTTCTATCTACCAAGCCTCCTATGGCGCGAACGAACCAATCTCCCGTATGCTACGTCAAATCAACTCAAACCCTACCGTCTTTGATTTCCACCGCACCACTCCCTACATCAAATCCGTTCTCCTTCACCACTCCAACCAACCTTAGTTTTAAGTTTTAGTTTAAGTTTAGTTTGTAAGTTATAGCTTGTATTAAGCCGAATAAATGGGGGCGTTCGCCCCCACCAAAATTAAATTAAATTAAAATTAGCAATGAATCATTTTTTATATATAATGTACAAATGTACATATGTATGTGAATTATATTCTACGTTCTTTCGTTATTTTTGTTATAAATCAAGAAATAAATTTAAATTATTACCTTTATAAATTCCTTTAATGCATTTATAATAGCTGCATAAGTTTCCATGACTATTCGTCCCAAACTCTGGGGAGATACAGCTGTTAGAAATTTCAAGTCCTCAAAACTTTGTCCAGATGCCAGGAACCGCAGAGTAGCTGAAAATCTTTCATTCGGTGAAATAGCATCTCTCATGTGCGTATTTTGCTTTTTTATAAATGATTCCACTAAAAGTAGTAGAAGCTCTTGATAAGTCGAAACATCCATCCTTAGAAAATTGTTCTAGTCTCCTGGTGAATTATCCTCTAAGTTCCTTAGAAGATCCGCGTGTGAAAATATTCTGCGTTTCAAATACCAATCTTTTGCCCAAATTCGTTTTTTTCTTTTTATTTTTTTTCATCTTCCACGCAAGCATCAATTATCATTAGACAAACTATTGTATCACTGTCACAGTCTATTACGATGTACTTTCAATGCAAAGACCAGCAAGCGACTAATGTTTTCGCTTTTGGTTTCATGTGTATAGCGGAAAAAAAACATTAGTTTTAAAACATATGTTTTAAAACATGTTTCATGTGTATTCGGCGATTAACCTAACCTACAATTATCTATTCTGTTATGTCATCTTGGTCAGCGCACATAAATACATTCGTTCAAAGATTGCTCTAATGCTAAAATAATTTCTAACAAGTTCCCAAGGACCACCAATATTCTCCGTTTTCGAAATATATTTAATAATATTTAGTTACAAAATGTTAAGTTTAAATGGGAAGAAGAGAAAAAATATAACAAAAAAATTAAAAAATGATAAGTATTAGTAATTATAATGATAATAATAAAATAAAAATACTAAAAAGGAAAAAGGGAGTGGATATAATATAGTTGAGAAATTGGAGAAAGACTGAGGTAGAGTTGATAGTAAAGAGATGCATTAAGAAGAAAAGTACACATACCAGGCAGTTTTGAAGCTACCAGTATTTGACAAGCACTTTATATGAGACGGTAAGTTATTCCATAGTCTAATAGCATAAATGAAAAATAAACGCGATGAATTGAGGTATTTGCAACGCTGAGTGCTAATGTTGAAAGTTCTTCTGGAAAGGGAAAATTCCAGTTTGGAGTAAAGGTAAGTAATTGTTTACAATTTGATGTAGAAATATGCAATTTCTGATTTCAAAGTACTTTCTCAATGTACAGCCAAGAAACCGGCATGAGAATTCCGAGATTCTATCGTATCGTTGCCTTGCATAAACATACCGAACAGCATCATTATAAGGAACCTGGAGCTTGCGAAAAGATAGTGAGTCAAGGTCACTGTAGACAGCTGCAGCATATGAAATAATGGGTACTATGAGAGTGAGCACTAATCTTCGGCGATTATTCCACGGGGTATAGTTGGCAGAAATCCAAAGTTTACTCAAGCATCTCCGTACACCCGACCAACAACGATGTTAACTTGGTTACAGCCAGAAAGGTTTCGGTTTATGGTGAAACCAAGACTTGTAGCCACCTCAACTAACCTAATCTCATTACCGGCTAAGCAAACATCAAGAATTAGACTTAGCTCAAAAGGCTTGTTTGATATTGGAAGTACTTGGCATTTTTTTAGGTTCAAAGCTAGTCCATTTTTAGTTGCCCATTCAACAATAGAAGCAAGATCCTCATTTAGTAGTGACACTAGTTCACCTATTTTATTAACCGGATGAGATAGGTAAAGTTGTACATCGTCTGCATAGAAATGAATAAGCGCGTGCTTACAAATCGATGCTAAGTCATTAATGTACATACAGAACAAAATTGGGCCCAATATTGATCCCTGCGGAACTCCTTGAGAAACTGACCGAAGACCTGAGCGATTGTTACCAACAACGACTATTTGTGACCGTCCACATAAAGAGTTTCGAATGAGCCTTACAGCTCTTTCACTAAAACCATAGTAATGGTGCAGTTTCCAACAAAGAATGGAATGATTCACTCTGTCAAAAGTCTTAGAGAAATCAAGCAGGCAGAGCAGCGTCACAAATCCTTTGTCAAAATCTTGCCTGATATCATCCAAGATTTTTACCATGGCGGAAGAACAGCTATGGTGCTTCCTAAAGCCCGATTGGAATGGGCTCAACAGGGAATTTTCAGCCAAGTGTTTCTGAATTTGTGACTCTATTACCTTTTCAAAGACCTTAGACAGACAAGGTAAGATACTAACAGGTTTGTAGTCAGAAGCATCGCAAGCAGTGGTATTTTTTTGAACAGGTACAACCTCAGCACATTTCCATATCAAAGGAGTAGTAGATGTTGCTATACAAGAATTGATTATATGTGTTAGATGGACTATGATGTACGGCAAAATAAGTTTTATGAAACGTTGTGGCAAGCCGTCTTCACCAATAGCATATTAAACTTTTAATAATACGAAGGACATCAACCTCCGTAACTACTTCAAAAGCAATTTCCTGTTCAAGGCCTCTGCTGGAGACAACGTCATACTCGAAACAATCGGCAGCAACATCATTTGAAACAAAATAGTCGCTCATTTCATCTAAATCAATGGTGCAGCTCCTGTAACTACTTACACCAATGCCAACTTGGCATAGATTTCTCCACAGTACCTTGGAAGGTAAAGAAGTGTTTAGATGAATAGTAGTGTCGTATAGTTTTACGAATAGCATCGGTTGCAGCATTACGAGCAGACTGTTACGCTTCTTTAGAACACCAACTACCCCTTCCGTGAACCAGTGACACGCACTGTTTCGGATCGCTACGGTTTTTGTTGGTACATGATCATTGAATAATTGCATTACAAGAGTCTGGAAAATGATTAGCTTTTCATTTGGTTCGGCAACCATTCTGCAATTCAACCATGGGACCGAGTTTGCTGCGGTCATTAGTGCTTCATGATTTATTGATAAGTAATCCCTATAAACAAAGGAGCTTGAGGAAGAATTGTGGTTAAAGACAACATTGTAGGTACAGAATAGGAGATCATGTTCGCTGACACCTTCGAGAGAAATCTGATCAAACAGTAAGACAGAAAGTGAATCAGATAAAATAACAAGGTCTAAAAGGCTCGGCCGGAAACATGTTGGATAGGAATTATTAACAATTTCAAGTCCACTTGCCACCGCCATATCTTTCACTTAGTAGGAAGGCGAGTCGTTTTTAAGCATGTTGGCATTAAAATCACCACAAACGACAATGTTATTATATAAAGGGGAGAATTCGGATAGAGAAGAGAAAAAAGGTTCAGTCGAAAAAACACGATTTGGATTGTAGCAGCAAGCAACCAGACATTTGACAGACCCATCAGAATTTTCTGTAATCAAATATTCAACATCAGTTCCTAGCGACTTTTTTATGACTTCACATTTTCAGGTCTCCTTGCAATATATCGCAACGCCACCTCCTGTTGTAATAACAACCTCTTACGAGTAGAAGAGATATTATAAAAACCACCCGAAGTCGAGATACCATACTGCAATTTTGTGTGAGCTAAACCATGATAAACTTTCTTCAAAACTTTTATAGAATAATATGGATTGATAAGATACATTTTTCGGGTAACCAAAAGCAAGTGTGATTTGATGGTTTATATGTATACTATGAGCGTCAAAAGTAAGCAAACTCATGCAAACTCCCATCGTTTAATATTAATCAGTTAGATTTACTATTATAATTTTTCATAGATATTACTGCGGAGGTCAGTTCATCTCTTTACATCACTTTAGAGTGTACGCTGATTGTGACTAAAGGCTTAATAGCAGTGCAATTCGATTTTTTTTTAATGAGGAGTGAAATTTCTTTGGAAACGCGAAAAATTATAGTAGATTTGAGTAAAACCGGGAAATCATATCGGAATATTGGCAAAATAGTTAATAGCAACCATGTTTCGGCGAAAAAAATTATCGATAAACACGAAAAATTTAAAACATTGGAAAATTTCAAACGGACAGGTAGACCAAAAATGAAAGAAATGAAAGAGAAGAAAGACAAATTGTGACTGAAGTGAAAAAAAAAATCCCAGTTCAAAAACCGTTAAAATCGCGGAAAATTTTATAATCTGTTCGAGTACTGTTCTACGAACACTGCACAAATCGGGATTATATGGTAAGAGCGCTAAAAAGAAACCACGGATATCTAAAGTCAATAAAAAGAAGCGTTAAACCTTTGCAAAAAACTATCAGTTTCAGTTTTTATGCATTTTTATTTATATACTTAAATTACTCTTAAATGCTAAACAAAAAACGCTTAAAAATTAGCTTAAATAACTTACAAGTAATCTTATTCTAACTTACTGGCCCCATGCGGGCACTCTAAGTTAAACCCAAAACTTAAACTAAGTCTTTCGAAGTTTCTTAAATCTATTTTTATTTTTATTTTAACATTAATTAACACTAGAACTAAGAAAATAAATTTTAATTAAAAAACCTTAGTAAATGGACTGTTTTTTGTATTATAAAAACTTTAAACTTAAAACTTATAGACTATCTTAAAATAAATCGTAGATTTAAGTAGGTTAAGCAGATATCTACTTACATCTACTACGTAAAAACACACGTATATGTATATACATAATATAGCTATACATAATGTATAAATATATGTATATATATTTGGTTTTTTATTTTTATTAATTTTTTTTTTGTTTTTATATATTTTTTTTCTTAAAACGTAACTTAAACCTACCTAAAACTATGTAAGCCGGCCATGGCTAAAAAAAAATTAGGCAGGCCCACTTTGCTTCACATGAAGCTACATATCATTGGAGGAGTTCAACGACGAAGCATCCTTCCTTTCAACAAGCCACCAATAGTATTGGTTTTGCCGAGCAACATCCCTCATGTCGCGACTTCTTATCGCCCTACAGAACCGGAAACACTCCGCACTGCCATGTGCAAAAAAAAAAACTATATAAATAATGATATTCCGTTTTGGAAAAACATTTTATTTACAGACGAAAGTAAATTTGAAATTTTTAAAAGCAATACAAATTAAAAAATTTGGAGTGAAAAAAACAAAGAATTCAGTGAACAAAATGTAAGGAGCACAGTAAAACATGGGGGAGGTTCAGTGATGCTGTGGGGGTATATGGGGCGCCAATAGTTGGGAATCTTGTCTTCATTGAAAGTACAATGAGTAAATAAGGCTATCTTAACATCCTAAAGAATAACCTGCAACCGAGCGTAGATAAATTAAGTATGCTTAGCAATTGAATCTTTTAGCAAGACAATGATCTTATGCATACAGCGCGGCTCGTTAAGGAATGGTTGCTTTACAGGACTCCAAAACAGCTCCATCACTCTCCACAATCGCCGGACCTAAACCCCATAGAAAATTAATGGGATCATTTGGACCGGCAAATTCGCAAAAGGTCTATCTTTAAGAGCGTTAACTCCAATTTGCGGTCGTAATTCTCGCCCTAGTAGACAGGTAATAACAAGTTTAGTGCAAAAATTTGCGTCTACATATTCGTTGTATGATGTTGCCGTGTCAATGAGACAACGGGTTGGTCGAAGTGTCGAAAATATCGCTGCCGTTCAGGAGTCCGTGGCAAACGATCCAAATCAGTCAATGGTTTGCGTTTTAATTAAAAAAAAAGTTGTCAAGTCCTTATTGGAAAAACCGATGTATTGGAGTTCTGATTTTTATGTCGATTTTTCGTTACCCAAATAATACGGGTTTCGACACAAACCTGATTGTATGTCAAAAAACAAATTTGAGCAAATTAAAAAATATTTATCTGTAAACGACGAGTCTAAACGAGTAAAGAAAGGTGGTGTTGGGTACGATCCCATTTTTCGTATAAGAAAAGTTGCGACTTATTTGATTGAGCGGTTTGATTCAATTCCAAAGAATGCTCGTTTGTGTGTTTACGAACAAATGTGCTCGACTAAAATGGCACATCACTTGAGGCAGTATTTGCCAGACAAACCGCATCCATGGGCTGTTAAATTCTTTGTCTTATGCGACAGCAACGGCTACTCGTACAGATTCGAAATTTATACAGGAGGAAAAAATGACGACATAATTTTGCCTAGTACTCCAGACACTGGGACAACAGGGAATGTTGTCATCAGATTGTCACAAAGTATTACAAATTTTTTTAACCATATAATATATTTCGACAATTTTTATACGTCTTTGCCACTTTTGGTGTACCTAAGAGCTCGTGGCATATATAGTTCAGGTTCAGTTAGAGCAAATCGAGTAGCGAAATGCAAGCTTCCGACCGATAAGATTGTGAAAAGCAGCAAGAGGTTATTCGACAGAATACGTCGGATCCGCTTACGGTGTCGATATTACCACAGTTCTTTGGAAGGACACGAAAAATGTGAAACTATGCTCAACGTATGTTGGTACAAAGCCATTTTTGAAAACTAATTTGGTTAGCCAGCCATCGAAAATTGCTTGCTACAATAGGAAAGAGAAAACCTATCACGTAATCGAGTGTCCACAAATTATACGTGAGTATAACGCCCACATGGGTGGTGTCGATTTGATGGATGCCTACATGGGTCGAAATGAACTTCAAATCAAAACACAGGACATGGCCACAAGAATTTTCTATCACCTTTTGGATATGGCTACAAGAAATGCGTTTATTTTATATAGATGACGAAACGCTGAAAAAAATCGAAACGAAGAAGAAGAACAAATAAAAGATATGACGATGTGTGAATGCTTGAGCATTGCCAAATAACTCTGTGCTGCTGCTAAAAAACGATGTGTTGGTCGTCAATCGACTGCTGCACAGGCAACTTCCAGCAACCATGTTGCCTTTCATTATTTTCACCTGGTGCTTCCAGGTGACATGTTTTGGACAAACGGACTTCACATTCGTAGTTTACAATAAAGGGTTGTAAAACAAACCTGTTCGGTTGGGTATAAGTTGAGGGTGCAACAGAACAACAGCAATCAGTTGAAATCCCTATAATTGGTTTCAGTTTTTCAGAAATTTCAGTGAAGTACTCATTGATTTTATTAGAAATATCAATTGAATCAGTATAACTGATTCCAAATTATTGATACCTAGTGACTGCCTACATTTACCTAAAATGTTGTCAACTACCTTCCATTCTTCTCTCACATTTTCTCTAGCTCTTCCAAAAAAATGAACATGCTTGCTTAGCTTGACATAGAATTTTTTTAGTTTTATGTTTTGTGGATATTTGTTAACTTTTCTTGCAAAAATATTTTTCTTTTTATCTTTTGCCAAGAGTATTCGTATGTGTCATCAACGGCTTAAGAAACGTATTCTTTTTTGAGAAAGAAAATGAACCGGGTATACAGCAATCAATGTGGTCTAAATTACTCGTAAAAATTAAAATTTTTAGGAGCATATCGAAGGCAATTGATGGGTTAGCTTCAAAATAAACTGGATCCCAGAACTCATACTTTAAACATTCCCTAAAATCCAAATGACTTAAGTAATATAATGGCAAACGAGGCTATTAAATATGATCTTGCATCCTTTGATGGTCGAAAGCAATCTGTTGTCGATAATGTTCATAATTCAGAAGAAAACATAGACCAGATGCTGGTGGGGAATACTTAGCATGTTCGATGAGTATTTAACACCCGAAAGTCGAAGCTTGGCAAGAAAGGAGACGTTTTGAACATCGTTATCGTCATCGAAGCTTCTTTTAAATATATTTGCACTGAACTGTCTGCATTGCGAATTAAAGGAACACTTTTGAACAGAACTTTCGTTGTAGCAATTATATATGTAGAATTGTGGCATACGGTGGCAATCGGTTTCCACTGGTTTAGTGTATGTTTGACGGCTGGTAAGACCTAGGAGTACTCTGCTTTAAAGTAGCCTTAACTAATCGACTCCACTATAAATATACTGTCATTGCTCCTTGTTGTATCCTATATGTAGGTACGTTTATTAAAATAAAACGCGTTAATCTTGTGAATACTATATTATGGTTTTATTTCCCGATGTGAACTGTTCGCTCTCTGTACATGTAGTGACTGTACCCGTTGACACTTAAGTATGTTTACGAGTACATCAAATGGAGAAAGAGAAATTGACAAGACACAACAACTCTTCCTCCACAGGAAATTTATAATCTTAGTTATATTCCTAGTCCATATGTGTGTACGTTTACAAGAAAGTATAATCCAAAATTTAATTCATATTTGAAAATAACTTTTTGTTTTTTATGTATAATTCCATCTATCCGGTCTATTCCGAACTCTCTCCGACCGTCTGAGCACCGCCGGCTCCTCATCACCTTTCTTACCTGGATCCCCTGCAACCACTGTCGATTCTTGAGATGCCGCTGATACACTTGGCACTTTGTTTTCATTTGCCGGTGTGATATCTAATCGTTGTTCTTTCTCCAATGTGTCTCCAGCATACTCGTCCTCATTATCGTCCTCTTTGTTACATATAATTAGTACTTATGATCTTACTTTATCCCCGACTTTTCTCATTTGGTCTAGGTGTCTCTTCCAAGTCCGTCCATCGTCCAGTTTCACCATGTAATGCAATTGCCCCACTATTTCCACCACTTCACCGAAACGCCATTTAACCTCAGATGCGTAATCTCGCACGGCAACCCTTTCTTTTAGCGCAAATTTAGTTCTACTGCTTGAATAAGCATCTAATCGCTGCTTATTTTCTTCAGATGGCATCATAAAATCTAGTCTTGATTTTATTTGGCGTCCAAACATGAGCATTGATGGTGATTTGCCGGTGCTTGGGTGTATTGCGCGCCTGTAAGCTAATAAGATGTTTGATAGTTATTGGCCAATTTCATGTTTGTTGCATTTTATTGTCCTTAATTTGTTTTTAAATGTTTGGACATAACGTTCTTCTTGGCCGTTGGTTGCGGGGTGGTACGGGGCGCCTTGTTTATGTTGGATGCCATTGCTTTGAAGAAACTGTTGAAAATTTTCCGCCATAAATTGTGGTCCCCGATCACTAACGAAAATAGATGGCAAGCCAAATGTACTAAAAATTTCTCGACACTTTTTAATAGTTGTCTCTGTTGTTAAATTGGGTATAATGTGAACTTCCGGCCATTTCGTAAATGCGTCAATTAAAATGAAAAAGTACGTACCCATAAATGGTCCAGCAAAATCGGCATGTACGCGTTCAAACGGCTTTTCCGGCCTTTCCCAGCAATGTTTAGGATTTGTGCTTTTCGACTCTGGTCGCGTCAGCTGACAATCTGCACAATTCATCACCATATCCTCGATATCGCGATCCATATTCTCCCACCAACAATATCTTCTGGCAAGTGTTTTCATTTTGGTCATTCCAAAATGAGCAGAGTGCAATTCAGCTAAAACTCGAGGTCTTAATTCATTTGGGATAAAGACCCGTATATTTCTCATTAAGCATCCTTGTTGCAATGCGAACTCCGATTGGTTAATCCCAAATCGGTCTTCGGCTTAGTTCGTCCCTTGTGATTGGCAGTTTTTCGATAGCGTTGATTTCCACTAAATCAATTTCTTCAATACCGTAGTACTTTTCTGGTACTGGCAACCGAGACATGGCATCTGCATTTGCATTCTCTCTAGATTTTTTATATCGAATTTCGTAATTGAACGATTCCAAAAATATTGCGTAATGCTGCATCCTAGTTGCTGATAAGGTAGGTAACCCTTTTTTAGGTGAGAAGATCTGTGAAATAGGTTTATTGTCGGTAACTAAAATAAACCGTCTGGCGTAAACATACTGATAGAACCTTTTGATTCCAAATATAATCGCGTAAGCTTCCCGATCCACTTGGCTATATCTTTGTTGCACATTCGACAAAGTTTGTGATGCATATTGAATTGGTCTTTCACTTTTATCAGGATACACGTGGCTTAGTACCGCGCCCACTCCATACGGGCTGGCGTCTGTTGCTAACACCAAGGGTAGTGTCGGATCGTAGTGAGCTAATATGACCTCAGACTGCATGTGTGTTTTTACATCCTGAAATGACTTTTCACATCTTTCGTCCCAGTGAAAATGGGTCTTTTCCTTTAGGAAATTATTAATAGGATACAAGAGCGTACGTAAGTTATTGAAAAACCTCCCGTAGTAATCTACGAGACCAACAAATGCTCGCACTTCTTCCTTATTACTTGGTCGCTTCATGTTTTGGATAGCCTTGATTTTACTTTTCATCTTATGTATACCATTGCAATCAATTACGTAACCACAATACTCTATGCGATCGGCCAAAAATTCAGACTTATCGAGGTTTACACGCATATTGTAGTGATTTAATCGCCGTATGACTTCCTCTAAACGCTGTAGGTGTAAAACATCATTCTCTGCAGTAATTTTTATGTCGTCCAAGAACACTTTTACGCCAGGAATGTCCTTTAGAATCGGCTCCATATGACGTTGCCATTTGGCCGGTGCACAAGCAACACCAAACATCATACTTTTCGGTCTATATAAACCTTTATGCGTGCTTAACGTCAGGTAATTGCGGTCGTCCGGGTGTACTTCTAGCTGCAAGTAGGCTTTAGATAAGTCAATTTTTGTGAATTTTTTTCCACCCGCCATTGAGGCGAATAGATCATCAATTGATGGTAAAGGGTACTCGTCAATTTGTAGAAACTGATTGATTGTGACCTTATAGTCACCACATATTCGCACCTGATCGTTCTTTTTACGTACAGCCACTATCGGTGTAGCCCATTCACAGGTATCTACTTTCTCTAGGATGTCATTCTGAACTAATATTTCCAATTCCTCTTCCGCAGACTTAACCAATGGAAATGCCACCTTACGAGCCTTAATGAAAATTGGTGCTGTCTTTTTCATATGCAATCTTGCCTGTATACCTGTGATCTTACCAGTTGTCGACGAAAAAACCCTATCATATTTTTTTATCAATTCTTTGACGTTTATTTTGCTCGGATTTGTTTTCCTGTATGTGCATTACTTTATTTAATTGTTTGTTAAAAATTTCGTCCCAGTTTAATTTTATTTGTCGAAGCCATTCTCGACCCAAAAGTGGATTTCGTTGCGATCTTACTACGTACATTTTTAATTTCTTGGTGTCTGAATTTGTTTGAACGTCTACTAGTATGTATCCAAAGCACTCGATTTTATTCCCGCAAAAACTCACCAATTCCGTATCATTCTTTTGTAATCGCAATTTCCCAAAGTGCTTCTGTGCATCCACCCAACCGACAATAGTTACAGGTGATCCAGTATCTATTTGAAAGGTGAAAGGGAAATTATTAATTAACAGTTCGCAGGATATTTTGGAACAAAGTTTTACCTTAGCTGGATCATTGATTTGTAGCATTTCCTCTGATATTTGACAAATTTCGTCGCCTCGAATATCTTCCGTCTCAGGTACTTCTTCTAACTGGTTGGTGACTCCCCGTCCATTCCGTTTGGCTTTGAAACAAGCTCGTTTTAAATGCCCTTTCGTATTGCAGTACGAACAGACTGTATTAACAAATCTACATCTGTTTGCTAAGTGCTCTGTGCTGGCACACCGGTAGCATGTTAACATTGTTGCCATTCCCTGTCTGAATGATGAATTTGAATTTTGTAACTCCGCTTCACTTGTACTCTTCTTCTTTTTGGTTTTTTCTTTTACTAAGTTGACATTAGCTGTGAATTCCTTCTCTTTGTGCAGTTCTGCTCGGCCTTTTTCCGAGGTTTCGATTGCTTTTGCGATGTCCAAAGCTGCTGCTAGCGTTAATTTTTGTTTTTCCAGTCTATTTTGTATGCGTTGATTTTTTAATCCAAATACGAACTGGTTTCGTAAAGCGGTTTGTAGGTAAGCATCAAAATTGCAATCGGTTGATAAACGCCTCAATGCATTCAGAAATTCTTCACACGTCTCTTCTTCTCGTTGCTTCCTGAGGTGAAAGCTGTAGTTTTCCAAAATCTCATTTGGAGCTGGATCGTAAAACGCCGTTAACGTTGCGATAATTTCATCATACGACTTGGTGGACGGTTTCTCTGGTCCCGTTTTGTCACACAGCACATTATAAGCATCACTCCCCATGTAGTGCAAAAGTAATTGCACTTTTCTTTCTTCGGGATGTTGAAATAAGGTGATCGCTGTCTCAAATCTATCTACCCAGCGACTCCATTTAATGTTTTTCTCGTATGGTTCAATAGAAAACGGTGTTTGCAGCGATTGTACTATTACTTGCTGTGTTGGCGTGGCCATTGTACGAGTATTCTTCACTATTCCCTTCAGCACAATTAACACTTTTTGTTTTATCCTCGTCGCCACTTGTTGTATCCTATATGTAGGTACTTTTATTAAAATAAAATGCGTTTATATTTGGAATACTATATTATGGTTTTATTTCCCGATGTGAACTGTTCGCTCTCTGTACATGTACTGACTGTACCCGTTGACACTTAAGTATGTTTACGAGTACATCAAAGGGAGAAAGAGAAATTGACAAGACACAACACTCCTGTATCCTGTATAGCTAACTTCTGTAGACTGAATGCACTCCATTGAAAACTGCAAAGACCATGTTTGTTTCTTGGAAAAGCAGGACAGGTTTTGGCAATGAATTTTCAGTTTGCGCCACTCTACGTGACAGGATGTTGTGGTCAAAAATAAGTCCTCTTTGGTACGTCACTCACTGGAGTTTAGATGTTTTGGTGCACCCACAGTCTTTAGACTTTGTTCAATAATGCAATGGTACCAGTATTATGGTTTCTGAGGACGTATAAAATCGATTTCCACTGGTTTTGACTAGAATCTGTTTTAAAACCAAACAAGGATGAAGGGCTTGCAGATGAGCACTCATGCGCATATACTCGGATACTTGCAATTGCACCGACAATTGAGCTGCTAAAACCTTGCTTAACACCTTAAGCACTTTAAAACTAGTTCATTAGTGTTAAGCTTCTCTTAATATAAGGAGGAACAAGCAGTACTTCCCAAAACTTGGACCTGTGATAGGACTGCATGAGTTAAACAAATGCAAGTCAGCAAACTTGCTGACGGCACATTTATGTCGCTTCGCAACGAATAACAAAATGTCAATTACATTCCGGGGTCAATGATGCTGTCTGAAGGCCATTGGAAACGGAATGCGTTGACCATATCTATGTTTATGATATGACATGAAGTAATATGTTCAAATAAAGAAAATAGTCAGTCTGAATCGAGACGACACCAAAAGCAGTGTAGTTTCATTTTCCATTCGTTAATAAATGTAATTCGTGCATCCTCAGTTACTCTTCAGGCAAGTCATAGAAATACTATAAAGTGTTTCTATAAAACAAGCGGAATTACTTGTTGCTTCATCAGAAAAGGCTTAGGATGCATCGTTCCTTTGACGTCTTCTATAAGTTAGAGGACGAAATAAGGAACTTTATCTTAATTAAAATGAACATACCGTATACTCGTATGTTTACATAAGTAATGCAGAAGACAAGTTCCTTTTCTGAATATACCTAATGCGCCAATACCAACACGTAGACTCCTTTTTTCTCTCACTGCATGTCAGCGTAAATAAATCGGGAAATAAATTTTTGGAAAGCTGCCTCGATTTAGAAGTAATTAAGGCCTTCCAAGGTCAGAGCAACTAGCACAGAGTATGGATATCATGATTTTGAGTCAAGAATTCAGTGATTTCTTAGTGCCACCCTCATACTTATTTTTATAGAGATTGATACTGGATCGATGCAATCCTTGATGCAAGCACTAACTTAAGGAACAATGAATGGAAGCAAATGATGAAGATGGGTGTGCATAATACATTTATCCGGAGTTATAAACTCGGTGAAGTTTTTGCAATCGAATCGAATTACTCGTAGGAGGTAAAATTCTCGTGGGGCTGTTGGATTTTTGAATGTAGTCCATCCGCCACAACCGAAAACAGCAACTCGATATACTTCAAAAATACATTACGATATAGTACTTACAATTAGATGATTATTGCGGGTGTACGGAGAAATGTCGTATGACTACCTTTTTAAACAGAGAATAATTACGTATGGATCTGATACATGATGGTAATAAGTTCGATAACCTAACAGTGTAAATGAAAAATAAACGAGAGGAATTAAGAAAATTCCAATGGTGAGAAATTAGGTTAGTTGTTCTAGTAGATCGAGTGAAATTGAGTTGGTTAAATAAATATTGCGGATAGCGTTTATTAATAATTTTGTGTAAAAAAAAAAGTTCCTGTCAACGAGGTATTGCTGCAAGCTGCACCCAAGCAGTTCCCTGTTGTTGAAGGAAATATGTTCGTGCCTACGAATGCCATAGACATATCACATACAATCATAAAAGCGACTTGTAATTTGCGCTGGAACAATGAGTCCAGGCTACTATAGACTACTTTGGAATATGTAACTAGAGGCAAAATTAAGGCAATAACTATTCTGTGTCTCGTCCCAAGTGGAGTAAAAAAGTGCTAACCCAAAGCTTACGACGGCATCCGTAGATACGACCTACGACCATGTTGGTATGATTTTAACCCGACAAAACTCGACTAATAATAACTCCAGAGCCTAGAGGGGAGAGCACATCAATGGTGTTCTTATCAGGGTGAGAAGTTAAAAACAAGTCCAGGGTGTTGGCGGTATGACTATCAACGTCCTTCGGGTGTTGTCTGTCCAGAATGTCGAAGCCACCCAGAATTGTGTATATTGAAATCGCCCGTAATAACGATTTCAGTATGAGGATACAGGGATACAATTCTTTGAATGGAGTCAATAACAAATCCAAGGCTAGTAACAGATTCTACGGCTTTAACTTTCGAGTTGTTAAGAAGTACGACAGGCAGAAGATCAAAGTTAAACCCTATTTTGGATATTGGAAGTACCCGAGTTTTATTCGGGTTCAGTTGTAGTCCATTAGTAACTGACCAAGTATAGACGCGTTGCAAGTCATCATTGAACAGTATGGTCAGTTCGTTGATCTTGCGAAATGGTTTGGCTAGGTCTAATTGTACATCATCAGCATACATGTGCACAAAAAAATGCCTGCATACTGACGGTAGATCGTTGATAAACATACAAAATAGAATTAGACCCAATATCGACATTTGAGGGACGCCTTGCTTGAGTTCCAGAAGGTATGAGCTCCATCCATTGGAGGAAACTCTTTGGCACCCTTCGGTGAGAAAACTATCCAGCAACTCTACCGCACGACCACCAAAACCAAAATAGTGTGTTAACTTCCAACACAATATCTTGTTGTTGACTTTGTCGAAAGTCTTCGAGAAATCTAGCAGACAGCGTACTGAGACATATTTCTTATCAAAAGATTGTCTAACCTTTTCAAGCAGGTTGACCATGGCTGAAGAACAGTATTAGTTGGCCCGAAAGCCTGATTGCTTGTCGTATAAAAGGTTATTGAGAGTTAAGTACTCTGTGATTTGTTTTGCTATAATTTTCTCTAAGACTTTCGAAAAGCAGGGCAGAAGGCTTATTCTTTGACGAGAGGTGTGGATCTAGCTTAGAAGCGAAATAATTTTTCTTTGCGTTACGTACAACTGAGGTGGCGATGTTACGTGCCGTTTTTACAAAGACCAGTTGTAATGAGTTGGAGAGTGCTTCAATTTACTACGTAGCTTGTTCCTCTTTTTGATTGAGTTAACCACTTGAGTAGTGAACTAATGACATGCACGGTTGTGAATTCTGACTGCTTTAGTGGGTACGAATTCATCGATCAGTCTTGCAATCGTTTCTTGGAACAGGTTAACTTTATCATTGGGATCAAGACTAAAACGGCACTGCTCACAAGGGATAGAACCAGCAGCTATTTGGAGGGTGTTTAGGTCGATAGCACTGAAATCTTTGTACGAAAAAGTATCGGGTACAACAAATCGAGCGAAATTAACACATCGAGCTAAATTACTAGCGAAAAGTGTGGGATAAGTCGTGTTAATTATTTTCATTCCCACAGAAGAGGCTAAGTCACTCATTCGACAAGCTAGGGAATCATTTTTCAACAAATTGGTATTGAAATCCCCACAGATGACTAAGTGCTGATAGAGTGCACAATACTCAGATACTTAGAAGAAAAAGGGCAAGGGGGAACAGATTCTACTATTATTATACGCACACTAAACCAAACATTTAGTATTACAATCACTTATTTGAACAATGAGATATTCAATTTCGCTACCACTGGATTTAGAAATAATTTTGCATTTCAGTTCCGACTTGCAGTAAATCGCTACACCTCCTATAATTGTATTGGTGAGTTGATCGTTTCGAAAAATTGCATAATCGGGAATTTCATAACATAAATCATTAAGGTCGGGATTGTACCAGGTTTCACTTCCACAAATAGCATCGACACCTGACTTAGTGAACAGATACCTTAAAAAATCTAATTTACTGTCATCTAAACTGCGCGCATATATATACCATACCCTAAATCCCTCATAATTCCTTGACAACACATTTCATTTCCATCCATTGAATAAAATAATAAAAATATAATAAAAGTGCAGTTTTAGGGAGAGTGAAAAAATTAGGCAAAGAGTGAGGGGTGAACAAAAAGAAGAGCTTAAAGTAGTATGTAAATTAAAATACGAAAAATTTAACAAACTCTTATATATTGATATCAGCGGCAGCTGCAAGCAGGTCATCTGAACTCCCAATGAGTAATCTTTTTCCACTCGCCGTCTTCCTGACATATGTTAAACATCTCCGTATTTCATGTGAACAGCAAACAGTTTTTTCTGCCGTCGGAGGCCCAAAGCGTTTGCAATTAAATTATGGATTCACGCCCTATACCTCGCGAAAACGAAGAAAGTTCATTGTAATGTATTGCCCCAGCTTGAGAAGCAGCAAGCAGAAGTGATTGCATGGTCTTCTTGTATATAATTTACCAGGGAACTAATATATAGACGTTTTTCCAAACAAGTTAAGTTCTGTCTACTTCAAATACGGATGGAGATCAACTCGGTAGATGATAAGAATACCTTGCAATCACTTGTATGCCAATTAAATGGTTTTAAACTCAAATGACCCAGCAATACATTTCTGAATACGCACCGTACAACCTCTTAGTAGCACAAAGATTGTCGCTTTCAAAACCTTTAATAATAATATAGTACTCGTATTTACGTTGGACGATGGACTTCCTGCTGAGCCTTTTTAGGATGTCACAAGCAAATCAACGGATGCTATATCCAATTATAAGAAGTGCAAAGAACAACGAATAATTCACCGATGAGTAAACTAATGGGATCATCATCAAGCTTTGATAAAAAGGCGAGATGACGGAATGTGGGAACTGGACAAGAATTTCCATTCTTTTGGCAGTGGCAGAATTAATTGCAAAAATACGTCTAGATACTATCAGCGATCACTTACGAGTAGATTCAATTTAGATTCAACTCTCGATTTTCTTACATTGATCACATTAACCCTTCCGAATCATTATATAGCAAATGGTCCTTACCTACTACATCTCCTTTGGTCGACATCGAGAATGGTCTTGACAACATGAATGGAATATTATTTATTTGATTTGCCCAAGATTTGCCTTATTATGAACGTGCAACAGGTCGCGCTATACATAATGGTAATGTGTCAAAAGAATAGAAGAGCGCTCGCTAACCTGGTTACACATTGGAGATATTTAACATTAAACGACTATTTAATTTCTAACTACTTACATGCGAGTATTATACATACTTAGATGGCACTACAGTTTAGAAGACCAATAAACCTGTCCATTTGGTGTGGTTTTGGGTGAGGTCTTCCCGTGTCCTTCTCAGCAATTATTCCTGTAACAATCCCACTTCAAATATACATTTCATTCAACGTATACATTTCAGCTAATCGTAGGCACTTTTTGTTAATAAAATTCCTTTCCAAGGAAAAACTAGACTTTTTGTTTTCAAATTCTTATTGCGACCATTAACTTACATTTTTCTGCACATAACCGTAACCTATAGTGCAAACGTGCCAAACTGAGGCTTGTTGATTCTAACCTCATTCCACACTACGAACAATTTTCCTTTCGACTAAGATTTCAGTTGACGTCTAAGCCGACATTCTTTTTGAACTCAATTCCTACAACCCCTTCTACCTGAACACTTTTTGCATTATGCTCCATCCTTAGACAAAAAAAAACCTATGTCAAAGGATACGTCCCTTGAAATCTGTGTACACGTACCTATGCCAAGGTGTTGAGAAATTAAAACCGTGACTTTGTGTTGGCGGGCACCTCCAAAGAAAGGCCTTAATGCTTAAGGAGCAGAAAAATTAACGCATATTAGCCTTATGTAGCCTTTGACTGCTGCTGCGGGCAGACTAACAAATTTCGATGCCAATAGAGATGATGAAAAGGAGCGACGCGACGCTCTCATCTTTATGACTGCACTAAGGAGCTCCATCACCTTAAGATCCTGGTTGAATTCAATTTCATCATTCGCCTCTGTTGTTGGTGGTAAATTGGTGCTTTGGAGTCATCTCATGTGAGAGTCGTTTTCCTTTTCAGTCAATAGTCAGAGGTCGTTGCAGATCAAAGGAAGACTCGTTAATAAGGACATGCCAGCTTGCTGCTCTTCTCCTTATACAGAGGGACTCAATATCCGTATGTGTGCGGTTTCAAGGAATATCCTTGAAGGTCAGCTGGAATAGTCTGAGTGCCTTCTTCTGAGTCTTATGATTTTCAAATGGAATTGGGTAGCCTTGCGCGCAGTAATTAATCATAATTCTGATGCAGCGTTCGATATGCATTCAAGCGTGCATTATTCGCCTTTTTGTTTGCCTTTCAAACAAGGACATCCTCTGCATCCCCGAATCAGTGTAATGGAAACTCATAAAGATGTCATTTGGATGACAATATTCGATGTGACATTTTGGAATAGTTCTCATCCTTTTTCGTCCTTTTCTTTTTCACTGCTTGCTCTATGGGCATTTTGTATTTTTATAATTTTCATAATTTGAGAGTGCCAGCGGTGGTAGAGTTTGTTTGTGTTGTTTGCTGTTTTGCGTGGTAAAGGATAATACGCTAAAGTTCAGTACTTTTACGGTACTTCATCGGAGCCACACTCACACCCATTAGAGTGAAATTATAAGAAAATATTATTTATTACTCGAGTTATGGATTTTTTTTTGTCGTACTTGATATTTTACTTTCATTTCACTTTGATTTATTTGTTGCAGGATGGGTCGCACAGGACACCACATCGTGAATCGTGAGATTGTGCCGGGAGAAAATGACGGCTGGCATTTCTCTATTTTTTATTTTTATTTTTACTTTGCCGTCTGAAAATGTTTTCGTAAAAAAAAACAAACTGTAGAAGTGTCCTTGAGACGAGAGCGGAAAATTAAGTTTATTTAGCTGAAGTGTGTCGGTAGTTCGTTTACGTTTATTTTTTTCGGGGCAATGTCGCGTCGGGAAAAGAATATCGAAGTTGCATTTAGTGGAGCGTAAGTCTATGGGCAGGGTGCAATTTAATGGTGAGAAACCAGCATTATAAGCTCAATTGGCAGCTAATTGCAGATAGTTGTCAAATCTGAAGATTTGAAGAGCCCTTAAGTCCTTTTGGATGATATTCCGAGTAAAATAAAGGAAGTGTAGACTTGTTTACTGCCGAGTTATATACATACACATACGTAATGTATCTTTATCAATAGGTTGCTTCTGTGAGCCCTTTTCAGCTAAACACGGTTGAAATGTCTAGAAGTCTGATTTACTTTTGAATAATGTCCATAGTTCTTATTAAGAATTTTAAGAGGACTTTGTACTGAAAAGCGATTGGTTCATATCTCTTTACGTGCCGTCTAGACGTCAATACGGGGTGTTTCGGATAATGTGTCGAAAACTTTAAGGGGAGATTCCCTAATATATTTTGAGAAAAAAATTGGGGGAGGGGTCGAAAATGCATCCTTTCCGAGATACAGAGCTTCTAACCAAGACCTGTTTTGACTCCTAATAAATATATCATCTTTTTAATTTGTGCGTTTATGGTAACAGTTGGTGCATGGTTGAACTCGTAATTATTTTTAATTTAATTGCTTCAAAGTTAATGTTGCCTTAAAATTAATGTGTCAAAGGTTATTGAAGATCAGAAGGGATTTTTATTTTTAATTTTCTCATCAAACCTTATATCATATCAATTGTTCAAAGTGCAAACCATTGTTTTGTATGCACGCACAAAAACGGGCTCTGCCTCGTCAATCCTATTGCTTAAGTCATCCATGTCCTTCATCTTTCCCCATAAACAAAATCCATTGGGGTGAATTTCGGAGACCTTGGAGCCACAGAATGGGCCTATCCTGCCCTATCCACGAATTTTCCAACAAGCGATCTAACCGCTCTCTAACTGCATGGCCGTAGTGTGCGGAGGTGTCATCCTACTGATACACAATGACTGTCCCTTATTGCAATTGTACATCGCCTAATAGTATTGGTCATTTGTTCCACAAAAATTCCAGGTAGAGATTCGAGTTCAGCCATGGCGGAAGCTGACCAGATAAAATGACGTTGAACCTATTCTGAAAATCTCGGTATTTCATGGAGTGGGAGTAGTTTTCTGCTCAGGTATGCATGTGAATTGTAGAAATTAGTGATTCTATTCTCGGTGAATTGAGACTCATCCGTCCATAGAATCCGGCTTCTCTGAGTTCCCGCGGAAAGGTTTCCGACAGTAACCTAAAAATAGAGGCACTCGTCAATAAAAGGTAGTGAATGCTACTCGTAGTTATGCATCTTTTGACAGTTACTTACCGAAGTTTCAGTCATTTTGGACGCGCAGTTTCTAGTTGACAGTCGTTTGAGTGAGTCGATGTGAGTGTTTTTTGTGAAAATGGAAAAAATTTTGTATCGAGCTGTTATTAAATTCTTGTTTTTGAAAGGCAATACGCCTACGCAAATCAAAAATGAGTTGGACTCTGTATATGGGGACTCTGCACCATCATTTACCACAGTGAAATGTTGGACAGCTGAATTTAAACGTGGCCGTAAGAGCTTGTGAGATGATGAATGTTCGGGACGTCCAAAAACTGCAACCACTGACGATAACATTTCTTAAGTTCACCAAATGGTGTTAGACGACCCCCGAATTAAAGTGAGAGAGATATTAGAGGTTATGAAAATGTCCAAAGAACGTGTTTGTTACATATTAAATCAAGTTTTAGGCATTAGAAAGCCGTTCGCGATTTGGGTGCCGCGTTTGCTTACGTTACACAAAAAACGTGTTCGAATGAACATTTCCAACGCTCTGTTGGCGCAGTTTAGGCGCAATAAATTCGAGTTTTGGTGCCGATTAAGTACTGTAGATGAAACTTGGGTACACCATTATACGGCCGAAACAAAAATTCAGTCAAAAAACCAAAAACTGTTTTTTCGGCTGGGAAAGTAATGGCGACTGTTTTTTGGGATAGTAAAGGAGTTATCTTAATCGATTATCTTCAAAAAGGAAATACCATTGCAGGAGCATACTACGCATCATTACTTGCCAAGCTGAAGGCAGAAATTGCGGAAAAACGGCAACATTTGCAGAAAAAGAAAATCCTGTTTCATCAAGACACCGCGCCGTCTCATACCTCAACGAAAATCCCTAAATATCACCAGTGCTAGCCTCAAGCGAGTTCTTTTTGTTCCCTCATCTAAAAACTGCGCTCGGAGGACAGAGATTTTCATCAAATGAGGAGGCAATCACCTTCGTGAACAATTATTTTGCAGAGAAAAACGCCAAGTACTATTTGGACAGGTTAGAGAGATGGGAGCATGGCTGGGAGAATAATAAAAAAAAGAAAAAATAAAAAATTGAGAAAAAGCGTCTTGTATCATTTTTCGGTCGGAAACTTTTCAGACAACCCTCGTTTATGGAATGCATGCGTGCCTTCTGATGGTAGAATTCTCCAAATGTAACGCATTCTTAGTTGCCTAAGACTGTCTTCGTAGTAGGATGTGAACCACTCGACGGTTTCCATGTTCATCCTCGTTTCCCAGAGGCGGGTCTTATTTGGATCTACTGCTGTACGACGAACGTATACGACTGACAGGTACGAATTTACAAACATCAAACTGTCTGCGCACATTCGTGTATGACAGCGACCATTGCGGTTTTAGCACCGAAATTACAGTTCCCAACGAAATTGCGGAATTGGAGGAGTTTGTCCAAAGATATTCGTACAACTACAGTAAGACCCGATGGACACGCTTCTTCGCAACCTTGACAAGAGCGCTCTCCTCGAACATGCTCCACCCACCTTCCAATAGGAATTTGTCAAACGAGGAGATCGAAAATTACCTAAAACAAATGGACGAGACAATTAAATAAACTACGGACACTACAATACCGCGGTATCGACGTACAACTAACGAAGACCTGTTCCGCAATCCTACTATTGACGCACTACACCGACAGAAGAGTAGACTTCTGACAAGACTCAAAGACTTGTACAGACAGTTACCTGACAGACATGACCCGGAGATTAGGACACTGAAGTCGTCGATTAAAAATTTGCAAACGTTAATAAAAGAGAATTACAGAATTTCTGTAAGTTTGTATTGGAACAACAAGGTTCGGGCTATAAACACCAGCAACCCGAATATGTTTCCGCAAATAAATAAACTATTTCGGAGAAAAAATCAAAACGACCTTCAGTGTCTTAAAATAGCCCGGACAACAGACAACGAACGGTTACTGACAATAGCAGGCATTGATCCAAATGAGGCCACTGATGATGACGACTTCTTTGTGATCGAGGATCCCCAGGAGAAGGTTGAGGCCATAGGGGCGACTTTTCAGGAAGTATACAAGGCCACTGATACCATTGGTCCCAATTATGACCTGGACAATCGCGTTTTGGTGCACGGCTTCTGCATTCGAAACGAAATAGGGAACTGGCGATCCGAGGGCTCTGGTTTCACCCGGTTCAGCGACGGAAATATAGCAAATAATGTCATTTCCAGAGAGGGTGACCTACCCCCGTTCATTTCGAGGGAAGAACTCCATGAGATCTTCGACACAATCAGGGCTAAGAAATCAGTGGAGACCGATGGTATTCTGAACATCGTGCTTCGACATCTTCCTCTAGAAGCGGTGGACATCTACACCACACTGTTTAATAATGCAATGAATAATGCACATTATCCAGCGCATTGGAAAACGGCGGTGGTTCAACCTATCCCCAAAAAGGGAAAGGATATATCCAGTCCGACGAATCTCCGGTCGATAAGTCTCCTTCCGAATATCAGTAAGGTTTTTGAAAAGGTAATCAATAGAGCTTTAACTAGGTGGGTTGAGAACAAACATATAATTCCGGATAATCAATTCGGTTTTAAGGCGGGACATGATATCTCACATGCCGCGCCTAAACTGGTGTCCGATATCCAATGGAATAAAGGCAAAAAACAATGTACTGGTGCCTGCCTTGTTGACTTGGAGAAAGCCTTCGACACCGTATGGTTAGAGGGTCTTTTCTATAAGCTGACCACTCTTGTACACTCTTTATAATATGCTAACCAACAGACAGTTAATCGTGAAAAATGGTGATGTGACTTCTGTTGGAATATTTCAAATTAAAAATGGTCTTCAGCAAGGTGCGGTCAATTCGCCGATCCTGTTTAACGTTTATACAAGCGACTTGATAGGTTCACTTCCCCATACTATTGCGTATGCAGACGATTTGATAGCGTACACAATAGGTCCAAAAATCGAGGTCATTAGTACTCTCTTGCAGCGTGACTTCGATAAGATAAGACGATTTTGCGATGACTGGAAGTTGAAAATCAACTTTCAGAAGTCGGAAATCATCCTCTTTAGGACGCCGTTGTCTAGAGCCTCTAGGGATACCAGAAAAAATTGGAGAAAGTTCTCGATCATTGGACAACACGGACAGCCTCTTGCCTGTCGAAATGTAGTCAGATACCTTGGGATCTGGCTAGATCAGTTTCTGGATTTTGACAAAAATGTAGATGCTGCTCTGGCCAGAGCTAAAGGTGCTGTTGCCCTTACAAAGAGACTCTTTCATAGCAGCCAACTCGATGCGAGGGTAAAGGTAATCTGCTACATGGCCCTTATCAGGCCCATGCTGGAATTTTGGGTGTCCCGTGTGGTTCAATGTACGAGCAAGCTTAATGGAAAAGATTCGGGTGTTTGAGAGGGCTTGCCTTAGGGCTTATCTTCGCTTGTACAGAACACCAGAGTCGGAGTACAAGAAATTTTATCCTAATGAGGTCCTTTACAACAGGGCGAACCTAATACGCGTGGACAACTTCGTAATTAAGCTGACTCGAAGGCACATTGCAAGAGCAATGACCTCGACGAATAACCTGATATCTGGGGTTTACTACCCCAATTACTTTTACCACGAGAGTGTGCGATCTGACGGCTTCGTTCCACCGGAAGCATTCCTCTACTTGGATCAGATAGGGTTGATCCAGGTTAGATCATCGGTCCCGTTAATCTTCCATGTCGCTCGGACTCAACTACAATAGAGACGTCGCACGCGGCAGTGTGGATCGTCTCAGGTTCAGTAGGGCGGTGGGGAATCGCGATAAGAGGGATGTCGTTCGGCAGCACCAGCATTTCTGGTGGTTGAGTGATGGAGAAGATCTTTCGTCGTCGTTTCCATCAATTACTGACCAGCCTCAGTAATGAGGCAGAGCTGACCAATCTATTTGCTCAGTAAATAGCGATGTCCAGCTTACATAGGTTTAGGTTAGCATTTAAGAAATATATACATATATTAGTATATACAAAGGTATATACTAATCTATGTATATAATTGTGTATAATGTCTATGGGTGTGTATGTGTGTATTGTATATATAGGTTAAGTAGACTAAGGTTTATTTTAAGTTAGATATTAAGTTTTTATAAAAAATAAAAAATTACATCCATAGGCTAAGTTTTTTGTTAACAATTTTTTCTTAGCCCTAAATATACAATATAAACATTTATAAATAAAATGTAAATTAAGTCGAAAGACATAGATATAAGAATTTAGGTTAGCTTAGAGTGCCTGTGTGGGGCCAGTAAGTTAGCATAATATTGTTAAGTAATTGTAAGCTAGCATTTAAGCATTTTTTGTTAGTATGTAAGAGTTAGTGATTAAGAAAATAAAATGCATTGAAAACTGAAACTTAACTCCATGTTGATCCTATCTCCCGTTACAGAGACCGTAGACATAGATGAACCAGGCCTACGTATTTTTGTGTTGAAAAATCCCTCATCGAGGATATTATGAATTAAACGTCAATATATCGGTTGAAACCACAAACTGGTTATGCAAATAACTTTACATTCTTTTTATATTATTTCGTAAGAGATGTGCTTAGTTTTTTTTTCAGAAAAAGGACCTGTAATTTGTTTTTAACCTAAAACTATGGGCGTTACCCTTTTAAGGGTCATAAAACTAACCTTTTTTTAAAAAAAAAAGTCATTGGATTTGCATTGCGCAATAAGAAACTTATTTCATGGCAAAAAATTTCAAAGCTGCTGCTAACTAGTTAATTTTATAGGGCTGATGTAAAGGAATACCCCATGTTTTATAGTTTGAATAAGTTGCGTAATGTCTTAAAATTCACTGTCTTGAGGTGAAATGACATGCCTGTTTTTGCTTATAAATTGGAGCTTATGACAAAGTCAAAATTTCAAGTTTTTCTTAAAAAAGCAAAATCATTTACAATTAAAGTACTCATAATAACGAGTTCAACGATACCCCATTTGTCACCAAAAAACAAGCATTCCGTGCAACTTCAGCCATCATTCTGTTAGATGCAGCCCAAATATGGGGCTTTCGCTCGTAAAAGCCGTTGACAAGTTCCTTCGCCATTTTATCAAGTGAGTTTTCAAATTAACGTGTTGGTCATCCAATTACATGCTTCACCACGAGACGGGACTAGCACCCTTATTCTTGGAGACCCTCAAGCTTCATCTAGATTATGTGGTCCACATCATGGCAACGTATAGTATCTAAAAAGGTTACCATGAATAGTGCTTTGTCACATTCTACAGTATGAAGGAAAATGTATACAAGAGTGAACAAACTTAGGAAGTCGGTGCGACTTTGCTTTAAATATTTCGCAAAATGAGCCATCGACATCAACGAAACAAAAATTTTGCACCCTACTTAACAAATTAGGCCATAAATTGTGTGATGAATTTGTAAATGAAGCTGAGACTTCGCATCGACCAGAATTCCCAATTATTTGCGACCTATGCAACCTCAAGCAACTAGAAGACGTATTTTATTTCATCGCGATATGACCCCTTTTACAAGAATTTTATAGCAGATATTACGGAGCGGAGCTAAGCTGCTTGAGTTGGAGAAAACGATTAGCATCCTAAACGGTGCCCGAGGCTGGGACTTGCTGTACAACACTTTGGAGTTCCTTCAAAGTGAACTTTAAAAAATTGCTTTTCTTATTCGACTTGTTAAATAAATCTGTCAGTCTGGTAGACGTCCTTAAATCAAACCAATTAGACTAAGAACTTTTATTGTAAACAATTATTTTGTATGAGATCAGTAATCAATCAATTAACTAACTAACAAAGCAATGCAGCGGAACATTAGTTTAATGGCAAAATGAGTTCCAGGTGGTCGTCAGATCATCTGTGATGGTTGTGAATGTGTGTATTGTAATTTAATAGGGATGCTAGAGTTGCAAAGCAAAATTCTGGAATGACTTTTTTCGTTCAAAATCCAGTTTTCAGTTCCAAAGCAAATGTGTGCGTCGTTCATCACTATTCAGATGTCAGAGTTTTAAGTGCAGTTTACGAGACAAAAATAACATACAAGAGTATGGATCTGATTAGAGCTGCGAATACTTATGAAGGCAACCAATTTCGAAGCTCGGTTAAAGAATGACTACTGAGACTGGTTAAACGTCCATGCGTTCCAGACCTAATTTGCGAAATTGCCACAATATATCCGGGCCTCTGAATATCGAATCGGCTCATATTTATTTAAATGAATTTTCCAGGATTTTATCATGGTTGCGATGTTTGCATTGATAGAGGTACTATTGCATATTCGGAATTTTTTTTTAATAAATGATCATCATAAGATGATGATTGCGTTCCATGCCGACATCTTATCCACACGTATTTCTAACCTCAGAAAGGAAAACTTCTAAAACGTCGTCTAGTCGTTATGTGGTATAGGACTATTTGCTTCGGTGTTTGTTGCCTATTAAATGGCAATAAGCTGATTTTTTCGCCTACCCGCTTTTCAAACAACCTGCTTGCGAAGATTAGGCGTTCGACATTTTAGTCTCCGAGGGCGAATGACGCATTGAAGCAAGGTGTTAGCCTCTCATATTCTGTATAAACTGTAGGTGATATTTCTACTCTACCGGGAATCTAATAGTCAATATCCAATCACTCCATGGATTTTTGCCTCATATTTCGGTCTATATGCTAAGTTAACGCCACAAAAATGCAAAATGCAAAACACACATGTTCCCACGGTACCAAAGATTGAGACATGCAAGCAGCTCGTGTCATCGTTCCTGCAAGCAGAGGAAACATCCAACGACACGTGAGTTATCAGCAAACATCCGCTGCTGACACCTCCAACGACACCTGAGATATTAGAAAACATCTGCTGGTGATCATGCAGTAGTACCATATTTGAGAACGCTTCGAGTTAAGTAAGTATTTTTTGTAATGTTAGTTACAATTAATTTTTTTAAATAAACAACTCAAAATAATTTAATTTATATCCAATAAGAGTTTCTGTTTTTGGCCTACTAGTCTTCTCTCCCTCGTCATCTGTTGTTATGCTTGAACAATTATCGCCCTATGTTATAGTATCTACTCGTAGATATCGTCTTCATCGGTTTAGAAAAAACGCTCGATAGAGTTCCCAGAGATTCTACATAAAAGGCGCTCAGATCTTAAAACGTTCTCAAATCCTATATAAGAATGGTACGCGAGATATACAATGACCTTACAACAAAAGCTAAATGCCAAACCAGAATAACCGGAGAATTCGACGTTAAAGTTGGAGGAGAGAAAGGTAGTTGGTTTTGCAATATTCAACAAAAGTCGTCGGTCCAAAAAGCAATAGAGGCTCAAGTTTCAGACGAGGTTAAAGGAGTTGTGATCGGCGATATAAGTGATACGATTTCATGCTTATTTCCTATGGCGTTCAACAGGTGATCAATCTTGGAACTCATTCTTCTCTGCAGGTTCATTGATAATCTATCTTCTGTAGACAAATATTTGAAACAGATGGTGTTAATTGCCTGAAGATCAGTCACATAAAATATAGTTATTATCGGTGAAAAGAGAGGATTATATCGCGAAGAAGTGCTACTAGGTCAGCATTGTTTTCTGTATTCTTTGATTTAAATCGTATATTGACCTACCAACCAAAAAGTCGTACTAATTTCCATAGAGTTGAATTACACTACGCTGACGGCTGTCTAGCTTCATAAATCGGTAATTGTTACAGCTTCTCGTTATAGAATAGTCCTTAGTTTTGCGTAATTAGTTGTGTATCCGGTCACCTACTCGTATTATAGTTTTATTTTACAAAATCGCGAGCAATTTGAATTAAAAGTTTCTGACTATCATCCATGCCTTGGATGGTATTTTATTGCACTCAGCTGTACGAGTTAGATTCATCCTTTTTACTACCTCGTTTACTTTGACACCAATAAAATAAGAAGGTTTTCTCCTTATCTACAACAGAGACAGACAGTAAGTAAACATCCACGCACCACCAATTCTCCATACCTTAGAAGGAGCTCAGATAACAGGCGAAACCACTTTTGCATTTGAAGACTGTCTTATATTCTTCGTACAGATTTCATATGACAAAGCTATTCAAACAGAATCCAGCTAAGGGTATTCAAAAGACCTACAATATACAGAACTTCCACTGATGGATTTCTACGAATGCCACATTTGTTCATATTTTATAGAGTCATTTGCGCCTTTTGTTTCAAACAAAGAGAGCAGTTCGACGACTCCAAATCGAAACAGTCATATCAAAACGACGCCTGTATCTATTGACATCATTTGGATGTACGAGTAACAAAATCTTGAATCAGCTTCCACTTCCACCACTCCGATTAACACAAAACAACCCGCGCAAACTTAATTAGTTCGCTTTTGTTTGATCCCCGATAATCCTCACGTCGAACAAAGGCGACAATCTCGGCTTATTGACCGCTTGGACAATAAATTAATTGCTTTTGGCGAAAATGACATTTTTCTTCTTGAAAATTAACAACCTCTGCCACCATCACTCCCTAATTTATGCCGACACAAATGACGGCCAACTGGTTATGCATCCAGCACCTCTATCATAATTTTTATGAGAAACGACCTGAAGAGTGTTTCCCCACATACGCGGCACTAATCCGACAGGTATCTCTTGTCCTAACTCAAACCGGAGGGGGATAGATGTCACGAAATTCTCCAAATAACTCCAATACAACGGACATATTTGGACGGGGTAGAAGAAGGAAAAGATACGAGTACCAGAAATCCAAATCTAAATCGAAATCGAAACCGAAATGGAAATCAGTAGCGACTACTTGACTTCTAGAGAGATTCCAGATTCCATGATCTTGTTCTGATTTCTGAGTTCTGACTTCTGACACTTTTTTAGAGTGAGTGTGTGCGTCTGTGTCGTGTTGGGGCACAAAGAGCGACCGTCAGAAAATCCGACAGCCGGACATTATACATGTTTAATGGATGAAAGGAGTCAAGAACAATGTCGGTAGGAGTTTAATGTGTCGTAATTGCCGTTGTTGGACAGTACTTAAGTGGATGGTTGACAAAGGGACGGATGAAGGGAGAGAGTACCAGCCTGAGGTCCAATGAGCGTTTTGTGCGTCCAATTAATTTACCTATGAGCTAAAGTGGCGGATTAATCATGTCATTTGGGGCGAGAGTGACAGAAAGGTTTGACAGCGGGCCGGATGAATGTGGTCGAAGAATGCTGTTGGATTTGTTTTGCTTGTCTTGGAATTGGGCTTTGATCTGGTCAAACTGTAAGACGCGAGCTTTTGTCTGATGGTCATGGTGGTCTTAATTATCGGCAATTGCCGACGACTTACTTTGTTGGAGGTCTTGGCTTGTGTAATGGAGTGCTTTGTACTGAAGATCTGTATGCAATAAGTTTTTGAAATGAAAACAAATTTGATCTATACTTTTATCAATACAAATTTGAATGAGACGAGACATACATACTATTACACATAAACTTGAGACACAATTGTATTGAGTATATGGATTCGATAGGATGTAGAAGATTTAGGAGGCATTTTATCAACTTTATGAACTCGAAGCAGAAGTTGAAGAAAAGGTCTTGCGATATTTGTCTTCTTCTTACCTTTTGCAAAAAAAAAACATAATTTTTATATTAGAAAAATTAATTGTTTAAATAAACAGAAAATTGTTTGACTGTTGAATATTTTAGGTACTTTGTACATCAATCTTCTCTTGTGTTGATACATTCTGGCATCAAAATGATGGCAGATTTGTATTCGAAAGTTGAGGTCGTCATACTATTCCAACGCACTGTCATTCCGCATATCTGCTCAACTTTCAAAGCTCTTAGGTAATAATAGATTATGAAGTCCTTCTAGACAGTAATCCAATAGCCCAAACTTGGATGCTTTGCGACTTTTCGATTTGTGTTTTCACTGCGTCTGCGCAAGCCACCACACCATCTCCAAGTCTTAACCCTATGAGAGATGGTATACTTGCTTTCGTACATAAACTATAGATATGTATTGTAGACAGGCCAAAGTAATCAGGGGCCACCATAGCTTTTTACGTAAATATATCATTAATGTGAGCACACGGGTACACGGGTACTCTCTAAGTTAAACCTCACGCTTAATGTGAGTATCCCATAGGAAGTGGCTGTCAATACTTTTTTTTTGAGTGATGGGAGATGGGAGCCAGAGAGGGGAAATCCTACTTGCAGAGACTTACGGTAGTGTGAGAGTCCAGCGACGGTTGGGGCGAACTAACCTGATACTCACTAAAACCCGCATCTTGCAGCGTGGATCTAATCCACCCTGGAACCGCGTTAATAAAATTTCAGCGTAGAGCCAACGTTCGGGTACTTAAATTCCCGGGACAACAACAGGGAAGCTCGTCTCTCAGTCAAAAAGACGCTCACCGCAAGTACCCCGAGGGGTGCCATGATCTCTTATCGATGGGCTTCTATTCAGAGTTCCCATAGCGACTGTTCCTTCCCATGTTCTATCCTGCTGGTAATCCGGAGGAGTCAGAATTGTGAACAGCTAGCGTAGCTAGGCTCCATATCAACTATGTTATATCTGCGCGTGAGAAGACACAGGCCCATCCACCGCTTGTTTCTCCCTTTTTTTCTTTTATTACCGATTGAGCGTAGGTGACGATAGTCCTTGGTACTCAACCTAGTGGAAACGATATTTTCGGACATGATTATCAAGCTTAGCCGATCTCCTAATAGTTGTCGTTGCTGATGCCACCTTACGCAAATAAGGAACGTGTGCTCGGCGGTATCCTCCACCGCAAGGTAATAGTCGCATCTGGACGATGCTTTCACTGCCATGTGGTGCAGATATAATGTACGTTAAACTGGGTATGTATAAGGAGAAGCTGGGTAAGATAGTAATTCACATCACCCTGACATCTCTCCAGTCACGGGCTCAACATCAGTATGAGTTGGTGTGGACACCTGCCCACAAACTCGTCATCCTATTTCTGCTGCCAGAACGCCAACGTTCTGTTTCTTCTGTAGCTATCTCGTTCGGATTTCTGACACAGAAATTTATCTCTGTGCTCCGAAGACAATAACACGACGGGTACGGTTCTCGTGATCAGAATTCCAGCTGCTGGAAAGGCGTGTAGTAAGCGCATGCCATCCGGCGGGACCCCATGCATTGCACCGAGGTTAGTCGCTTTCGGAGACCCTGTCTCGGCAGCGCATCCGCCCATACCTCGGCGCCGTACAGCAATAAAAAATTGGCGACCGATACACAGACTGGTATTTGAGCCGAAAAGATGGCCAAAAATATTTTTTTTATTTTTGACGTGCCTAGTTGTTTTTTTTTTTTCACTATTGTGCTACTACCAACAACAATAGTTATATTTGATTTCAAAAATTCTAGGTCTTCCTTTGAAAGCGGTTGTCTCTTTTGCTTAAAATTTCGTCTTATGCTACTTAAAAATGGATCCAAAGTAAGCAAGAACCTATTTAATAAGTCCTCATTGCATTCAGTTCTTGAAAATTTCCCTATATTGACGAAATTGTTTGTTTCTGGCTTCTGCCGCCTGTTCCGATAATTGACCAATCGGAGCCTGAAGATATCACCTCTAATATTATTTTAAATCGGAAAATTAACTCGATTTCGATTCCTGTAATTGATGTCACTGAAAATCTGCGGGATGTTTTTTAATAAACTTTTATTCAATTTAAAGGCTTAACAAATATAGGGTTTTCCAATAAGGACTTGACAACTTTTTTTTAAATAAAACGCAAACCATTTGAGGTATTTGCAAAAACTTATTATCGGCTTGAAGTACAATCAAAACATTTATGAATGGAACTCGACTTCGTTCATATAGCTACCGCGGTCACGTTTGCAGCGGTCGATTCGTTGGACCCAATTTTCAGCGACTTGGCCACACATTTCGGCCGAAACGGCCGCTATTTCGCGTTCAATGTTGGCTCTGAGCTCTTCCAACATCTTCGGCGTGTTGGCATAAACCAATGACTTAACGTAGCCCCACAGAAAATAGTCAAGCGGCGTTAAATCGCATGAACGAGGCGGCCAATCGACTGGGTCATGTCTTGTGATAACACGCTCACCTTACTTACTTTTCAATAAATCGATTGTAACGTGTACTGTGTGGATTGTGGCACCATCGTGTTGAAACCACATGTCGTCCAAGTCCATATCTTCCAATTCGGACCAAAAATAATCGGTGATCATGGATAACGCTGACCATTCACAGTAACGTGACGATCGTTATCGTAGACGAAAAAATATGGCCCAGTAGCGCCGCCGGCATGCAAACCGCACCAAACAGTTATTTTTTGTCGATGAAGTGCTGATTCATGAAACACATGTGGATTTTCACCCAACCAGTAACGCATATATTGCTTATTGACGAACCAATTGAGCCAAAAATGAGATTCGTCACTGAAGATGGTTTTGCGATGAAATTTATCATTTTGGCTCATCTTCTCCAGAACCCAATCGGAGAACGTACGTCCCTTCAAATGGTTCATCGGCTTCAATTCTTGAGTCAGCTTGATCTTGTATGGATGTAAACCAAGATCCTTACGCAAAATACGCCATAATGTGGTCTGAGCGATGACCAATTCTTGAGAACGCAGTGGAATTGACTGATTTGGATCTTTTGCTACGGACGCCTGAACGGCAGCGATATTTTCGACACTGCGATTAACCCGTTGTCTCACTGACACGGCAACATCACACTACGAATATGTAGACTCCAATTTTTGCACTAAACTTGTTATTGCCTGTCGACTAGGGCGAGAATTACGATCGAAAATTGGAGTTAACGCTCTTAAAGTTGCAGTCACTGACTCCAATTCCAATTTATGAAAACCCTTGATTGTAAAAAAATCGTTTTCTTCATCCTCAACATTTGTTTCAACCAAAACAATGACACTTACATAATTAACTAATTTATTAATATTGCAGAAAAAATTATCCCAGTTTTTGCGAAGCGATCTTATGTTTAGACATATACAGCTAAAATCCAGTTTTTTAAATTCATTAATTTCTATGCTGTTGAATCCACCACATACCCTATATTCGATATTTAATATTACCTTGTTGTTTTTTTCTGTGTCATCCATTGTTACAAAAATAATTGTTGACTATCCCACTCTGACAAATTGGAATTGTTACTATACATACGCTTAATTTTACTTACATCTTCTATTGTGCTTTTTTGCAAAGCAGTGGTGTTCTCGCTTTTTCTTGCCAGAATTCTCCCGGAGCTCTCCCACACAAATGACCATACTTCGTTTTTTTCGCTTGTTGCTTCGATGTCCAGAGCAACAGTTTGTTTACTGGTGTCAGCTGGTTGTTGATGAAGACATTAATATCACCCGCTGCTGGATTTGGCAAATCCTTGACCTTCTCCAGTTTAAGCTTAACTTCATGCGCTTTCTTCATAAGAGTGGATTTGCATGAGTTTCTTGAGAAAGATTGTGGATTTTTCTATGTTTTTTGGTTTTGTTCTGTACACGTCGCTTAGGTCAGTGTCTTCTATTTTCCAGTTTACCGCTTTTCCTATGTTCTTTATGATTTCCGTAAGGTTTTCATTTTGTGCCGGTGGTATGTTTTTAACTTCAATGTTGTATTGCAATGTTTGCATATTTGCTATTGTTTTATCTTTTTCCGTGTTGGTCAATTTTAGTTCGTTTATTTGTGTCATGAGGGATTCAAGGATTTCATTATTTTTTGACATGTTTTTGTTAAGCTCATCATATTTATGTCCAACAAATTCACAAGAAGCCGTCATCTCTTTCATTTCCCTGCGCATTTGCCGTAACTCTTTTAGAACCTCTTGCATTCCTGTTACCTCACTCTCTTTTCATGGCGAAAAGATGTTAAGCATTCTCTTGGAAGCAGGTTGGATTGGTGGACTTTGTTGAATGTTTTGACCCGTAGCAGCTGGTTGATCGCACATGCTCCTACACATTTGACAAATCCAAGTATCTTTCAGATTCCGCCAAGATTTTTGGTGATGTTGGTGCATTCAAAATGAAGGTATTACAAGCAACCACTGCATCTAGCATAACTTCCTTCCGGGGCGGGGGCAAGGTCATTGTTACAGCTTCCGCACTTAGTCATTGCCGTATAGTAGAGAAACCGTAGGTAAACAATTAACAGAAATTACGGGAAAAGACAAGAAACTTGCCAAACGAAATTGTCAAGACAAAGTGATTTTGTAAAGTCAGCCAGATTGTTTGCAGATTTTAATGATTTTTTTTCTTTTAATTAGTCAGTGTACTACCGTCATTGGTATTACCATAACCAACTTTAGGTATGTCAACCAACAATCCCAGTTTTTCCCTAAATTCTTTTTGAATTTTTCCTTTTGCTGATTGAATTTTTTTCTTTATCATTTTTCAATGCAACGCGCCCTTGGTATACTTCTGCCTTTATCTTGTAAGATAGATGTAAGCGAAATTCAAAGAATCTAATTCTTGCATGTAGAATGGATAATCCAAATTTAAATGTTTCGGGATCTTTTGTGCTTTGTAAACTTAAATTACTAAAATTCTTTGGTGTTCTATTGCATATATAGCACCGCATGGTAGATGCAATGCTAGTGACTGCATTGCACACTTTTCCGACTACCATTGTTGACAGTAACATATGTTTTATTTTAGTACTTTCACTGACAATCGTGGCTTGCAAGTTTCTTGATTTGTTTTCTATATATGTAATATCTTCATTTGTGATATCCTTGTTTTCTCTGATAAATCTCATCCGTATTGGTCTGCAAAACCTAGGTGATGATGGGCAGGGATTCTGCCAAATGACTTTTTTATCAGATTTTAATCTTAGAGGCACAAGGGAACTGAGAAAAATATTGGCATCACTGTCTTCATCGTTTTGAAACTTTTACTTGTACTGGCTGTGCTGTGATCCATCACATCCCCACTTAAGCATCAGCACAATACCTAATACTTGCTGTAAATACTTACACAACCTAATTCTTGTATGATCTACCAAATCCTGTAATTTTACTTCAGCAAAGGTTTCATGAACAATACGTTCTGGATAACAATCTTGTTTAGCTATCTGCACATATTTATAACAGGGATACACATCTTTAGTGGCTTGTTGTATAACTTCGTACTCATTGATAAATTGGCTTCAACAAATATTGCCAAAGCCTCTTCGGGGGAGTGTTTTTTTGTTGAAGTATATTTACTATTAAAAGCAACTGCTTGGCGAATCTTTGTTGCTCTGGTTGGAGACTTTGATACTCGTATGTCTTGAATAATTTTAGCTGTGTCTTTATTACCTGCAGCCCTGTGATTCATTTGCGCCGCATATGTCAATTCATCAACAGGCACATTTTTTCTTAGCTCCATTGTTTTTCGTCGCTTTGAACGGTTGCGTAATTCCGCGAACTCTTTTGCCGGTCGCCCTTTTGAAGAGACTGGCCCAGCAGGAAAACAAATTTTCATTTAACCAGTCTTGATTTTGTTCTAAGAAACGGCTTTCTGTACTCTTGCACATGAGCCATTTCCGCTTGTAAACAATCTTAAAACTGTTGAAAATACTTGTTAATTCGTGCAAATTCTCACAGGGGCACTTAGTTGTTGCTACTAATTTAGCTACTAAATCTTTGAGTTTTGCATTAAACAGCCTTTCTGTGCTTTGCCTTATTAGCTCATGTAGTTGTTTTCTAGTCATAGACAAGACTGATACCTCCGAAACTGAAGACAATGAAAAAAAAAAGAAGAAATTATATTGCGCTTCAACTTGCCCCCTTTTTTATTTTTGTGAGAATTTGGGAACACTTCTGCATTTGTTTATAAAAATAGATACTCTAATATAGAGTACATACCTTATTCAGATATATCCATAATAATTCTTTCCGCTTAAATCACTTCCAATGCAAAAAAAAACTGAAACACAACTATGTACAAATTTGGTAATGCCGTAAACAAAAATTGATCGTGTCAAGCAAGTACGAGTACTACGAATTAACTGCTGCTACATCTGACTGAGAAAACCACTTGGAGTGGGGATGCTGCCAGATAACCTGATATTTAACTAACTGTTTTGGGACTTAACGGCAGCTCTAAGCATTTATGATTGAAATTTTCATTTTTGGGCTTTTCGGCTCAAATACCAGTCTGTGCGACGGTAGTAGCCTTCTTTTGGTCTCACGATTACGACTACTGCACTTGCGACGTTCATACGAAAGTTCCCGCCGTATCATCGTTGCCTAGTGAGGACAACCATCTCTGGTTTTACGGCCGTATTCTGCCACAGGATCTCGCCCTCACGACCAGTGCGACATCATTCGGAAAGTCGGTCAGCCTGGCCCCTGACGGCATTTCTAGGCGATTAATAGTTATGCCTAGATATTTTTACTTGCCAACAACCTGAATACCTTCTCTATCAGATTTGCTAGTGCGTCCAAAAGTTAGCCAATTATCATGACATCATTTGCCGACTTTTTGATGTCGGACTGACTGATGACAAATAATGAGCGCTGTGCCCTGGCGGTTGGCATAAGCTCACTGAGTGGTCTTCTTCAAGCACAGAAGTATTTATTCGCATACGATATGAAAAGAAGGGGACAAATTTGTAAATCTTCTTGTTTACTGCTAAAGCAATTTTTATTTTTAACGCGAAGGATTCTTCCTTCTAGTTTATGCTAATTTTCCTCTCATTCCGACATTTTTGATAGTTTTGATCAGTCTGGTACGGTCCAGTGCATCAAAAGCTTTGCTTAATTCAGCCAACTAAAATCTCGTGAGATAAATGGTTGCCTAAATACAGCATCAAGTCAATTTGCATTAATAATTTAGTCTCCCCATTAAATGTTGGAGCGAAAAAGCCACTGAACCCAAACATTCTTCCTGTCGAAAATTCCCGACAAACTTAACACGTGCCCAGGCAATTTAAGTGTAGACATACTCACTTGAATGTTAAGTTCTTTTTTTTTTTGGTAAATTTGGTAAGGCAACTAAATATGGAGAAACATATTCAGGCACCTTAACACCAAAGATGCGTGAGGCGGACTAATATCTAATGGGTCTACACGACTTCTATATGAGTAATTGAGTTACCACACCTGAAGACTACAAGTAATGGAGCAAAAGACAGGTAAGGTATAAATTATTATATTCACGCGTACTAGTGTCACATGTATACAAAGAGAAACGTATGAGTACCGCGATCTTAGGGCGAATAGAAATACACATGTCCGAGCAATATGACGCTTTTAAGAAACAAACTACATATCGCAAGCTGGAACGTCAACACAATGACGGGCAAAATATTCGAACTAGAAAATGTATAACGGCAACGAAAACCGATATAGTATGTAAAATATCGGGCCGGTCATTTGATCCTACAACCAAAAGCGTATAAAATATGTTATTACGGAACGGAACAATATGAGAGCGAACTTGCCATCGTCTTGACAGCTGATCTGATCTTGAGCGTATCAAAAATTAGCGACAGCTTAATGGCAGTGAGACCGATAATCGAACACAAAAGGTGGAATATTTTTAGTGCCTACGAACTCTGAGGCGGTGAGCAATCAGAAATTAAATATTTTGGCTCGACTTTGATGAGCTTTTAAACAGAATATCAAGGCAAGAAAGGCTTTTTCTCGTTGAAGAAAGTCCAACTATTGTCCAAACGTTCTACGTCCTCCTGCGGAATGCAGTCTTAACTGCAACCATATAGGAGTACACATTTAAGCCATCCACATGCTTGTAGATCCTTCTTGCATCAAGTTGTCACCTTCGATGAAAAGTGGATCCTGTACGATAAAAATCAGAGGCCAGGGGAAAGGGTTCACACCAGCGATCCTCACAAGGTACTAGCCAAGGTAGAACTATTCTCCAAAGAAGTAATGATATCAGTCTGGTGAACGAGTGTGGGAGTTGTGCATTATTCGTTTGAAAAGGCGCAGAAACAACCATAGCAGGGTCAGACTGCAGAGAAATTGGATATCGAATTGTCAAATTGTGCCAAAAACAGCCTTCACAATGGTTGATAGAGTTAAACGGCACAAGTTAAGTAAGGAAAAATGCAACCGCTAAATTTGTGAGAGAGGCTCCAAAATACCATAAATCATGAGTAAGAACTAAGCCAGAGTGGTATTTGGAACAATTTCGACGAAATACGCAAAATTTGGGGAAGAATTATGCTCAGTGTCTCAAAAGGTCGAAGAGATCACCTTGAATTGAACTACGAATGTTGCAAAATGAGCCGAAAAAAGCAGGACCTATGTTTGTAAACGGAATTAGTTAGATATAATCTTACAACCTAGAAAGAGTTGACCAACATACAATGTATATAATATATTGCTGACGTGAAAGGTCGCCTGTTTTTAGGGCAACAACAAAATCTGTAATAAATTAAAAGAGGACTTTAACGCGTTCCTTTACAACAAACGGCAGATTTTGCGGAAACCGAAGTAAGTGAAGCTGAAGAATTAGCGAATCGGGAATCTTAGTGGAGGGTCAGGATTTTTTTCTACTGTATAAGGGCATAGGCGACACGAGAAAATGTAATAACTATCGATGAGTGAAGCGAGTGCTGCAAATAATGAAAATAAAAAAGCAAACTTTAAACAGTCGGCGGATTCTACTCGTATAGTATAATCTAATAGGGAAACATAGCGGCGCTGCAAAGATATAATGAGCATCATGTTCATTAAACTGGAAAGTATCCGTTGGAGTTTCGAATGATGTATTTAAAAGGAGAGTAAAATGCTTACTGGAAACAGACCGAGAATTCGAATTTAAATTGGAAACATTAAGGCCATGTTTAAAGTGTCTTGCTTTTCCATGTCGAGTAGAATTCTTTTTAAGGAAAAATCAAATCGATGCTGGCAGCATAATCGTAAAAGTCGAGGAGGCAGCCCTTCACATAACATTAAATACCTATACTATGGCATAGGAAGAACTCTTCAGCTTTACGCCATTTATGTCCGTAGTGATGTAGCTTACCAAACTCCACCACAATGTGATCCATGTTCCAATCCGGAATTCAACTTCATGTGGTTAAAATTCCATCTCCGTAAGCAAATTATCCACTACTGCTTTATTTACAGAAGCCCCAAACTGGACAGCAATTCAACTTTTAACGAGTTTGATGCGCTGTCTGACTCCATTCAAAGAATTGTATCCCTGTATCCTCATACTGAAATTGTTATTACGGGCGAATTCAATATACACAAATCTGGGTGGCTTCTGTACAGACAACACCCGAAGGACGGTGTGTTGAGATCTTCGCTGCGGAAAACAACCTAACGTAGCTTGTAAATGAGCCCACGCGAATACCAGACGTTGATAGTCATACCGCCAACACCCTGTATTTGGTTTTAACTTCTCACCCTGATAAGTACACCATTGATGTGCTCTCCCCTCTAGGCTCGTCGGTCCATTGTGTCATATCAGCTAATTTCTCGTACACCGACCACACAGTGAGAGAAAAGATTCCTAAAAGAACCGTATGGCAATACGAGAAAGCCAACTGGAGCGGTCTTAACAGCGTCTTTAGGAATTTTAACTGGCAGTTATGCTTCCTCGATAACGACGTGGATGCCGCTGCTGATATGATTACAGACACCATTCTCTTTGGAATGAGATCCTTTATTCCTCATCGGATGAAGAGTATCAAACCAAAAGAAAAGGCATGGTACGACTCGAGCTGTAAAGAGGCCGTCAGGGTTAGAGAAATGTTTTTTCGGTCCTACAAGACCAACCCGACAGAGGAAAACCGAAAAAAGTTCAAACGAGCCAAAAATGACTGCAACGCCTTTCTTAAGCGTGTGAAATTCCTATACGACCAAAAACTGAGGCAAAAAATACTGCAATGTCCCAAAGGCAGTAAAAATTGTTGGTCGTTCGTCAAAATTCCGCCTCATCCTCCATCCCAACGCTCATTTACAATGACATTCCAGCTGTCAGCTCTTTGGATAAGGCCAATCTGATTGCTGCACACTTTGCGCAAGCTCAATACTCCCAGATTGTGCTTTGTCTCTACCTACACTTGAGTGCGTCGAATATTCAATCTGCGTAAGCTTTTTCATCAATCCTACTCCTTAGGATTCTTTCCGAGAAAGGGTCTCCTCCTACAGACCCATTGCACTTACTTTCCTTCTTTCCAAGGTCATGGAAACACTGACAAATCGTCAGCTCATGAAATATCTCGAAACACGAAAACTTCTCAATGACCGGCAGTATGGTTTTCGTAGCAACAGGTCCACTGGTGATTTGATGGCATGTCTCACCGAAAAGTGGAACCAAAGCGTACATCAATCTGGCGAAAGCAAGATAGTTGCACTTGATATTTCTAAGGCATTTGACAGAGTTTGGCATCAGGCTCTTTTGTCGAAAATGCGTGCATTTGGGATCGACGACTCTCTTCTTCAATGGATTAGAAATTACCTTTCGGATCTTTCAATTCAAGTTGTCTTGGACGGTTTCAAGTCTGATATTCACAAAATAAATGCTGGTGTGCCCCAGGGCTCTGTTCTGTCTCCGACACTCTTTTTAATTTTCATTAAAGATCTCTTGTCTGCTCCTTCTAATCCAATATATTCCTTTGCTGATGACAGTACTCTCAGCTTTTCATATTCGTTCCCGGACTCACGGCCCTGCTCTTCGGCTGTAGTACGAGAACGGCAGCGTATGCTAAGCTTATTAAATTCCGATATCAACAGCATAACCAATTGGGGAACTATCAATAGAGTGGAATTTAATGCTTCCAAAACACAATGCTGTCTGCTGTCTTTAAAGCGAAATTTAAACACCCAGCCATTATCTATGAATGGCACTTGCATCGTCGAAACCGAAAAACTTTCCATTCTCGGTATGTGTGTCAATGACAACTTACGTTGGAATGACCACATATTTGATGTCGCCAAAAATGCTGCGAAATATCTAGGTTTCCTCAAGCAATGTAAGAATTATTTTACCCCCTCTGATCTGGCCACAATATATAAGGCATTCATCTGCCCAAAATTGGAGTACAACTCCCACATCTGGTGAGGTGCTCCTAAAACATCTTTGCACCTGCTAGATAGGATTCAAAACCGTGCGATAAAACTTATTGACGATACTAATATCAGTCAATCAATGGACACCCTCGAACACCGACGAAATGTCTCGTGTCTCACTTTGTTTTATCGCTATTTCCACCACCAGTGCTCCACTGAAATCGCCAGTAGCATTCCGCCCATTCAAACTTTCAACCGTAACACCCGTCTCGCTATGAATACACATCAGTATACGCTCAAGCCCATTTTCGGACGTACTCTAAAATATCGTGATTCGTTCCTAAGCCGTACAACTCGCTTATGGAATGCCCTGCCGATCTCTGTATTTCCTAGTCGTTATAACTTGCAAGCATTTAAAAACAATGTACATCGGTACCTCTCTTTTCTTCTTCCCTAAATTTCCTTTGCCCGCGCTGTGTACAATCACCTTAAGGGTACTCAAACTCCTTGAGCGCGCGCTCATTATAAAAAAAAAAAAATAAAAAAAAACTGAGGAATTCCGCTTTAGCTAAAAGGTTTGCTTTACACTTTGACATATGAAAGTCAACGCTTGTATGAGTTCTTCTTGTATTTCTCTGTAGTTATATCAGAGACGTGAGGCACATTGTAAGTTGTTTGGCCTCTTCCTCGACTGGAACTTGTACACTCTTATCAGCTCGTGTTACTTTGCTTCTCCTGTTCTCAACTTTTATCGTTTTGACTCTGTAAATACGATGATGATGGCCCGGTGATCACCAATTGTATTGAAGTCGGAGACTTGCGATTTTGTCTTATTCACTTTGGCTCCGCTGACGTAAATTAGGCCTACGATGGAACCATATTTACCATATTTACCGTCTCCTTGGTAGAATAATACAATATGTGGTTAGGCCTAATAAGAGTTTGCAGGAAAGTCTCGCTTCTGCGGTTACTGATGAATTGAAATTTCCTTCCATTATTCCCTGTTATTTTTTACGCACATCCCCGATAAGTGCGTCGAGTTAATGCCAGAATTCTGCCATGATAGCAAATGAGGAAATTTAATTTAGCATTGACGAAGTTTTGCATTTGATGTTTTTTTCCCAGTCGAATTCGTAGTTTCCGTGGACCATATAGCATGTTGGATGACGAGTTATTCGATACACATCGAATGTTAATTTTTCTCATTTTAAGGACAGCCAGGGTAGTCCTCGTGACATGTCTGACATAGGATCCCGCCGGAATTAATATATTCTGAAACAATAATCTACCCCTATGTAGACTGGGATAAGAAGTCGTTGCTGCTAGCTGCATCCTTTTGAGGGCCTAAGAATGTGCCTATGTTGGAGTTCAACTAAGGCTGCATTGAAGGCAGGGTACTAAAGATCAAAGAAGATGCATTTGCAAACGCATCAATATGGGGAAAATCGCATTAAGAATCAGAAGCGGGATGATTATGAATAAAAAGGCGTCTGTATTATTAAATTATCTAGTTTACAAGAGATATGGTATGTGAAAAGTGTCAAGTGTCTCCTTTTTCCCATTGAACCCGCACACCAAACTTCAGCTGTATTGCAACGTCAGTGAGAAGAGGTGTAATTTCCATTTGTCTGTAGAAGCTAGCACTCAGTTTTGTCCCCAATGTCGTCTCCAGTACGACACAGTACTGCAACACAAAGCCTTCTATATGTGGTGTATGCACTCGTCGAAAGTCCTTCTTCTTCTGTTATTGTAAATTTTCTTTTCCCAGTGACATATCACAGAATGGCAAGTTTATTCGTTTCCCACTTCTGGCTGCAGCAGAAATAATATAAAAGTAAAAAAGTAGTCCTTTTACAGGGCGCTTTTATTAACTTTTGCAATAAAAGCGCACATAACATGCACCAACACAAATCCAAACAGAAGCACTCACTCACATTCATATTCATGCCACACAAATGGTAGACGAAGTGTAGCCGCACCTCAAGAGAGTCCTCTTTCATACAGCAAAAGACCAGAGTTGTGTTTTTCACTTTTCACTCGAAAAAATACCATATTACAAAACTGAAGCAAAAAAAAAAAGTCCTTTTCGTCCTTTTCACGTGCTCAGAAATATTCTAAAGACCGACCATCACATGCAGGGCTTGAGTTTCATCGGTTAAGAGCCAAGGGTGAGAAAGAGGCTAGGAGAAGGCAGTTATGAATGGATGGAAAAATCCTTTGGCATACTTGAAAACAATTGCGAAATGTCAAGAGGGTTTCATGGCATTTAAAAATTACAGTTATAATGTAAATTTTGTGTATTGGACTGTGCACAGAGTGGAAGGTAGGCAGCCAGGCAGGCAGGCATCAAACCAAAGTATAGTACGAGCTTAGTGTATAAGAAAAACAGTTTGAGTGGGTCACAGAATGGCCTACCCACTACTGCCAATTTATTGAATAAGAGCCTTTGCTTTGCCTCAATCCTGAGGGTTTCGAATTCTGAATTCTGAATTCTGAATTTCGAATTCCGTATTCAGAGTCTTGATCCTGAATGGCAGCGTCGCTCATACAGAGTGGTGTTCACTCTTTCTCTTGTCCAGGACCGCGCTTTTGCTATTTGGAATTATGACTTTATTTCAGGACTTCTCCTTTCAATCGTGTTCGTCTTTATCAAGTTTCTGGGCAAGAAAAAGACCTTTTTAAAAAAAACTGCAACCTCTACACCCCTCGTCTGCCATAGCTAGTGTGTGTTTTGTGTGTCGAGCCTCTCCAATTAAATGAGGTGTACATTTTGCACAATTTTTTGAATAGCCCAATGGAGTGGTTTTTGAAATACCGGACGGACGGCAATTACAATTAATTTCTTTCTTTTTTCATTTATTCTTTACTGGAGAGAGGGTGGTGGGAGGTATGACGAGTGAATAGGCCTTCGAGGACATTTCTTTTCAGTGGCATACATTTCAACGGTAAAACGAAATGCAATAATGGACAGAACAATCCAGAGCTGGAAAAAAGGGGTTTACGAGAGTAAAACAGTTTTGTACTACTATATGCTGCCCTCGTTTTTGCTTCCCGCTCTTTTTGTTGTTGTTGTTGTTGTTCGTTCTCTTTAATTGAAGTGTTTTGGAGTTGGTTTTTACATTTAACTTGTGTGTTCCGTTGTGGTTGCTTTTTCGGGTTTGAGTATTGTGTTGCTATTTTGTACCTGGGTATCGAGTTAAATGTGATAAAAATTGTTAATAAATGTCGGGTCATTAAGAGGAGAAGGTTTCGTGGAATGGTAAAGACTTCAATGTATTCAGAAATCTATAGATTTACACGGTCTGAAGGATGTGGTTCCTGAGTTGAAATTTTTTGACTTTATTTAAGTGGCAAATGTGACTTGAAGTTTCAATTTGAAGGGTTGTGTGATATGAGCAAATTGTGATTCATACAATGTTCCAAGTGGTTTTTGATAAAGGACTATAACTACAAAAAGTAAAAAGAAAAAAGGAAGTCTGGCTCATGGTAATTGTTTAAAGTTTGTATGCAATCCGATGAAGGTATTCAATTATCATATTTCTTTAACTGGATTCCTGGAATTTAAGATAAGACTAAAATTACTTACAAAACTTGGCACTTTTAACGCAATTAGCGTAAATTAGAACAGTTTTGCTCTATTTAGACAGACAATATCATCTTCTCAATTCAAGGCATTCAGATCTGAGGTTAACAAAAATGTTCAGGACAAGTCACGTTCGCAAAATTGAGATAGTTGGGGATATATCTGAAGCTGCTTACCTGCTCCGTCATATCTAGCTCTTCAGGTTGTAGGTTGTGTCCAGGGCTAACTATTCGCCCACTTAATAACCCCGTAAATGGAATTTATAGCCCTTAAACAGTTCACAAGCAACTTTAGATATTCAGTTGCAGTGAAAAAAGACTAAAAAGCAGTGACATATACTAAGGTAACTTAGAGAGCAGAAACAAGCAAACATCTAATAAGATTTGTTGTAAATGGCAGATTTAGGCAAGAAGATTTTAGATTTATGCATATTAGCGAACGCCTTGATGATCACCACAAAGAATTATACTTAATTAATAACTGACGTGGGGTACTATCAGCTGAACTTGTTATACAAAAATAAGAGCAAATGTTTAGGTAGTAAATGATTAATTGCAAGTAAAAAGAATCATTTTGCATTTAATTCTTAAGTTGTTACTTTAACTCCGAGTTACACGGGTCTACTGTAAATAGCCAGCCTTTGATTTCTTTTAAGAAAGAGGTGAGGTTGTGAATTAAACGTGCGGATATGGGAAGCTTTTTAAAGATTCTACGAGAGGAAACTAAATAAAATTTAATAAAATGTGTTTTGTGCACGCGTGGAATATCACCTAATTCCAAATTATTCACCCGTAAGTTATAAACTGAAGAATTCCTAGATGACACATTGCCGCTTTTCTTACAAAACTCTTTTAGTACCTTAAAAATGTAAATATTCCTGAATGGCAAGATGCGCAGGTTTATGAAAAGGAGCCAACTTTCTGCGTAGCGATTTTTACCGCACATGATTCGGATTATATACTTTAGAGCAATTAGTAGAGACATCAAGGTATTCATGTAAGTACCTCCCCAGCTAACAATACCATATAGTAGTTTTGAGTGAACTAATACGTAGTAGAACATTGAAAGAACTTTTCGCGAGCAATATGGCTTTAGGAGAAATATTTTACGTGTAACTAAATCACATACGACTTTAGGTACTGGCTGTGAACTTTACAGTTTAATTTATTGCCAATGTAAACACCAAGGTATTTAAAATATTCTACTGTTTCGACATTAAAACAACCAGTTGAGCAACGACTATTTACGTTAATATTGAGTCTCGCACAGGTATGTAGAGGTAAACAAAATTTTTGGCAGGCACTTGCATGAAAAGAGAAATCAAATTTATCCAAAACACATTGTGTAAGATTAAATCTCATTATTTTTGTTTTTTCGCTGATAACGAGCTTGTGAATCGTAAACCAGATCCTAAGTAGTTCGAGGTCGTGGTTGACTTTCGCAACACATTCATGAAACGAAGGATCAGTGTACGTGAAAGCGATGTCATCTGCAAAAGCCCTACGCTTGCCATAAACATTTTGATTGAAAAGAGAGTTAATATAGATGAGAAACAATATTGGACCTAGCACGGAACCTTGTGGGACACCATTTTTGAGCTGTAGTGAAGTGCTATAAAAACCATTGACTAGAACCTTTTGTTCACTTTCCAACAAATATGACTGAAACCACTCATATACCATTCCTCTAAAACCTGCTCTGTATAACTTGGATAACAATATTTTAAGATCCACCATGTTGAAGGCTTTACTCATATCGACAAAAAGAGCCATAGTTGACTTACCTTCGTTAATGCCACTAAACAGATCACAGCAGACTTTTAAAATGGCATCTTCAGTGGATCTGCCTGGTATAAAGCCATACTGGTCGCGAGAAAAAAAATTATTTTGTTTTAGGAATTGGAGTATCCGTGCTTTCATTAGTTTCTCAAAGATTTTTGAGAACGTAGGGAGTAGAGAAATAGGCCTATGATCGCTGATGTTTTTATGATTTCCTTTTTTAAACAGCGGAATAACTTCTGCCTTTTTTAAAGAATTGGGAACTTACCACTGTTAACATTAAGATTGAAAACATAACACAGGACATCCACAATTTCCCAAGCAATAGATTTTAGTAGAATGGCAGAAATACCGTCACTGGTGCTTGATTTCTTGTTTTCCAGGTTCATAATTAAATTAAAAACTTCAAACGAAGAAAACTGTAGGAAGCAGAAACTGTTACTCTGCATTCTTTCTTCAATTAAATTCGATGAAATATTGCAATTGCAACTGAAAGGTGGCTCAGGGGGTTTTAAAGTCTCTGACATATTGACGAAATACTTATTGAATTTATCAAAAACGGCTTCGGCCGCACTCATTCTGCGTCTTTCTAAAAACGCAGAAGACATAATCCTAATCCAGGAACCATGGATTGCAGAAGGCGTGGTTCGTGGACTTAGGACACCCACATACGCTCCGCTCTATACAAGAGACAAAGGTAAGATTAGAACTTATATACTAGTGAAACGTAGCCTTAATGTATTTCTACTTCCCAACCTCAGTGACACCGACTTAATCGTTGCCAGACTAGAGACTGCCAAAGGCTCCTACTGGCTTGCATCGGCTTAACTTGGCCACGACCAAGTGGGCCCTCTCCCTGGTGATAACTTAGAAAGGGTGGTACTGGTACGGATGCGACGCTAACGCACATCATACGGTATGGGGCAGTACCGACATCAATGATAGAGGTGAGTACTAACCTCTTAATTTGCAATATTGGCAATGAGCCCACTTTTATAACAAGAAACCGACAAGAAGTGTTAGATATTACTCTTGTCTCCGACAGCATCACCCAAAGGCTAACAAACTGGATGGTATCGTCTGAACACTCCTTTTCAGACCATAGATACATCCAATTCAGTCTGAGTGATGCTCCCCCCAGCCAACCAGCTTTCCGGAATTACTGGAAAACTGATTGGTCAAAATGCAGAGGAATACTGTCAAAAACGTTATCCCCCACGTGACACCAATGAGCTTGACATGAAAGTCAGGGAATTTACTCTGGCTCTCAATAAGGCTATGGCCGCTTCCTGCCCTCTTATTCAACCAAGAGGCAAGAAAAAGCCACATTGGTGGACATCGGCACTGGGACTGCTAAGAAGCGCCTGCAGAAAACTTTTCAACGCAGCAAAAAACACAAGAAAAGTGACCGACTGGGACTCATATAAAAAATTACTCAAATTATACAAAAAATAACTGAGGAAGGCAAAGCGAAAATCCTGGAGGTCATTCTGTGACAAAATCACAGAAACCTCTGAGGAATCGCGGCTAAGAAAAATCCTCTCTACAAATCCAATATTTGAAAAAAACCGATGGCTCTCAACCGAATCACTCAACCTGCTTCTGGACACCCACTTTCCAGATAGCTCCCAACTCGCGGCCAGTAGCAGCCCAAACAAGCCTACTGCAACCGTGACCAAAATTCATGGTCATTACGAGAGACAAACTGCTCTGGGCGCTGCATGGCTTCAAACCATACAAGTCTGCTGGTCCGGCCGGTATTATACCTGCCGAACTACAGAGGTCCTCAGATATTATTCTTCCAGTGTTGGAAAATATTATGAGGAGCTGTGTAGAACTTATCCGCATTCCACTGTTATGGAGAGAAGTCAATGTAGTATTCATTCCCAAAGCTGGAAAATGTTCTCATGTAGTCCCAAAGGACCTCAGACCTATAAGTCTATCATCTTTCCTTCTGAAAACTCTATAAAGACTGATTGATATCCATATTCGAGCTAAAGTTGATCCAAGACTTTTGTCTACGGCTCAACATGCCTACTGTAAAGGAAAGTCGGTGGAAACGGTTTTGCACTCTCTGACTAGCCACATCGAACGATCCCTATAATATAAGGAGTACACAATGGTTGCTTTCCTAGACATAGAGGGCGCCTTTAACAACGTCAACACATCCGCAATCACGACTGCGCTGTTAACTCTGCAGGTAGACGACTCACTTAGGGAGTTGATCGGTCTAATGCTAAAAAGCAGGATAATCAACTCCAAACTGGGTGAGACTTCTGCTAAAAGATATGTCAGTAGAGGTACGCCACAAGGCGGTGTCCTTTCTCCCCTTCTCTGGAACTTAGTAGTTAACGAACTACTGATATACCTGGAAGCGAGTGGTAGCAGAATGATTGCCTATGCGGATGACGTTTAATGCAGTCAACCGCATTAAACTATGCAGAGTCCAAAGAACAGCACGTCTATGCACAAGCGGAGCCATACGATCTACCCCCTCTGTGGCATTAGACAAATAATTCATTTGGCCACGCCAAATATAATACATTAGGAATCCTCACAGAGAACATCGATTACACCATACCTGAACTTTGGTTTGACAAAAACTTCCATGTACTCGTAAGCTTCCCCTCTAGATCATTCTGAGAGGAGGATGCTTTCATGGAGGACAAGTCAATCCATCTTTACACAAATGGATCTAAAACCGATAGCGGAGTTGGTGGCGGTGTTTTCTCAGATAAGCTTAATCTAAGCCTCTCTTTCCGTCTTCCAAATCACTGTAGCGTGTTCCAGGCGGATATTTTGGCGATTAAAGAAGCTCTGTGCTGGCTGAAGAAAAACGTGATATCTGCAAAGTATATCCGCATCTTTTCGGATAGTCAGGCCGCCATCAAGTCCCTGGACTCGGTCTCATTATATTCTAGAACCGCCCTTGAATGCCGATCATCTCTCATGGAGATGGCAGAGCAGTTCAACATTCACCTTTGTTGGGTGCCGGGCCACAGAGACATTCCAGGGAACTGCAGAGCCGATGAACTCGCCAAAATTGGAACCACTCTACCTATCCTACCGGATAAAGGTAGTATAGGTATACCAATCGCTACGTGCAAACTAACACTAAAGCTAGATGCCAATAAAAGAACAGACCTTAGGTGGACTGCTGGACAAACATGTCTAGCGACCAAACAGATCTGGCCAAGGCTGGATCTGAGTCGCTCTAAGTGTCTCATCCTTTTAGATAGGAAACATCTCAGCGCCATAATAGGTGTCATTACTGGACACTGCCTCATAGGCAAGCACGCAAGAAGGCTTGGCGCTTTTACAGATGATTTCTGTAGAAGCTGCATGGACGAGGAAGAGGAGGAGACAATCCCCCACCTACTCTGCACATGCCCAGCTCTCTCCCAGAGAAGGAAGCTTCATCTAGGAGCTTTCTTCTACAACGACCTGGAAAACATAGAAGTTAACAGTCTCCTACGCTTTATTATAAGCTCAAACTGGTTCCATTAGTAAGAGGATCATAGATGCACGTGGCATCACAATGGGCCAATAGGCCTAAGTGGGTTGGTATTTCCAACAGCCACTCTTACCTAACCTTACCCTTTGAATTTATTTGCTATTAAGTGTGGATCAGATACGATTGACTTATTGACTTCTTTTGAATACTATTCGATTTCTTTTTCCTACCCAGAATACTGTTTACTCATCCCCATTCTTTCTTAGGGTCTCCCCTAAATTGGTTTAAGCGATTGACGTAGTAGGTGTCGCGCACTTGAGCAACCATACTTTTATGCTTTTTACACAATTTAGTGTAATACATTCTTAAATTAGTATTTTGTGGATGCTTTTACATTTTTTGCCCACTCTCTTTTACATTTAATAACTTTTAATAGACGTAAATGCATCCAGGGCTTTAAAAACAAATCGCACTGCCTTATTTTAAGAACAGAAGTGGCATTGTTAACATGTTTAGTTAAAATTGTAGTAAATTTATCATAGGCCACTGAAGGATCATTTTCTGAAAAACGGGTTCCCAGAATTCGTACCTGAGCTTCTCACGTCAAAAAGAATAGTCAACTTGAGATTTTTCCATATAGCAAATTTCCACAGGAGAGGAATCTGTTAGAATATTGAGGACACACAGGTGATGATCAGTAATTCTAAAATCGTATACTGCACTATTGAAAACAGCATTATTGTAGAAAAATGTGATCGATGCAGCTATTGGTTGAATCTGTTATGCTAGTAGGAACATTAACAATACTTTTTAAACCAAATGAAGCCATGAGGAGGATATAATTTTCACAGTCCGAATCCGAATCGTTATTTATATCACCCAGGACTATTAAATTTTTCGCTTTTATACGGTGTGGAACTCTTCAATAAAGGAATCTTTTCTAGAACTATGTAAACGATAAATGCAGATTATAGTGTAGTTCTTGTTTTGAAATGTTAAGTTCACTTTTATTATATCAGCACTAATTAAATTAACTTTAAAGCACTAATGCACAATACCACTTTTTACGTAAACAGCAATGCCACCGGCAGAATAAATGTCATTGCAGTTACCAAACGGAATGTAGCCCTCTATGTTAAAGAAATCAAATTCACTTTGATATACCCAAATCTCACTTAAAACAATTAATAAAGGCAACTTCTCGAGAGACTGTATGTGGACCAAAAAATTATTAAAATTCTTACGCAGACTACGAATATTTGGATGAATGCAAAATGATTCTTTAGAAATAGGAACAAGCGTATAATTACTACAATTAACATTGTTTATGTTTTTAGTGGTATAAGGAGTGGGATTGTTTACATTTAAGTTAAGGGAGTTCATTGCAAATTCTTCAAATCAGAAGTGCATGTGATCCTAATGGAAGTATCACCCTCTTCCTTTTTCATGTAAACGATCCCATTCCCTGTCCACAAAAATTTAAAATGTTTAGATACTTTCACTGCTCTTGCTGCATTGTATATCTTTGGCAGCAAAGCCTATGCAACAGCTTTTCCTTCTTCTATTTTTAACCATTAATAAAATACAAAACGCATGTGTTTGTTTAGTTCCGGGAACACCGCATGTGGCTTCATAACGCTTCAGCGTTCTGCATTTCACTTAAGTTCCCTGCAACTTAATCCCAGTGTTCCTGATTCCTCCTTACTGTTCTTCTTCGCGTTGGTGTTGGACCGCCTAGTCGTCTGCTCGATCGTAAGTTTTTGATATACGGTTCGGCCAAAGGACATTTAAGATATTGCGTAGAAAGTTTGCAGCTTCCTTGCGACAATGTTAGGCACTTTCCACGTACTACACCCATGTAGAAGAACGGATTTTACGTTGTATAGAAGCAGTTTTAGATTATATTTAGTGCTAGCCATCATACCAAATGCATCTATTGCTTTACTTATCCCGTTGACCACATCCAGATTTGCGCTTCCATCTTCCGAGATCATACTTCCAAGATAAAGTACTAGTTGTCCGACAATGTTGATTTGAGTATTAGTGTTCTTTTGAATATTGGAGATGGGAATGCTTACGATCTATTTATTTTGAGACCATCAAACAGCGCCATTTGGTGTAAGTCATTAACTTAACATAAATCATCGGCCTAATCTAGGTGGTTAAGATTAGACGTCATTATCTATTCCATATTTATTCCCGATAGTCGGAGATCTCCATGTCAAACCATAGGTACATGGAATTCAGAATAGGATGCGAGGTCTCAACCTTGTGGAAGAGAAGGAATCCGCAGAAAATCAACTGGTTTTATAATGACATGTCCAGCTAGTAAGCAAGCCTGCAGATCGCCCGTTCCTTGGTTAAACGCCGACCAGCAGTGGCTACGTAAAGAATCCAAAAAACTTCTTAACAGGTCACTGAAGACTAATTTGGAGAAAGATTGGAATCTTTACAGATCGAATCAAAAAGGATTTAGGAGACATATTCGGATTTCAAAGAATGTCTCTTGCAAAAAATTTTGCGAAAAAATTTAAAAGGTCGGTAAAACCCGTAGGCTAGTCAAAATCCTCAAAAGTGGAAGATCAATCAGGCTGGAACCATCAGAAAATCCGGTGGTACCTATACAGAGTCGAAAGAAGAGGTTCCCCGTCTCATGCTTGAGTCTCACTTCCTACTTAACCTAATCGAAACTAGCTCACAACCAGCTCCAATTAACAAACCTGCTACTGAGCTCAATAACACAACACGCCGTAGCTGGTATATCACATCGGTTGTAGTGGACCACACTTCCTTTGATGGCATATACCCAATCCTCTTACAAAAAGGTATAAATCAGCTGATGGTAACCCTAAAGAGAAACTTCACTGCTAGCATGTCACGGGCATACATACCGCAACGCTGGCGAACAGTGAGAGTAGCCTTTATACCGAAAATCGGAAAGGGGGACTACACGCTAAGAGCTTCAGACCTATAAGTCTGACTTCCTTCATGTTGAAAAGCATTGACAGAATGGTCGAGATCCGTGTGCGCAAAACTGCCTTGCGAGTGCATCCTCTGTCTGTGGTCAACTAGTATACCAACGCGGAAGATCCTGCGAGAGTACGCTTCAGAGTCTGGTAGGCAGAATTGAAGGTGTACCGATAAGAACGAATACTCTTTGGGCATTTTCATCCACGTTGCGGGTGTTTTCGTCAACGCAAATTTTGACGGCATGTGTAACTCGGCCAGACAACACGGCGTAGACGAATTAACGAAGAACTAGTTTTGTGGATAAAAGCAAAAGTCTCTGGTTTTTAACGTAAACACCTGTCGTGTAGACTTAAGTTTACGGGATGCCCATACATCCATGGGAGCAACGATACGCCTTTATTTCACTCTCCGTCAATCCATTGATACCAATTCGGAACTGTGTTGGAGGTACAAGTTCTACCCTTGGTATGAGTCGAGTCCGACCTAAAACCTATTACTGATCTTAGGGTCACAGCACCCAGTACTTATTGCAACTCTACATTGGGTCAAACCAACAGGAAGACCCTTCCCGCGATTTTTTTTTTTTATAATTTACGCGCGCCTAAGGGGTTAGATACCCTTTTACTGTTGCCATGGCGCGGGCGGAAAGGTAGAAAGGAGAAGAAAGAAAAATTGTTTTTGTAGTGGTTTGAAACTCAGGTGTGTTTGGTTTCGGTATTTGCTCTCCAGGGGTGGGAGTCCGAATAGGACGGAGAGCTTTTTCTTCACTCAGAGTGGAAGGTTATAATTCGCAGTCATTTTTTGTGCTTGAAACTCTACAACAGCCAAATCTACGTGTCAGTGTTATGCCTTCACACGCAGAATTTTTATGTCTGAGTTCCAATTACACAACTGAAAAACTTGAAAGACTTGTTCATGGGCAGGATTCGAACCTAGACCCCTCCGAGTGAGAAGCGATTGCTAGTACCACTACACCACGGCCACCCGTTTTGGCTTTAAGCCACAGCCACCATGACGCACCCACAAGGGGGCCTACTGCTAACAAGTTAGGCCCGGACCGGGATTTGGGGGCTCCGGACTCCCAATGTACAGTGATTTAAGTCCTGGTAGGAACTACCGGTGGTCCAGCGGCCAACAAGACCTATGACCGGCAACTTGTAACTGATCAAATCGTAGCGACCTTCGGTAGCGTCATCTGAAGATGTTTACGATAAGACCAGAACTTTGCTTTGTCCTGCTTTTTATTAGACAACGTCATTGATTGGCGAAGCCGTGATAATTGGGCGGGGGCCGAGATAAGAGCAATGCTGGTGAATAGAATATTGATGCTAATGCTGTATGTGGCCAATATGTGGTAAACAGGAGTCGCCTGCAAGGCGACGTTCTGTCTCCGCCGCTATGGTGCATGTTGGTCGACCCACTGGTTATCGCGCTCAATAGCTCTGACTTCTATGCACAAGCATACGCGGATAATATAGCTGTACTGTCTATTGGATCATATCTAGGGATAATTGACCACTTGACATATTCGACGAATGGTGCACTAGTAATGGGCTTTCACCCAATCCTCTCAAAACTGAGGTTATTCTCTTTACGAGAAGGAGGAAGTTGTCTGGTCCGACTCATCTAGTGCTTAAAGGCATCATTATCCAATTCTCAAAAGAAGTTAAGTATTTCGGTGTCATCTTGGATAATAAACTTCTATAGAATAAACATGTTACGCCTAAAGCCTCTAAGCCGCTGCCGGTATTCTGGTAGTACAAAGGAGCTATCGGCAAGATATGGGGGCGTCACTGAGATGGGTACTCTGGATCTAAATGGCTATGATAAATCCAATCATATCCTAAGCGTCGGTTGTCTGGTGGAATAAGCTCTCACGAAAATACGTGGTTGCTACTTCAACCAGACTCAAAAAAACGGTTTATCTCGGCAGCATGGGTGCTTTCCCTAACACACCTGGCTCCGCTCTAGACGCATTGATGAATCTCCCTCCCATTTATATTCATATCCTGGGCTGCACTATCAAAGCCATCTTCCGTTTAAAAAGAATTGATCTTTGCTCCAGCATGCACTGGAGCTTTGATGACCTTGTGCACTGACTGACTTATGACTCTGGTCATGCTATCTGATGCATTGACACCAAAACTCCTGCTGTGGGAAAAATACGAAATCGATTTTCCTTGTGCCCAGGACTGATTTTGGCCATAATCTGAGCCAGGAAAGCAATGCAGTCGGGTCTTCACGGACGGCTCCAACACCATAGGATGTGGCACTGGTGTCTTTCTGGAGTACTAAAACGTTAGATTTCACTTTTCGTTGGAAAAAAGTGTGTCTGTCTTCCAAGCGGAGATATACGCAATTCTGTTGGCAACGACAGATATTGTGATGAACCGGTAGAGAGGGCGAAACAATTGCATCTGTAGCGACAGCCAAGATGCATTTAGAGCGTTGATGAACCCTAAAGACTAAATTCACCGAGTCTTTTCTGGGTTCCAGGTCACAATGGGATCACAGGAAGTGACATCGCCGATGAACTTCGCAGGCATGGTTAAGAGGAGTGTTTCTCAGGACCCGAACTTACGTTGGGTCTGCCTAGGTCCTCAGTTAAGGCTTCCATTGATAGATTGGTTCATATGAGTACAACTGCAGATGGCATGACTCCCCAGGTTGCACAGGCAGACCAAACAATGCTTGCCGACATCTGTAGAAAGTTTTGCTGTCCCTCAGCAGAAAAAACTGCAGGTTGATTTTCTGCCGTCGTGACGCGGCACTAAACTTTAGCTAAATACTAAGATGTGCTGGGCATAAGTGATACAACATTCAGAGATGCTTGCTGTGAAAGTGACCCCGGAGCATTACCTCTGTTAATGTTCGGCTTACTGCAGGTACTCGGCGTTGACGTGGTGGAGTTGCTGCTGGTATTGTCGGCACTTTATCACTGAAGCGCTTACTCATCTTCCTTCGAGACACTGAAGGAGTTCATTAAAAGGAACTCACAAAGATTAAAATGGACTAGTTCTTTGTCTGAGTGCTCTGTGCCGATAGAAAAAAAGGCTAATGGTTGGGGCACAGCATTTTAACCACATTTGTATTTGTACCTGCTGTTTAACATAGCAGTCAAAACTCAACTTTATCTTGGGTCGACTGAATTATCGCTTAAATCTACAGACTTGTCATGAATATTATTACATGTAGTACACGCTTTTGTCACTCAGTATTTATATAGAAATAGGGCGGTCACCTGATAACCAAGCAGTCAACCAATTTAATCACATTGCAAGGTGTTCATCTGGACAGTCCCAGCGACCAATATAGTCTCGAATAACTACTAAGTTATTCTTAGTGGCATTGATAAAAATAATTTGCAACCGTTGTACTACTAGGTTTTACCTTTCCACAGCACGTAATCCAAGATTATTCGAAGTAATATGGAAAAACCACTTTTGCCGACTGTTAACCGACGGAGAAGACCCAGACTTCGGTTTCAGGCAAAACGAAATATTCAACTTGTGAAGTTTTTCGTCCACATCATCAAATCTACACTTAAGTATAAATAAAATAAAGTTGCCTAACTGGATGCGGCTATTTGAAGCAGCACGCGGTATATGACTTGGTAGATACCATACACTAACTCATTTCCAAGATTCTACCAGAAGAAGATTTTACCAGAAGCCTGACTAATGAAATTTTAGTACTGTTTACCCAGTCCACATGATGCGATGTCGTTTAAATAGATCCTCGCTGGGTCATCAGTTCAGAGTAGCCCAGATTTTAGTTCCGGGACACAGCAACATCTCCGAAACGAATAGACAAGGCAAGAGTCTAGTTCTCGTTTGCAGGGTGGAGATGTAAGGTCAAACATTACTCCAGAATTTCTTACAAAACCCATACTCATATGGACATATGTATATTAAGCTGACGGAAATATCTAGAAACACACATCTACATTATAATAAGCCAGAAGCAAATTAGCTTCTATAGACGATTCAAGCATGCACCCGCAGAGTAACACTATTAAGCCAGCGAATGGATGGAAAGACTTCTTGACGACACCCGTTCTTTACACCTCTAATGGTTTAAATGTCATTTAAATTTCGGAGAAATGACCACATGCTTGGATGCTTGGAGTATGGTTGGATAACTTCAAAATAACTCATGAAACTCACGTGCCTTTTCTTTCTTGTTCTTGATCCACATTGCCAACTTGTTGCTCCAAATTTACTGCTGAATTTTACTTTACTTCATTTCATTACGAGTTTGCAGACTTGCCACATTTGACTTTACTTTACCCTTTCTAAGCTCCTTGATTACTAACTTAAACTTCCTCACATAAAAAACAACAACATCACAGAAAAGGACCAATTAATTAAGAGAGAATAGAAAATAGATCGTTTCTTTAAATCGGATACAAATTCAAAACCAATTAAGAAAATGAGCTGAAAGAAAACTACGATAACAAAGAAAGAACAACAGAACGATGATATAGGATGACAGGCAAAAACAATTCCCCCTTTATTCGAACCTCAAAAGCGTGACTAAACGATCATCATACGTAGATAGACAAAAACATAATGAACAACTGGCCAAACGGGCCAAACGGGATACCATTCGTAAATTGGGTCCGTAATCTATGGATCCGAGGGCGGATAGCAGTCGCATCAGCTTCAAATCAAGGTATCCCCTCTCCACTTTTGGCTATTAAGAAAGACGCGCGCACATTAAAACAAAACTAAATCATGGATTAGGTCAGGGCTAAAGAGCGTCTTTATGTCTATGTGACTGAGCGCGGGTGCTTAAGTCAAACACTTTTGACATATTTATTGCCGGTAGGGGTCTTGAGGTTGAGGCACTGAAGACTGAGACTGTGTCGGCACTTGAGGTGAGCCTGAGTAGAGAGTGTAGTAGGAGGAGGAGGTGCCGCTTGGCTTGGATGTCTACTGTCGGCTGCATGGTTCATTTAATGGCCATTGTAGTCGAATGGGCTATGAGGGGTAGGTAAGGTGTTTGTGAGAGGCTCATGGATATTGAAGTATTTGAGGCAACTTGAACGCTCACCGTTCGATCGTCGTCTGTATGTCTGCGCGTGAATACCTCTAAAATGGATTTTTATTTATGGGCGCTAGAAATTCCTTTCACAGTAGGGAGGCGCTGGTGCAGTCATTTTAGTCATGACGAAGTTAGGTCGAAGTGCGCAGGTATCGAGATATTGTTGCCTAGGGATGGATTTTAATGTTACGTGTAAACGACGTTTTACTGGTCAACGGAAAATATTATTATTTAAAATGGCTTAAGGGAGTGTGGAGAAGTGGATAGTGGATCTGCGGACAACATTCAGTGTGGGCATGAATTGAAGCTGTTTGAAGATCAATTATCTGACCTAAATATGTACTCGTATTTGTCCACTTTATTGATAGTTCAGGCGGTAGGAATTTGTATTAAGACTGGTGTTTTACTACGAGTATAGACTTGATTTAGTTAGGCTTAAGATAATGTAGAAATTCTCGCACATTTGCATTCTTTGCATTGATGCAAAGTCTGTTTAAAAGGAGACAAATAAATATGCCATCTGAATGCTTAATATCAAACAAACCTAACTGCAAACTGAACATTATAAACTGCTGTATGATTCCTTAAGGAGAAGTCAGCGCGAAGACTAGATTCCATATTTTTATAGCTACAAGAAAATTCAATAAATAAGGGTCTTTCAGTGGTTTACATATCCAAATACAGCATGTTCGGATGAAAGTGTCCCTGGTGAATGAAATTTTAACATCATTTGGCTGATTGCCAAAAACTAAGCCAACTGTAAAGAAATCAGTCTGTTTAACATCAAGTACAAGATTTATCTACCTTACTATGTGAACACGAAGCTGACAGGTTCTTATCAGTGTGGTTGTTATGACAAGTAAATTGAATTTTATGAGATGTGAGCCTTACCTCTGGTGGGGGGTTTCACAATAAACAAACACCTTGTACTATGGTTTATCAACGAATCCATCATTACTTTATTTCTACACCACTTATACACAAATTTTACAAAACTGAAAAGCATAAACTGGACACCTTCACTGTCTGGTCACACAGGTGTTGGATGACACCAATAACGATGGCACACTTTGGCTTTGATGACCATAATGAGTTTGAACAGCTTGCGATTGAATTGGAACAGAATGCGTTGAATCGTTCTGCTGTCGTCCAGATTAATTATCTTGATGAAGTAGTGTATGGTACTTTTTACTACATTGCTTACATGTTCGCGGACTGGAGCACTTGATTTTCTTGTCATGTCTCAGACAGTTCATGCATATCTTGGCTTTTTTGACTTGCTTACATCTTTCCCTTGGCGTCCAGTTCATAAACTTGTTACAAGAGTAGATGTTGTGATCACTCTTGCAAAATTTGCAACTTGACTTTGCTGCTATATGGTAATTTCTAACAGAGTTCTTATTTTCATCCTTATGCGATCGTTGCCGAGATGATCCCAATAGCTCTAATGCTTGGTATCTTCTTGTGAGAAACTCGAAAAGTTCTTCTTGAGTTAGCACCTTATTTGGTCTCTTTATGCCTTGCTCAAACAGATTTCTGCTCTCTGAATCCAGTGCCTTTACAACTAAGTGAACTATGATTGGTCCCCAAGAAGAAGTCTCAAATCCCATGTTTTTGAGAGCCGCAAGACCTTCTTTGTTTGCATCTAACACGGCCTTTAAATGAACTGCTGTGGACTGGCTTTACATCCTATCTAGGTGTAGTGAAACGATTTTCCTTTTGTAGTCGGAACGCTTCTTAAGAGTTTCCCAAGTGCTCTGGTCATTTTGACTGGATATTGTGAAGTATTGGATGAGTTGGAGTGTGTTTTCAGGTACTCCATCTTCTCAGTGATACCAAGCGTTACTTTGTTGTGTATTATCGTTGTAAAGATGTCACAAAATGACTGCCACTCTAAATAGTTGCCTTTGATTAAGGGAATTTTGAGTTGAGGAAGTCGAAATAAGATAGAATGAGTCATAGTGAATAGTTGTGTTTTATTTCTTTCTCCTTGTTCTTTTCAATTTTCTGTTAAAGTAAACCTCGCACTTTATTGCGACCTTGTTTTAATAACTAGTAAGGTCATTGTCTACCAATTTCGCGTAAAATATACGCATCAAGTGAACATTTTGATTTATAATTTTGAATTTAAAAGTTGTGTGAATACATAATGTCATCCGGTACCAGAAAGCAAACCGCTCAAAACCCTCAGCAACATAATACTCCACTCAAAACAAATACCGTGGACGAACTGTGGATCCGTTTTGAGAGAAGATTTGCTGAATTCTCTAAAGAGATCAATGCAAAATTCGAGCAATTGACAACTGTAGAAGAGCGCATCCTCACGAAAGTCAACACAATTGAGTGTAGCATGAGGGGTGAATTAAATCGCCTACAAGCTCACTGTAAGGAACTGGAAACTAGAATTGACACTCTAGAGAGGAGAGAAAACAATGCGGATGCTGTGGTGGTAGGTGTTCCAGCCGTAGAGGGTGAAAAGCTTGAGGACTTGCTAGGCAACATTTGTTCAGCTCTAAATGTTACTACTCCGGCCATAAAAAAGGTATTTAGAGTTAAACCCGCAGTTCCCAAAGGAAAATCATCTTCGTATGACGGCACCATTATTATAAAATTTGCTCATGGCTATGAAAAAAGCAAGCTACTAAAAAGCTGATTAGCTCACTACAAGCAAACAAATATTGACTTGACTCTTCGCGATATTGGCATGAACTCTGACAAGAAAATCTACATAAATGAGAGTCTAACAAAGGCGAACTATCTTCTGCAACGAAGTGCACTCAAACTCAAGCTGCCAAAGAAAATCTCTTCTGTCAACACGAAAAATGGGCTTGTATATGTGCGCACATTAAATGTGGAGCAGTTACCCATAACAAGAAGAGAAGACCTGGAGAAGCTGTGCAATCAGCCATGCATACTGGAAGACAACAACAACAATTAAGTGATTTCCTTCTTCTATTTTTCCTTCACTTCTCTTTTTTCTTTTATTACGAGTACTTTCTTTCATATACTCTTTCTTTATTACTATTTTATCCTCCCATATCTAAATGTTCATTTTCTTTAATAATTTGTAAAGTCATGTCATCGTTAATTGTTTCTTTAGTGATCTCAATTTTAGTGCATTACTATGTTTTTCTGTGTTTTTCACTCTTCTGCCTCTCAGACAATGCACAGACTAAGTGACACGGGTGGTAGCTGCGAATGTCCACTGGTGCGACACTTTGAAAAGTCGAAGATGTTGCTAAACATTTTGAGAGCAAGTAATTTGGGGATCAGTGTTTGCCATTTCAATGTGCAAAACATTGTCAACAAAATAGACGAAGTGCGCTCTTTGTTTGAGAGTGGATCTACGGACATTAATTGTATTACAGAAACTTGGTTAAATCCGGATATGGGGACACACCTTTTTAAAGTATACGGATATAAAATGTACCGCGCTGATCGACTCAATGGACCTTGTGGGGGTGTCGCAGTGTATGTGAAGAATAATTTGCAGCACAAAGTAGTGAGGCAATCCACAATTTTGGACGATACAGAATACATTTTCGTTGAAATAGTTGTTGAAAATACAAAATGCCTTATTGGTAGCCTACGAGTATATTTGGCACCTAAGGTATCGTGTAATAAAAAAGTAAGGAATCATCTTGAAGACTTAGGACCCCTGTATACTAAAGTTGTAGTATGTGGAGACTTTAATCTCGATATTCTAAGAGACAAAAATAAACAATTTGTAGACACGGTCAATTCACTGGGATTCCATTTTGCTAATGATGCCCACCCCACTCATTTTCAACCTGACAAAGTGCCGTCGCTGATAGATGTCTTTCTTGTTTCCGAAACTGACTTGGTATTACATTGTGATCAAATTTCTTCACCCGGATTCGCATACCATGACATGATTATTCTTTTCTTAAATATTGCTCCTCCTAGTTCAAATGATGTCCTTGTACAATTTCGTCAGTATTCGTCCATTGATGTTCGTACATTGTTCAATGATTGTGACAACCTGAATTGGTCGCCTATTTACTGCACATCTGACGTAAATTTGCAATTTTCTGGACTCAAAAACAACCTTGACTATCTTTTTGACAAACATGTACCCCTTGTAAGAAGGAGAATACAGAAACCTAGCATGCCTTGGTTCACTCAACAGGTTGTATACCTTATTAATAAAAGAAATTTATACTTGTTATACTTTAGATGGCGCAGATACCAATGTCCATATACATTTAATGAATTCCGGCAAGTGCGAAACGCTGTTACCTGCCTAATTCGTAAAAATAAAAGTAAGTACTACCAAGCTAAGTTTAACTCCAATAAATCAAGTTCACGGTTTTGGAAATCAATTCGACAGATTGGCATTAAGAAAAGTGAATCTAGTTGTAGCAATATTGACTTAAATGAACTTAATAGAAAATTTACCAACAGTGCACCCTCAACTAATAGGCAGATTGACTTTTCCTTTTTCGATGGGATCCAACCAGAGCTAGAAGCACTGCAACCTTTTTCCTTTCAATGTGTTGATGAGACGGCCGTAGGTAATGCTATTCTCTCTGTCAAATCAAATGCCGTAGGCTTGGATGATATTCACCCGAAATTTATTAAAATCTTGCTGCCAGTTCTCTGCAAACACATTAAAAACTTGTTTAATACAATCATAATGACGGGAATTATTCCTGATGAATGGAAGCAAGCAAAAATCATACCTGTTCCAAAATCACGATCGCATAATAATTCTGAGTATAGGCCAATAGCTATATTACCTTTCCTTTGTAAGGTGTTTGAGAAAATTGTAAGCAATCAAATGAAAATTTTCCTTGAACTAAATAACCTACTAACCCAACATCAATCTGGTTTTAGAGCAAAGCATAACTGCACAACTGCTTTATTAAAAGTAACTGACGACATCCGTTCTGCCATTGACATTCTTTTACATAAATTAAAGAATCAATTTGCTTTTGAGGATAAAGCGTGTCAACTTGTAGCATCATACCTCAGTAATCGCAACCAAGCTGTATTTCATTGTGATCGAATATCATTGAGCTTGCCGGTATCATCTGGGGTGCCTCAAGGATCTGTCCTTGGCCCTCTTTTGTTCATGATGTTCATAAATGATATATATAAAAGGATAATGTACTGCGATTACCATATCCATGCGGATGATGTGCAGTTATACAAAAAAATACCCACATCTGCAGTGTCTTCTAGTGTCGAAAACCTTAACACAGACCTCGATTCCATATTTGTTTGGTCACAAAAAAACTGCCTTAGCCTTAATCCTTCAAAGACTAAGTCACTTCTGATTGGTAGTAACAATCAAGAGACTGTGATTTTGCCTCTTGTTATAAATAATGATGTCATTGAGTCTGTTACTAAAATTAAAAATTTGGGAATTTATTTTAACAATCAACTCAACTGGACCGATCACATAAATTTTGTTGTCTCAAAAATATATAGCGTTCTAAGGGGATTGAGCACAACAAACCGGTACCTGCCTGTTAAAGTCAAAATGAAACTTATTAAGTCTTTCGTCCTGCCCATGTTCACAAAAATCAAGTTTGTGCACTCTCAGAGAACCCTTAATCTAATACCTCCTGGGTATAAATTTATAAATAGCAGTCGTCAATTTTTCGCTCATGCTGTACGCCACTGGAACAGTCTCCCAACAAACATCAAAAGAGTGAACACAGAAAAATTAAATTACTACACAAGTCGCAATTAATGATACATATGCCTATTAAAATTAGCTTCTACTACTTAAAACTATATTTATTTATCTTCATCTTTCCTCTTCTTTCATTTTCAAACCACGTAGACATCCATTTACTCCATTAAAAACCTTTATTATCACTTGCACTGAAGTGTGTGACCCTTCACGGCGATAGACTTCTTCTGACAGATTTCGCTTTCACTCCACGAAGTTAGAATGAAAAAAATGATTCACTACCAATGTTTTTAGCCTTGGCAACGCTAATCTTGAATTTACCAGTGTTTGTAACCCTGGTAATGCTTTAAAGTCGATATACTACTACAATAAAAAGTAACCTTATGTTTTAATGATCATTGTTAAAGCTCTGATAACGCTTTTCGTTGGCTTCGAAGAACCAAATGTTATGACAAGTAAAGTGATTTTATGAGATGTGAGCCTTACCTCTGATGGGGGATCTCAAAATCTACTATGGTTTATCAACGAATCCAAGTAAAGGATCCTTTTTAGGATCCAACAAAAAATTAACTTTTGCGCGAACCTAATCGCGCACCATCCACTAAATGAAAAGCTCCATTACGTTATAATTATAATTTATTTCAATGTCGATTCACTCACGACTCAAACAGAAGTGCATACAATGATTCAGTAACTTAAAATCTAAACTCGTCGTGATTGAGTATGGTGACCTTGGTTCAAACGAAATTCATCGCACCTGCACCTTACAGTTTCATTATACAGTTGAAGTACATAAGTCCCTTCTAAAGGAATTACAGTATTGTTGGCTAGAAGAGAACCATTAAAATTAGTTATGAAAATAGTATTCTCGCCAACTAGTTCGACGATTTCTGAATTTGTTTTCGTAAAATCGCAGGCTGCTGTGCCACCCTTTAGCACCTTTGGTAAACATGAGTCCTCGTCCAGCTTTCTAACAACACCTTCCTCACAAACGGAGGTATTCCCTATGTGTAGACAGTCGCCGTTAAGTCCGTAAGTTTCGTTTCGGTTAACTAGTAGTCTTGCGTAGTCCAGGTCGAGTCGTTTTCCGTCAGTAATTGTAGAGTAAGCGGCCAAAACATGAAAGATTGTTGGCCCAACCTTTGGGATAGCTAAGACATACAATAGCATTGTTCCATTACTGAAAACGGAAGGTTTTCCATATTCAACAGCCTCCACAACGTTTTGATATGGAAGGGTTTCCAGTTCGTTGATTATAGCATTTATTTCTCCTGAGTCTAAAACGTTGCTGTTAACTATCCCATTTTTGGCCAACTGACATGCCCTAATAATTTCGTTAACTATGTCCTTTAGTATAAGTATCTTGTTTAATAAGTCGTCCCTAAGTTTGTTGGTCTCTTCTCTTTGTATAGCGTTATTGTATCTGTCCACCACTTTATTCACCTTTTCTATGGCTTCGCGTGTCGTGTCAAATAGTTTATTGTTAATTTTGTATTGATGATTATTATTCTCGATAATGTCAGTCTGTGATTGGAGAATCTTGTCCCAGTCAGCTGCGTCAGGGGAACCCGCCAACCATTTCCAGGCGGATCCTATCCAATTTATGGACCTTGGCTTCCTCGTGCGTAAACTCCCTAGTTCTTTGAGTCGATTCTTTGTCTGGTTTAAGTGGTAGTCGAAAATTAGACGAGTGTCGCCATCTCGTATATGTTTTCTAAGAAGTTGGTCTGTTTCGTCTACGAGTGTGTCGTAATGTTGCAGGTCAATAACATGAATGAGTTTAAAGTACCCATTTATTAACCAGGCTTCTCCCTCTCGAATAGTAACCAATGGTGACTTGTACTGGAATACGTGCAATGCTTGCGCAGAAACCAAGATAACTAAACTGCAATTTCATTTATTAAAAAGGTTAATTATCACAAAAATATAAAAAGCGGTAGTTACGCAAAAATTTTAAGAGTATCTTATCAATTAGGATTTGTAACATTTAAGTATGATTTATACTTTTACATGTATATTTATGGGTATAATTTTATTTTTAGTTTTTTTCATATTTTTCTTAATCTTTTTCCATTTCTACATTTTCATGTTCTTCAAATGTGACTTGTGCATCTTTTTCCCACTTACCGTCGTTACCGTTACGCGATTGTTCCTAGCTACAATCTCTCTCTTATACAAGGGCTTATGTTTCCCTTTTATACGTTTGTCAGCAGTAAAGACTACCTCGCCCTCTCTATATTTTCTCGGGATAGTCCTTTTTAAATTAAGCCTAGCATTCCTCGCATCCATATTTCGCCTTATGACAGCCCTAAGGTCCTTATTGATTTTAGCTCGGATATTCAAGAGACTCTGATAATTAACCCTTTGAGACCTGTTAAAAAATATATCGGTGGGTTTCTTCTTTATTGCCGAATGAACTGTATTGTTGTAGCGATCAACGGCTACGTAGATCAGTTCCTTCACGCTGAGGTTTGGATATTCCACTCTAAGGCATCTGTAGATTTCTAGGATAGTCGAATGGACCCTCTCGATCTGTCCATTGACTTCACTCCTATAGGCGGGAGTCTGATAAGTTTTTATTCCTAAGTTTTTGATAAAATTAAGTACGATAGGACTTAAGAACCCTCTCTCGTTGTCAAAAACCAAAATGTTCGGAACTGTAAAATAGTGTAAGATCTTCAGCAATTTAGATCTGATATAAAGGGCAGATTTATCTTTTATATGGAAAAATTTGGAAAACTTCGAAAACTTATCTACAACAGTTAGGAATTTCTCATTTTGGATTTCCATGATATCCATGTGAAGAATTTCACATGGGTATCTTGGAGAGGGGGTTTCCTGCAAATGAGGTGTTATGGGGTGTCTATCATATTTGTTCGAATTGCACGTCTCACATGAATTGGTATATTTCCTGATCAGTGCCATCATATGAGGGAAGTAGAATTCTTCAAGAATTTGTTCCCTGTTTTCCCTGGGACCTCTGTGCGCTCTCCTATGAACACGTTCAATGATAAGAAGTTTACGATCCTCGCATGCAACGTCTTCAACGACTCTCTGAGTAATTCTAATTTTGAATTTGCTAAAGTTTTCCAGATAAACACCCTGGAGTGTGCTGAGATGACATTCAGGAATCTTTATCCCGTTGATGACGTTTGGGTTTAAGAATTCCTTCAAGAATTGTAAAAGATTTTCTCGATTGAAACTTTTTGCCGATATGTAATGCCGATGGAAGCCAGGATGTGGCTCCTCGTGAGACTGAAGCTCGATACCAGGCTTGAAGATGAGCTGATTCTTAAAGACATTGATTGGAGCATCTACATGCGGAATCAAATCTGAATTATCTTGCTCGGCACTGTGTGCAGTGCAAGTATCAGAATTATCATCCGAGACTTCGCAAAACCCTTCTTCAGCCGTGGATGTGTTTGAGCCATAGTCTCCCATAACTGAACTGGCCTGTACTTCGCTTGCAGTTTCAGTACTGTTTTCCGTTGCAGTCCTAGTATCATCTGATGCATCCGACAGATGATTTACTTCTGTTCTAAGACGTGAGAGAGCATCGGCCACAGAATTTGATTTACCTGGGGTGTAAATCAACTCGTAGTTATACTCCTCTATCCTTGATTTCCACCGTTTGAGTTTGGCATTATAATTCCTATTACTAAGCGTAAAGGTAAGAGGCTGGTGGTCGGTGTATATCCTTATTTTTTTTGCACCGTAAAGGTAATTCCTTAAATTATCCAACGACCAGACAATGGCGAGCATATTTTGTTTGTTTCGATGATTAGCTGGTGTTTTTCTCTATCGATGACCGCTCTTAGATCTTTGAGCGTGTCATCGCCAATTATGCCGTCAAACGATATTAGGTTGGGGAGAACAAAGAAGGTAACCTCAAGATTGCAACCTAGGAAGTGGAAAAATTTACCTGTTACTTTATTACTAATATTGATTCTACCGCCTGGACTATTTACAAAAAATGGTTGTTGTACGGGGGTTGGATTTGGGACTAAACCTGGCCGGATAAAATTTCTGTTCGCTCCGGTGTCCACTAAGAACATCAATACAGTCCCGTCCCGCGTAACATACTCTATGTATGGTACGCTGGAAACGAGGCTCTTTCCATAAAATTTTCCGTGGATGTCTGCTCTTTGGGAAGGTCCGCGGGTTCGGACTCATTCCGTTCCTCGGAACGGGAAGTTACATGGTAGAACCGCTGTTGTTTGTTTGGATTGTAATTGTCGGAGCTCGGCTCTCGCTTGAAAGGATTGTGGTTGTTCATATAATTCATATTTCGCGAATGAATCGACCTATCTACTTCCATCTTAACTGGGGGTTTCGGTCCTGTTGGTCTTTGAGGGGGTCGTCGATCTCGGAATACTGAACTCCTGGCTGAAAAAGATTGTTGGCCGAAATCGGTTCTGGTTGAGTTAGATTTGCTGGGGTTCCGGTTAGGATAAGGATTTCTATTGAGGTTGTGATTCACGGGGGATGTTATTATGTTTGGAGCGTTCACATGCACCGAGCTGTTCCTAAGCGTTAAATTTTGCATCTCGAGGCATGCTGAGTAGGCCTCAGGCAACGTTTTCGGCTTTTGGATAATAAGGAGTCTTGAAAGATCCCCACTAAGACCCCTTATGAAAACGTCTAATGCGCGATTCCTATATGATTCAACCAAGGCGTTCATGGTTTCAGTGGAATATACCCCTGCTCTTACTTTACTAATTATTAAAGAAAACTGATGATTGACCGTAGCATAAAAGTCGTCAACTCGGGAGTTTCCCTGTTTAAGCTGATTGAGCTGATGCTCTAGGGTATGGATATCCCGTTTATCCGCATAATGCAGAGACAGGACTCTTTTTATTTCAGCCCACTCGGCATCGAATATATTATAGGAAATCAAAGCAGAGTCTGCTTTCCCCCTGACTTTTTGCCGAATGTGTTGAAGTATAGCTCTGTAAATGGGTTTGCCTCGTACTATTTCGTAATCCTTAAGCACCGTTTCGACGCTATGAACCCAGGACACATAGCGCACCGGGTCGCCGTCAAACGTCTGCAATTCTTTGACAGAATCCGGAAGTTTAGAAATGTCCCTAAGATCTTGTTCGCAGGAAGGGCCACGTAGAGGTTCAGCTTGATGTTCTCGCTCAATGGGCATAGGAGGATTACGTTGTTCTATCCGTACTAGTCTATCCATGATAGTAGCAAGGCAATCGTTAAAGGATGCTACTTCCCCACGAGGATTCGCCTGTTCTAGATTTGCTATACGGTTTTCAAAGGCCCTAATCTGTTCTATTACTGTGTTAACAGCTCCAGTGAGCTGCGTAACCGAGGTTCTTAGTTCATCCATTATTTTTATTTAATTTTTTAAATGAGAGAAGAGATTGAGAGGAACAATAAAAATTTGTTTGATCTTGCAACGGAACAGTAAGACTTGGGATTAGTTATATTCGCTTAAATTTCCGATAGTTTATTTGTTAAAACTTTTCCTCTTTTCATGTATTTATTTCACTAAAATTTTTTCGTATATTCGAAACTGTTAAACTTTTACTCTTTTTTTTATATTTTAAGAACAATTCTATTCTTTGGTTTAATACATAATTTGTTTCTGTTTTTCTGTTTAATTTGTTTATTTTTCCCTACAGAATGTCCGCTAAACTCTCTTATTTAAATTTTCGGGGTAGTCACCCTAGTTCGAAAGGCCCGTTGAATCCTTTTTGGTCGTTAATGCGGCTAATTTCGCAGCGACCTACTAGGGAACGAGTAGCTTTACCACCAGTATTAATTATATCAAATAATTTTTAAGTGAGCCGACCCCTTTTTTCCGAGAGTAAGCTCTTGGACATTAAAAAGTTATCAAATGCTAACACATATATAGTTATTAATTTTTAATTAATATACGGATTTCTCTTAACTAACTTATATTCTATCTTACAAAATCTGCATATGAATCGGCATGGCTGTTTGCATCCTCATCAGGTTCTTCCTTCTAAAAATTATTTGCCTTCCACTCCTTTCGAACTCACGTATTCACTGTGTTTCGGTTTAATTAAGTAAGTTTTCTCTTTCTTATTCTTTCACTAAGTCCTTTTAAAGGAGTCTAAGTATTCACTTGGAAAATCGTTTTTTCCATTTACAGGTACAAGGAACTTCACTTTTGATTTCCCATTATTTTCACTTGGGATATTTTACTAAGGTTTATTTTTACTTTAATTTTTCCTTTAATTTTTAAAAGGACACAATAATCAGGTCCCTGCTCGGGCGCCAGTAAAGGATCCTTTTTAGGATCCAACAAAAAATTAACTTTTGCGCGAACCTAATCGCGCACCATCCACTAAATGAAAAGCTCCATTACGTTATAATTATAATTTATTTCAATGTCGATTCACTCACGACTCAAACAGAAGTGCATACAATGATTCAGTAACTTAAAATCTAAACTCGTCGTGATTGAGTATGGTGACCTTGGTTCCCACGAAATTCATCGCACCATTGCACGCGCAAATATATAAATGCAGTATCAGCGTCTGATGGAAACTGACACCTATCCTATTTCCGCTGGGCTGGTGCGTGTGTTAACTTCCATCATTACTTTATTTCTACACTATTTATACACAAATTTTAGAAAACTGAAAAGCATAAACTGGACACCTTCACTGTCTGGTCACACAGGTGTTGGATGACACCACTCAGACGGTGATGCGACACCTTCGATGTCCAATGTATACTGCTGATTGCATGGAAATTATGTTGTTCACAACAGTGGTCTTAATCATGGTAAGCCTAATATTGAACATGTAACATATTCCGTAAACTATGGAGAAACCTTATAGCTCCAAGTGAATATCCAGCACTTGCTTATTAACCTCAAGTGTACTTAGGACAATACTCAGAGAGACGGAGCTGTATAGAGTCCTGTTTAATGTTGGTAGTCTTGCTAAACTCGTCCGCCTGTAGAGGATGATAATAATAGATGCTCGCTGCTCCAGAAAGTCACCGCGGAGACATTTGATTTAAGGAAGAATCTCGAAATCAGGCGAGAAATCATTCTGCTAATCGCTATATCTAAGAAGACTAAGAAGGCAAATAAAATAATTCTACCTCACGATAAACGAAGAAGACCACTACCGTTCCAGTCCTACTGTATGGCGTGGAAAACATACGAAAATCTCTTGGTTTGGAAATATCTTGCATGAACATTGCAAGACCGTGGGAGGGCGATGCCCTGTTTACTTCCAGAGCCAAAGAAATATAAATTTTTTTATAAATTTGTCAAACTCCGTAATACTATACAGATCAATTAAATCACATAATTACTGAATGCTTAACTGATTGCTTAATGATGCGTGCTAAGGCAGGACAATTGCCTTTTCTTACTGGAGAAATTGTTATGAGGAATACTTAATCGTTTCGCGTTTCTCCAACGGTACATTGTTCTGTGATTATATTTGTGAGTTTGAAGATAGATTTCCGTTGAGGTTGATACGCTCTATTAATCGCAATGGGATCGAGTATGATCTATTAATCTAGATCTTCCAAAGTTACACCGACAAGTCCACCTCTTATTGGCACTTTGGATAGTGCTTGGATATGTGTGGTTTGCTTGGTGAACAATATTGATGAGTTGACATTTTGAAGCTGCTTACTATTTGTTAATAAGGATCTAAGTCCGAACAGTTCATTAGTGAATCCAACAATCTACAGAGTGTGATCATGTGCTCCTTAGCCATTTTGTTGAGAGACGTGCGTCACCCTCTAACCAGCTTCGAATGTATTATACATTTAAGTTAAGGATCTGATCGATTTTTAACGGTCAACGTACACATACGAGTACCTATATTGCATTATCCGATTTGGGAAATAGAAATATCCCGACGGCAGCAGTCTGATAAATAGGTAATAGGTTTGGGCTTAAAACACGATACAGTATGTGAGTAGACTAATGGACAAGACTTCTACGCCAATACCTTCAGATGTTTCAGCGCCGCCTATGAAGATGGAAATTGACTCTTTTCGCGATGTCTTCGTTCGTTTCCTTTTGGAATCGATTTGAGTAAATTGAAGGTCAGTTGGTCGTCGAAGGACGCGATGCAGAATTGAAGGCTGACATTTCCACAATTACCCCTTTATATTGCTGGTTGTCCCTCAGCTGGAGGATAGAGTTAATTCTATTCTGCATGTAAAAAAGTTTTTAAATAACAAATAGAGTAAAGTTTAGAGAGCGGCCATTGGAGCGGTTCTTAGCCGGCCAGTGTTACTTATACAGACAGATCGTTGCGGAGTTGATATTAGTGGATTAGTCTCACAATGGTGTAAACCCAGCGTATGAATTTGTATCTTGGACCAACACCCTTGCACAATTAGAAGCAAACTGGACCTTTGATGAGGACTGTCATTCGTCAAGAAATTCATTTTCATTTAACTTGGATATGATGATGCAAGATATCTTAATTTTAGTTCTGAATAGAATCTGTTCTGGTTTCGCTGAATTTACGCTAAGAGCCACTGCTACGTGTCCAAGAGGAGGGTATGCATAAGGAATACTACTACTATTTGATAGCTAGACTCGCCTCGGATTGTATAAATCGTCGTTCCTGACTAAAAGACACTAGAGTGATTCATGAACTTCTAAACTACATATGTTCAAGGTAAACCGAACGGCAAAAATTCCAGCTCCTATACCATAACCTGCTTTAGATATGTCCGTGTATATTACGTGGCAAAATATTAGGAAAGACAGATTTTCTTGTTTTGAATTTAAGTACATACAATGAAAAGCCAAACCTTCGCCCTACTGATGATAAGACAATATGCAATATACCAGGTCTTGGGCTCTTGCATGACTGCTCTTCTATCTATAATAGGCTGTTTGTATACTAAAGGCACTCAAATGAAGTTAATAGAAAAGTCGTTGTCGCAGCACATCACTTGCTAGATTCCTTATGTGTATGTAGATCATCTCGCTTGACCCTGGTGTAATTATTATTTGTATGGTTTCGTGGATGATCTAGTTTGATAGGAGTTTCATAAAAGATTTTTTTATAGGTTGACTCTTTCATTTCTGTCATGTCTGTAGCCCACATGAAGGTACAGTGACCTATAGCACCTTAGGGCGAATGTCGAGCGAAAGGTAATATAGTTTTGGATGTTTTGAGTGTTTGCAGAGTATCATAACTAAGAAATAATTAAGAAACGGATTTCTACTAGCAATTTCGTTAGAGCACTAAAGGTTGGGTAAAATTAATCACCCTATCGGAAGATATATTGGACAATCATATTGGACATTTGTGAACTAGACAGCTGCATTATACAAACAGACAAGTAATGGAGTGCTTTACTCCGCAAGAGCGTAGAATTATTGTGTCGATTTTTTTGACACAATTTTGTGTCGAAAATCATCATGAGCGATGAGGTGCATTTCCACTTAAGCGGTTACGTCAATAAGCAAAATTTTCGTTTCTGGGCCACTGAAAAACCTCTTGTGATGCACGAAGAGCCATTACGTCCATTCAAAACCACTGTGTGGTGCGGCGTTCACACGGGAAGAGTGATTGGGCCGTATTTTTTTGAGCACGTCATCGGCAATACGGTCACTGTTACTGGCGAATGCTGCAGGGCCATGAAAAACCACTTTTTACTGCCGGAAGACGGTGCAATCGCATACACAACACAAGCCACAATGGATATTGCGAAGGAAGTGTTTTCTGGTAGCGTAATCCCCCGTTTTGGCTATTTGGCATGGCCAGCAAGATCACCCGATTTAACCATCCCAGACTTCTTTCTTTGGGGCTACTTGAAGTCGCGGGTTTATGTCAATAAGCCTTAGACAATCGCAGAGCTTAATGAGAATATTCGACAAGAATGCGAACAGTTATCACCGGAATTCTTGTGGAAAGTCATGAAAAATGCGATAAAACCGACACAAATGTGTATCAACACTGGCGGCAGCCACTTGGCGGATATCATCTTTCCCACTTAACAGAAACAATTGTAAATGTGCCAATAAAGATTTCCATAAATAACAACATGTTTTTTTATTTAGTAAAAAAGTAATTCAAAAACAAAATTGGATGATTAATTTTACGCCACCTTGTAGTAGCAATAGCGATGGTGAGTGTTAATTCATAGGGAAATTTTGTTTTAGAAATCTCACAAAAGACAAATTGAATCTTATCTATTGAGTGTAGATATGTTTTAGGAACATCAGATTCGGGCATTGTACTCCAATTTTGGCAATCAAAACTGTCTTGGCAATATATCCATTTCTCGTCGTCATTTGTGACATCGCTCGATGCGATTTATGTTCAGATTCTCATTGTAGAGTACTATCGGGTTTTCCAATAAGGACTTGACAACTTTTTTCTTAAATAAAACGCAAACCATTTGAGGTATTCGCAAAACTTTATTATCGGATTGAAGTACAATCAAAATATTTATGAATGGAACTTGACTTCGTTCATATGGCCACAGCGGCCACATTTGCAGCGGTCGATTCGTTGGACCCAATTTTCAACGACTCGGCCACACATTTCGGCCGAAACGGCCGCTATTTCGCTTCGCGTTCAATGTTGGCTCTGAGCTCTTCCAACGTCGTCGGCGTGTTGGCATAAACCAATGACTTAACGTAGCCCCACAGAAAATAGTCAAGTGGCGTTAAGTCGCACGAACGAGGCGGCCAATCGACTGGCCCATTTCTTGAGATAACACCACACTTACTCTTCAATAAATCGATTGTAGCGCATGCTGTGTGTGGCTTGTGGCACCATCCTGTTGAAACCACATGTCGTCCAAGTCCATATTTTCCAATTCGGGCCAAAAATAATAGGCGATCATGGCGCGATAACGCTGACCATTCACAGTAACGTGACGATCGTTATCGTCGACGAAAAAATATGGTGGTGATTCGTGAAGCACATGTGGATTTTCACCCGACCAATAACGCATACTTTGCTTATTGACGAACAAATTGAGCCAAAAATGAGCTTCGTCACTGTAGATAAGTTTTTCCTTAATTCATTTGACTTTCTTTTTATTTACCACAGCTGCTTGAGCTTCTTATAAAACTGCAATAAGGCGGGCGTCACGTTATTCTTTGTTTTCATAATGAATTAAGATAAACAAATAGAAACTTCAAAGCCAGCGAAAATATCTATATACGATGAAACGATGAAAAATGTTTGGGGCTGCTTTATGCCGAATGGAAGTCTTTTAAACGAATATCTACCAAATGGTGTATTGCAATTTTTCTGGCATCCTTGACTTCTTTTTCCAGGCCGATTTCTAGCAGATAGATTTATTTTTTCTGCCAAAATGTCACTCCTCAAACAAATTTGGGGATTCAAAATTAAAAATTTTGGCAATTTCACACTATCCATTTGATGTTCGATCATTTGGTTTTTATAAATCACTGGCTTTGTTTTAGTTTCTATTCCTTCTATACTGTCCGAGCCACTCATTACCACCTCGCACCATGTTATATGTTGAACTTTAAATTCAAGATTGCTTTACTGTCTGTTAGTTAGTTTACAGAGTAGGGCTTACATCTAAACTAGTTCAAAATAAATTTTAAATCTAAGTGTTCGAGTTAAGTACTAAGCGTCTAAATTAACAACTAATGTACATATTTTTACTAGATAGATGTATGATGTAGATGTATATAACTCTACCAGGAGGCACGTTTTCTGTCAGTGAGAACATGCTCGCCACGATTCTAATATTCAGTATAGGCACGATATATGCAGGCAAGCAAAATCTTGTAAATATCACATATGAGCTGTACAACAGAATGAATTGATGCGTGAAACGGTAGCCTAGGATGTCAGCGGAATTAACTAAGAAGAAAGTGTTATTCCAAGAAACATTGAAAAGCCACTTAAGGCTTGTGTTACATCAACAATCCAATTAATATCGCTGAAACTATAACAATCATCATCCTCCGAGCAACATAGGGATTCCAAGTTCTCAAATTGGCATTGTATTGAAAATATTGTAAATATTTAAAACAAATTTAGCTGCATGCATGTTTTTAAATTCTTGAAAAAATTGTCTGTTACCATGAAACTGAAATTAAAAAAATATCTTTGTCGCTACTTACACACATATTAACATGTTCAAACTCAACAATTTCACCCCTTCTTCAAATTGATCGTCCTGAATTTCAATACCTTGTCCGCTTCTAAGCAAAACAATGAGAACTTACTCGCTAGATCCTATAACAAAATATACCATGGTGTGGCTTTATTTCCACTCGCACTCTATCCCTATTTGTTGTGCTTTCCCGGCCGGTACTCCACTCTAAAACTTTTCCCATTATTTTGTTGCAAGTCAATACAATTAAATGTCATAATTATCGCGCGCTTTTATGAGTTCTATTATATCCAAGCCCTGGCGAATAACACTGCGCTAGTAACAGTACACAGTTTTTCACAATCCTTAACTGTCGAGAGGCCATAAAAGTTGTTTTTATATAAATTCCCTTTTTTCAGAAAAAAAAAAACAAAAACAACAACCGCGCGAGAGAATCCGTAAAAAGGTTAACATCGAGCAGTTAAATTAATATTTCATTCGTTGCCCCCTCAATCAGACTGCCAAAGGGGTGAAAAAGGGGCTGGGAAAAAAATAAATAACATAAAACAAAAGCCACCAAACAAAACTGTGAAAAAGTTAACAATAATTATGAGAGCGGTAAATGCAAGAGACTCTAACCTTACCCCCGTTTGCTGTTTGGAGAGCTGAAATAAAGTTGAAACAAAACCAACCCCGACATTGTTATGAATGAAAAATGGGTTGGCAGTAGGAGATTGGAGATTGCAGGGTCTGACAAGGCTTGGCGACCACAAGCTACCATTTTACCATTTTACCATTTACCAGCTACCACTAGCAGGCTTGATAACAAAGAATAAAGGCACTGTTTTGCATTTTATTGTGCATATTGTTGGTATTGATGGAAGTGCGATAGGATTCAGGAATTTGGCTTTCAATTACGAGACGTCGGTGCATTAATTTTCCTGTACGACCAACTCGACGCAGCAATGTTTTGGCAGAAAGTTTCACGAGTTTTGCGCTCATAATAAGCTACTAGAACTTTTGCCAACAACAAGGGTCTATTGTGGCCGAAAACAAACAAAAGTTTGCCAATTGAAGAGGAGTAGGTAAACAGAAAGCTGTCTGGCATTGTTAATTGGGAATAAAATACGTATGTATATAGATATGGATATATTCTAAGGTAGAGGAAGCCATATGAAAACATTGGAGAATGTGAATACGAGTGTGTGGATTTGTAAGGACCATGTGCATTGTGCAAGCCATACATTTGATTTTATGGCCAAAATATTTGGTAAGAGGTAATGGGGAATACGAAATTCTAAAGCAAATATAGGAAACCGGTCAATTCGTCCGGTTAAGGGCTGTATTGGTTAAAGTCTTAACTTATTAACTAACTTCGCAGATTTTGGATGGGCTCGTACGATAAAAGGGACATCAAGTCCATAACACACATTTCTTTAAGACAATTTATTTCTTTGTATTCGATTTTACCCAGAAGTCACCTTCTAAGTGCCAACGCATGTGTGTGCGGTATCTTTTGCCATAAAATGTACTCGTAGGCCTTTGCTGTATCTAAACTTGTGCGAGTATATACAATAACTGCCATAATCGAGTATAAATGCAAAATACATAAGTTAAAGGAAACCATAGCGAATGACACGTCAGTACCGAAGAAATGCTGAGTTTCTAACTAATTTCTAAAGACTGTGGTGAGGATTTGTTGAGCATTTTAGACAGAACGAATTTTGTTGACCGAGAGTACTGCACCTTTAGTGCAGAAACACGCGGAATAATTTGGGCGAAGTAAACAAGGGACGGGAATTTCTCAATCAATCTGACTGTCCTAAAACTTGGACTGGGCTATCAGCGCAACAATCAAATTCCTAGCGCAGTACTTGCCTTACCACCCCGTGGTAGTCCCCGGTAACTGCGTGAATAAACTATTACTCATGCGGGCTAAAACGGAAAGGGCATGCTTGGTCAATAGCATAATACTGGCCTACGACGTCATAGGGCCCACATACCTATACAGAACAGTTTAAAAAGACGCGACGAACCAACTAATATTTAGTATCGGAAAGAAATGGATTCACAGTTGACGACTCTTGCAAATATTTAAAGAACAGAAGTATGACAGGCAGGATAGGAAACCAGGACATCTGATGTAGGACAGTGGGTAAGCATACCCTGCACGGCACTACATCTGGCAACGGACTTAGGTTTATTGGCGGGTAAAAATATTTCTACGAGTCTAAGAGACGGGAAGAACATCGGTTTCTCCAAAAGAAGAAAAAAGGATACGCGAAGAGCGCGATCGATGATAATGAGAGGTTATACTCCAGGAATAACGTCGGGAAGTTTTACTAACAGGTGAAAATCAAGTGTCTGTACAGATGAAGAAGGAAACCTTGTAGCGGAGTCACAGTTGGTGTTAAGAATATGGAAACATTTTTTTTTCACATTCCGTCTGGCAAAATAGGTCAACTTATACGATGATAGTCAAATCTTCCATCCAGCTGTAAAAAATGTAGTAGGGATAGCAATATTTAAGCTGAAATTCAACCAAGCAGCTGGACCTGATGGCTTACCGGCCGAGGTATTCAAAGCTGCTGGAAATGACTTTGTGGAAAGCATACACCAACTCATTTCTCAGATCTGATCAGAAGAGTGTATACCTGATAAATGAAATCTCAGCATGGTTTGCACGATCCACAAAAAAGGAGACCTCCTGCAATAGCAGATCTTTAAAAAAAAGATTCTGCAAAAAACTAGGTCCAAATCGATACCCAGCATCTTTTCATCGATCTTAATGCCGCATATGACAGCATTTATAGAGACGAGGTATATAGAGCCACGTCTAATTTTGGTGGGGGCGAACGCCCCCATTTATTCGACTTAATACAAGCTATAACTTACAAATTAAACTTAAACTAAAACTTAAAACTAAGGTTGGTTGGAGTGGTGAAGGAGAACGGATTTGAGGTAGGGAGTGGTGCGGTGGAAATCAAAGACGGTAGGGTTTGAGTTGATTTGACGTAGAATACGGGAGATTAGTTCGTTCGCGCCATAGGAGGTGTGGCGGGTTGGTAGATAGAAGAGTCGAGGGGTACGTAGATTACGAGGGTTAATGTTGAGGAAAATGGAGTTGTGAACGTGACCTGAAAGGAGTCGATGAATGAAGAGAAAGTCTGCTGCATCTCTGCGATCTTCAAGGGTGTTTAAGTTGATAAGGTTGAGACGGTTTTGATAGGGGGGCAGATTAAAAGGATCGTCCCATTGCATACCTCGAAGAGCAAATCGAAGAAAACGGCGCTGAATGCTTTCAATTCTCGAGATATGAACACGATGATATGGGGACCATACTTGACTGGCGTACTCTAGGAGGGGGCGAACAAAGGTAATATAGAAGGACCCGGTCACGTATGGGTTGGTGAATTCCTTAGACAAAAGAATTACATTTACAAAATCTAGTGCAGAGTTGGCTTTGAGGATTATCTCATCCATATGTAAACGGAAGTTGAGCTCGCTATCACACAAAATGCCGAGGTTGCGAAGAGATTATACGAGGAGATAGGTTGGTTATTGAGAAGATAGAGTCGGGGAGGAGATTGGGTATGTGAGAAGGTGGTGGATTGGCATTTGGCGATGTTAAGTTCCAACGAATTTTTGAGGCACCAGATCGAAAAACTATCAAGATCTTGTTGAAGGAGGAAAGAGTCATGGGGAGAGGAAATTGTTTTGAAAAATTTGGTATCGTCGGCGTAAAGGGAGATAGACGAGTGTTTGATGATCATATCGAGATCATTTATGGTTAATATAAAAAGAAGGGGACCGAGATGGCTGCCTTGTGGAACTCCAGAGGTGGCCAAAAATGGAGCGGAGTGGGCTGACCTAAAACGAACACTGTAAAAACCGTTTTCGAGGTAACAGGATATCCATTTTAACAGTATGGGTTCAAAGCCGAGGGCAGACAATTTAAAGATGATTAACCGATGAGAGATTTTATAGAAGGCTTTGCTAAAATCGGTTGCAACTACATCGACTTCATTGCCATTCTCTAGGGCAGAGAGGGCAAAGGATACGAATTCAGCGAGATTTGTGGTGGTTGACCTACCCTTTAGGAAGCCATGTTGTCTAGGGGAAATAAGTGATTTGCATTGGAAGCTTAGAGCGTCATACACAATACTTTCGAAGAGTTTGGGTATATGGGAGAGTTTAGCGATAGGACGATAGTTGGTTATTTCATTCTTTGATCCTTTCTTGTGGATGGGGGTTATGAAGGAGGATTTCCAAGCCTGAGGAAATTCTCCTTGTGAAAGGGATAGACGGAAGAGATTAGAAAGGGCAAGGGAAAGAGAGGAAGAACATTTTTTAAGAAATATGGAAGGGAGGCCATCTGGGCCGGGTGTGAATTCGTCATTGAGTTGGTGTAATTTATATTCGATATAAGACGGGTGCAAAATATGAGAGAGAAGTGGGCCATTGGAGAAGTTCAGTAGGTAACTAAAATAGGATGGATTTGGTACAAAGGAGTCGTTTAAAAAAGGTGGCAAATAGTTTGGCAATGGTGAGTGGATCGGTTGATGACCTGTTGTTGAAAGAGAGGGAAAGAGTTTTGGCATCACTGTCAAACTCGTACGAATGGCCGTATGAGAACGTTCGCTGCTCCGTCTATGTCGGTAACAACTTAACCGATACCTTTGATGTCAAAAAAGCTTTTAAACAAGGTGAAGTATTGTCCTGTGACTTTTTAGCATCATACTTGCAAGAAATGTACGGAACTCACAAGTGAACACTGGATTCGCAATCTTTTAAAAGTCAGTACAACTACTAGCGTACGCTGATGATATCCACATAATTGGGAGAACTCAGCGGGCTGTCACGAATGCGTTCACTGGTATTGAACGAAACCTTCCAAAATGGATTTAGCTGTAAATGAGGGCAAAACCAAATATACGTATGCTGTCAACAAGAAGGGACACGCAACATCGACGAATTGGACCGAACGACACAGTCAGCAGATATAATTTCGATGTAGTTAAGCACTTTGTCTAACTTGGATATGCTATGAATTCTGCCAACAACATCTCAGTAGAAATAAAACGAAGGATATGGACGATAACCAAAAATGCAAGCACCTACGAGAGAAATTTACTCGTATTTGGAAAGTGGGTGAGAGAGGTAGAGGATATCAGTGCAAACTCTATATATATAGTTAAAATAAAATCTCAGGGACAACGACTCATTGCTTTCGAATCATCGTGCACATGCATAACAATACTCCAGCTAAGAAAGTCTTCGAGTCACGGCCCTCAGTTCCAAAATGACCAGCGAATTGAAATCTCAGTTTGTAATGCCAAAATACCGCGATAATCAGAGTGCCTGTTCTAGGGAATTAACCAAAACCTAAAAGGGATCGACGAATATATAAGAGTGCAGTCTCAGGCAGAGATTAATCTTAGGACCTCAAGTGATATGTTAAAGGAGCACATTACCCTGAGAGAAATCCTTTTGTCGTTTTATATTGTATATTTCGCTTTATATTATATAAATGTGCAATTTTCTGGAGGATGTCAAGATTCGTCTTATCCGGACCAATACTTCACCAGAATCATAACGCAAAATTCTTGCCATGGGCTTACTGTGGTCTAGAGTCCCCAGTAATGTACAAAATGATTTGGTGACGTATGATTGTTCATATCATTCGCTTCGGACATGTTTAAAACTTTGTAAGAAATAAATCACTAAGAGTAAAAAGACATTGCTGTCATTGTTTTAACCCTCAGTGTTTTTTGTTCTCGGCAAAATCTATCAGTACACCACAACGAAGTTATGCTCAATATTAATGAACACCCGAATTTGTCATTTCACGAGGGTGATTGGGCGGACAAAGCCATCAATTTGAAATATTATGCGAGAGATCTTGGTCTTATCCGTCACAGGATTCAATTATTGTAATAATTCAAGGTGTTGTGTGATGGCAAGTGTGTGACCTTCATTGAATGGGCTTAAGACCAATCGCAAGATGGTCCGGAATCTTACGCCAAATTTATGTTGAGGGTTTGGAGCTCACTTTGGCTCAACGGATATGTCAATAAGTAATATTACCATATTTGGCGTGAGAAAAATCTGCAAGTGCTGAAGAGCCACATCAAGAAAAATTACTGCATGGTGTGGTATCTGGGCTAGTGGCATCGCCGGGCTTTATTTCTTTCAAAATGAGGCAGAGCTCCCAAGTACAGTCCGATGCAGAAAGAACATAAATTTACATAACATCAGTGTAGAAGGTATGTGGTTCCATCATACTGTGACCAGTACCACAGATTTATTGAAATCATAGTTTAACCAGAAAGTGTTTTCAAAATTGGGATCTGTAGATTGGGAGCCAAGATCTGGCCAACTAACGCCACTCGATTATTTTCTGTAGAGGCACGTGAAGCCACATGTCTAAGTTTATACACTAACAATAATTGAAGAAGAGAATATAGAGCGGTTTATTGAAGATATAAGACGCTGGTTTTCAGTTAGGTTTATATGCATTTTTATTTTTATCGCTTAAATTACTCTTATATGCTAGACTAAAAAATGCTTAAAAATTAGCTTAACTTACATACAAATAATCTTATTCTAACTGACCCACTTTGCCTCAGATGAAGCTATCTATCACTGGAGGTATTCGACTACGAAGCTTCAACTAGCCACCAAAATTGTTGCTGCTGAGCAACATCCCTCTTGTCCCGACTCCCTACCGCCCTACTGAACCAGAGACGCTCCGCACCGCCATGTGCGACGTCTCTGCCGGAGTTGAGTCTCCTGTCCGCAGCTGTTCGAACGACGTGGAAGATTATCGGCACCGCCAATCTGTCCTGGATTAGACCTTTGCTATCTAAATAGAGGAACGCTTCTGGAGGAATAAAGCCACCAAAGCGAACTCTCTCGTGATACATATAATTGGGGTAATAAGACCCGGAGATCAGGTTGTTCGATGAGGTCATTGCTCTTACAACGTGCCTTCGAGTCAACTTAATGACGAAATTGTCCACTCTTATTAGCTTCTCCCTATTGTATAAGACCTCATTAGGATGTACTCAGACTTTGGTGTTCTGTATAAGCGAAGACAAGTCCTAAGACAAGCCCTCTCAAACACCCGAATCTTTTCCAATAAACTTGCTCTCACGTTGAACCACACGGGACATCCAAATACAAGCATGGGCCTGATAAGGGCCATGTAGCAGATTACCTTCACCCTCGCATCGAGTTGGCTGTTATAAAACAGTCTCTTTGTAAGGGCAAAAGCACCTTTGTCTCTGGCCAGAGCAACATCTATATGTTTGATAAAATACAAAAATTGATCTAGCCAGATCCTAAGGTATCTGACTACATTTCGACAAGCAAGTGGTTGTTCGTTCTGCCCCACGATCGAGAACTTTCGCCAATTCTTTCTGGTATCCCTAGAGGCCCCAGACAAAGGTGTCCTAAACAGAATGGTTTCCGACTTCTGAAAGTTGATTTTCAACCTCATATTAATGACCTCAATCTTTGGACCTGATCTGTACGCGATTAAGTAGTTTGCGTACGCTATGGCATGGTGAAGTGAACCTATCAGATCACTTGCGTAAATGTTGAATAAGATGAGCGAATTTACCGCACCTTGTTGCAGATGTTGCCATTCTTCACGATGAACTGTCTACTGGAGAGCATATCAAAAAGAATGTTCAGCAGTGGTTTACTAATGCCCAACCTGTCCAGTTTGAAAAAGAGTCCTTCTAACCATACGGTATCGAAGGCCTTCTCCAAGTCAATCAGGCAGGCACCAGTACACTGATTCTTGCCTTTGTTCCATTGGATATCAGAAACCAGTTTAGACGCAGCATGAATGATATCATGCCCCGCCTTGAAAACGAATTGATTATCCGGAACTATATGTTTGTCCTCAACTCACTTAGTTAAGACTCTATTGATCACCTTCTCGAAAACCAATACAAATTTACAGATGCTCTGTAATTTTCTTTTATTAATGTTTGGAGATTTTTAATCGACGACTTCAGTGTCATGATCTCCGTGTTATGTCTGTCAGTAAACTGTCTGTACAAGTTTTTTAGTCTTGACAGCAGTCTACTTTTATGTCTGTGCAGTGCGTCAATAGTTGCGTTGCGGAATAAGTCTTCTTCGCCAGAGCGTTGGTACCGAGGTATCGTTTTGTCCATTGTTCATTGGATTGTCTTGTCCATTAGTGGGTGGGTGGGTAGAGCGAATTCGAGGAGAGATATAAGACGCTGGTGTCTCGAAAAAGTGGACCGATGGATTGGACAATGTTTCGAATTGCAAGTCAACAGAGAATTGTTTGAATGAGCCGGAAAATGAGACAAACTAAAGACGAATTGGTGCGGTCAATTGAAAGAATAAATTTATCGTTTTTTGGTGCTTCCCACACAATCAACGAAGGATCTGGTTATCTTTAACGATATTGCTGAAAACTCTTGATGCCACAATGAAAGCTGCCGATGATTTTTCGCGAACGTTTATTAAGATTTTCTATTGGTAACGAGCCACCCCAATACTACTTTATGACGCAGACGCTTGGGCACTGAGGAAAGCGGATGAAATGCTCTTAGACGCTTCGAGAGAAACTTTCTTCGGTTAATGTTCGGTCGCATTTGCATCAATGAGGAATGGAGGAGACGTTTCAGCAGGGAACTATACGGGGTCTACAGAGATGCCGGATAACTCGATTTAGATGGCTAGGCCAGTTTAGACGCATGAATACCAGCGTACCACCCCTAGAGTTTTCGACTCCAACCCAGAGGGGCTACGCAGTAGGAGGCGGACACAAGTGGAAATTGATCTCAGCCAACTACGAGATAGCTGGCAAAAGTCAGTGTTTGCTGGGGAGGTATTTTAGCTGAGCGGCATCAAACTACGTATTAAAAACAATTATCTCTTCAGGTTAAAGGTTCAGAAGGTGTAAGTATAAACAACTATGTATTTGTTGTTATTGTCTTATCAGCGAGAGTAAAGATTATTGCTTCTCTTGATACCTGTCTTCAGTTTTCAGTTTTACAGTGAATTTGTTTTAGAACCAATTTTCCAAAATTTTCTTGAAATCGGCTCCGCGAACTACGAAAAGGACTGCAGTTTCAATTATGGACACTCATGTGTATAACATGGGTCTAAGTAATGTAATCAAATACAACGATGGATTTTTAAGTGCTACATTGGCATTCACTTTCTTATACTAATACCTGCCCAGACAAATGAATATATTCGTGCATTTGAGAAATCAGAGAGAAGAGTGACAAAAATATCTTTTGAGGACTTAAGTAATGTGTTCTTCTATGCAACATAACACTTTCCATTATCAACTACCGACTTAAAATCATGCAGACCCCGCGAACCGTATAATTCCCTTTTCGCAAAACTTTCCGCACGACATGCTGCAGTAACCCTAATCTAAGACTGTTTCCCGCTGATAAGTACTCGTATCTATCTCTGAGTAACCAGCTGAAACACACAATAGTTACAATCTCAACTTCTGCTGCTAGTTGATATCCGGTTAATAAAATTATTTCCAGACTGTTGAACTTGTTAAAACAAACCGCCCTTACATCATCCCCTAATCTCTGTGCTCGGTCGAATTATCGCTTGACATTAACGTATCTCAACCAGAAATCAGTTGATGCTGAATAAGAACACATCTTCCACCGAATTTTATCGAATTACGAGGAGCAAAAACAACCCTGAGGCTTTTCAAACACTGAACGAATGGGGTGCGAAGCTTAAAACTGAAATCCCTAATTCTCTCTGACAGCTCAAAGGACACAGCATGGAACCGCTACCACCACTGCTGGAAGCTCAGTTCACGGATCTTTTGTCCAGACTATTCGTATAAACAAACCCGCACGATAATTGCTTCATTTCTCAAATAGTGCCCCCAGGCTCGGCTGGAAAAGATCTCGTTTTATCGAGTTTTTGCCAACTTTTCGCATAGATGCGGATATTTGTGTCCGTGTTTTTTGAAAACAGTTGCCGATATGTTTTTTTTTTTTTTTGTTGTTGTGTTTTGTTTTGTTCGAGTGCACTCACTGGGATGTCATCGATTGCTCTTTGTGAGGGAATTTATTGTAAGCAAGCGTGACGTCATTAATGGCATTGCTACTTCAACTCGCATGGAACAATGGAACGTTTCGACATTTGATTCGGTTTGGGTGTGCATCATTTATTTTTGCCGGAGATCATTAGTGATCATTTATTGTTTACTGTTTACCGTTACTTACTAACACATCACTGACCAGCAATAGGGGATGATAATTCCTGAAAGATGGTCCATTGTTGTGTTATTGTGAGAACACAAATTACTATGTCGGTGATTGTCGTAAATTTTCGAAAAAGGAAGAAAAAATAATTGTCGTAGGGTACTGGCACTCTTATTTCCCAAATGTGATTGCGATTTGTCCTTGTTGATGAGCAAAATTAGTGCGGGGCCGAAGAATTTATTATTTATGAGTAGTTCTATGGGAAGTGTCATGTAAATTTCAGATTAATGCAGTAGGATAGGGGCTAGACAAGCATGTCGTAATATAATTGCATTTAATTTAAGTCAAGCTTGCTGAGAATCCTACAAGAATTAGGCAGAAATTTGTCTTGAAAGCTATATGCTAGATTGCTATTTTTGAATAGTAATGGTAATATTTTTCTGGGATTCAGTTGCAAAAACCTACGTCCGGAGCTCGAGAATATGGATACGGACGACCTCTACTTAACAATCGAGTTATTACGCAAGAAATCTCCCGGTCGTGTAATTTCGCGTTTCGGAGAGAACCATCGACCGCCAAGATCGTCGCCGCCAAAGACTTCTTTCTTTGTTCAAAACAGAACATTGAAGCCGCCATCACCAAGCTAGAGCCAAAATTATGTGAAAGAGTGATTGAAAGTTTCGAAAAAAGAATCAGGGTCTAACAGCAGCTCTGAGGCGGTCATTTAGAAGATATTGTGTTCCATCAACATTCACCATTAGTTTGCTTTGTAAGTAAATCAATTAAGGTTTCAGAGATATTCCAACAATTGTTCGATTTATTCAAAAAGCAAATCCTACACCCCTTATTGAAACATCCTATACTAGGAAAATCTGGCATCCAGCTCACAACCAACTTCTATTAATGACATTACCTAGGTGATCGGTACTACAGTCTATTATAGCTACTATCAGTCATGTGTTGAAACATAAAGACATGTTCCCTTCAATCAATACTGTCTATAGCCTGACACTGGCCTGAACACCACCCTGCAGTTTCGGTTCAAATCAGCAAAGACATCTACATCAAAGCCACTCTCTCGCTAGGATCATCGCTTCCATTATTCCGAATACCTTTCATCCGAATAACATAATTATAGAAAGTGTGACTGAGCTTCATTTGTCTAAAACCGCTTTTCGAATGCATCCTTTATCTAAGGTGCAACAAGGCTGACCAATGCAAAATTGCTTCGACATGTTAGACTACTTACTTGCTTATTTAGATGAAGCTACAGTTCGGAATGAACAACTAATAGGTTGCTCCAGTTATCGCGGTCTCTGGCTAATTGCCTCCCGTTGCGCACTATTCGTTGATAGACGTCTTCTTCCCCTCGTCGGGTCATCGTCTACTGCGTTGTCCCTCCGGATTGGATCGAAAACTCTTTCTGGCTGTAGCGTTGGTGTTCATTCACCATATGTCTCTTAGACGACTAATGTACACTTTTCTTACCAGATTAATGTCACAGTACAGCTCGCAAAGTTCTTCGCTAAATCTCCTACAAAAACCACTCTAAGAATTTTGCGTTCGAAATAGACAATGATTTTTTTTCACCTTCGCTAATGTCCGTGTTTCTGCACCATAAAGCAGGACTGGGATGATGAGGATTGTATGCATATAAAGTCTCCTTAATATTTCCTGAAAAGGCCTTATAACTCATTTACCTTCTTTGGCCGAAGAAACAGTGATTGGCAAGTGTAACTCTTCGTTTGATTTCTGATGATACGTCATTATTGGATTTAACAGCGGAGCCGAGGTATACAAAATCCCTGACTACCTCAAAGTTAAAATGTGTATTTTGATATTTCTTCTGATCCGTCGATGTTGTGTGTCCCTTCTTGTTGAGAGCATAAATTAAGTCTTACCCTCATTTACCGCTAAACCCATTTGCTGGACTAAAGAGAATGAATAAAAATGCCCACAGACACATGAAGTTGTTTTTGCTGTACTATATGATGGATCATGGTTGTCTATATATTCTAAGATTGCCTCTTTAACAGAGCAAAAAATCTACAGGTCTGGCACTGTCACCATCCGTTCTTCGTTTTTGGGAAGTAACTAGGGGTTATCTAAATGTAAATTAAGAAAATTTCATTGTCCTGTCATTGCCTATGAAAGCAATATATGTATATATGATGCCTTTTACTGAGTGAGCATGACACAATTTCATAACTTTGAGGCTCTCTGATCAACTAGTGTTGACGCCAAAAAGATTCAAACAAAGACAAATGGGCCTAGGGATTTGTATACTGGTACTCGTATATTCTAAAATAAGTCAAATATGCGACAACTTATTGAATTTTGCCTTCAGTTGCCACTCTTTACTACACCTTGAGTAACTGTTATGACCTGGACAAGGTTTGGGATGTGGGATACCCATCTTCGGAAGTTCTGTTGCTTGATTTCATCTACAAACATTTGTTTCAATGCTGATGCAGATCTAAACGCAATATGAGTCATATAGCACCATAAAGAAAACTAAGTTGCTGAGAACGATATGGAATGGAATCCGTTAGAAAGCTACGACCTTTTAAGAAATTTTACCTCGAAATCAGAGGTTTCTCACTTTAACGGCCTATAACTTGGTGGGGGTGAAAATAGACCCCCCCTGCTATAAATTTGTTTGTACGCCATAACTTCAGGAATCTTCAGCTTACAGGACGAAAACCTAAACTGGGACACCCTGTATATGAATGATAAAACGTGCTACCAAAACAGAGCGTAATAACTTTTTTTCTATGTATGAAATCTATTCCATTTTGTTTTATTTTACATATTGGTAATTATATTTTACAAAAGTGAACGCTTGCGACAATGAAATCAGTCCATAATTCAAATAGAGTTTAGGCGGATGTTTGGCCGCACTCCTCTGAGCCGATGGACCGTTATGAGGCTAGTAAACTCTTTCGCCGAGCATGGTATAATCGCAAGAAGGCCTTACCATCGAAATCCTTCAGTTCGAACATAAAATACGATTGTTGGTGTGGCTGCTGTTATACAAACAAATCCAAGTGTTTCGACCCGGAACTTAGCTGCTCAAATAGGAATAAGCGGACAAGCAGACAATCACTACAGACAGTTCTCCACAAACATTTGAACGTGTTTCGCTACGATCTTCAGAAGCATATTAAACCCATCTGACTCGCCGATTCGACTGATATTTTGCCAGAAGATTACTCAAATCGTAGGGGAGTACAACAGCATATTAAATTTCATTTTTATGTCTAACGAGGTCCATTTTGATTTGATCGGCAATGTAAATGAGCAGAATTATCGGAAAGTGGGACTCTAACCTGGAGATACTCTATGCGATGGAACTGCATCCAGCTACAGTATCGTGCATATTATTTTGACGAAAAAGGACAATCTGTAACGGTCAATGGAGACCATTATTTAAAGATCTTTTGAATTTTTCTTCCTATAATTACGAGGAAAAAGAATCCTTTTCAATTCTGTTTAGTTTAAACGAGCCAGACATGCTATGGCGGAATTACAGCGGAAATTCCCAAACAAACTGATTGCAAAGAACTTTACTTTCCAGCTGACTGCACCTGTAGGATTATAGCAAACTGGAAGTCTATAAAATGAAACCCACAAATTTGAGTGAATTAAAACAATCCATTCAAACAATAACTGAGGCAATTCCGACTGCAACCCCACATGTATGCTTTAATAAAAAACTTGTTGATAAGATGTCGCACATGTGTCAACGAGTGTGGAAGCCATTTAAAATCAATAATTTTTAAAGACCATTAAAAATGTAATAAAAATCAATTATCTTTACAATGAACTAAAAATAAATAAATTGAAAAAATAGTTATTTGAGTTTCTTAATGTAGCAACATCCATTAGCCAAGGCAGCCTACATGGCTCCAGATATAGCATATCATAGACTAATAAGAGAAGATACCCAAGAATCGTCATATGTGGTGATCTCAATCCTAATATTTTAGCTTTCAAAGAAATGCAAATCTTAACCAACCGACACATGTTGTCGCATATCACATACCAACACTACTTGATGTTGCTTTAGTATCCGACCCTGACTTGATAACGCATTATGACCAGATATTCGTAGCCGGGTTTTCTTATCATGATATGATCTTTCTGACAGTAGATGTATTTCCATACCAATATTCTCGAGCCAATTTAGAGAATCTTTTTAATGACTGTCAGGCCTTAAATTGAAAATAACACTAGTTTCCAAGTTACATGTGCCTGTGCACATATTTAAAAAGGCCCAAGCGAAATTACCCTGGTTCACGCAGCAAGCATGTGACTTAATCAAAGCTCTATTCTGAGAAATTTACGTACGTTACTTTCATAATACTGTAACTCGTCTTATACAAAGAAAACAAAACTCTTTTTATAAAATAAATTTTACTTTTGTCTTTCGGGTTCTGACTTTTAGAGAAATATTCATCAGTTGGGATTTAAATCAGAAAAAAACATCGTTTCCAAATCAACTTTTTCACTTTCATGTGAAGGTGACAGTGACTGAAGTACAATAATATAATATTAAGGGGCTATACCACTGTAACCCATAAAAAATTAGGCGATTTTCGGGATTTTTTTTTAAAAGAAAGTACTCGATAGAATGTTTTGAAGTTTGTTGGATATAATAAGGTATATTTTCGGCTATATTTTAAGATTTTCTTTTTACAAAAATATTGAAAAATAACGGAGTTATGTGCTGTCTTCGGAGGTGCCAAAAAAAAAGTTCCCCAACTGCTGTGATGATTTTGACCGAATGAGTAGCTAAAATAAAAATATTCAAAAAGGTTATTAAAGTTGAAGGTATTTCCTATACAATGACCTAAGATTTTTAAAAAATATCAAAAATTAACAAAATGGCGTAGTTCTGAAAATAAGTGTCGTCTTTTGGGGTAAAAATTGTCGTTTTTTTAATGCCCAATTGACAATTTTCAACCAACCAAAAAGATCGTAGGTCATTGTATAGTAAATATATTCAAGAATACTCAGTTTCAATTAGGCGATCGGTCAATTTCTTGTTGAGTTATGATGACAGCAATTTTGAAGAATGTCGTTTCGAGAAACACGCGTTTAAAGTTTACTATCGATTTTTGCTAGATAAAATTATATTTACCATCAAAATTGCTAATCTGCTATGCCTGGCCCATACAATACACATTCTTCTTCCTCGAAAAATGCCTGCTGATAGGCTAATGCTTGTCTCCGGGCTGTTCGTCCCTCTTTTGAGGACGCCGCGTGACGTATCACCGCCTGTTTGATTCGGCTGTCATCTCTTTGAACTGCATATTCTTCCGCAATAGGGCCGACAACCACGCCCATTACTTCCATCATTTTTAAAATACTATAAAAACCATCATTAAATATTGAAACTGCTAGGAAATTAGAGAGCTCAATCGTTTTCATCCCGCTGTCAAGGAGCAAAGTGCCATAGTAACCCATTATAACTTTCGTTGTAGTTTTATGTGTTTCCTCCTTTGCATCGCTCTAGTAATTCCCTTGAACTGAAAACAGTATAAATTGGTTTCAAAGCTTCCGTAAAATCCTTATCAAGCGGTAAATAATCGTGCTTGAACTTTGATAAGTCCATTTCTTGAGCTTCTGCGCGACGATAGGAACACCTGCTATTGTCACCTACGGGGCAATTTTGATGCTTTGGATTTTTATCTGACGGAGATAAGTGACAAAATGTTGCCCAAATTTCTTTGAACATTTCATCAACATTATCTTGATGCCTGGTAATTGCTAATCCGTAATATTTTTGTAATTTATTGAAAACTTGATCAGTCAACTTCTTCGTATTCTTACTCCATCCTCCTAATCCTTTGGTTTGTTTTTTTAGATTACGGCATCGCGTTCCCATTCTTTGTTTTACGTGCAAATAGCATTCTAATTTTTCTATATGTATATCATCGTATGGATTTAACTCCTATAAGCCTTTGAATGTGGCACTATTACCGTCGCCGATGTAGCGCGTGTATTTCACTCCATATTGATCGATCGAGCGGACAAATTTTTATTTTACACTGTCAACTTCCATTTTTCCAGCCGATCCAATATGATTTGCATCGCAATCGTCATGCTCTTCATACCATTCTTCGTATTCTTCAGTATGAGTATATTTTTTCTTTTCCCATAGTTCACAATTCTTACAATAAGTCGATTTTACGATTGTATCGATAATTTTTTTACTATATTTACCCGCAAGAGTTGTAACACCGAAACGTGAAGTATGGCCGCGTTTTTTCCATGTGCTATCTGAAGAAACTGTAAAGCAATCATCCGAACCTTCTTCCTGTATAGTTTCTGCTTTTTCTTGGCTATGGCTTTTTGTGTACTCCATTTATAAATAGTTTCAGCAGCTTTGGTTATATTTTGAAAGCATTCAACGAAAGTATTATTATTAAATTTTGCAAGGAGATCCAACAAGCCACAAAATAGATTTAGTCCATTGATACCGATGCCTAGAAGTCGCATCACAATCACTATACGACGATTTATTTCATAAGCATTATCAATTGTCGGTCCAGAATTCACATATGAAATACCGCACTCACACGACACAGCTATTTTAAATCCTAAACCCCGTGAACATGTTTGATTAAACTTTTTTGCAAATTTTGCAAACAACCAAAGAACTTATTGCACTGAAAACTGAGAAAAACTCGATAAAACAGTATCTATGCGTTTGTTCAACGACAATTTCTTTATCTCCGGTGTGTAATAGTTTTTCAGTGGCTGTACTGGTATTTGCGGGGGACTGTTCGTATGTAAAACGATTTCCTGAAAATCTTCTCTTCTTAGATCTCGATGAGAGCCTTTTTGGATATTACACATTTTCGTTGCGTTGTGTACTGAGAGTAAACTGAACAGACAGTGCCTAACGGCTCCAAAATATATTTAAAATGGCAATAAACTATATTACAAGGGCCGTATACACCTATATAGGCGCCCTATATTATCTATGTACTGTTTACAATGCGAAAGATTCGAGTAACTACATACTAACTCCGAAACTCCGTCTATAGGCAGGTGGAGCGGTTTATATATTACCTACGAGCGGTCGCTCTTTAGAACGCTGCCATTCAAAAACTATTCAAGATATGACCTTGCCGCTTTCACAGGATATTTGAAAGTATAAACTATCGAATAAGCAAAAAACAAACGATTTTTTGAAAGTGTCACACTTAAGTGTTAAGTTAAATGCAGTGGGTTCGGATAGCCTTCATCATAAATTTGTAAGAATTCTTCTTCCTTTTATTCTGCATCAAATCAATCACTCTCCCAGAATACCGGCCTATTGTGAACTTATCGTTTCCAAGTAGAGGCTTTGAAATAGTAGTAAGTCGTCGAATGAAAGAATATGTAAATGCTGAGGATATGATAACTAAATACCAGTCTCGCTTTCGTGTAAATTTAAGCTCTATTTCAGCTCTCTTAAAATTCAGGGAAGATTTACGCTTTTGATTGCGTTAAACACGGGATCAAAAACTCAAATATCAATTCCTGTTTGATGACTCATTACATAAACTGAAGACAACAGCCTTCACAACAGATTTCAGTTTGCATTTTATAGAAATAAGGACTCATCTTGCCTTCCTGTTCCCTCAGGGCTCTGTTTTGGGACTTGTTCACTTATTTTGCATATGTCCTTTCATAATTGGAAATATTATGTATACCCCGACGATGTCCAAATATATGCATGCACCCTTTCTGAAAGCAAACAAACAACAAGGTCTTGACAATTTAAATCGGAAACTAAATGAAACTCATAAGTGGTGATTAGACCACAGTGTAAGGCTTAATCCAACAGAAACAGTTAGTCATTGTAAAAATATCACATCTAATTAGACGATCGGTCTCTCCAATGGGGCATATAGTTTAAGTACAAAATCTCTCCTCTCGCTTTGAAGATTGTGGAAATAGTATCAATGCTGTTGTTTTCGCGAAAATAATTGTTTGTTAGGTTGTGCTCCAGCGTTCGATATAGGTTCCTGGGTTCGCTTTGCCTTGGTCGTTCACAGAGAAGTTCAAATTTTGTTTCCTTGATAATATTCCATAGGATTTCCAAGGGTTTTTCCCATGTTTCAGGGTTGTCGCTGTCTAATTGCACGTTATGCACGATATGGGATGCAACTATTTTAGGAAGTCTGTGCGGGTGGTATTCCATTATCTTTCTGATGTCATGCAAAAAAGAGACCGTGCTGACGTCGCAAAAGAGATGATTTGCGAGGCTGAATCCGATCCCACATTCATCAAAAGGATCATTACTGGAGACGAAACGTGGGTTTATGAGTACGACACGCAATCCAGACATCAGGGAAGTGAATGGCGTTCACCAAATGAGTCGAGACGGTTCATCACGGTTTTCATGGATTACAACGGTGTAGTGCATCATTAATTTTTTCCAGAAGGCCAGGCAGTAAATTAAGAATATTATTTGGGCGTTATGAGACGTTTGCGTGAAGCAATTTGCCGAAAGAGGAGAAAATTGTTCGCAGAAAACTCGTGGATTTTGCACCATGATAACGCACCGTCGCACAATGCCATCATTATTCGTAATTTTTTGACGAAAAATGCAACAAATATCATCCAACAGCCACCGAATTCACCTGATTTGGCTCCCTGTGACTTTTTTCTGTTGAATCGAGTTAAAAAAACACTACGTGGAATGCGTTTCAGCAGCCGAGAGGAAGTAATGGAAAAAATTATTTAATTTTCTGAATAAATACCGGGAACTTTTTGGTAAACCAATTCCTCCTGGAAGAAATGCAGTAATGTCATCAAGGAATATTGAAAAAAGCAAAGGACTCAGTGAGCATACTTGTTTGGCGCCCATTTTTGTATCAAACCAGTAGACAGTTTGGTCTCATCACACACTGCCGCTTGGTTTTGCTCATACATACTTTGTAATACTTTGAGGAAATTCGTTGAGACTCCTACAGTACTTAGTTTAAGGAAGAGAGCATTTCTATTTATGGAATCGAAAGCAGAGTATAGTTTCTTTCCATTATCAAGGTATGTCTTAGCTATGCTTGTTAACGTAGAAATGTTATTCGCAGTGGAGTATTCTTTGCGAAAGCATCCTTGCAATTCACTAAGGAGTCCATTATCCATTATCCGATTTGTTAAACGCTTGAGAAGTATTGTAAAGAGGATTTTCATTACCGTGTTTAAAAAAGATATTCCTCGGTACTTACTTGGTCTTCTGCACTCCCTTTTTTAAAGATTGGGGAGATAATGCTTTTTCTGAAGTTTTCATCTGCCATTCCTTTATCGAAAATCTGGTTATAACATCCAGTAAGGTTTGTTGAAATTTTTCCTGGAGTTCTTATAAAATTCGTAGGGTATACGGTCTATTCCTGGTGCCTTATTCAGCTTGCAAGCGTAAGCTACATTTTTTACCTCTAGAAGTGTGATCACCGCATTTAGTTCAACAAAAAAAAGCAAGTGATGATTTGGGCTAGACCTCTGCATTTACTTATATTCGAGAGCGATTATTGACTTCTTTGTTATTCACTGTACTAGCTAGTTTCCAGAAGTCACTACACTCTCTAACTTCATTTAACTCCTGTGTGAGATTTTGTCAGTACCGTCTTTGTTTTTCTCCGCAAATACTTTACTCGCTATTTGCTTTTTGGTAAGCTAGTTTGGTAGCAGAAGTTGGTGTTTTTTTTTTGCCAGATCTAAGTGCACTAAGGCAATCTGTTGTTTGATTGTTAATCTTCTCTTTCCATGTTAAAAAATATTATATTTTCTAATTTTTTGGCTGACGGCTAACGCCGTGCTCTAATTGTGAACTATGTATCTATCTAACAACAGAAACAAAGGCAAGCATTATAAATGGAGGAAGAATTACGTAGATGTTCCCCTCACTGAGTCTTAACCATTCCCCGATAGAATATGTAGGACAACAGAAATAATCTTGGAGTCTATTTACCACTAAGTAAATATAATTGGAATGCACATGTATCTACAAGTTATGAGACTCTTCGAGGACTTAGTCCCACTGCCAACTACTTTCCGAATAAGGCAAAATTAAAATTTTTATAGGCATTCATCCTTCCGATCATTCTGTATGGTTGTGAAATATATGCAAATATGGATCATGGGTCCCCCAGAAAGGTAACTTTGCATATAATTCCTGATAAATTTTTAATACCTACGAGTATTAAGACATGATCACATTTCCACCTACATATAGCAAGCAAATTCCCCGCTATTCCTGGATTGGTCTTATGAAATATCGAGCAGTTCTATTATTACACAAACTTTTAACAAAGAAAGAACATATTTATTTGGGAATGTAAGATTTCCGACAAATCGAAGAACTTTCCAACTGATAGCAGCCAGGTGCAAGTAGCTAAACACGTCTCGGCAAATTTTGTTCATTGTCAAACTCATGAGCAGCACAAGTAATTGTAACAAAGAAGTATTTAAACATTGTACCGAACATTTTTAATGAATTCCTTTCTTTGTATCCCAAGATTTATATCTTCTATTCTATCTTTTTATCTATCTTCTATTCTAACTTTCCTTCTATCTTCTTCTTTATTTGATATTTCACTAAATGATCTAAACTACTGCCTTATTTTGCATTAATAAATTGTTTAAAATTTAAATATTTTAGAGCTTGTTTTATTTTTATAAGAGTTTATATTCTTATGTGAGAAACCATCCTCCAGAGGTGAGACCCTTAAACTTTTTCAATTGTAGGCTACAGGGCAGTTTTTTTTAACATCGCGTTGAATACTGAAATACGTTGCGAATTAAGGTCATCGGGTTAAGATGCGCTCTTTCATCTTTCATCAGCAACAGGAATATTCTCGACATAGTGCATTGGATGCAAACAAGACTTATGGCTTCAATCACATACTTGCAACTGCAGGTGAGGTTGATGTTTACTTATGTACATTTATTTTCGAAATTCGCAGTTTGGTAACGCTGGATAAAATAGCTTGACATGTTGGCTAAATTTGTTAGTGTTATTCATCAAATCTTGCACCTCTCTAGGTGGTGACACTAAATGTTCCATGTCGCAAGGAATAAATTATTTAGATATCTATGCACTACTAAGAAACCAGTTTCAGATGTATCGGGGACATGAGCTATATCCTTTAACGACCCTTAAGAACATACAAACGCGAAATACCCTGCGTTGGAATACCAACCTTCGGAGACTGGTTCCTGCAATAAACTCATTTGCAAATATTGTGTATTGTCACTGTTTTCCAATAGAGAATTCCGAAAGAAGCAGTATGACAATTTGATTAAGATATTCAATACATTTTCGGGCAAAAAAATATTAATCAATGGCAATGATTTTTGAAATGTGAAACCATATTGTGGCTGTTCTCATTTAAGTGTCAGGTTAACATACTTGTTTGAGCTTCAGATCTGATTCCAAAAATCAGATATATCTCACCTATTGCTCCCAAACATATAAAAAATACAAGAACGACGAGTTATGCGTAGTCAGCCCATAATACAGAAATGCGAACATACTCGTATAACTGCCACCTTCTTACTATCAGCCATCACCTTAGTATGTTTGATTGCAATTCTGATTTTTCCGACTATACCCAGGGAGATTCACTTCAAATTGCTCCCTCACATGACTGGTATTTGTGATTTCGAAAAACATTTCACCACTTGAGAGTTCAATTTGTGGAAAAACTCACAAAAGAAATATAGAAAAACTCAGTACTGGTAAAACTCCCATACCATGGTTAGCTGGAAGCTTAACTTTCAAAGTACCATTCACCATTAGTACCAGTACTTGGGATACTAACAAAATCCCATAGAGAAACAGAGGAGGCGAACTGAAGAAGACTGAGAAAATCATTTAGCACAAGTGAAACACTGAAACGTTTTCGAGTGGAAAACAATTTTTCCACATGACTTGTATCCGATTCATCTCTGTTAATTCTGGAAAAAAAAAACAAGGAAAACCATCATCATTCCATAGCCTCACTGTATCCGTAGATGGTAAAACAGGTGAACAAGTTATTAAGTGCTAAAGTGGAAATTGCAATCGTCAAGTTGCTCCAAAGCATCTGAATGAGATTCTGAATCTAAATCAGCATCTGAATCAGACTTTCTCTCAATCAACATTCGCGAGTTCATCAAGTTGGAAAACGCAGAAAAAAAAAAGATTCCAAACTCAACAACAACAACTACAAATCGCAATTAACTTTAGTCCTGTGTGCTGACGCTATGTGATTAATTAAAACGGCAAACAGCATACAATTCCATAATTCCATAATTTTCCACCGCGAACTGGTTGCCTTCTCCAGCGCAATGCAAAGAGATTCGTGTAATTATTTGCCGTTCAATTGAAATCCTTTGCAAGGAAAAAAGTTATTCTGCCTGAGGTCTTTTTATTTTTTTTCAATTTTTTAATTGAACAACAAAATTAAGTGGAAAATGACTTTGGCAGTACAAAAAGGACCTTTTTGAATTTTCTCCCTTTGTTTTGTATATGTATACGAGTATGTATACGTATGTAAAAGTATCTAGACACAATTAAAGAAATTCGCATTCGGACAATGAGGCCACAAAACCCTGTTGTGATTGCCTGTGACAATGGTAAAGGAACTGAAGACAATGACATGGTTTGGTCAGTTCTCAGTTCATGTGTCAGATATCCAGAGATACGGATACCAGCATGGAGTGAGGTGAAATATGAAACAATTCCAAGATTGCGCATCCAAAACGAGTGCCAGATGTCCAGAATATAGCAATTTGTGTCGTTTTCTTTTTTGTAAACCAATAATCGGAGATTACACGGAATAGAAAAGGACCTCCCAAAATGACTTATTTGCTGGAACAATGGTATGTCTTTTGGTTTTGCTTCCTCCGAAGATGGACAAAAAGTGGTTTAACAAAATAAGGTATTGTTTATGAAGACAAATGGTTGTATAGTCTTTTGTAGGTGCTTAGTTAGCTAATTGCGTTATATTGTTGCTGTACAACTGGAAACATGTAAAGACCTTAAATTTATTTTTCCCAAAACCATCGAATAGTTTATTTGAACGACCTAAAATATTCTGGATTTTGCCATTTAGTTCAAGGAAAGCCATGCGGTCAATGGTTTCCTTATCACAAATAGACAATCTTCAGGATACATTGCATCGAATAGTGAACTTAACCAGCAACAATTCTAACTTGTTTCCAATTTTCATGACGAAACAATTATCCAATGAAAACTTGTCTAGATCAAGGATTCCACATAGAATTGACATCACACTAAAGCTCAAGTAAGGTTGATCAATATTTAATGGTAAGATATTAAACAGACGTTGAAGATGAAGTTGATCACTAGTGAAGCAGCGGCAGCCTTAGATTCTTGCTTGGCCGAACGCAAACCCTTCAGAAGAGGAATGGAAGAGTGTTATAAGATATAAATATCTACAATAATCATGCAAGTACAGATGGATAAACTTCAATGCATATCTCGATCCAGATGAGGCCCAATACCATTATTTCGGTGGAAAATTCTTCTACCGACTCAATCCTTTGAAAGATCTTTTCCTTCAGGTTCGGGATCATGCCCTTACGTCAGAAGCCCTTAAACGTTACAAAATGTATATCACTAGCATTCAAGCAGCACGATAAGATGCACTAAAAAAAGAAGGATTTAAAACAAAAGCATCGAATCTATTGATGCATTGGGATTAGAACCTGACCGTTCGTTGGTGCAGATTTGCCGCCTCTTAGACAAAAAGTTTGGAGCTTCAGATGTGGGAACAAATGATCATTATAATCCACATCAAACTTAATTCGCCAAAATACATAAAACTGATTATGTTTTGGGGCCTAGATTGACCAATATGCTCAAGAGACAGTTCCAGTACTCTGAATGCCCAAACTTTTCGAGGAGTTAACATCAATTGGGACCTGTAGATTGTTGAAGCTAACGTGCCAATGTAAATAATCAGAGTTTCAAAACACTGCAGAAGTTCGGGAGAAAATTTAACGTGGAACGACAGGGGGCCATAATACATATTGAAATCTCTGATTTGATTAATAGGGCTCGCCGACAATTACATACAGAGAAAAAGGTGATGTAACAGGCGTCGTTGTTATGTGGGGCGAAAGCTACCACGAATTCTAGTAGCAAATGACACGGAAGGAAAGTAGGCTTTTTGAAAGAACATTGAAGATTGAAGCCATGCAGAAATGCTACTGCAAAAATTATATTGGAAAATGATTCAGGGCAACTGGTTCAAAAGAGGAGACCTGGGAAAGATATTCAATTAAATATCAATCAGACTTGAACAAACGGTCCTATCTACGAGTATCATACCCTGCTGACGCCTGAAACCCCATATCAACAATCTGATAGGTGCTTATCCAGGTGGATATACATCTGCATTTCTATGATAATTTTGAAATATTTGCCAAAATCGACCGCCTGTACACGATGACATTTCAAAATACTGTTGAACAGTGCTCTTGACTATTATTTGAGAGTACATAGTACAAGTCTTCAAAAATATCAAGGGAATGTGTATGGTGCGATTATGGATACAAACAAAAAGTGACAAAAACGGGTAAAGTAAAATGAGTGATATTAACATGCACGAGATATTTAGGGACATAATCTCCCTTGCAGAAGCGATGACGGAAGCCTCTATAAGACCGTTCCGAATGTGTGGTACGTTAGCATAGGCTTCACTAAAAACGAATGAAAATACCCTTGTTTGCTACAAGAGACAAATAATTCGAGTGAGGGGTGGTTTCCTTTGCAAATACGGAATTCTCTGTGTATGCAATGTAGTTGATCTTGCCAGAAGGACGAAATTCATCCGTTTAGACGGCTAAGGCATTTTGAGCGAATTGATACTAAAACTCCGAAACGGTGTATCTTCAAATCTAACCCAGCCGGTAAAACAAGATCTCTCAATACCTGGTGAGTTCAATTGAAAAGGAGGCCCAACCAACTTGGTCTCCGCAGCCAGAGTCGGTTAGACTAAATGCCTTATATGGAGAGTACTAGTGTTCGAGTACTAGAATGACTTCGGGATGTAAACACTCTTGCCGACAATTCATGATGATATTACATTGCTTTTATAATTTGTTTTGGGACTCCCACTGCTTAGTTGGTGATAGCCGAGCAAAGTGTTGGTCACTTTCAACTGCGATAAATTTGGTCCAAGTGGCCCAACAGGCTGTAAAATCGAGCATTTGATAATGGCACAAAAATATTATTCTTAGAGTGAAGACGTCGACAGGTTCTATAGCCGTCGCCGATTTACAAAGACTTCTTGTTATTATGTCAACAGAATTTTCTGCAAATAGGACAAAGTCGAAGTAATAGAATGTAATTAAAAGTCAGCTTCAACTGATGAAGTGGTCCTGCCAGCTAGCATGAACCTAAAATAAGTCGGTGCATATATTAGACTATAAAAGTTGCCAAGAACATTTATCCAGGTATGTACAATTTTACAATGAGCAGTTTTTATTAGAATTGCAGTGCGATCTCTTCACACCAGTGGTTGAACAAATAGCGTATAGACTTAATATAAAAGCAAAACTATCATATATTTATGTACCTCCTACACAGACTCTATCGATATAATATAATCGGGGGATGGCCAACTTCATTATACGTTTTTACATATTTTGTATGAACCAATCGACCTGATAAAATCTAAACAATTAAAGATTCTCCGGATTCTTCCAGCTATCGTTAGCTCTGACTTGTATCTTCTACTCCACTTTTTGCCTCGAAATCCATATTTATACTTTAGTTCTCCAACTCTAGATCAGCGGCAGATTCTTTGGGATAATAATGGGCGCAAAGGCAGCATTTCCCAAGCTTTGATTTTACTTCGACCTCAGCGATGGCCTTTATGGCAACTGGGGTATTAATTAATACAATACACTCTCCAACTGGAGCCTATATCTCGGCTTTAAAGGCACTACTGTGACGTAAAATGCGAAGTGATCCCGTGTACTCCATATTGCAGCATACACCAAATTCACTCCACTTGACTTCTGAACACCAATTTTTCCCCAACTCTATCCGTTTGTGGAACAGCTTACCGCACAACTTAGAAGGATAGATAATGCCGCATAATTTAAAAGGGAACTTAAAAAGCATCCGCGTAAATCACAGATACAATATCTTTATGTAACATTCGAGTATGTACGAGTATGTCTATATGATTTCTTGTGCTCTTATTTCTAAATTATATCATGTTATGTTACGAGTATCATTATTTTGTAGCTTTCATCTTTATATTCCCATTGTATTGTATTTTTTTAGCTTAGCAATAACTAATAAGATATTATATCTTAGTTTGTATAAGCTTTCAGTGAAATAAATAAATAAACAAAAATAAGATAAAGGCATGGTTACTTGGGTTTAGTTATCCCCGAGCTGACTGTGGCTTAAAGCACTCTTAACTGAAGATTCTTGCATCGAAGGATAGTCCCCAGTTCCGCCGTTGCGTTGCATAGTGGTTTAATTTGTATGGAAAGGGCGGTCAAAACATAAAATTTCATTTTAAATGATAGAAAAAAAAACAAATTGTAAAAAAGTGATTAATTTTATATATTATTTAATTTAATTAAAGATTAAAGTAATAAATTCAAAATATTCTTAGACAATGTCAATTTTTGTGTTTTTTTTTCAAATTTCTTTCGTTGGAAAGTCTGAAAATCTGTGTTTGTTGACAGAATAAATATTTTTCGTGTATTCTTCGATCGGAAAAATTTAACGTCTTTGTTTTTCGCCTCTGCCGCCTCTTCCGTAATATGGCGTGTTTCACAATTTGCCCACCGTGAATAAGAACTTTGTGTACTGAATCTGGCAATGGGTACTAAGGGTATTCTGCAACAATTTCACGAGCCGTATCTTGCGCATATTTCTCGAAAGATTCTGCATTAATTGCAAAACAACTTGCCAAATTTTTAAAATCACAGCACATCTTTCAATTATTGATTGTTTAACACCAGTTATCTGAGAAGATATACATGGGTTGGCGAAAAATCTACGTATTTCCATCGTTTGAATTTCCACCACTTTGTTTTGGCTTGTCAATTATTAATGCAATATTCTTGAATTCTGCTTGTATTCGTTTTTCCTGTGCGTCCAAAAGAGGTTTTTTATTATTTCTGGTCCGCCATTTTTTAAAATCTAATCTATATGCTAGATGAATATATTTCATTGAATTTAATGATATGTTTTACATTTTAATTGATCTATTATTGTGTCAGTTAAATCATTAATCTGGCTCTGCATATATTCCTGCTAAGCTCAGCTCTGTTCAACTCTGCCGTTTCTTTTTTTAATTTAAAACGTATTGGTCAGCAGTATCGAGTTGATCCTGGACGAGGATTTTGCCATACAATATTTTTTTCCGACTCAGGGCTCTCTTGCGAAAAAAGTTGTATCGGAACATATGACGTTATAAACATATCCGAATCACTGAATTCGCTAGACATTTTTTGTTTATATTCGGACTGTCTACTGCTTCCATCAAAGCCCCATTTACCAATTAAAGTAAGATTACCTAAATCAAGAGTTCATTTAGTCACACTGAAATCAATCAATTTTATACATAAGACACTACATTATTCTACCTCCTGTGGCTAAATTCAGACTAGAGACCCAGTTAGTAAAATATTTATATTATTACAGAAATTAGTCTCCAAATTCTTAAAAATTTCTAGTTGGGATTCTACAATGCGTTGGATAGTACGATTAAGGAGTCCTTGAAGGATAACTTCGGCCGCTGAATGGGAAATTTTTATTGTTTCAAGCTCTGAGTAACAAGCTTTCTTCGCTTTAAGAACCTTAGTGTAGATTGGAAAAATATCAACTTCAGTATTTTCGTTTACCAAGTTCCTGATAACTTGGTACTGATGTTTTGACAATTTGTCCTCAACTAAAAGTTTCAAAGCATCATTTGAATCAAGTTGTTTGACTTGGAGATTGTCTGTTGCCTGACAATGCTTCAAAATACAAGCAATATCTTCATCCATTTCTACGATTTTAGCAATTCGTCTCCTCTTAGTTCGAGACGAGCTTTCTAAAAATGGCTTCTTTAGTCTACTTTAATTATTTGGCGACTTTTTTTCTTCTATTTGGTCCTGTGCAGACCTGAAATCTTCGATGCAATCAAGCCAAACACTATTTGCAGATTCGATTTTTTCGCGAAGAAGCCTCTCATATTCTATGAAAGGACTTACAAAGCGTATTTATCTTTTTCTTTGCGTCTAAACTTTCAATTTGGTAAGTTTCCTTAAAAGTTGCCCATGTTTCATTAATTTTGGCAGCACTGCGACCTTTCTTCGCCATATTCCAAATATTAAAAACTGCGAAGAATACTCAACTTTGTGACGCTACTGACTGCCAACAACTGATTTTAGAGGACAAACCTTACTGCCACTTTGTTCTCCCGTTATCATAAGTAATAACTGCATTAAAAAAAACTAGTTTGTTTAACCTTGAAATTTTGACTTTTGGTCTATGGGGGAACCACTGTACGTTGGTGTAACATGGTACCTTCTAAATGTACCAGTTCAGGCAATTATCTCCACTTGCTAACTTATCATTAGTAAATACGTGTCTGGGAATAGCCAAGTTTTTTTTATAGATTCAGACATTTCATTTTAAAATAAAACGCAAAGAAATTAACTTGATGACTATTTATTAAATTCATTCGAAAGACTATTACCTAGTTTATATGACAGCTTAAAGCGCATCGAACCTTTCATTTCGCTTTGAATTTGTGTTTTTATGAGCGTATTGAAGCAATGCGCATTGAATCAATGCGCTTCAAGCCATCATATAAACTAGGTACATTTAATTTTTATTTGAACATAGTTTCGGGCGTATGCTTTTCCGAATAATGGGTGGCGTACATCACGTACTACTCTCACCAGGGCGTAGCTTCTCCTTGCGGGGCCCAGATGGAAATTTTTTTTCGGGGCCTGCTTACCCAACTCAAAAGAGATTTGCATGTACGTACATATGCTGTCTAATTACGAGTATTATCAATATGCGTCGTATGTCAGGGATAAGTGATAAGAAGTTAGAAAATGCTGTAAAGTGCTCTTTTAAATGTACTTCACGTAAATTAATTTTAGGACATTTTCGAAAATAAAATATAAAAATAAATATGCACATAGGGCTAGAGTGCGGTGTGGGCCAGGGCCTAGCTTCTCGCACTCATTTTGTGTTGCTCACGTTTAAATTTTTACATTTCTGAGCGGGGCCTACTAATTTTTGCCGAATCCGAACGGCAAAGCTCTCTCTCAGTTTGAGAATTACTTTCAGAGGTTTGCCATTGCCCACCGAAAGTCTGATAACGATTTTGAAATAAAAGCTGTTGCCACGGCCAGGAATTGACCTGTTGCAGAGAAAATATCCTTCGTAGCGACGTGAACAAAGAAAAACCGCTTCACACGGCGCAAAGAAAGAATACACAAAGAGAAGGAGCCGATATCATTCGATTATCCATCCGTGGTCAATGCACATCGGACAGTGATAACGGGACCTGCCACCGAGATCATTGAAACGAAGTGCCACGTTGTGCGCAAATATGCTATGACAAGAATCAACCCTTCACTTGAATTTTTAATTAATTTTAAAAGAGGATTGATTTATTATCGTTTTGGGAATTAAACTACCCTCGGGTTTGGGGGCCCCGGTGATTGCCACGTGTAACACCCCCGGTAGCTACGCCAATGACTATCACGTAAATAATGTCAATCGTCGTTGGTTTTTCGACATAAACTGATGAGTTGACGTAGCCCCACAGAAAGCATTAAATGGCACGATCTTGGTAGCCAATTGACAGGGATATTTCTTCAAATGACTCTATTACCAAATCGTATTTTCAATGAAGCGATGTTTTCGTTGGTATTATGGGGTGAAGCATCATACTATTGCAACTACAGTTCTTCCACATTGATGTTGGCAACAAATAATCGTCGATAATCGCATTGTGCTGGTGTATATTGACAGGACCTTGTGCCAAGGCCTCGTTTTTAAAAAAATAAGGGCCGACAATGATACCGGCGTACAATCCGTACCATATCGTAAATTTTTCTGGATGCAATAGGATTTCGTGAACTTTTTGCTGAGTGTCCTCACTCCAAATATGGCCATTCTGTTTGTTTATGTAGTCGTCTAACGAGAAGTGAGTCGCATCACCGAACAAAATTGTACGGTAAAAAACTGGGTCAATTTCTAGTTCATTTAACGCCTAATTATTAAATACCCGACGCACTAAATGGTTATGCCGCTTCAGCTCTTGCATCAATTGGATCCTATAAGACTTGAGACCAGGATCTTTACGCAGAATTTCCGACATAGTGGATGGAGAAATTGCAAATTGCTGCGAACTACTCTTCAACACAAGTTTCGACCGCCACGATGTTTTCTTCCAAACGCAATGTTCTTTTCCTTGTTGGTGTGTGAGTACCCAATAGCGCGAACTGGGTGGGAAATTTTTCAATTCTTCGATAAATACCATGTTCAGATGGCCGATGATGTCTACAGTAAATTTCACGAAGTGCTCTATAAATTTCGCGAACAGAGCTTCTATTTTGGAAATAAATTTCAGCGATTGGAATTGGTGGTGTCAATCTATCCGTGATGAAATAGCAAACTGCACTGAAAATAAACGAGCTTTGGAGCTCAATGTGACGGCTGATTTGACATTTAATCCCTATGGGAACATTTAACACTGCACAGAAAATACCCCTTGTAGGTACAATACGAGTAGATCCATAGGGAAACTTTGAGGATGGGTTATGTAGCCTTCTTTGTACTCAGTTCAACATCTACTCGTAACTTCCAGTTTATTTTACTAAATAATTCGAGTAAGATAGTTGGGGGTATGAAGGTTAAGCCGCCTATGTAAGAAGAGTCGAATTGTGGATCTTTCCGATTGCGTGTGTGAAGGATAAGCTCTGTTTTTTCATATTAATTCACAACTCGCACAATTAAGCCCATTTCTTGAAGAGCTGCCGGTGGCAACTAAGGTCACAGAAAAAGGACTTAAATGACTTACGTAATGAGTGTCTTTATACATAGCCAGCGGCCTTATATAGGCACTGTATTACCTATGTAACATATATTGAATTGATATGTCTGTTGCAGGTTTCATCACCTACTCTAAGTCCCCAGGTCCTCTAAGTTCTTAAGTGTTGCTGCAAAAAAGAACAAATATGTATAAAATTACTAAGCATTACCTGCCGCTCCTTTCAATGATTTATTTTAATTAATTCAACACTAAGAAACATTTTAATGCTCAAGGTATGGCGCTACATCACCCTGTGGAAAACTATGGACACTAGTCTATCCCCAGTCTCAAGTGTGGGATGCTTTTCTTCGAAAAAAATGATTGTTCTGAACGAGATTGGCTTATTCTTTATATGAATGTCCTTCTAATCAGAAGAGGAGATATATTGTATCTTATAAGAATTCTGCAAGATTCTAAGAATATGAGTACAATATTGGTTAAGTCTAAATCACTTATACCTAGCTGTGCATATGCGGATAAGTCAGGATAATAAAAAAGAACGAAGACACATAACCAGCCGCACAAATAAAAGTCTCTAACAATCGAAATTATAATAAAACCAAACAAAGAAGAACATTTTCTGCATCGGTAAGCATCTTCAGGATGCATCTCCAGATGGACAATTCCCAAATTTCCTGCTTTTGTTATTCATTCTAGAGAACAAAAAACCAAATCCTTTCTCATCTACAATGTTTGAGCATCTAGTTAAAATTTATGTTCAAAACAATTGTCAATGACAATAAAATGCATATTATGGCCTTTTATTTGTAAATTGCTGTAAAACGACAAATTCCTTTCTGCAACAAAAAGGATACAGCACCAGCGTAAACAAAAAAGGAGTGAGTTTCGTCTGTCATTGTTATCCGTTAAGTATATTTCAAGACATTGTAAACTATTACAATTTCGAAATAGGGTTTTCCCCAATCCCACTATTCCCAGATATCCTCCACATGGTTTGTATTACAACTTATCCTCAAAGAAGGTCATTTCGAACACCGCCAGACAGTATGTCGCCTTCAGAAGGCTTAGGCAAAATTTCGAGGTCAAAATAGAACTCCCAAATGTAAATCCTTTGCATTATCCTTTATTGTTTGACCCATAATCCTTAGCACTAAGAGACCTCCTTCTCTCACTCTACGAATAATATGTGCCACAGAATGTGTACGTTTACATTCGTGTTTGTGTAACACCTTTGGGGAATTCCGGAACACAAAATCACGTCGCCGAATCCTTCGCATTTGTTTGTATTGTTTAGAGAGAGTAACCCAGTTCCTGGGAATAGTAATTAGCATTAGAGAGTATTATCCTTTTTAAGAGTTCTCTGTTTATTGTTTTATTTCAATTACTATGTTTGGAATCGTTTTAGTGTGTTGTACATACCATATGTATCTATTACATATGTTTGAACTCATCGAGTTCTTTTACGCGTGTGAGTCATTTAAATAGAAGTCATGACCTTTGTGGTTGTTTAATGAAGAAATGAGAGAAGTAGGTAGGTTGATCTCGTCGATTACGAATCACTTGATGTCGACAGAAGAAAATTAGCCAACATTTCCTAACAATTCTACCGGACTTAAAGCAGGTGAAACTTGGCTATTCAGCTTAGCTCATAGTCTTACTAAAATGTGTCTTTCCATCTGACATAGCCTATCTCTTATTTTGTTATCTAAAGTAAGTAACATAATTGACCAGATCCAACTTAGTACATATGTAAGCTGGCAGAGTCTTTTGCCTTAGTCATGTTTGCTTATTGACATAAATGGTAACACAGTTCAGGGGAACCTAAATACTCTTCTCTAGTTAGCCAGACCCTTTGTTGATTGGTTCTGGTTTCAGATTTCAATTTGGTTGTAGTTTCTTTATACATGTGCTCGCCGCCTACGACGAAGTGTTGCCCTCGCGATTTGGAGTCAAAGGTTTTCCAGAGTGCTAGAGTCTTAAAACATTTGCTAGCTATCTAGGATGAATAATGGGCGATTTTTTGATTAAGTCGCTTTATTGCCCATATTTTTTGTTGTAGAGTCTCTCCTGTAGAATTTTATCTAAATATCTGATGTACTGAAAGGAATTTCTTTTTATGGTGTAGGCATGCAATGTTGACTCCATTTTTCAGATATATGGTATGGTGGGGCAAAAATAATGTCATAATGTGCATTGACTGGCGTCTATTAGAAATGAAAAAAACTGGACTTTGTTTCCATGAAGCGTTTAAGTGAAGGTGTAATATTGATGACATTAAGTTGAAAAAATGATATTGGTCAAATGACCACTTCCTGAGTTGATGCAAATGTGCGCTCGTTTAAGGAATTTTGAATTGTTGCTCACAAAACATCTGGCTCCAAATTGATGATTTCTTCTTCAATTGTGGCTTTCACGACATGCAAAGTTTGTGGTTTGTTGTGCAGAATATGTAGTTCCCTGCTGTTGCTCTACAATCCTATACTACTTTAAACACAATCCTTTAACTTTTAAGTAAATCCTCGTATATTGCTTCTGTAGCAGCATCCTCGAATCCCGTAGTTTTTGGAGAAGGCAATGTTAATATTTGCCTTCAAGCAGCTTAGCTTAATGGTCAATTGAAACACAACTGGCATTGGCATTCCTGCTATTGCTCCCTACTTCTAATATCATCTTTCACGAACAAGTGGCAGAAACATGTTGGTTAAAACTAAGACAGTTTTGCAGTTTGGGTACCAAGAAATTGTCCAGCATATTCAACTAACGTTCATTATAATTTCACGTTCCCTTCCACCTTTAAGTACGCGACGATTATTCCTTGAGCAGACTTTGCAGCCCAAAGGTAACCTTAGGTAAATGTTGGGGTTTCTGAGGCTTGAATTTCGGGTTTATAGCACAGTTTTGCTTATTAATATATTCAAAGACAAAATATTGTTAAGTTTTGATAAACTCTCAGTTATATGATTAATGAATTGAAGTCACTGATTGTCATCCATCTGGGGCCTTTAGTTCTTGCAACAGGATGCAGTTGTAAAGCCCGCAGATTTATTGCCTTCACGCAATGAACCCATTTAATAGAACTTTATTTTGGGACACCTACACAAGACTAAGAAAGGAATTAATAGTAGTAAGTAGTAAGTAGTAAGTATAATAGTAATATATGATTTTATTGCACAGTGAAAGAAAAATCCATAGATACAAATTCACAAAGTATAGCATTGGCATTTGTCGTCAATCCGAAAAGAGAGTTTTACGAGTACAATGTAAAACGTAAAATTATTGAATTTTATATATAATAAATACTCCAGCTTCATTTGACGACAGGCTGCTTCTTACCCAGTAAATTCTCCTAATCACGTTCAGTATGGAACATATTCAAAGCGATAAATGTCTGAAGGTTGTACAAACTGCATTCCAGATTTTCTTAGGCCTTGAAAATAAATGAGATTGAACTCACTTAAGCTATATTTGTCGTGGAAATAGTTGTTGTCCCCGAAGTCATATTCAAGAGTCCGGCATGTGTTCCTGGTAAGTTTTGCTGCGCTCTTTCTCTAAAAGCGACACGGGTGGATCTCCCCTGAAGGATATTTTTTCAAGACCCATCAAGACCAATCAAAAAGAAGTGTAATTACATTGTAAAAATATACAGTGGTAGCAAACTGGTTTCCAGGTGAAGCATATAGTTTAGCGTATTTTTCGGTAATCTGAAGATTTCTTTGATAAATCATTTCAGCAATTTTTCAGCTTCTTCATACTGAAAAATACCCCATACTTGAGCCACATAGAACATGATATATGTACCTCACTACTGCTTCATAGTCTTTATACTCTGTGCTTAATGCAATGTTCTTTTTACAAACTAGTATGCATTTCCAGCTGCAATTTATTTATTGCCCTTGTGGCTTCTTCTCCTTGCAGATGTTTGTTGAAAGTTGGTTGAGGTGTTATCATGACTCTGAGAAAATTACATTACTTCACATTATCTAGGTCTTCGTATTGCCATGTCCATTTTTTATCCCTTGTGTAGCGACCAGCTCCATTTCAGAATATCATTATTTTGAACTTGGCGGCGTTGACCTTTAGGTCCCACAAAGTGTAATATTGCTCCGTTTTATTAATCATGATTTGCATCATCATTGGTATAGGAACAGCTTTATCTTAGTCTCAGCGAACTCGATTCCACCGGGCAAAAAAGTTGGTAGATCATCCAGAAACAACAGAAGATAACTCATGAGACAACCATGCTTGATATCCATTTTTGACTAAAATCGGCTTAACATGTTGACTACATCTCAGCCGTATTGTTTTCGTAAAGGCTTTGCATAACTTTCAGTAACTTTGTTGATACTCCCAGAACCAAGATTGGCACTAGCCTAAGTAGGTCATTTGCCTGTTAGACGTTTTAAAAATATTCCCGTGAAAATTTTGATTAGTGAGTTAAGGAACGATATTCCTCTGTAATTACTTGGGTCTTTGGTATCTCGTTTTTTACAAAGGGTTTTCCAATAGGGACTTGACAACTTTGAACGCAATCTTTCACTAATCATCAAACTGTCACTGTCAATTTATTCAGTAAGCTCAACATTTTCACCATGGTAAAGCACACGAACGAGCAACGTCTGCAAATTATAAAAATTTTCTACCGAAATTTGGAGTCGGTGACTGCAACTTTAAGAGCGTTAACTCCAATTTTCGATCGCAATTCTCGCCCTAGTAGACAGGCAATAACAAGTTTAGTGCAAAAATTTGAGTCTACATATTCGTTGTGTGAAGTTGCCGTGTCAGTGAGACAACGGGTTGGTCGAAGTGTCGAAAATATCGTTGCCGTTCAGACGTCCGTAGCAAACGATCCACATCAGTCAATTCTACGGCGTTTTCAAGAATTGGGCATCGCTCAGACCACATTATGGCGTATTTTGCGTAAGCATCTTGGTTTACACCCATACAAGATCAAACTGACTCAAGAATTGAAGCCGATGGACCATTTGAAGCGACGTACGTTCTCCGATTTGGTTCTGGAGAAGTTGCGCCAAAATGATAAATTTCATCGCAAAATCATCTTCAGTGACGAAGCTCATTTTTGGCTCAATGGGTTCGTCAATAAGCAAAATATGCGTTACTGGTCGGGTGAAAATCCACATGTGCTTCATGAATCACGACTTCATCTACAAAAAATAACTGTTTGGTGCCGTGCGATATCGATCGTCACGTTACTGCAATGGTCAGCGTTATCGCGCCATGATCACCTATTATTTTTGGGCCGAATTGGAAGATATGGACTTGGACGACATGTGGTTTCAACAGGATGGTGCCACAAGCCACACAGCACACGCTACAATCGATTTATTGAAGAGTAAGTATGGTGAGCGTGTTATCTCAAGAAATGGGCCAGTCGATTGGTCTCCTCGTTCGTGCGATTTAACTCCGCTTGACTATTTTCGCGAAATAGCGGCCGTTTGGGCCGAAATGTGTGGCCGAGTGGTTGAAAATTGGGTCCAACGAATCGACCGCTGCAAACGTGCTCGCGGTGGCCATATGAACGAAGCCGAGCTCCATTCATAAATGTTTTGATTGTACTTCAAGGCGTTAATAAAGTTTTTGAAATATCTCAAACGGTTTGCATTTTATTTAAAAAAAAAGTTGTCAAGTCCTTATTGGAAAACAATATATAAGGTAAAAATTTTCCAGGAATTCGTTGGTCGCATATTTAAAGAATTCTTAGAAGATACGAGTATGATCTTCTCCTGGTGCTTAATTTTGGTTGCATCAAATGATACGCTTCAATACATCGACTATCTTGGAAAGGAAGTGCATAATGTAGTTCGTTTGTGCTACAGAGTGGGTTCAGCAATGGTCCAAAATGATCAGCCAGTACAGATGCTTCGGTTTGAATACTCCGTGCAAAAGTGAAAGCAATTATTTAAGCAAAGGACCTACAACTCCGCAATGTATGTATTGTAGTTACAATTATGTTAGTATAGAACTTAAACTTTTCTCCTTTATAGAACATAACCTGGTCCTTGAGAGGAGGATGATATCTACAGAATAAGCCATCAGGAAACCAGGAACGTTAACAGTGATGAGCGGAGAGTTAACTATCAGAATACTAATTAGTTTAGTTTTATATGCATTTTATTTTCTTAATCACTAACTCTTACATACTAACAAAAAATGTTAGTATGTTAAATGCTAGCTTACAATTACTTAACAATATTATGCTAACTTACTGGCCCCACACAGGCACTCTAAGCTACTCTAAATTCTTATATCTATGTCTTTCGACTTCATTTACATTTTATTTATAAATGTTTATTTTGTATATTTAGAGCTAAGAAAAAATTGTTAACAAAAAACATAGCCTATGGATGTAATTTTTTATTTTTTATAAAAACTTAATATCTAATTTAAAATGTACCTTAGTCTACTTAACCTATATACACAATACACACATGTAGACACAAAGACATTATGCACAATAATATACATACATTAGTATATACCTTTGTATATACTAGTATATGTATATATTTCTTAAATGCTAACATAAACCTATGTACTTCGCTATTTACTGAGCAAATAGATTGGTCAGCTCTGCCTCATTAGTGAGGCTGTTCCGTAATTGACGGAAACGACGACGAAACATCTTCTCCATCATTCAACCACCAGAAATGCTGGTGCTGCCGAACGACATCCCTCTTATCGCGATTCCCCACCGCCCTACTGAACCTGAGGCGATCCACACTGCCGCGTGTGACGTCTCTATTGTAGTTGAGTCGCCTGTCCCCAGCTGTCCGAGCGACATGGAAGATTAACGGGACCGCTGATCTATCCTGGATCAACCCTATCTGATCCAAGTAGAGGAATGCTTCCGGTGGAAAGAAGCCGTCAGAGCGCACACTCTCGTGGTAAAGGTAATTGGGGTAGTAAGCCCCAGATATCAGGTTATTCGTCGACGTCATTGCTCTTGCAATGTGCCTTCGAGTCAGCTTAATTACGAAGTTGTCCACTCGTATTAGGTTCGCCCTATTATAAAGGACCTCATTAGGATAAAATTTCTTGTACTCCGACTCTGGTGTTCTGTACAAGCGAAGACAAGCCCTAAGGCAAGCCCTCTCAAAGACCCGAATCTTTTCCATTAAGCTTGCTCGTACATTGAACCACACGGGACAACCAAATACCAGCATGGGCCTCGCATCGAGTTGGCTGCTATAAAACAGTCTCTTTGTAAGGGCAAAAGCACCTTTAGCTCTGGCCAGAGCAGCATCTACATTTTTGCCAAAATACAGAAACTGATCTAGCCAGATTCCAAGATATCTGACTATATTTCGACAGGCAAGAGGCTGTCCGTGTTGTCCAATAATCGAGAACTTTCTCCAATTTTTTCTGGTATCCCTAGAGGCCCTAGACAACGGCGTCCTAAAGAGAATGGCTTCCGACTTCTGAAAGTTGATTTTCAACTTCCAGTCATCGCAAAATCGTCTTATCTTATCGAAGTCACGCTGCAAGAGAGTATTAATGACCTCGATTTTTGGACCTGTTCTGTACGCTACTAAATCGTCTGCGTACGCAATAGTATGGGAAAGTGAACCTATCAAGTCGCTTGTATAAATGTTAAAAAGGATCGGCGAATTGACCGCGCCTTGCTGAAGACCAGAATACTAATTAAACATTGTCTTGTGGACAGCCCCTGTTTATTCCTTCATGACAGACTGATCATTTGACTAGTATTGCTTAAATTTACAAAATCAATTTCCCATGTATCCAGTTTGATATTTTTTAACTGGTTGAGTGCCAGTACCACGTGAGCCGGAATGTTCCCGTTAGTTGTGACTTAGTTAACCATGAAAATATTCTTTAAATCCGGCAGCAGTAGCCGCACAGTTGCAGTATCCCTTGAGATATTCCATCCACCCCAAATAAGTTGAAACCATTCAAGAATGTGATTGAGTATTCGATCGTTTTATTGGTTTCCATCTTTGGATGTAACATACCAGCTGCCTCAGTTTGTTTGATCTTTATAGATTAACAGATTCCTCGGGAAGTGAGCTTAGAGTGGAAGATCTCCGTTGAATAATCATCAGACTTTTCTAGTGAGTCCACTTTAAGCAGAGTATCACTTTGGATGACTTTAACCACTCTACGTTGGAATTAGTACTTTTATAAGATTTATATTTCGATTTCTGAATAAGTCTTTGTTGTACAGAGTTCAATCGATCTGCTACTGCGGAAAGTCGATAAATTCGATAAGTGTCCTAAGTGACGAAGAAAGCAGACAGTCTCTAATTAAATAGGCTAAAGGGTTAAATGTAAAGACTGACGTTATCTACTTAACATTTGCTAAACCGTTTAATGCTGCAGCAACGAATTTACATAGAAACGTCTCAGGACAGAAAACATTTGATGAACACAAACTTTATCTAAAATCAATACACAAAAAATTGTCAATAAATTCTTTGTGGGCATCAGACGTGTGTTTATATATCGAAGCTATTTTAACTTTACAATTCTGGTCGTTAGGCTAAAGGTTTACGTACATTTATGATGTTTTACCCGATTAACCTCTTCGTTCGCAGGAGTTGTAAGATGTCATGCTGCCAAGAGCGAATCACATGCCTTCGGAGTCTAAAGATCCACTATAGGAAGCATCGTATCGGCTTTCTGAATTGTCAAAATAAAGTTCAAATACATTTCTATATGCATTTATTGACACTACAATTTTGCAAAAAAGCATACGCAAACTATCAAATTATACAGAAATACCCTCTCGCCATTGTATGGTTGCCTAAGTCGTTCCATTAACTTTCAATTTTTCGGCAACATACTTTTATTTCACAATAGAAACAATTAAGCTGTAAGTACTCCTAAAGTGTTTCATCGTTTAACATATGTTTGTCCAAAAAACCAAACCAACCTCTCGACATTCATATTCTTTATCGATTAATGGAGAGAATACATATTTAATCTATCACTCGACGAACAATACGTCCGACAAATGACCCTTTCAAAAATTTTCTGCAATACACCACTCAACGTAAGTATCTCAAAATCAGAATCTGCAACAATTGCATTACACAAATGCAAACGACCGTAAAACGCTAATCTGTGTCATGAATTTTAAAATAATCAACCAAAGGGGATCTTATCTCAGCACAACTCAGCATCCCTTCAATACACATAGTCACTCAGTGCAACTCAGAGGCCATCTCTTCACGGTGATCCGCAAAAGTACTTATACTCGTACATATACTGTGTGCTCTTACCATACGTACCCGTAGCCCCCTTGTTTAGTAGAATACAATAAGAATTTACAATTCACAACCAACAACGTGTACTCTCAAGGATCAAGGATTTGTTGGATTTTTTTTTTGTTTTATCCTTCCAAACTCACACCGGGCATATGTAACACGCGCATCAAAACGCTTCCCCCTCTACCTTGAGCATTCAGAGCATTCAGAGCATTCAGATCATTCGAGCGCAAGTGATGAGGTAAAAACAACGCCAAAAGATACATACGAATTCGAGAATAAGGACGAGAATATCCTTAATTCGATTTTATTGTTTGTTTGTTGCAAATAAATTTACCATTTATCATTCGACGGGTCCTCCGACCCTCCGCGGAAACTAAAGAGGAATTGTTCTTGCCTGTGTTTGGCAGTGTTTTTTGAAATTTGTTTCGCATTCATGTAGATCGTTTGTTGTTGTTTTTTCTTCCTCTCTTTTCATATGTTTTCTCATAGTCCTTTGTAGTCCTTTTGTTCAGTGGATGCTATTTAGCGGAAAATGCGTACAATTTTAATCCAAAAATTGAAAATAGAATTTCAAATTCGGATGTCAGATTATAAATTCCCTCGCACTGAGAGACAAAGGGCAATACAACAGGATCACAGAATGGAAATATAAAAGTTTTTTTTTTTTCTGAAATTCGATCTCATTTTCATGCGCAGGGAGGGTGTAAAATTTCAAGGGAATTGATTGATCAGATAGGAAAGTCCGTCGTGTCACACCTTTACAAAACGCTGCGTTGTTACTACTTCTATCAGAGTAAATAAATTGATCCGTTCCTGAAATGGAATCCTAAAACTCGTTTTCAGTTTCTCTATTTTTTAATTTTAGAAAAGTATCATCTTTTTCCATTTCTTTACAATAGAATTACCAAGTTATTAAGGCTTGATTAGTTTTCTAAAAGCAGTATCATAGGACATAGCTTTTAGGAACCTATCATCAATATTTCGTGCATAACAAGCAAAACAGCGCAGATATAATAAAATAAAATTAAGGACCAAGAAATGATAAGTTGCAGTGAAACTTGAAAGGGATTTGTAAGAGACTGCGTATATCCTAACAATTAGAAGAGGCGTTAAAGCAAGACCTAGAAAATAAGTCTAGCGTCTTCTACATGTGAAAGAGTGACTCATGGCAATTCGTATCGTGGTTAAGGTTGTCTCTTTCTTACTTAGATAACGCTTTAGTCCGGGAGCACCGGGACCTCAGCTAACATGCCTCTCTAGGATAGCGCGGTCTTTTACCAGTTGCCTTCGGTTGCGCAACGATGCTGCTTTAGGTCCTTTTCCACTTGTGGGTGCCACATAAGATGAGGTTGTCCTCTACTACATAAACTTCATGCCTCACCTGGTTCGAATCAGACAGAGCATGCTGAGTGCTGTAGGCCAGGTAAGGCGCATTTTGCGATCTGACTGGGGACTCAACAGGTTTCTGGACATATCATATACGATGGCCTTTTCGTTGCCTGTGCAACATATGGAGCATCGATATGGTACGACAGGGTTATGACTGTGGATGGTCAATAGCGGATCTTGACTTGCCAAAGAGTCACCTTGATTACCGGTGTGCCACACTGTCTCCACAGAGGCAATGCAGGTGTTGCTAGCAGTACCACCTCTGGATCTGGAAGTGATACGTCGTGGTATTGCTTTCAAGATCAGAAAAGGTTTCCCTCTAAATGGGCGCGATTGGGTTTCCCCGGAAGAAGTGGATGGCCTATCCCTGAAGCAGCGTAAAACCTTGCTACACGCATGTGTTCTATCTACATGGCAACCTAGATTGGATGCTAGCGAAAATGGCAGGGTTACTTACGGCTTCCTAAGGGATGTGCTAACCATGAGAATATTTGCTGAACGGAATTTTAACCTCAGCCTGGGCTTTTTTTTTATAATGAGTGCGCGCTAAAGGAAGAAAAGAGAGGTACCGATGTATATTGTTTTTAAATGTTTGCAAGTTATAACGACCAGGAAATACAGAGATCTGCAGGGCATTCTATAAGCGAGAATCACGATATTTTAGAGTACGTCTGAAAATGGGCTTGAGGGTATACTGATAAGCATACATAGCGAGACAGGTGTTACAGTTGAAAGTTCGAGTGGTCGGAATGTTACTGGCAATTTCAGTGGAGCACTGGTGGTGGAAATAGCGATAAAACAAAGTGAGACAGGAGACATCACGTCGGTATTCCAGCGTGTCAATTGATTGACTGGTATTAGTATCGTCAATAATTGTTGACCGTGCATGGCTCTCTTAATGCATTCTTGCATAAGAGGGGCTTAGCGGGGTTGCGAGCTGCTCATGTGGAGCCACTAATGAGGACTGGCTTCATGTCCTATGTGAGTGTCCCAATTACGCTGACATTAGGAACTTGCATGCTATGAGCATCACCTTTAATGGTGAGGCCTACGATGTCAGTGGAATTATCACTGATACCGTACGGTTCGAAAGAACTCATAGTTTTGCAAAAGAGTCATTTAATAGAAGACGTAGTAGGCAGTTAGCGGATAGATTATAGGAATCTTAAATTGTTTGAAAGGCCGCCAGTCCTAGGCAGTGAGGTGCCCGACTGGAAGTAACCTCAAGGTTGCGAAGCTCGACCGGAAGCTATATTCTGGTACCACGGGAGGTCAGGAGCCCCCGGAACTATGATTCCGACCTAACCTATGAGTTGGCCCCCTTGTGGGAGTATCGTGGTGGCTGTAGGTTTTTACCCAAAATCGCGGGTAGAGTAGACCGAATGGAGCTTAGGCATCTCATGGCTTAGCAAATGTTGTAGTGTGCTACGACCTGTGCTCAACCATGGGATTGCTATGGAACCATCTGGTTTGCTCGATGTGGAGTTGCATTGCAACCGAGTGCCATGACCCACAGAATGGCGGAGGTATTAGATAGGACTCGACCCTTCACAAAAGGGGAAGTTCGTGCCTTACACACGACTTCGAATCTGGTACTGGTGGTAGTACTTGTACTACCCGAAGGACGCTTATCAACGCATTGTTTTGATATCTTGTGCGAAGACTCACCGTAGGCTTAAGCCCTCACGGCAGGTACCTACGTAAAACACAAGAGACATCTGTCCTCTACGACGTTCTCCTTCTATGACGGTGTTGGAAACTTTTTGGCCAAGGGCGCTGGTTATCCGGGCTTTGGCTTCGCTGTATAGACCGTTCACTTTACAGTTCGCAGGCGCTTCTGCGCCGTAAAGCATGACTAGCATAATCGATGTCTTTTTGATTGGTCGGCAATTCTACTCGATTGCCTTTAAAAAACAAGAAAGTATCGTGGTGTTCTTTGCTTGATTTCCGGACTGTTGTGGAGCCGAGGGAAATAAAGTCCGTTACTACCTCGAAGTTGTAGATGACTATCTTTACGTTCTGTACAAGTCGTCTTTGTTGTGTAGCCTATGTTGACCGCTTCTGTTTCAATAGCCGCAAATGCTCGATTGACAGCTCGCTGTGTTCTTCCGATTATGTCAACGATTATGCCTCTGGAGTTACATAACTTGTGAGTTTCACACAATTCTTTTAACAACGATGTTGAAAAATTCACATTGAAGGCTTTGGTTTCGTCATTACTGACCTTGGTGGAGCAACTTGACAAGGATGCCAACACAAGACACGACTGTATAGGTCGGCTCTATAGATGATGTCATAAACGCTTTTGAAATCAATGAAGAGATTGCGTGTATAGATTTGGAACTGTGAGAATTTGCCCTATAGTGGACATACCTGGCCTAAAACCAAACTTATAGGGGGCAGTCGGAATGTTGACCTAGGGTCTTAGGCGTTGACATAATACGGCAGAAAGAGAATTTTATATGCGACGTCGAGGAGACTTGTTCCTCTGTAGTTGACGGAGTTCAGGGTATCCCCTTTCTTCAGGATCGGACAAACAATGCTGAGCTTCTATTCATGGGGCATAATTTCATCGAGACATAGAAAGAGATGATTAAATTTGAGAACATCAGCGAAATACACGCGAATGTACCCGTAGACGACAAAGACGACAACACCAAAGACAGCGTGCCGAAACGCCATCAGAGATGTTTCGACGACATTTCTGTATAGACGTTGATTGGAGAAGAAGTTACAACGATGTATCACTCGGGACTGTAACGCCATCTAAAATAAAACGAAGTCAATGTCATCCTGTGCGCCAAGCAAGCACACGATTTAACATAGTTATGTACATATATAGTTAACCAAGAACCAAAGAACAATCAATCTCAATTCATAGTCGTATAAAGCTGTTTCTGTGGCTTTCAAATTTTCTCATCAATTTTAGAATACCGAAGAAGATTTTTTCTGTTCTTTTCTATTGAAAAGTGAATAATTGGATCCTATGAAACAGTGGTTCAAAAGATTTCAGCTTATGTTTAAAAAACATTGCAGCATCCAAGCTTCAACATATTAACACTCTCGAAACCTCTCAAATAAAAGTCTTTGTTATCATTCTCCGTCCAAATGAATTTAACTTGCCATGAAGACAGAAGAAAAGAGTAAAAACTATGAAAAATGAATTAACACCGACCGTATTCTTTCGGTCATTAATGAAGTGCTGAAGCAATACAAATATTTACTCGCTAAATCTTGGTATGCATACAGATGCATCACTGATCTACGGCATCTCAAACAAACCGAGTTTGTTTTTTTTTTTTTTGGTTAATAGCAGAACAATGGACAAAGTATTTCACATGTCCACCTGGAAACAGGGTAGACTCCCTGATAATCTTCAACCATAGTTTCAGATACCTGTTTGAAAAGGATCCTCTATTGACCAGTAGATAGATATTAGTATTAGATAGATAAGAAGTCAGTCTAGGTATATGTACATAGTCTGGAAGAACAATGGACCAAAAGGAAACATCCTACGCGATCATAAAGAAAATTCTCACAACTGAACAATGGAATTAGGTGAAGGATGCTATATGTTTGGAAATTGTTTTTGTTTTTTTTTTTTTTTTCATTTCACATGCTGGGTGAGTTTCGAGGCGACAAGCTGTCTGGTGGTGCTATGTACAAAATGTCTAGGGGGATTGATTGCCTTTGGAACTACAAAATGAAAAAAAAAATACAAACAGCAGGTGCGAGTGCTATGTAAGGTCTGGTTGGATATATGAAATGCTTAATGTTGTGGAAGAATTCGGATTGTTTGTAGTATACTCCTACATCTGACATTGTACGGGATATTGATATGTTTAAATCCATTTCTTTTATAACGATTTCGGATCTTCAACCGAAATTATTGACTTACTCGTAATCTAAGCTGCAGTACTGTACTAAATCTAGACATAAGCCGACTATTCAGATTGTTTGATAGATTATCATTAGACTTCCAATCTTAAGGATATACATAAAAATTGGTACAAATTTAATTCGTAACTGTCTGGAAAATAATAGAAACAGTTTGGGGCAGCAGACCCTAGGCGAGCTGTCACTGGAGTGTTTGCGACTATTGTAGCAGAAGCGGTTTAGGTTTAACGGTCAACGAAGCAAAAACAAAGTATATGCTGTCAAAATGGGGATACACAACATCGACTTCTAAGACAAAACAACAAGATAGGCAGCTACAACTTAGAGGTGGTAAGGGGCTATTAACTAAGACATCGTCGTCATGCGAAGAATCCTCCTTCTGAAAATGCATCAGAAACAGCTCGCTCCATTTTGTCAACGCTGTGAATGTCTCCAGAGTAGTTGAGCAGAACCGAGTACAATTGTACGAGTATCTGTGGTATTAGCTTGCGAAATTCGCACACTTTTCTCAAGTATGATGTCAAAAAAGAAGACAGCAGATCAGCTTGTCTCAAGGGTTTTTTGATATTAAAGGTTTTTGTGAGATTGATTTAGATCTTTCCAGGGTAGTGAGCATTTGTTGACGTCATTCTGCACGATCCGGGGAATTTGGTAAGGTTATCAAAACTATATGTGGCTCTGTAGCTTATCCATTTAGATGCTGTCATTTGTGACACTCTGATTCAGGCAAAGGATGCCAATCATCAAGCATAACTTCCTCCGACCAAATCTTGGTGTTGGTGTACGAATACCAATCCATCTTTTGTTGCCTTAAATAGCTCGGCGGTGTTTTTACACTTGAGTTTAGATATTGCTGCCCTTAGTTTAATTTGTCGGGTAGGTGGATGGAAATATGGGTCAAAAACATTAGAAATTCCGCCTCATCCTCCATCCCAACGCTCATTTACAATGACATTCCAGCTGTCAGCTCTTTGGATAAGGCCAATCTGCGTGCTGCACACTTTGCGGCCAGCTCAACACTCCCAGATTGTGCTTTGTATCCGCCTACACTTGAGTGCGTCGAACCTTCAATGGGACGAATCTACTTTCGCACTCGTGTAGTAGCACTAGTACTTAAAGATCTCAACATACATAAATCCGCTGGTCCAGATGGTATATCTCCACTTCTTCTGAAGACGTGTTCTTCCTCGCTGGCAAAACAACTGCGTAAGCTTTTTCATCAATCCTACACTTTAGGACTCTTCCCGAGCAGATAGAAAACAGCATTTGTCCAGCCCGTCCCTAAAAAAGGCGAATTATCTTCTCTCTCCTCCTACAGACCCATTGCACTTACGTCCCTTCTTTCCAAGTTCATGGAAACACTGATAAATCGTCAGCTCATGAAATATCTCGAAACACGAAAACTTCTCAATGACCGGCAGTACGGTTTTCGTAGCAACAGGTCCACTGGTGATTTGATGGTATGACTCACCGAAAATTGGAACCAAAGCGTACATCAATCTGGCGAAAGCAAGATAGTTGCACTTGATATTTCTAAAGCGTTTGACAGAGTTTGGCATCAGGCTCTTTTGTCGAAAATGCGTGCATTTTGGATCGACGCCTCTCTTCTTCAATGGATTAGAAAATACCTTTCGGAACGTTCAATTCAAGTTGTTTTGGACGGTGTGCCCCAGGGCTCTGTTCTATCTCCGACACTCTTTTTAATTTTCACTAATGATCTCTTGTCTGCTACTTCTAATCCAATATATTACTTTGCTGATGACAGTACTCTCTGCTTTTCATATTCGTTCCCGGACTCACGGCCCTGCTCTTCGGCCGTAGAACGAGAACGGCAACGTATTCTAAGCTCATTAAATTCCGATATCAACAGCACAACCAATTGGGGAACTATCAACAGAGTGCAATTTAATGCTTCCAAAACACAATGCTGTCTGATGTCGTTAAAGCGAAATTTAAACACCCAGCCATTATCCATGAATGGCACTTGCATCGTCGAAACCGAAAAACTTTCCATTCTCGGTATGTGTGTCCACGACAACTTACGTTGGAATGACCACATATTTGATGTCGCCAAAAATGCTGCGAAATGTCTAGGTTTCCTCAAGTGATGTAAGAAATATTTTATCCCCTCTGATCTGGCCTCAATATATAAGGCATTCATCCGCCCAAAATTGGAGTACAACTCCCACATCTGGTCAGGAGCTCCTAAAACATCTCTGCACCTGCTAGATAGGATTCAAAACCGTGCGATAAAACTTATTGATGATACTAATATCAGTCAGTCAATGGACACTCTCGAACACCGACGAAATGTCTCGTGTCTCACTTTGTTTTATCGCTATTTCCACCACCAGTGCTCCACTGAAATCGCCAGTAGCATTCCGCCTATTCAAACTTTCAACCGTAACACCCGTCTCGCTATGAATGCTCATCAGTATACGCTCAAGCCCATTTTCGGACGTACTCTAAAATATCGTGATTCGTTCCTAAGCCGTACAACTCGCTTATCGAATGCCCTGCCGATCTCTGTATTTCCTGGTCGTTATAACTTGCAAACATTTAAAAACAATGTACATCGGTACCTCTCTTTTCTTCCTCCCTAAATTTCCTTTGCCCGCGCTGTTTACAATCACCTTAAGGGTACTCAAACCCCTTGAGCGCGCTCTCATTATAAAAAAAAAAAAAAAAAAAAAAAAAAATGCCTCATTTATTTTTGCGGAACTGCTTCACCTAAACTGGCCTAAAATAATAATTTTTCCTGAAATTGTATTTCCGATAATGAATTATTCTGATTTTCTATCCTCGATTCTGATCTCTATTTTATATGCAATGGAAATCATCTGATGGGACAGCAGATTCTGTAGAGAGTAGTTATTGTGTCGAAGGAGTTATTCAGAATTAACCACTGATATTAATATTTATTCCAAGCAACTGTCATGAGTATCAACTACTCCTGCATTCTTTTGGTTTCGGGTCACCAGCTAGGGTGAATACTACAACTAAGACAAGAATTGTTTTTACTCGAATACAAGGTTTGAAGATCTCACTGTGGAATAGCAAGTCATTTTTTACGGGTGTACGTTTTCCAGATTTAAAAAAAAAAGAAATCCGCAAGACATAAACCAGGTTAAAAGGCGAGACATTAATTAAAAAATTAATTTCTACGAACTCATTTTTATATATTTTTTTTTAATAACTTAACATTCATGAGGGTGTATTTTATTAGTCTTTTACTGGCTTTTATTATGTTATGCATATGCTAACTAGACAGTTACCAGCTTGTAGATCCAGGAAAGACTTGAGTGAACGAATCATTCTGTAAGCACCTATTTCTATTCAATTGCTAATTGCTTTTTCTTTGGTACGGTCTTTCTACAAAATATAAGTAACCAAACTCCTTCCAAGCTAAAATTTCTTAAACTTTAGAGAAACTGGCTGCCGTCCAGCTCGGAGGTACAAACTACAAGCTCTGTCCTAACACCATATGTTCTAATCCAATTTTGTCTAAAACGCTCATTCAGTTGGTCTCTGACAAGAAAATTCTTCGAGAGTTTCAACCGGGTTTTAAAAAGTAATACTCAACCATCGATCAAATTTGTTCACTTAGATATTAACGTAATTAAAGGAATTAAAGGAATTCTAATAACATTTTCCAACACAAATACTGAGCCTGGCTTTTGCTTATTTGATTCATATCTCTCCCACCCTAACAATTAAAAAAACAACAAGCTTACTCGTACATAAAAAGTTTGCTTATGTGGCTGTCAGAAAGAAAATATAGATTTTAAGAAAAGTTCATTTTTTTGTGCCAGTTTTCCTTGTCGCCCGGCTCCCACCGGCCGTTCAATGCGGCGTTGAGCTTTCTCTCGTTCGGTCGAGAATATCGCTCCGTCGTTGAAGCTCCCTCGACATCGACAAGACGACGTGCCACGCATTGCAATTACAACACGTCTCCGCCACGTATCTTGGCGAAAGACTTGAAGATGTTTCTTTACAAAGTGCAGACAGTCCATCAGCTGATGGGTTATGCCCGTGAATCGCGTCTAACCTACGCTAACGCCCTCTTGAAGTTCAAAACAGAATTGGACAATTTTCGTCATAAATAATCATGAGTGATGAGGCCCATTTCCACCTGTGTGGGTACGTGAACAAACAAAATTTGCATTTTAGGGCCATGAAGATCCGCGAGTACCATTACATCCACTCAAAGTCAATACATGGTGTGCTGTTTACGCTGGAGGAGTCATTGGACCATTTTTTTAGAACTGCGCGGGCTAAACGGTCATTATGGATGGTGAGCCATGATCAATGAATTTTTGGTGAATTGGAACTGGAGGATATGTGGTTACAACAGGATGGAGCAACCGAGCATACTGTACTGTACGAGTAACAACTGATATTCTAAAGCAGGGTCATACATTATGGCTCACCTTGTACTTAAAACAAAAATAAACAACTTAAAACAAATAATTATAGTAACAAAATATAAAAACAATGGGTGTGTGCGGTGACCTTTTAAGAAATGACACACATATGTAAGTGTAATTTGCATAATTTGCAATTAAAATCAGATCTACGACTAAGACTGAGGAACGATTCAAAACTTTGGTTGTTAAAATCAAAGAGCCAAGACTTAAGATGTCTTAAAAATAGAGCCAAATGTCTTAGGGATCTTAGCGACTGAGGAAGCCTATTGAAAAGAAGACAAGATGACAAAGTATAAAAATTATGGAAGGCAGTAGTTCGGAAAACAGTCACATTGACGAAATACATTTGATTACCGCGCAGATTAAAGTTGTCAAGAATTCTACAATTAAGATTTCCTGATTTAAAAAAAAATGCTTTCAAAACTTTAAAACAGTACAAGTGTCGTACTGGAAGAATTTTCAAAATACGAAGTAATAGAAGGCTATGGTAAAAACTAGGTTTCCTGCATATTTTTCTTATGATTAATTTCTGTAAAATGAGAAGGTTTTCAATTTTATTCAAATAAACACCGCCCCAACAGGTAATGCCATACTGCAGTTTGGAATGGAAAATAATAGTAAAATTTTCTGAGCGTTGATCGAAAATATTGTCTTAAGCTATCTGTGTGGCTAGCAAAGCATAATTTAACGTGCGATCAGGCAGTCATCCAAACTTTTCACGTCAGCATGTCACGTCAGAGAACTTTTGTAATTCCGTTGTCATCTGCGAGCGTGTCATCTGCTAGATGACACCCGATCACACAGCGTCACCCGTTCGGTCATCCGAGTGTCATTTTGTCCCAAAATGGATGACACGCTTGCTTTGTCATCCGGTTGACATGACACTATGGCACGGATGACACTAATGACACTGATGAAAATTTGTTATTTGTTGTTTGGGAAAAACGAAAATGTCAGTAAAACGCTACTGATTCGGCATGGAGTCAATCTGTGGTGGCGAAATAGTAGTAGTCGGCATGGTGTTCGGGTCGGTGACATTCTTGCATGAAGGCTATATTTCCCAACACTTCAGCCGCCAAATTCCGAAAGCTACCAGAATTGGAATTCGAGGACAACGAAGGTGATTGCGTTGCTGCTGACGACGGCGTTTCCTTTTTTTTTGCCTTTTTCTCGGCACTGGTGTTGGTTGGTCAGTTTAAAGGGACGGTTCAGCATTTGACAACCACGTTAACTCTTTTAAAATTGAGTAATCATCGTACGCATCCTCCTGAGAAACAACAAACGAATATAGTAATGTATGAATGTATACAAACATCAGAGCAGATCAATTGAAGTACCTACCAATTCTAATGTGGACGTCGATGGACACGATTGTGTCACTTCGGAAGACGCTAAAAACGTGATTTGACTTAGATGAGGACACGATGCTTTCGCAATTTCGCCTGTCCCTTGGCCGGATTTTCTGGCTCTAAATTTGCCCAAATGGGCTTTAAAATGGCTACGAAGTGATTGTTACTCGTATTTAAAACACGCCTTGACATCTACAACACCCTCAATATTTAAATTGACTTTCACCTGTTTCAAGGAATCAATTTTGGAGTTCGGAGTTTTGCAGTCCTTCCGCCCACTATCCCAAAGGACAGGATTTACCCGAACAGCTGCAATTAAAGCCGACTCTGTTTGACGGTCCCAGCGAAATAATATTTTTCTGCTTCTTTTTTTCCTGAAACCGTGGGTGTTTTATTTTTGGCTTCAATATCGGCTTCACCGTCGTTGTCACTCATTTTATATCACAGAAACAAAACGAAAATTAACTTTTAACTATTTAAACGATTCAAACGTGTCATCCGATGTCAGAAGACAATGTAAAAAGTCAAGTAATGTCATCCATGGGACCTTGTCATTCGGATGACACGCTGTCAAAAAAATTTGGTCATCCAGTCCCAATAGCGATGACAAGCGAGCACACGGTCATTCAAATCAGTCCTCTGGATGACATAGAGATCGTGTCATCTGGTATATCATCCGGTTAACACATTCAATGAGGTGCCAGATGACAGGCGATTACACGGGATGACCACTTTGGAACAAATTCTACGTCATAGTGACGTCAGGATGTCATTCGGATGACAAGTTTGGATGACCGTCTGATCGCACCTTTAGAGTCGAAAATAAGTTCTAAATATCTAAACTCATCGACTTTCTCAATTTGGAGGCAGTTATCACTACATGTACTGCTGCTACAGAAAGAGTTTCCGGCACTTGGGCACATAGAATAGATAGAGAACTTAAACTTTTGGCATTCGGGTCCTGATAACGACATTCAAAATTCATCAAATCTTGTTCTTTTAATAGGCAGCCACATTATCTTTAAATTGGTCCAAGTGAACATATAACACATGAAGGCCTTTTACAGGACATTCTGTAACTCATTAAGACTAAAGTCTTCTAGCTTATTTGAAATCAGTAGTTCCCAGCTCTTATGTTTCTGAGAAAACCGTGGACAACTACTTTAAGAGTGGCCCATGCTCGGTTATCAAGAGAATTGAATAACTGCAAGAATTCGTTGCTGGCCATTATTTTCTTTATTTGTGGTCCGACGAAAATACTAGCTTTTACTCTGGCTTCGGATGACTTAGGAAACAATTTTTTTAGATATTGAGAAGTTTCAGAATCTTAACTAAGACCTTTTACGAATTGCTTCATAAGATCTAATTTTATATGCAATGGATTCACACTTGCATTTATCCTCTTATCTCGAACTCGGTTCGCTTAGGCCACGAGTGCTGCTGGTAATTCGGATTGTCTGCTCTACTGTCCCATAAGGAAAGGTGTACATGCTATTTGTTATACCTGACTTGCGTTGCCACCAGAAACCACCATTGTAAAATCCGCTATCACTGTATAGGTGAACTGCACATACATATGATACTCTAAAATATCAAGCAAAATTTTTTTTGAGCAACACGGAATGAGCCAAAGGTATAGGTGAACATTTACTTAATTTTTTTTTTATATAATTTACGCGCGTCTAACGGGTTAGATACCCTTTTACTGTTGCTTTGCGCGGGCGGAAAGGTAGAAGGAGGAGCAAGGAAAATTGTTTTGTAGTGGTTTACTCATTTGCATGTGGTTTCGATATTAGCTCTCCAGGGGTGGGAGTCCGAATAGGACGGAGCGTTTTTTCTTGACTCAGAGTGACTCGAAGGTTATAATTCACAGTATTTTTTTGTGCTTGAAACTCTACAACAATTTTTCTGACTGAGTTCCAATTACAAATGAAAAACTTGTCACTTGACAATAGCAAAGTCCGTCTTCGAATCTGTTTTTGATCACTTATTCTAACATCTGTTTCAAGCTAATTCCACTGTAGAGAAGCTAGAATTTCTGCTTCACTTTTGGGCAGATTCAGGTGGGGTGAAAAGTAACCTCCTTGGGAATGAAAAAAAAAATTAGCTTGATACATTTTTTCCAGCGATTTTCCAACTTCTTGAACCCGTCCGAAAAGTAATTTTCCGGAAGGTCTGCAAAATACTCCTCCGTGGCGTCGATGATTTCCTCGCGTGAGCTGAATTTCTTATTGATGAGCCATCTTTAGAAGTTTGGGAAGAGATAATAGTCCAAGGGAGTCAAATCGGGCGAATATGGTGGATGCGACAGCAATTGGAGCCGTAAGTCATTGATTTTAGCCGTGGTTGCGATGCTCTTGTGCGCCGGCGCATTGTCTTGCAAAAACAAAAAATTTTTTCGCTTCATGTGAGGCCATTTTGCAGCGATTTAGCCCTTCAATCGCTCCAATAATCCACAGTAATACTCGCTGTTGATGGTTTTTCCTTTTTCGAGGTAGTCAACGAAGAGTATGCCATAAAAATCCCAGAAAACCGACGCCATTACCTTTCCGACCCATCGAGCCTCCCTCGGCCGCTTCGGAGCACTCGTGCCGGCTTCAGTCCATTGCCGGCCACTCATTCTGTTCTCTGGTGTGTAATAGTGGATCCAAGTTTCATCAATTGTTACCAATCGACGCCAAAAGTCCGCCCGATTCCGCATCAGCAAATCCAAACACTCTTTCGAAGTGCTCTCGCGTTCGTGTTTTTGGTCAGGAGTTAGCATGCGCGGCACCCAACGACATATTGCCCAAAATATGGCGTGTGCGTACTAATCTTTGTGGTATCTGCTAGTTCGCGCACCTTCACTTTCCGGTCAGCCAACACCATTAAATGTATTTTTTTGACATTGTCCTCTGTAACCGCATCGGAAGGCCTGCCGCTGCTGACTTGATCGGTAGTGGAGTTGCGGCCAACACGAAACTCTCGAAACCAATATTTGACGGTGTAATCTGACGGAGCATTAGCCCCATAATATTTATCAAAATTTTTTTTTGTTTATTTCGCCGTTTTGCCTCTCAAAAAATAATGTTGTATGAGAGAACGAAAATGGTTTTTATCCATACTCAACATGATGCCAAACACGTCAACAACAACCAGCTGTCAAAACAAAACTAAAGAAATTTGGCATGTCTGCCTAAATATGAACGGACTTCAAGGCACCATAACCTTTTTTGCAGTAGCAGCGCATTCTGGCGGTCAAGGAGTTACTTTTCACCCCACCTAGTAGCTGTATAAGTCGTTTAATTCGTTGGAGTTAATGAGGTGTGGTTCAGAACTTACTGATTTGATCACGAAGTCATCGCTCTCATAGCTGGTACTAGAAATTTAGGTTTGAGATAATAACATATCCTTTAGCTCTTGCATTCGCATACTAACTAATGAACTATGTGAGTAGAATGTCGCTCCTACATGATTTTACTTAATATAACACGTTTCTCCTTAGACAGGGTGGTCCGGTTTGGGATGCAGATATCTTCAAAACCCGCTGACTTACAGGATATTTAAAAAGAAAGAGGTACCAACAATTATATAGTTATAGCTTATAGTGTATTAAACCTAGATCTACCAAGCTGAACTCATTGATAGCCAATTGATTAATGTTTAGTTAGTATTTAAACACTATTACCATCGATGACTTCGTTTTCAGGATGTATAATTTTTTGTCATAATTTTTTTTCTTTTTTATTATTTTTGTGTATCATAATGGGGCTTACAGTTTTCTAGGTATAAGATTAAATAAACTAATCCCCAATATGACTAATTAAAAAAAATAAAAATTACACTAAAATAAGTGCATTTTCAGTTGCTTATTTAATTTCGATAGTAGTTCGATCGAAGTTGAAGTGTCACAAATATTTTTTTTAAATGGCAGAGTATTCAAGTAAATACTCTGACATCCATTTTGCCTACGGATTTTGTAATGACACCAGCAAATGATGTTTACAAATACTCACAGAAAATGCCCATTCTCAGTAGTTCTTGATAAATTTCGTGAGAAAATTTTGCATATTTGAAAGCCAATTTAAGTAGTCGATCTAAAATGAAAAAAGTTTAGATGATTACTTAGATGAAGCCAATGAAGGTACTGGTCTCACCCTGCTGCTTCTGTTCAAGGCCAATTCGATTCTCGTTCATGATATTTATTCAATCTTATTCTAAGGCTAAGGTTTCTGCAGAGGTATCATCAAGTTTAATCAGGTCGAGTTAACCTTTGAACGTATACAAAGATAGGAACTGCTGCACAAATATAAAATAAATTCTCTTCTTTGCTGGGGAGATCCAAATCTGTCAACGATTAGATACACAATCTCCACTAAACAAGTTCCCTTTTATCCATTTACACGTAGTCGTATATACGTATCTTTCAAAACCTTACAATTAACGGAAATCTAAAATTGAATTAAACCAAATTTATAGAACAATCGAGTCAACGAATAATATATATAATACTTACGTTACGGATACACTTATTACGGAAAACGAATCTACATCCTCTTAAGATGTTGAAACTGAATGCTGGCTCATCAAATTCCTTTAGATTTAACCATCTCTCAAATGATCTAATGACCTCATGGCCCTAAATTGAATTACCTAATGTGTATGGAACCCCTTCCATGTGATGATAGGTTTCCTTTGCTACAACTTGAATCACATGTAAGGATCTAAGCATTTTTATCCAATTATTTGTTATAAATTCAAAGCACGAATTTGCCCAGTCATTAGATCCACAATAAACAAGGATCTTCGATACATTGAACAAAATTGAATAGAGAATAAATTACTGTCACAATTGCTTTCCAAACTCAAAGCCAACAATGTCCAGCAATTGTGGAATGTACGAGTATGTAGAAATATTCTCTCTCTCAAAAGCAATAGGAACATCAACAAATTCCTGAATGAAATAATCCAGAATGCACAAACCCTGAATGAGAATAGAAAGAAGAATAGAAAAAAGAAATTCATTCAAGTAAATGACTTTGACATAGAATCGATCTATAGATCGTCATTGTGTCCTCGAACAGGATTAGTCCGGTGTTCTCTGTACCCGGACAATGGTATTTCAAAATACGCGTGAATTATTTATTTTTGACAGAAAAATTCAATATTTTTTGATTCCATTGTTAAGATCGAAGTGGTGGGATCAAATAGACAGGCGGGCCCTTCTCTTCATACTGGACAAAATCCATGCGAAGAGAATTCCTTTACAATAAGTCATTTACTGGACTGAGTTATCCTGTCTACCTGACTTGAACTGGGATGCCGCCTGACTGTCTGGGATGTCTTGGATGGCTAATGCGGGAGTGTGTGGGTATTTTTTGTTGTTGTTTTGGTCTCGTTCTAGATCTTCTCAGCTTGCTGGCGACAGACTGTCTGGGAAGTCATATCCTTGTCGAAGTACCCGCATTTTTTTTCTTCTTTATAAAAGGTAACTACGTACATACATACATACCATGGCGAATGAGAAAGCAGAAAAGAAAATATAAAAACGCGTACAGTTCCACTCGAAAATGGCTTCAATATGTCCCATAGAGGGAAGCATTTTTGTACAGAGATCAATGGAAATCTGGGCATGAAGGTGGATTTGGTCATTCATTGGTAATCGGTTAAAATAATTCGAAAAGAATATATCCTTATCGGTGTGACAATGCGGGAATTTTTCTTATTATTTCCTTTTTTGTTCGACATTTTGTTATAAGGAAGAATCGATCACTATTAGGAGATTGTTCAATAGTAAAGGTGCAGTCATATCTATTGCTATTTAAAAGTCAAGAAGTACATAATTGTAGGTGGGGAAATAATTTTTAAGATATTTTTAATATTTTTGCTGCAGGGAAAGGGGAATCAATTGGATGCTGTTAAGATGAAAGCATCATTTGTAACGTTAGCCCTTTAAAATGGTTTATTAGGCCACACGATATTCAGTCACACAATATTTCGATTGCAGATAGATCTTGAAAAATTATATTTCAATACGATTTTCCGGGAGGTAAATTAGGACTGACATTATAAATAGTGTCATAGAATTTACTGTGTGGTATATCCAAATGCCAAACAATAAACCATTAGAACCCGAAACAATCATACGGAATCATAGCGCAGTAACTTAGCATATTTAATATTTTACGCCAATAGTTTTGTGCTCATTAGGTGTCAGATGACGGTTCGCAAATAATAGTTTATGAATATGGACCTTCAATGGATCCTCAATTGCACAATCTTTAAATTGTGTCGGTGATAGATCCGTAGAAGGAATTCCGAGAGCTCCGAATGAGAGGAGTACAGCGTACAGTACATCTCCTGCGAGATGACAACAATCAACAACAATCTCTACGAGAGAAAAAGATATATTCAAGCCGTTTTCTCGAAATATCGAAAGGTAGAGCACGAAGGCCTGAAGTATAGGCTATGACAAATCCCTGCCAGAATGAATGTATCGAATATTGGAATCTTACCTCGAATACAGACTCTTTCGGGTTGGATACGGGAATCAATACTCGGAATTCACAGAAATTCACGCAGGTGTACCGCAAGGAAGCATTCTCGGTCCGATCCTGTTCTTACTTTACACAAGAGACATATCTCAAGATGAAGACATAGTCATAGCCACGTTCGCGGACGATACGGCTATCCACGCTATGAATAAGACTGTTGAGTCATCTACGCGAAAACTCCAGCGAGCTTTCCACAAAATATGGGAGTGGACGAAGACCTAATTTATTGTTCTTAACGAGACCAAGTCAACGCATATAAATATACCACTCTTCATGTCCTCGGTACAAATACCCTATACGAACGAGGCAAAATATCTAGGAATGACTCTATAAACGAAACTTGATTGGAAGTTGCACGTTAAAAAGAAGCGCGACAAGCTCGAAATTAGGCTAAGAGAAATGTATTCTCTTATTGGAAGATTTTCGAACCTAAGTATAAGAAACTGATTTTATATAAGCAAGTGCTAAAACCATCTTGGACGTACGGTATAAAACTTTGGGGTTGTACCAAACTAAGAGCAATCGTGAATGCTCCATGGTTTGTAAGAAATTGTGATATTCACATACGAGAAGACCTAGGAATTACTACCAGTTCAGTTTTTAGTTTTTATGCATTTTTATTTTTTCAACTTAAATTACTATAATATGCTAAACAAAAAACGCTTAAAAATTAACTTAAATTCTTAAATAATCTTATTCTAACTTACTGGCCCCATGCGGGCACTCTAAGTTAAACCTAACACTTCACTATGTCTTTCAACGAATCTTACAGTCTAATTTTATTTCTATTTTTACATTTATTACTACTAAAACTAAGAAAATAAATTTTAAGCAAAAACTTAGTAGATGGAACTTTTTTTTAATTTTTTATAAAACTTAAAACTAAAAGCCTACAAACTACCTAAAAATAAATCTTAATCTACTTAACCTACTTTCATCTAACACAAACATAGACATACATAAATATATATATACATAATACATATATAATTAATATATAAATATATGCATATATATATTTTTTTTTCATTTTTTTTTATTTATTTTTTTGTTGGTTTTTATATATATTTTTTTTAAAACTAACTTAATCATACCTAAAACAATGTAAGCCGGCCATGGCTAAAAACAAAAAAAAAATTTGGCTGACCCGCTTTGCCTCAGATGAAGCTATCTATTACTTTATAACTTTAGGCATTCGACGACGAATGCAGCCTATCGCAGCTGTTCGAGCGACGTGGAAGATTAGCGGCACCGCCAATCTGTCCTGGATCAACCCTTTGCTAGCTAGATAGAGGAACGCTTCTGGAGGAATAAAGCCGTCAAAGCGAACTCTCTCGTAATACATATAATTGGAGCAGTAAGCCCCGGAGATGAGGTTGTTCGATGAGGTCATTGCTCCTACAACGTGCCTTCGAGTCAACTTAATGACGAAATTGTGCACTCTTATTAGGTTCGCCCTATTGTACAAGACCTCATTGGGATGGAATTTTATGTACTGAGACTCTGGTGTTCTGTATAAGCAAAGACAAGTCCTAAAACAAGCCCTCTCAAACACCCGAATCTTTTCCAATAAACTTGCTCTCACGTTAAACCACACGGGACATCCAAATACAAGCATAGGCCTGATAAGGGCCATGTAGCAGATTACCATCACCATCGCATCGAGTTGAATGTTATAGAACAGTCTCTTTGTAAGGGCAAAAGCACCTCTGGCTCTGACCAGAGCAACATCTATATGTTTGTTAAAATACAGATATTGATCTAGCCACATCCCAAGGTACGAGTACCTGACTACATTTCGAGAAGCAAGTGGCTGTAGGAATTACTGCCGTGAGTGACGAAGTAACAAAAAACTTAATGATCGTCTTCATGGTCACTGTAACCATGTAATTATCTGAACTCTGTATGAGACAAACCTTGCGCGCCAACTGTGCTGCAGCACGCAATGACGGTAGTACTCGTAGTAAGTGCCTTCGCAGGAAAGCTCCTTATCTAACGCGATTAGCTCTACAGAAGTGTAAGCTAAATACTTGTTAAGGCAGCAGACAAAAATGGGAGGATTGAATCTCTCACTATCATAGTACCTCTCGGAATTTTAGCACATACGCATATATCGGCTAAAATTGGCAGGATCAAGTATATGAATGAATGAATGAATGAATATGAACAAGGACATAGCACCAGAAAAAAAAATCTTAGTCCAGGGTGAATAGTTGATTCGATAGCTGAATTTTTACCATCATCGCCGTTTTACAGACCGCAGATGTAGTCTACGATTGCATTCTAGTCCTGGCATATTCATTTTATTCTCTGCCTTCGATGCAGTTCAGCTTTATATGCTTTTTGTATGGCTGTATGTACTATATATATACACCTAATTCTGTTTTTGCACGACGGATACGTTCCTGAAGAATTCGTGTAAAAAAATCTGGAGTTTGTATATATGTATATGGGAAAACAAAAGATTGGGTCCAGACTAGCACAAGTAATACAATAACCCAATGAATATTCCTTGCAATTTTATCTTACTTACCCTTATTATCTCACAAAATTGTACAGGATGCTATAATGAACTGAATTATTGTTGAAAGCAAAAAAAGGGTAATAATTCAAAGGTAAAAACAGCGAAATAATTATTATTATAACGTTTTATTCGTTGTGCAAGTGCAAGAGCATTGTTAACACCAGAAATCATGTTCATTGTCTTCTTGGTCCATTTGTTCAATCTCGACGCTAGAATTAGCAGTCGCAACACCAGCTTCAGAGGTTTTATGAACAAATTCGGTTATCAGCTCGCTCCTCATTAGGATCATGTGTTGTAAAATACGTGCCCAGTTTATTGGCCAAGTCAAAACCCTCTTTAATTACACGCGTATTTAGAACGGGTTCATCTTCAGCATCATCGCTTATTTCTTCGGAATCAGGGTTCTCACGGGTACACACTATTACTCGTACTTCATCTTCGCTAAGAGTTTTGTCCATCAACAGTTCATCGATATCTTGAAAAGACAGATCATCAAATCTTTCTCCACCAATTTCCTGCGCCCGAGTTATGATGTTGGAAAATTCTGTTGTGTTGGGAAGGGTGGTATCAGTGCTTTTAACACATTCTGGCCAAACAGTTTTCCAACATTTATTAAAAGTTGATTGTCTTACTTCAGACAATGCCAATTTAGCTTGATTGATCCATGATTGAAAATTGTTTCCACACATCAATGACTGTTAGTGTTCTTTCGCGTTGTAGTTTGTCCAAAATGTATTGAAATGATTGCTTTACGTAATAAGTTTTAAATGCTGTAATTATTCCTTGGTCTAGCGGTTGTATTATAAATGTTGTGTTTGGTGGAAGAAAACAAAATTGCACATTTTCATGTTCCAAGACCGGATGGCCGGGTGCATTGTCTAAAATCAATAGAAGCTTAAATTCAAGACTTTTTGAGTTCATATAGCGTATTACTTCGGGTACAAAACATTTATTGACATACAGTGAATTGGTAATTTACTGATATCCACACCTTTCATTGACCGTGGCTTCAGGGATCGATTAATCAGCAGTGGTTTCAACATACGATCGCCTGAAGCATTGGATCAAAACAAAAAGGTCGCATGATCCTTATCTACCTTAAAACCACTCGCACTTTTCCAGAAAAGGCCAGTTTCATCTGCATTCTAAACTTGATCAGGACTGCAGCCTCCATCTTTAAGTATCAAATCAAGTTTTTGAGGAAATTCTCTTGCAGCCATTTCATCTGCAGATGCAATCTCACCTTTAATTTTGACATTATGAAATACATGTCTTTTGAGAAACCCAGTCATCGACCCGTGCTTGCAGAAAATTCAAACTTTCTATTTGACTGAGATGAAGTGTCTGGCTCCAATTCCTGGATGCATTTATACGATTTTATTGCTGTTTGTTTGATAGAATTTCCATCAACTGGTATTCCTTTCTGCGAGTTATCTTCCATCCATATTAAAAGAGCTTTTTCCATTTTCTCAGTAATGCCATCTCTTGTGAAGTTTTAGAACTTATGTTGGTGCCAGAAATTACTGAGTTCCTAATTGCAGCTTCATTTTTTTTTTATTGTTCTTATAGTAGCCTCGTGCACGTCAAAATGCTTATTAACCGCCGTTCCGCCCTGTCCTGTTGCAAGACGATCTAAAATTTTAATTTTAGTTTCCGGAGAAATGGTCTTCCTCTTACCGGTTTTTGTTATTGAGGCCATTTTGCCAGGACTGCCAAAAATGTAAGTTGTTAAAAATAAAGAAAAAAAATTTCAAAACTGTTACTTACAATCTATGAATATAATAATTTTTCACTAAAAGTAACAAATTACAATTCCACAAATAAACAAATAAACACCAAAGAGATATGCACTTTTCACGACAAAAACTTAACTCCAAACGCAAACAAAAGCAATTCCTTATTGAGCTTACATATCTAAATTTGGGGAACCCCCGAATTCGGAATTGTTTGCCGTTACATTCGTGTTATTTAAAAAAAAAAATCGTGTAAAAAGAGAATTAAATTGTTTTTTTGATTCGTGTAAAAAAATTCGTGTAAAAACAGAACTGGGTGTATACAAAAAAACAATAGATACGAAGACGATGGAAAACCCGTCTTTTTCGAAACAAAATAATGGGTAAGACTGAGGAAACGATTAGAAAATTTGACTATAAAAACGAACGGAAAGAATGACTCGAGTCAGCCCAATACGCCAAAAACAATAACAAATTTATTCAAAAACAACTCGAAAACAAATAATAGTCCTAATGAAAATTCAACACAAAACCTATCTAACAATAAAAATCTATTTATCTAGCAAGGAACACTAGCTAATTCAAACAAGCACAACCATAACGACCATTAACTCACGTACCTTGAATGGAGAAGATCGCCAGATCGAACTGGATATGGCATTATCAAAAATAAAATGGAGTATACTTGGAATTGCGTTAAGCCCGAATCGTTGGTGAAAAGCTAATAGAAAGAAGAGAAGGCACCCTATTCGGCTACAAAGGTGAAACGAACGGACTACACGTATATAAGTATAAGTATACACCTGCTGAAGCATCATCTGAAGACACAATTGCGAAATTCTATGAGGACCTCGAACTAGTACAAACCCAATACAAGTCAGAATTTATCATTATAATGTGCGATTTCAACGCGAGGATTGGAATGAAATCATCATCATCATCATCACATTCACATCTTATAATGGGTGCCTATGGATATGGAATAAGAAACGAACGAGGCGAAAAACTTATAGAATGGTTATGGCAACATGGGCAATAGTCTCTTTCAGAAAAATAAAAACAATAAATGGACATAGAGGTTTCTATACGGTACAAGTATACAATAAATGAAATACCGAAAAAAAACCAATCGCACAAGATGTTTCAGTTCTAAATAAAATCGAATATGTGATTGACCATAGATTAGTTAGAGCGATTATTAAAATTAATCATAAAACAAAAAACTACCACACACAAAAACGGAGAAAGAATATACGAAAAATATTAGAAGAGCAAGACGTAGAATCATACCAAGAACAAATAACATCAAAATGCAAATGGAACACAGTTAATACAACAGTACGAGCAACATACCGGAAAAGGTATAACCGAATCATCAGCAAACACAAAATTAACAAAATATTTTCATCAAACAATGAAAATACAATGAAATTAATCGATGACAGAGAAGTCTACGGCAAAAAAAAAGAAATACACTAAACACACAGGAAAAAATATATTTAAAACTATGTAAAAAGGACATTAAAACTTTTAATGATCGAACAGTCAAATCGAATCGAGGAAAACAGATCTACAGGATTTTCCAATAAGGACTTGACAAATGTTTTTTTAAATAAAACGCAAAACCATTTGAGATATTTCAAAAATGTTATTATCGGCTTGAAGTACAATCAAAACATTTATGAATGGAACTCGACTTCGTGCATATGGCCACCACGGGCACGTTTGCAGCGGTCGATTCGTTGGACCCAATTTTCAACTACTCGGCCACACATTTCGGGCGAAACGGCCGCTATTTCGCGTTCAATGTTGGCTCTGAGTTCTTTCAACGTCGTCGGCGTATTGGCATAAACCAATGACTTAACGTAGCCCCACAGAAAATAGTCAAGCGGCGTTAAATCGCACGAACGAGGCGGCCAATCGACTGGCCCATTTCTTGAGATAAAACGCTCACCATACTTACTCTTCAATAAATCGATTGTAGCGTGAGCTGTGTGGCTTGTGGCATCATCTTGTTGAAACCACATGAAAATGCTGAGTTTACTGAATAAATTGACAGTTTGACGATTAGTGAAAGAGTGCGTTCACAAATTAAATTCAAAGTTGTCAAGTCCTTATTGGAAAACTCTTTAAAAAACATTTCGAATAAATTCACAATGGTTCTTAATAATCTCTATGCGAATAGTAATGTAAGAATATCTTTAGAGTCCAAAGAAAATAAATTCTACAAGTTGCAAGTAGCTCAGAGAGCAATGGAAAAATCGCTACTAAAAGTTTCAAGAAGACAGAAATTCCGTAACATAAACGCAGGAGAGAAAACTGGTTTTACAGATGCTATTCTAAGGGCTAAACAACTAAAGTGGAACTGTTGCAAGATTACAAGATAACCGATGGACCCTAAAAACAACAGAATGGACAGCAAGGGACTACAATTGACGACAAGAGACGTCCTGGTAGACAACCTAAACACTGGAGGGATGACCTAAAAATAATAGATAAAAGATGGAAACAGTTAGCCAAAGATGAAAAAAAATGGAAAAATATTTGGGAGGCTTATATCCAAAGTTGAGTTAGAATTAAATTATACCTTATAAACTTAACTATAATGTATTGTATACGATTGTAAAATTGGACGAATACAGCTGTAATAATAATAATGTACATGCTTACATACATCGTCAAACCAGAGGTTTTTTTCTGCCGGCGCTTTAAAATCAATTACATCAGAAGCAGCTCGATGGCTCGTTTCCAATATTCACATTTGTGTTCTGCGATTTGTGTATTGGAGCTATGGTCTTGAGACTACTTAAGGAAAACGCGATCGGTAAAGATTCTAGCGGTCTCTTACAATTGCAATCATACCCAGACTCCAATAAGTTAATAATCAGAGTCGATATTGGATCTACGGAAAGTTCGGGCATCCAGAATGCTGGGGTAATGCCTGACTTCAATCGCAATGTAATCTACCTACAATTAACAAAAACTTGTTTCCAATCAAAAAACTCATTATTCAATCCTTTAAAAGATTCTCCGCCTTTTTACCACTTTCAACTCTAACCAAAACTGAACTTTGGACTGAATGGATCACGAAAGTTTTCTTATCGAATACGTAGACCCATTTGTAATAAGAAATAGGAATATACTTATTCAGGCTACACATACTCGTAGTACTCGAGTATACTCGTAGTTATAGATATGCTTTAAAGATATGCAAGTCCAATATATAAAAGATTTGAAATCTTAGATCTAGTAGCTGACTGTATTCAGCCAGTTATAAGACTTGTCATCATGATATTCGTAAAATAAGCTACTCATGGACAGTTGAGTTAATAAAAGGGATATGATTAGTGAAAACGTACTTAGAGCCAGCCGAAGATCTAGAGGTTTTATAAATTCAACTCATAGGGGTAACAGACTGAGTAAACTTAGTCTGATTATACTTCTTTAAAATAAGTTATCAGAAAACATTTTAGTGTTGGGTATTTTATTAACAAATTTAATTACCTACCTTTTACATGGTTGTAGGTCTTGAGTTGCCTCTGCTCTGACGCTACTCCTTACAAACTTGAAATTTCTCTGTAAATAAAGACAAAATGATTTTAAGTAGCACATACGTGGATAAGATGCGAGTTATTGCTAATAATATATATAAAGACTTATATACACGTGCAGCCTTGTGCTAGGAACTGTATCAAATTGAAAATGATCGAGAGGTTTACTCCGTCTTTTATCAACCCTTTCGTAACAGTTTTACATGCACATTTGTTTTCTTACGTATAATAAACGAATAGGATAACATGGATGATTATTTTTAATTAAATCCTAACGGAGTGCTTCCCATATGCATATACAAGTTAATTTATAAATATTCATCTGTGTAACCCCGTTTCCTTCCCGTCAATTTAATTCACATAAACAACTCAACTATAGAGAACTGGAATCAGGATATAATCCTTTTTTGCAAAATGAAAACATCGATGCGTAGCAAAAAGACAACATGAGCGCACCCTAATTTGCACACACTAAAAATCCATGTCACGATATTGGCTGTTCGTACGCGATCAATTCAGTGCAAAGGGCACAAATCAACATCCGCCGGGTTACGAATATACAGATACAAATAGATGGGAACTGTTTCTCATTGCCACTGATCCCTTTTTGATCGATTTTGGGTTCCTTTTGTTCGATTGTTATTTTGCAAAATCGAGAAAAAAGGACATTTCTTCGAATTGTGCAATTCAATTTGAATCCTTTCGCTTGGAAAAGAAGTCACCGTCGTTTCTTTATTAAAACGAAGAGGTCCTAGTTTGCATTTGTCAATCCATGAGAAGATTCTTAATTTTGCATTTTTCAAAATACGAATATCTAAAGATTTGTATTCCCATGTTTGGAAGAATGAAAGAAGGTTCGTTTATGTTCGCCTTTGGTATGCAATTTCACAGATGTCATTGTGCCAAATGACTGATCGATAGATGAGTAACTTGAATTGGCGGTATATATATCATATGATACATTCTCGGATATGGATATTCCAATTTGACAATGACTTGGGAGTAAACTAATGCAATTTGAATTTTATTGGCTAAAATAATACGGCTTGTCATGTTGGAGAATTCATCAATTTTGCATTTTTCAATTCTCCCATAATGAAGTATTCAGATGAGAGGAGTGTATGAAATGCGTATCACATCAAAGAAAGGGCATCAATCGATTTTTGAAAGATTGGCATTTTGTTTTGTTAAATTTCGGCCTGGTCGGTCGGTCGCTTTAGAGTGTATGTGGATTTAAGTGGACTAGGTTTAAAACTAGAATTAATATACTCATTCGAGGCTTTTTTGAAAATTCCAAAAACAAATTGTAAATGTCTGGTGGCTGGGTATTGTACGATTAGGGTAGGGTAGTGAGAGGAGTACATTTTCATTTTGTGTGATATATCTGTTCATTTGTAAACTCAAAAATGAACGAGATTTTTTTTAATTCTTTTAAAACTACAGTAATGTCTCGCTAATCTGAATCACCTTTAATCCGAATATCGCGCTAATCCGAACGTCTATTTTTTCTCATTATGTACTCTACAATCCGAATCTACCCTGATTTTTGTATGCTGTAGTCCGAATTCCAACTAAAAAACATACGAACGCACTGGTTTTCACAGTAATGTTTTTACCGTAATTTTGTTCAGTCGTTACTCGATTTACTCATTCTGAGCTCGTATTCTGGCGACCACAATTCTGAATGCATAGGTTAACACCACCTAAATAAACAATAATTGTCCACGGTCGGCAAACCAAAGACCGATATCCTTCCGTCTGAGCACTAATCATCACTAATCAGTAATCATCACCATCTGTAAGATAAAAAATACATCGTCTGCGGAAGTGGACCGCAATAAACAAAGAACCGTCGTCATCTTCAACGCCGCTTATTACACAGTGTATGCTACTTGTAAACCAGGGATAATTGAAAAAGGCATTCTTAAGTTGTACGTCGTTGAGAGCATACCGAAATTGTTATTCCAAAATAAAGTTTAAAATAAAAACTCTGTCCACTTTAATAAGATTATATTGATTTATAAGATTTATTGTTGCTTCCCTGCATGCATTGAGCTTTCGTTCTTTCCGGCTAAACACGTGTTAAATAGTTTTGTTGAGTTCAATTTTGTACAAAAATGGCAAATAAGAGGAAGCACACAACACTAACATTGAAACAAAAATGTGAGATCTTTGAGAAACTCGAAAACGGTGTTTGTGGGAAAAAACTAGCTCGAGTCTATGATGTTGGCAAGCCGAGGATGGATTGCAAAATTCAGAAAACATTTTGGAATTCGAAATCTAAAAATTTGCGGAGAAAAACTTTCTGCTAATTTAGAAGCCGCAACCGAATTTCGGAACAAGTTCTCCCAAAAAGTAAGAGAGTTAGACCTTTCACTATGCCAGATTTACAATGCTGATGAGAGCGGCCTATATTGGAAACATTTGCCAGAGAGAACACTTGTAAGCTCCACGGAAAAAACTGCTCCTGGGCGAAAAACGAGCAAAGAGCATTTCACTTTCCTGGCCTGCACAAAGTCAACAGGGTCGCATCAGCTTAAAATGTTTGTGGTTGGCAAATAAAAGAAGCCACGTTCCTTTTTTACAGCGAATTTGCCTGTAGATTACGACTCTACTGTAAGCGCCTGGATGACATCTACAGTTTTCAAGAAGTGGTTTTTGAACTCATTTGTGCTCCAGTTAAAAAAGTTTATTCGTTCTAATGGGCTGCCCGAAAAAGCATTGCTGTTATTGGATAATGCGCCATGCCACCCACCAGCAAATGATCCTACAACTGAAGATGGCATGATAAAACATTCTTCTTACCACCTAACTGCACGTCACTGATCCAACCCATGGATCAGAATATCATAAAAATTACAAAGCTGAACTACAAAAAAAGTTTGTTATCGCACGTCATGAGCCAAAATGCTAAAATAACCAGTGTTTTGAAAAGCATGACGCTAAAGGACGCAGTTTTTTTCTTCGCTAGTGCTTGGGAAGGGCTTTCACAGGAAATGATGAAAAACTGTTGGAAAGTTTTGTTATCCTTCACCGAGTCAGATGAATGGGATCTTGAAGACGATATTCCGCTAGCTCGACTAATGAACCAAGCAAATTGTATCCCAACTTCTGACATAACAAATTTTGCGGAAACTATCGAAGGTATATCGGGAATTCAACTGACTGATAATGAAATTATCGACTGGATGAACGACAACAACATTCAGGAGAGTACACAACACAGCCAGATAGCGAAGAAGAAGAACCAATACTTCAGCAACAAGAGAAGGTTAAGCATGAAGATGCAATAACAGCGTTGGCTGTTTCTAAAAAATGGGCATTGGAGAACGAAGCATCTGCTTCTGATATATTAGTCTTACAAAACTTTAAAGAAAAGGCCTTGACTGCAATGCACGGGCAAAAGAAAAAACAAACGCTTATTACTGATTTCACGCTCCAAACTGTATAAGCTATATTAACACAATCGAATATGTTATGAATTTGTTTTAAGTTTTTTTTTTTCATTTTTATTATCATTGCAATTTATGGTTTTAAGCAGCAATAAACATGAATTTTTGTCATTAAATAACACCTCTTTTCTTTGCCTTTTCCTGTACTCGTTAGTCCGAATAATTCGATAATCCGAATACCCCCTTGCAATAATTGATTCGGATTAGCGAGACATTACTGTATTAAATTTCCTATATATTTGTAAATATACACTTACAAACTTAAATTAGTCAGCTGGCATCCCTTTGTGCTAGAGATACTTTATTTGAAAAGGTCAGCCAAATTTAATATTTTTCCCTCTCATTCAGAGCTGTGCAGAATTATAAAATCAAACTCAAATTTTCATTTTTATTGTAATGAGTAATAATCATTCCAAAACATTGTCACACGATACCAATTCAAGGATGACGATTACGATTACGATTACAAGGAAAAGCAAACGGTTGTATTAGAAAATATAAGCTGAGAAGTTAAGATGGGCATTTCATACAATTTATTTGAAATTTTTGTCAACGTTTCGAATGAAAATGTGCTCGCCAGTGAAAATTTGTCAGCGGAAAGGTGTCCGAAATTGAAAAAAATTATCATCTATTTATGCGCATCTTCAATTTCAAAAAGAACAAGGAATGGCTGTCAAATTATCTCCATATTGATACTGAAAGTAAACCAGACGTAACGTGTGATTTACCAAGTACCTACACAAAAGTCATCAAGAGGAATCCCAAGGAAATCAATAACTGAGTGCTCGAAGTTCACTAAAAAACAAAACCACCAATGCCTTAGCAATAAAGTACGATAAGAATCATCAAAAGATGAATACTAATGTCACCAAGGCAGTTTCTGCCGAGAGTCCACTGCTAGTCAAAATGATAAAACAAAGCATTTCTACATTACAAACGTATCCTATCAAGTATAACAGTGACATTGCATTGGCTTTGTTTATAGATATGGACCTGTCAATAGCAAAGTATAAGATTTTGTGAAGTTTCCTGAGAAAAACCATCATAGATGTTGTTCCAACCTATAGAATTATAACAGTTGCCAACAAAGAGGCATGTCCAAGAACTTATGGATCATACTCTAAGGCGGCTTTTAAAGGGTCCGCCATCTAACGTTTTTTTTTCAACTTGTACTTATTTCGTGAATGGTAACACTTAGCTCATGTCTGATTTGACAGATAATTAGCTTTATCCTTCCGGTTAATAATGGAAAATAACTTCATTCAAATGGCTACCTCGGCTGGCCATGCAGTAGACTACACGATCGGTCCAATTTTTAAGCATATTATCGATTGTGTGCAGCTGTATTTCACCAATGGCTTCACGAATATTGTCCGTTAAAGTGTCAATTGTCTCTGGCTTGTCGGCGTAACACTTATCTTTTACGGCACCCCACAAATAATAGTCCAACGGTGTCAAATCGCAGCTCCGAGGTGGCCAAACGACATCAGCTCTGCGACTGATAATGCGATCTTCAAAAACAGGGCGCCAAACATCGAGTGTAGCTTCGGTTGTGTGGCACGTAGCGCCGTCCTGTTCAAACCAAATGTTGCCAATATCCTCCTCTTCAATTTTTGTGAACAAAAATTCGTTCAACATGGCCCGATAACGATCGCCATTGACTGTAACGGCCACTCCTTGCTCATTTTCGAAGAAAAATGGCCCAATTATGCCTCTGGACCAAAATCCGCACCAAACAGTGACTCGTTTTGGGTGTATCGGCTTTTCAATGTATGCGTGCGGGTTTTCTGTGCCCCAAATGCGACAATTTTGCTTGTTTACATACCCGCCAAGATCAAAATGAGCTTCATCTGAAAAGATGATATTTGGCAAAATCGGCATCTTCTCTAAGTCGATCGCAGGCCCACAGCGAAGCGTAGTTCAAGCGTATACACAACCATGTTCAGCGGAAGGATAAAACTAATTATCTGTCAAATCAGGCATGAGCTAAGTGTTACCATTCACGAAATAAGCACTAGTTGAAAAAAAAAACGTTAGATGGCGGACCCTTTAGAAAGGAAAAGTGAGGGGGTAATAAATTGCGTTTCCAAGAATTATTACCTTACAAAGTAAGTGATGGTGTGATGTATCATCTGGGCAAGCACAAATCTGGTAAAACAGATGCAAACATTTTCATGGCGTCAGTTGTTCCACTGAAGCTTAAGAGTTCAAATGGTGACATTGGAGGAACCCTCATGCACAATCAGTTCCATAATATTCAAATATGCAAAGGAAACAGGAGAACGTATAAAAAGCACAGTCAGTGATATCAAAAATCAAATTGCTAATCTTCACCATACTGTATATATAGTTAATGACGAAATAGGGATAGTTGTCCACCACGAGTTCTTTTTAACTATGATTGACAGAAAAGTTCTGAATGAAATAACACATTCAAAGGCAACTGTGTTAGGAAAGAAAACGCATCAAAAAAATAATTTTTTTTTACTTATTTCTCAATATAGTCTCCTTTCACAGCTCGACACATTTAGTCCAGCGATATCCTAACTTTTGCAAGCCATTCAAAAAATATGATTTGCCGAACTCCGCAAAATAGGCCTCTGTTTCGGCGATGATTTCCTCGTTTGACGAGAATCGCTTTCCGCCAAGCCATTTTTTCATGTTTGGAGACAAAAGAAATCACATGAGACCAAATCTGGAGAATATGGTGGGTAAGGCAGCAATTAGTAACGTAATTCGACCAGTTTTGCTGTGGCGATTGCAATTTCGTTTTTGCTCCACTGTTGTTAGTAAACGCGGCACCCATCTCACCGATAGCTTTCTCATGCTCAATTTTTCGTGTAGGATATTTTGTATGCATTCAGTTGAGATGTGTACAATGTCAGCAATCTCTCTCACCTTCACCCGACGATCTGCTAACACGATATCATGGATTTTATTAACCATATCCTCCATAGTCACTTCAATCGGACGGCCTGGGCGCTCTTCATCAAAAATGGATGTTCGGCCGCGCTTAAATTCATTAAACCAATATCTGATGATAGTCATTGAAGGTGCATAGTCCTAACAAATGGCATGCAAATTCACGTTGATTTCCCCACACGTCTTCCTATCAAAAAAAAGAAATCAAATCACTGATCGACAGCCCTCGTATCTAAGTATACACTTCGTCAAGGAGGCATAACAAGAAGAAAAAACAACAAAGTATTTTCGCGATGAGAATGGGCTCTATAGACCGAAACTAGGATTTGGAAATACCAATGATGGAAACACTTTAAGGAGATTTTTTCACGAATCAGAGGCAACAGCTAGTATAACTGGGGTCAATAGAGAGATAGTAACGAGGCTTGAAGTAATACTTTTTGTTTTGATTTTCTGAGAAAAAGTTAACACTGTCAAATGTTGGGAGTATACAAAGAAACCAACATTTATTAAAGCAAAATTATACCGGGAAATAACTCACACGCGCTCTTCATAAAATTTTGGCTCATAGTCAAAATATAATCGAGTGTCAGTCACTCGGAGAATAGTCAGCAGAAGCTCAAGAATCCAAAAATGAAGACTACAACGAATATAGATATTAAATTACGTGCAAGGTTTCAACGATGTGGTAGAATGAAAAGTTTTTCAAGATGCTTGAAGCCTCATCGGACACACTCATTTCTTCATTAAAGCATGTCGGAAACGAAAAAGATCTCAAAGCACAATACTCTCCTGAAGTGATAAGTTTATTAGACATTCCAAGAATCAGATTTTTTTATTTAAATTATTGGTCCGTTTATTTTCTTTCTCCACTGTTTGACTTGCATTGAATCATTGAAATATTTTATTACGTACTCTGATGTGCCAAATAAAAAACATTTAAAAAATAGTTAATTTACTTTAATTCACCACTATTTTGTTAGGATTACCTTTTAGGCACCCTGTTATAACTTCAATCATTTTTTTATGTAAATATTATGGTTATCCCCTGTAGTGTGAAAGTCTTATTTCAGGACAAAATTCTGGAACACCCAGTAAATAATTCTTCTCAAAATTTACTAATTTGATAGACCTGGGAATTTTCCTGTCACGATATGTTTATTCGTTTAAGAGTTATGATTTTTACAAGCAAAAAAGTCAAAATGAGCCACTTGGCTACTAGTCTCGTGGAACTGGGTTTGACCTGTCAGACTTATAAGGCCGAGTATTGAACCGAGTGGTGAGCATAGCAACAGTGTAAGGTTTTGCCGGAAATAATTAAACCTCAGAGAGACGACGTACATCAGATGGATTCTCGTGACTGAGCTAATGGTGGCCTTAATAATCAACATTGCAGACTGCTTATTAAAGCTCTTTCAACCGACTAGTCAGATTAATGAAATTTAGATAATGGCGGATGAATCCTTACCTTCATTTTTCATTTCCTCGAAGAGGGTTGCTGGCTCCAAATTTTCCGACAGATTCTGCTGAAAGGGTCCGAGAAAGAGTTTGATCCTCAAGAACAGAGACTGTATGTGGCAAAAGAATGGTAAGGATTAAGACGAATTAACTTTTTATAAAACCAAAAATGCTCGAATCTTAACACGTTCACAGTCCATGTATCATTTATGATACATCGAGCGTAAATATGACCTGTGCCGAGACACTCATGTATCATATATGATACACATCGCACATAACTTTGCCTCAAAATATGAAACTGAACGAGTTACCCTAAAACAAAGAAATTGATATGGGCGTGTGGAGAAGGGACTTCTCAGAAAAATTAATAGAAATAAAAATTGTACAAAAATTCATATAAACTTGCGTAATTTACTTCAACATAAACTTTTAATGAGTTATAATTTCATTTTATTTTACCTTTTGTGATAAACTTTGAAGCAGTTAAGGCAAAACGATTTGTCACAGAGTTTGCACTCAGTATTTACCTGCTTGGCTTTTGAAGGTAGCTTGTTGCTGTCTTTGAGCATCTTGTAGCACAAAAATCATTGCTTTCTAATTAATTTCCGATCTTTTCTTGGGATTTCCGTGAGAAAATGTAGCGTAAATACATTCCGTGGATGTTGGGAAGGACCTTGGAGTTGTAACATTTATTTGTTGTTTGCAGATAATGACGAACAATTTCTTCTTGTACTTTGAGGATTGAAATTTGTTTTTGATTCACCTCGTTATGTACAATTATCGTGTTTACAACGATGGTGCCAAATATGATGTCAGCAGCAATTTTTCGAGACCAAACGAGTGTCTTTCGCAGTGGCGAATGGTAGCTACTAATTTGATCAGCAACATTGGCTTTGTTCGAGTCGACTATCATTTGTGGTTTTTGCTTGCGTTCAAACCTTCCAACTACCTCCTCTATCTCATCTCCGTGAGTAGTGGAAATCATAAGAATATCACGTTTGTCGTGCCACTTCACAACGGTTATATAGCTATCTTTCTGCCTTGCAACATATTCTCCCTTTCTTAGTTTGGATTTTGTAACTTCCTTAGGTAAATCCTCCCTGTTTTTGCGTAACGTGCCACATAGATCCATTAAGTAAGTCGCGAGAGGCACACTATTATAATAATTGTCAGCAGTTACCATCCTTCCTTCGCCGAGCAAGCCTTCACATAGTTTTACCACAACGGATCCGGGCTTGTCCAATCCTTTAATCGCGGAAGTAGAACCACTGTAATTCTCGTAGTGTAGCTTTCGACATAGCTTGTGTATTTTTATGCCATACGGACTGGATTTAGCCGGATTATAGGTTCTGAATTTCAACCTTCCTCGAAATTTGACCATGGATTCGTCTATGACAATCGTTTCATCAGGTAAATAGAATTTTTTTATATTTTCGAATATTTTTTTGGCACAGTGGTTCGATTTTGTACAAGCGGTTTGGATTGTTGGGTTCTGTTTCAGCAAAATGCCAGCACTTCAAAATGGTTGCAAATCTATTGTAAGACATGCCTATGTGATGAAGGAAATAATGATAGTAGAGCGGATCCTTCTTTCCAATAATGCTCAATGGTAGGAAGTTTAAAACTGCAACAAACTTTCTGATTTCTGCTCTGTCGACATTTTTCCACCGGTGAATTCTGCTGGCCTTTTGACTTTGATGAGTCGCTTTCAAATTTTCCGCATATTTGTTTGTGCAATCCACCATCATATCAATGATCTCATCATTTATGTAATATTCAAATACTTGTATGATGTTTGCTTGGCCGTCATCATCACATATGCGTTGAAGATCCTGCAAACCCGATCGTCCAACAAATTTTTCTTTGGAAATCGGTAGTACTACCGAATTCCAATTCTCATCGGTTGGTTCCCCAGCTTCTTCATCAAAGCTCGAAGCAGAGTCAGACAAATTGTCTAAGAAAAAAAAGGCGTTTTACTTGTTTGTGTAAAGTACAATATTTCCTCACCTACCACTCTCGTCACCAGTTGATGCTACTTCTGGTGGGACGAAATCATCACTGCTGCCATCGCTAAAATCAGCTCCCTCCAGTAAGGTTAAGGTTAAGGTAAGCTTCTTCACCTTCTACAACTTCATCTTCCACCTCAAGAATCCGCAGCGTTTCCTACCTCGATACAGTATTTCTTGAACGACTCATTTGTTTAGCTGGTTTCCTCGTAAAATTCTAAAAAAACAACACACGATCTTACACTTTGACTTTGGCACACTTCACATTGACTATTGAACGACTTATTGCAGTAATATGATGAGCCACAAAAAAAAAGAAAAGAGGAAAGCAGAAATGAGCAACGAGTAACTAAAAAAAAGAATATTGATCACATATGATACAAAGGGCGTATGGTTGTACTATTGATGCCATGCGCCCCATGAGTCATATATGCACATGCTCATATTTGATACTTTGGGCGTGCGTGTAAATTTCTCGATCCCATGTATCACATATGCACAAAAAAGAAAATTGGAAAATGAAAAGGAAAATCCCAGTTTTTCACCAAAGTAATATTAGAAATATAACTTTAGAATTTATTCTAGTCGATTTTTACAAAAAAAATAATGGGCGTACCATTCAAATTCACGAATTTATCGGAATCGAATGCGGACTGTGAACGTGTTAAGATCTTTAACAGTCCACGGGTAATTGAACAACTAGCGGAGGCCCAGGAATCGCTATGCTGCAGATACGAATATTACTGCCATTCAAAAAGTGCGCTGGAATTGACCAGGCAAAAGGAAGAGCAGAAATACTACGAGATGATAATGATGAATGGATCGCGTATTCCCCATCCTCTCATCAAAGCCTCCCAACCTGCATTAAGTACTGAAGGTCACCGTGCCGGGTTCTAACCGACCACCCGCACGAATCTCCTGGTTTATTGAAGAGTGTTGGCAAGCACATGTTGCAACTGTCCTATGAAACGATGCTGTACGGAAGAACAAGGGCGGAACATTCTATTCCCCGAGCAAAGTATACCCTCCTACATTGGATTCTAATGATAAAAAAGAAAGATCAAGAGAATCTCGAGATCAGGAAAGTGGAATTGAGCTACTCCAGGATCAACGTTTGGAAGCCTTACCAGAAGACAAAAGGAACGTGTCAAGATGCGTACAAAGACTTGGATATGAACGGAAGTGAAATAGAGACACAGTCGGACCTGTGGATGTGGGAAAACTATTTCTGCAAACTGTTAGTTGTCCATTCTCGGCAGAACTTTGGCAATGAAAACCAAGATTTATGCTCACCGAACCAAAATGAAGTAGAGATAGTAATATCTGAACTTAAGTATAACAAGGCTGCCGAATCGGACGAGCTATCTTCCGAGCTATTTAAAGCAGCACAACATGATATGGTAGGGAACAACTCATTTCCATGGTTTGGTCGAAAGAAAGTGTGTCTGACGGACATGGTGCACGACATTAGAACCATGGCTCCCCTCCATTCAGTTATAGTTCTGGTAAGTTCACAAGTGTTCAAATATTTACAGTACGGCAGTTTGCAAATAATGCAGAATGAGGATGGAGATCGCTGCGCACATCAAGGCGCAGAAACATGGACGGTTGAGAAGGTATTCATGATCATTTTCAATGTAAGAATTTTGGTAGCGTTTGCATTAGTAGGCTTTGGATAAGGAGATATATGAGTGAACTCTACGACCTGTATCACGACATCGACCTGATCATAAAAGCGGACGCCAGTTGCCCGAGGTGCTTATGACATATAACTCTAATTAATATTAATGTTCTGTCGCGAAGAGTCTTCGATTCCTACCCGGAGTGACGCCCCAAGCGGAAGGGAATATTTATCGAAGATATTTTAATGGCTTTTACAATAGTTCATTGCCTGATCACAACGCTTAACATACGAAATCGAGTCGGAAGAAAGGGAACAATTTGCAAGCTCAATGAGTCTTAGATTCAGCTATCTATCCAAACAAATCACCAAAGTACCCCATTAGAAGAATATATCTAAACGTATGTACATACACATGTTACTTCAAACTCCAAATCCCCAATCAAACAGTTTGTGATAAGCAGCTCAGAATAATTCAATGTCCAATTTTATTACCTCCTCATAGAGATCTGAAATCAATGGAACCCTACCTTTTGTAGTCCACCTATTTGCCCTATTCATGGGCACTAGTACCCTCCAGAAAAGAAACACTGAAAGCAAAACTAATAAACAATACTTAGAGCAACATCATCGGTCCACTTATCCAGCATCTACTCGTAGACTTCTTCTTTAATTCGTATTAATGGCCACCTCCTTAAGGTATTACCGCATTTGAATAACAGAATCCAAGATGAGAGTGAGTATTCCAGAGTCAAGTAACCAGAGGGGAGCAGCAAAGCGTCGGCTGCCAACTCTTCAAGTCGAAAGAATGACATCTTGATTGTCCAAAAGCGGCGGTACCGTGATATACAAACCCGAGGGCATTTATCTCGATTCTCGATTTCTATTGTTCATCTGCACGTCATTAGAATGCTTTGGTTGGCTTTGATGTCTTGAATTGGACTGGCATGGGGTATCGCGCATTGACATTCCCTTTCGCTCTCTCCATCTCTCTCTCTCACTCTCTCTCTCTCTTCATCTCTTTAGAATTCGGATCTGGCGCGCAAAACAAAGTGAACAGAGATATTCATAAAAATAAAAAAATAATAATAATAAAATAACCCACACGCTCCTTGAGGAAGTCATCATCGTTAAGGAATACCCACCTTCCCTTTGACAGCGCGTTTATTTACCTTAAGGTAGTCGAGAGGATCTAATTCTTTTTTTTTCTTTTCTTTTTCTTCTCTCAGTGTTGTTGTTTTTTGGAACTCTCTAACATCGGTCCTGTCTTTCTTTTTCATGCCAGCAGTGTGCCTATTTGGGTTTGGACAATGAGTGAGGTACCCCCCGGGGGAATAAGAAAAACTGACACTTGATTGCGTGAGGAATAATACGAGATTAATAATATTACAGTCAGGGAAGAATGCAGCTCATCACACCTTGGTCATTGTGAAGGTGGATATAAAAACAACAGCAGACGGTCGAGACTTGGGCTTGCGCTTCCCAGTCAAAGTGTCTGCGATCATGCGAGACACTCTGGCACCGACTTATGTACGAGTAAGTACTCAAGGACGGATGTATGATACTTGTACTTCTACCTGAAATAGCAGACAATGTTTTGTTATTTTGGTTCATTTTGATTTCTCCTATCATAAAATTGTATTCATGGTATTTGAGTAAATATAGAACATGTTAACGCTTAGCATCTTTTTACGAAAGTAATACAAGAGTTGAGAACTTGTGTGCTGTGGTAGTAAGATATATATATTCGCCATGTCGTATTGTTTGAACCTCATTGACTGAAGTTGCTAAATGACCTAAGGGCACTCGTATCATCTCCTTTCTACTATTGTTGAAGACGTCTGAAGGAACTACTTGTGTTAAAACTGAGCCTTCCTCTTCTCCTCCTAAACTATTACATTTGTAGCTCTCACATTGTTCGCTCATGTCCGTATTCGATACGATCGATGGAAACAAAGTTCACCAGAGATTACTGCCACCATCACAGTCATTTCTACAATGGATGACAAGAAAATTGAAGAGACTCCAACACCTGGTATTACACAAATTTCCACTTCCACATACACTCTGGAGATGGTATCTCCTTGGATAAGCCTTCTTCCTGAAATTAACATAGAAATTACAATTTAATAATTCCACAGGCATCACTTCCACAAAGAGTATTTGAAAAGCCTCGAACTCTGCTCGTAATGCAGGAAATAAAGTTTACCCGACCTGCAGATGGAGAAAATTGTTGACGCACAATTACGCGGAATAATACCATGCAGATGATTTTTATCGCACCTATGCAGGGATATGTCCTTTTGTGCATGATTAAACTGTCTACTGTCTGCCTACATGCGTTTGACGGTTGATGCATACATTTAGGTGGGCATGCGCGCAACTTCTGCTGGAGATGAGATCTTCTAAGAGCATCCAAGCATCCGGACCGGGCTATGAGGGCGGCCATGTAATTGCTTTTGTTAAATGAAATTTATGTAATTGTAGGTGCGTGTGTGTTATTGTCCTCCAGGTTATTGTTATGCACATTAACAACTGGAAAATTGGAGTTGTGTTTGGAGAAAATGGGAGCGACAAATGTTATGTTCTTTCATAGAACTGGAAAGCCTTACAATGGAAAGCATGAGATATGCAAGAAAGTGGTGGAATGTTTAATGTCATCCTGCCAATAATTCAGTACCATTATCCATATTTCTAGTTACCTCGCCTTCATCCTTAAATGTTTCTTCCAGCTAAGCTTTGCATTTAGAATCATTCCCAAATATTTAGCCATATTACTATAATAGGTGGTAATTTATTTCAATCTGTGTAGATTAAGGGCCGTGGTTTTTGGTTCCTTGGGAGTCACATTAGGGATGGTTTGTTGGATTCAGTTTCTAAAATGGCGTGAAGCAGCACACGCTGGGTAAAGTCTTGACTGCTTTTACCAGGTGAGATGTCAGGCATAGTTCTTGGTGCTGTAAAATTCAGGTTGGCATACAACCATGCCTCTATAGCTAGCACGGCATATACTGAATAACGAACTAGTATATCGTAGTTCTACGCAAGAGCACATCGTCTACTCTGACCAGATTATGTTGGGTTAACAGACCGAACACAATTAAAAAATAAATTATTATGAGAGATCCATCAGTTTCGGAAATAAATGAACTGAATTAGGAACGAGGTATGCAGGCAACGGCTTAGCCTCTCTTTCCCACAACCGGTAATGTGAGCATAAGCAGGATTAGATTTTAGAAAATCTATGTTCCAATATAGCCTAACCTGGGCTGTGGAACCACAGAACAAATCGACCATATGCTGATTGACATAAGGCACTCGCCCAATGTGATGAATATGTAAATATTCAAAGAGACAAATGTCGACACTGAACGATTTTTAGTTACAACCCAATTGACTCAAGTGACTCAAATCCTGTCTTCATGCAGCATCTCGTGCCCCACTGAGATTAAAGTTTCTTTCTCGACTACTCTAAAGACATAATTTTTTAACAATATACTTGTAAATGCAATAGAAAGGAGGGTAATCCTTGCTCGTATCATAAACTGGTATGGAGCGCAACAAGGTCTCAATATACTCAATAGCAATTTTTTCTAATAGCTCAAGACAAAAAGCAGAAAATGGGTCTACTCTTTCCGAATGATACACAACGCTATGCAGTAGCTCAATTAGTATGTTCCCAGATAGAATGAAGCTTGGCAAGACACGAAACGAAATTCTTGTTTTCGCGACGCCTATCTCTGCTAGAAGAGGTAAACAATGAAACGTGTGCGATTAATTGATAATTCGTATACAACTTTTGACTCTAAAAACCTAAAAAACCAACATTAGAATGCGCATTCTTGCAGCGTGAGTCTAGGTGTAGTTACTAAGGACCTAGACTCCAACCCTTTTGGTACGAAGCAAGGTGGATACCATCATTCGGGTAGAGTTACCAAGCCAGAATTGAGCGGTTTGACTTACAAGACAAGTTTGCTGCCACTTACTCGTATATGCTCTAACATCACCTGGACGTGAAATTGCTGTAAGAACACTCGTTTCCACATATAATCTGAAAACACTTTCCAGATTGAAGTGTGCTGCATGCCTCAGATATTCAACTATGGGAATGTGACTTAGAATCAGAAACGAAGTCGGTAGTAACGATGTAGTATAATTTTCATCAACAAATCGACATTTTTAACCTCTAAAAAGAAGAAGTACTAAATTCAATGATCTCTAGTTTTTTTCATAAGTAATATTATAGATTCACATATCTCACATGAAGCCTCATAGTCAGTCTAAAACTAACGAGCAGATCTCGCAGCTAGAGAAAATATGCTGATCAATAACTACATATGTGCAATAAGCGACACTGATGAATGTCCAATTCGAAGAAATTATACGCTAAACTCATCTTATGAAAACAGACGGAAAAGAAATTGGAAGAGGAGAAAAAAGGAGAAATCCCTGTTCAACAAGGAAAAGTGCACTAATGGGTAGTCCGGTTTAGTCAAAGTTTAGTGTCCTTGCCTTGTAGCGCGATCTAAATAGACATCATCCGATTAGCTTAACATCATCATTCTCCCCTCTGGAGACTACTTCATAGTGATCCCGGATCAAATAGCAATATCTGTGTTGGAACTCGACGGTTTCCGGAACGGGCAATATGATGCTTTTCAGAAACACAATACATACCACAGGCTGAATCGTTAGCACAATGACATACAAAAGTTTGGAACTAGAAAACGCATTACGATATATTTACATATGTGGATTATGCGAAATTTCGGGAAAAAGCCCCCTGAAACGGCAAACAAAAGCGTACAAAATGTATTATTACGAAACTGAACAAAAAAGAAGAGGCATTCGATGAAATGTTTGGTCCTGGTATCGATAACTAATGAAATATAAGTTTAAAGAATGAACTTACTTACTTACTGAAGGTAGCGCTACGGTCCGTGGTGGACCTGGGCATCAACCAACAAGCGTCGCCATCAAGCTCGTTTTTAGCTAGCTGCCTCCAGTTTCGCACACCAAGATAGTTGAGGTTCCCTTCCACTTGAGTGCGCCACCTGAGTTGCGATCTTCCTCTATTACACCGTCTCTCGGAGGTGGATTCAAAGATTTTTTTAGACCGGAACATTGATGTCCATCCGCTCTACATAATCCAGCCACCTCAGTCGTTGGACCTTCACTCTTCCGGCTAAGTCGATGTCGCTGTACTCCTCCACTCACCGTCTATGCAGACGGAACCGAAAATCACCCGAAGAATACTCCACTCAAAGCAGCCAAGAGGATTCTTATCCATCTCATCCATGCCCCTGCGCCATAGGACAGGACTGGAATTATTATGCAAAGTCCTATATAGGGTCACTTTCGTTATTCGAAGAGGGCATAGTTAGTCCATTGCCTTCTTAGCCTAAAAAAGCAGCGATTGGTAAGAGTTATTCTTGGTTTGATCTCAGCACTGTTGTTGTCTAAATTGACAGCGGAGCCTAGGTCCTTAACTATATCAAAGTTATATCTGTCACACGTCGGTGTTGAGTGTTTGACAGCATATACTTGCTCTTGCCCGCCTCGATACTCGCGAAAAGGCCACTATCATCAGGCTGCTTTCTTCCGACTATGTCAATATCACCGGCGTATGCGATTAATTGGACGGACTTTTGAAAGATTGTGCCTCTTGTGTTGGAGCGTGAACTTTGCACTCTTCTTTCAAAAAGATTGTAAAGAAATCGCATGACAGCGCATTGCCTTGTCTAAATCCTTTTTTGAAATCTTCTTCTTCTTCTTGATCTTGACAAAGCAGCGTGAATTCTCCATGGTCATCCAGCACAAGCGAACGAGTTTGGCAGGGATCTGTATAGCATAGCTCTCAGTTCAGTTCTTACTTTAATACTTTAATAGTTTACTCCATTATAGTGAATTCTTATTTTGCTTTTTCCAGTTTAATCAATTCAATATCCCAATTTCTCACCCAAATATTGTTATCGCTGACTCGCCTTTTTTATTGTTGACCTACTAGTTCATTAATTTCGCGACAGTGCATTTAGTGCATTTTTTATTTATTTTCTCCGCAATATTTTCGTGTTGCGTTTTGTTTTACTGGTCCTCGACATGTCTTCTTGTGGATTAACCAGCTGCTCCATTAACGACAACAATGCTAACTTTGCTGCATGTAAGGGGACCTGCGGCAAAATATCCCATGCTATTTGTGTCGGCCTAAATTAGAGAAACGCGATTTTCGTTAAAGAGTATTCAGAAAATATGCTGTTCTTTTGTGACAAGAGTATTAATATCTCTATCTCACATGTTCTCCTTGCAATCAAATGCCTCAAAGACTCCAATGAATCAAATCATAGCTCACCCGTCAGAATGATAACGGACAAACTATCAACCTTGGAACACAATGTAAAATGTATGGAAGACTTTGATCAGAGTATCAAAACACAAATTGCGCATTCAATTGAATTAGAAACTGCAAGATCCAGAAATAAAGAAACATCCAAGTGTCACCTCGATAAAATGTTAAGTGAAATTATATCTATTAGTTCCGGAATGATGGATTCCAACAAGAAAAAGTGTAGTTCCATCAACTCTCTCCGGGAAGACATAGATATTCATCTCCAGTTGTCCACATCCAGTCTCCATCTTCAATCTGCAACATACAATCATCCACGTAATGATGAACTCACTACGAATAGAACAGTGTTGAATGATTTGGAAAGCCTCATGGAAATAGTATGTCACAAATACAAACCTTTAGAGTGGCAAAGCAGGCTAGATCCGCAGATGTTGCTTGGACCTCTGAATTTTCAAAAAGAGGTATGGTATCACCATCAGCCAATGCACAATATTCCCAACATCTCACCACAAAAATAAACGGAATTTCAAGATTAACTTACTGACTAGATATGAATGAATATTTGTTAACCCATCCAATACCAACCTTAAACTTGGAAAGATGCTGGTCTCCAAATAGACGGATAAACCCACCATTAAACATATAGAAACAAAACGAAGCAACGACTCACTTAATAAACCTAATTAAAAATCCCCCAGATCCACTCCCCATCCACAAACTTGACCAAAACTGGAGCCTTAAAACCATAATATTTTTCAATGTTTCCCCTCCTGTTTATATCCCTAAGCAACGCCCTTCACGTCCCACGCAAATACACCAATTGCCTCTCTTCCATCCAAGCCTCAACATCAACGAGTTTCTTTTAATGGCCCTGATACTGTCACTGTTCAACCAACCACATCCCCTCTTACGAATACTTACAACTGCTTTCCCAATTTCGATCTACACCTGGGGTGGCCGTGGTGTAATGGTACTAGCAATCGCTTCTCACACGGAGGATCCAGGTTCGAATCCTGCCCATGACAAGTCAGTTTTTCATTTGTATAATTGGAACTCAGACAGAAAAATTCTGCGTGTGAAGGCATAACACTGACACGTAGATTTGGCTGTTGTAGAGTTTCAACCACAAAAACCAATGCGAATTATAACTTCCAATCTTTCTGAGTGAAGAAAAAACTCTCCGTCCTATTCGGACTCCCACCCCTGGAGAGCGAATATCGAAACCAAATACACCTGAATTTCAAACCACTACAAAAACAATTTTTCCTATCTCCTCCTTCTACCTTTCCGTCCGCGCTCAGGCAACAGTAAAAGGGTATCTAACCCCTTAGGCGCGCGTAAATTATAAAAAAAAAAAACTGGAGAAAAATATCCAAACTTTATTAGCTCGCATATTTCAAAATCCGCTTCTAGCTGGCCTTCTTCCTCGGTTTCACGGGCCTCTGCCCCTATTCTTGATCTCCTTTCGCCAACTAATGTCAAATTGACCTAAAAGAATATGGATACCACGGAATGCTGTTATGCGCTCTCTAGGTAAAGGGATAAAAGATATACGAATATATACGTCGGTTTACATCCAACAGGAAGGCCTTCCTACTGATGTACATAACTAGTCTCCGGAAATTTTAAAACAAGTACCACGAAATTTTCAACACACCTCCCCAAAAGGTTGCTATGTACACTCTAAAAGAGTCTCTCATCTTCAACGTAGCCGATCTGATCATGACAAATTCTTTCATCTCTAACTTGCCTTCTTTGTCTGAATCTCATCTACACTCCTCCACTGCTCCACGTAACAAACTCACTCTTACATTTTACTACCAAAATGTAAGAGGCTTGCGCTCTAAAACTCGTGTTGTTTTGTCTAAATCTCATGAGATATTCTCATCTTCTTATAATGTTTTCCGAGATGACGATCACTCTCTCCCTATGATTAATTATCCTGCTATATAGGGAGGTATAGTTAATTCTCCATGTCGAGGTGTCCTACTTACCATTCACAATAGCCTCAACTCTTCTCTCATTGCTATCTCTTCTTCTGTCAAACTTAACTTTGTTTCAATTAAAATAACCCTCCCCAAAAACTCTCTGCACGTTATGTGTTGCTACATTCTCCTGGCTCAACCTATCGAAGCCTACATCATTGCTATTAAAGATATTGACCGACTTATTGACCTAAGTGATTCCACTGACAATATCCTTATCTTTGGTGACTTGAATCTGCCTCTGCTGAAGTTTATTCTATCGGCTGATCAATTCTTTCTTACCGCGTCAAACGCTAGTTCCGCATATCTTTTTTTGATTTTACTAGCCTATCTTTAACTGATGCTGTCTCCGTCTATACATCCTTTTTCTCGGCCTAAGATATCATCTGCTCCCCCTCCCTGGAATAACAAAAAACTTCGTTTTTAATACAAATAATGCGCGATTTTTCTTCTTATTCTTACTACTCTAACTATCTTGGAAACTACTTCTAATTCATATAACTCTACATCTGCCTCAATAAGCGCATTCTGGACACAGCGCAAACCAACCTTATCAACGATCCTAAGACTTTTTATTGACAACTACAAAGAAAAACCAAACCAACACCCCCACCCCCACCCCCAACCCTCGTACTATTGCCAACTATTTTGCAAACTTTTTTAAACAATCATTTGCAGATAACTTCTTCATACCTGACCCCATATACGAATGTTTCAAGTGCACTCCTAATTTTTCCATTGGTCCCTCTCTCTCACAATCTTTTGATCCTGCCCTTATCGAAGAATAATTACAAACTCTCAATGATGAATTTTTACTCTACTAAAAGTCTGACTCCAATCTTTCGCTTCCACTTTCCTTCCTATTTCATCTATCGCTCACACAAGGAGAATTCCCCCAAGTTTGTAAGACATAACACAGGTCCAGAAAAAGGCATCCTTCCTTGGACTGTAACTAATTACAGTCCCATTACTAAGTCTTCTCACATACCTACAATGTTCGAAAGTTTTTATATGAAGTTCTAAGCTTTCAGTGCAAGCCACTAATTTCACCATGGATTTCTGAAAGGTAGATCAACTACTACAAACTTGGTTGAATTCGTATCCTTTGTGCTTTTAAGCCCATATTATTCAAATCGATATCTTCTTATATGGAGAACCATTATTATAGCGTTCGCTTTGGATCCGCCTTCTCAACGCCGTTTTCAGCTACTTCTGGTGTCCCATAAGGCAGGCATCTAGGTCCCCTCTTTTTCATTTTAACTATAAACGACTTGAGAGGATTATTTAACACTGCTCCGTATCCATTTACTCCGATGACACTAAGTTCTCCAAAACTATTTCGTCACCCCAAGACTTTGTTCTCCTTCAAGAAGACCTCGATAGGTTTTCCACTTGGTGTCTAAAAAATTGCTTTGAGCTTAATGTCTCCAAATGTTAATCTATGACTTTGTCTCGTAAGTCCAATGTATCCCCCTCTCGACTTTAATTTCTGCATGACCAACCTGTAACCCAGGTACAATCCCTTCGCGACCTTGGAATATTTTACGATAGAGAGTACTTCCGTTTGCATATTGATGAGATAATCCTTAACGCCAACACATGGCTCGGTTTTATCAAATGATGGTCTAAAGAATTTGGAAACCCTTATGTGACAAGGTCACTTTACATAACCCTTGTCCGGCCCCTTCTCGAATATGCCAGCCAAGTGTGGTCCCCCTTTAAGCGAGTTCATATATCCCGAATCGACAACATTCAACGTCGTTCCTAATCTTTAATTTTTTTTAGTTTTTTAGTCCTAGTTTTTAAGTAGATTAAGCTTATTCCAGCCAGATAAATGGGGCATAAGCTCCCACAAAAATTAAAAATTTAAATTAAATTTATAGATGCTGTCATACGCGGCCTCAAAATCGATGAGTAGGTGGTGTGTATCGATTATTATGGGGTTTTTCCAAGATATGCCGTAGTGCGAATATTTGGTTAATACTGGAGTTTCCTAGCCTAAAATCACACTTAACATAAATGGACCAATCAGGTTGTTGACGAACGCTTCAGGCGTTCACACATTATGACAAATAGGGTCATATAAGTGACGTTAAGAAGACTGATGCTTCGTATTGTAGTTGGCGCAGTTCAGAGTCTCCTTTTTTGTAGATCGGAAAAACATTGCTAAGGTTCCATTTATTGGGTATACTTTCGTCCGATCATATTTAATAGATGATTTGGTGTATGCTTCTTACCAAGTCATCGCCTGCCGCTATCTTCACTTCATCCAGGTCGGATGGACGGAATTGTTGGTCTACGAGTACATCGTTCGGGTTGAACGTTTCATTCAGTCTACAGAAATGCTCTTGTTCCGATGTTCGTCTTTACAGACTTTGGTTCGGGGTTTATATGCGTGGCATGTTTTTTTACTTCTTTACATTTCGGTAGAACTTCCGAATCTCATTTCTGGAGTAGCATATCTTAATTTTCAACATACAACCTCGAGTTACGTTAACCACCTATCCCCCACTGCATGATAAATAACACCACCCAAGGCCAACAAGTACAATAACAATAACAACAACAGTACACCACACGCCGATTCCAAACACAAATAGCAACAACAACGGTAACAACAGTTCAACACAAGCTGGATGCATTATTACAACAATTCAAGATCAATAACGTTCAATTAAGACAGGTGAGAACTTGAACTTGCTGAATAAACATCTACCAGGCTTCCGGCCTAAATTCAAGTTCATGTGATCAATAGTTGAGTTAGGTGTTTACTCATACATTGTATTTGAGTCAGTAGAATGAAATCAGTCTTACCGAAAAGTTGTATTTTTTTACTTTAACGGGAGTTTTATCCTGTAAGTCGTGCTCTTCTCATGCTCCTTCTTTATCCTCCTGAGAAGCCGGTATTTTTCTCTCATCCTCTGCTCGTAGAGGTCGTAAACAGCTGTAGTCATTCTATGTAGCGCCGCTTTGTATGCCTCTTGCTTAGTTTCATGTGCTTGCCGGCACTCGTCATCAAACCCATCACATCAGAGGCCGCATCCTTGATGTTGGTGATAGAGGAAATCTTAAGAGACTAAGAGAGACTCGATCGGAAAAGGATTCGGTGATCTTTTGCGACTGTAGCCGACGTCGGACGTCCGATGTGATGGCTAATGTGGGAAAATTTAGCCTTAATACGGATTGTTACAACATACAAGACTTCTTGCCTATGCTAAGTCTGCTTCTAACAACAAATCTGCACCCAAATAGACGCTGCTTTTGCCTTTGATAAGAATCGTGTCGCTGTTTTTCATCCTTTTTTTGTCCGGCCTATCCCATCGCATTTCTTGGATGGTGGTAACATCTGCTTTGTAGCAGTTAGGTGCATCTGCTAGTTGTTCGGCTGCAAGTGGCCTATTAAGGAATTTTACATTCTACGTGCAGATCTGAAGTTTGTTGTCCTTGTGTCATTTGTAGGGGTTGTCGATCCGTCTGTTATTGCTTTGTAATTTCTTTTTAATGGAGGTTGTACTGCCCAATTCGGAGGGCTAGCTGCATTATAGATACCCCTAGCACGAGGGCTCGGTTACACCTTAGCCAGTAACCCGTTCAGGAATTTGAGCACTGTCGTTGGTCTATTAAGAGCTCATCCGAACGCCATATCTTTTCCAAGAGCCTGACTTAATCTCGGAAAACCTGAGCCTGAGTCTGAGCTCCAAATATGTCGGACTAGCCCGGATAAGGTCTCATTTGGTTGATTCCATCTGGGGAATTCATCCGCTATCCCGTTTATATTGTTGCCATTTTTATCTGCTATTCGTGCTTATAAGTTTGGCATGTCGAGTCCGGATGGACACCGATCAGTAGTAGATGATTATCACTTGGAGAACACATAACCACAATTTGTGTGTAAAAATAGTTACAACACTAAGTATCGCCAGGTTGACAACTCTCAGTGCCTACCCTATTCTACATCATCTAAAAATCAAAAAAGAAAAAAAAATCACTTCAAATGCGTTTTCCTCAGAATGACTTTTTCTGAACTGGTAAACAAGATTTCTCAAAGTCTAATTATCCGATTTACCCAAAGTTTTGTTCGTTATATTCGTAGACGTATTGGCTAATCGTAGTTAGTAGGACCTTAGCTTAGGACACAAAACACGTAGGATACGCAACGATTAAATGTAAAGTAAGACTATTTATTCAGTAACGTGTAAGTTACAATAATAAATTCAAGTGGAGTACTCGTCCCCCAAGTTCAAAATGCTTCACATTTATATGTATATCAAACATGTATATAGGGAACAGTTAACTGTTTAGGATCATCCTGCAAATCATTCGCCCCGAATGATTCTATTTGGTTTTGGTGTTTTGATTTTATGTCTGTTGTCGCCAGGTTTTTGACTGTATAGCGCCTACAACGACCTTTCGACACGACTTCATATGGAAATAGAAATAGAGAAGCAAATTTCTTACTATTGACGTACTGAGTTCGTTTTACAGCCACAAGATCTCCAATGTTGTAATCATGAGCTTCTTTTCGGTGACCATCTAAAGTCTTCTTGTTTTCGGCTTGAATTTGAACTATTTGTTGTCGCGCTTCTTGTCCAATTTTTTCGCATTCTGCATCGTGCTTTACGAGGAACTACTAATAGCTCGAAGCCATTTTCTTCCTTAAATAGCAACTCACCCTTTTTAAAATTCACAAATTCATCTTCTGCTTGACATTTTCGAAGGCGCACCAAAAACTCTGATTCTATAACATGTATCATTGGATATCTGCTTAAAGAGTCCACATGAGGCATTATTGATGCTGAACGGTGCTCTACAGTAAACTCGAAATCTCCCATCTTCACCTATTTACGGCATTTGGGAACTCCTTCTTAGTCATTGTTTGCTTGAAAGCCACACAGTCAGTAACAATTTTGAATCTTTTCCCAAGTAAGTAATAAATTTCTTCAAAGCTCTAAATACAGCCAAAACTTCTTGCACGTAGCTATGGAGTCGCTCCTCTAAACGGCTGTTCTTCTGACTGTGAAAATGAATTGGATGAAGTTCGTTGCCGTCACCCAATGCATCAAGATGGCAGATGGCAGCAGATTGCCTGTAAATATGTAAAACAGGTTTCTTTTTTAAAGCTTCTTTCGAATTTTGAAAAGACCGTCTTTGACTTGAATCGAATGTAAACGTCACATTTTTTCTTGTCAGATCCGTAAGCGGTTTCGCCATAAATCCCGTCAGCCAAAGAAAGGCTCGAACATCTTTCGAATTCCTAGGGTTAATGAACTTAGAAACGCCTTCAGTTTTCTCAGCTGACGGACTTATTGTAACATTTTCTATCAGGTGCCCGAGAAACTCTACTTTTCTTTTCAGGAAACGGCCAGAAAATGCTGCAGTAGATAAAACTTAAAGCTTTTCCAGATTTTCGTCTTCAGTTTTTGAACCGACAATAAGATCATCCATGTACGGTTGCACAATTCCCCTTCGCACTAGATCTTGCAAAAGAAACTGTATCAAACGTATAAAAACTGCTGGTGCATTCGTCAATCCAAATGGAACTACGTTAAGCTCAAAGTGTCCATCAGCTGTCATAAAAGCGCTAAATTTCTTGCTGCTTTACGCTACTGGAACATGAAAGTAGCCGATCTTCAGATCGAGCGTTGATTATACCCTTCTTCCTGTGAATTTTCTAGAATAACGTCAATTAATGGATTCGAAAAAGGTTCTGTGTGTATTTTTTAACTACAACTATCTGACTACTAAATGGTGACGAAGATTGACGAATTGTTGCGTCTTGCAACCACGTAAAAATTTGTTGTTTCACTACATCTCTTTCTAGGATTGGTAAACGGCACGGAGGTGAATATGCTGGAGTTTCGTCATCCAAAGTTATGGTCATCTCAATAGGGCATTTGACAGTAGCCACTGGATTATAATTTTCCACTAATGCCTTAACAGCATCAACATATTGGGATGAGACATCCAGTTCTGCGTCTTCCTCAATTTGGATTTGCATAATTTAATTTTTTTAGCTTTATAAAAAGTTGGTTCGTTTGCATCGAAAACTACCGTTGCTTTGGAAATTATGTCACTGCCAATTACCACTTGATAGCGCATTCCGTTTTTTGGAAATATATCGACTGATGACTCAGCAATAACTTCATCAATTTCAACTGAACACATACAGCTTGCTCTTTTAAAAGATTTCTCTTGCCTAACTTAACAAACGTGTATTCGCGCATAAGGGAAACCTGAGCGCATGTATCTATCAATGCCTGAAACTGTACTTTATTAATCAAAATATTTTTCAAATTTGACACCATAATTATGTTTGTATCCCTACACCATTACATTTGAAACACTTTGTTTCCTCTCTGCAATCTCTTCTGTGATGTTCTGAAGAGCCACAATTAAAGAAATGCACATTCCTCTTATGTTGATCATGTTATTTGCTTACAATCCGCTGCTTCGTGAAATTTACAGTACCCGCCCGCCGAAAACTTCCACCGTCTCCAGAACCACCACCATCATAAATGCCACCACAAATTATTTTCTTAATTTCTCGTAGACTTCGTACTTGGACTTCAATTCTGAAATAGATTTGGCGCCATACAACATAATTTTATAATCTTCACGACCAGGTATACAGTTAATTGTATACTGAATCAATGAGTCCGTATCAGCATCAGCTGTTCGACCAATATCTTGCATTCTGTACACAAACTCACGGAAAGTTTCTCGAATTCCTTCATTAATTTACCTTTTAAATCGTTGTAAGATGAGCTCGTGCATATTCTAATAAAAAGTCTCGCTGCTCCTGACAGTTCTTTTTTGCTTTTTTGCGAATATATATTTCTCAATTTCAGACCACCTTAATAATCCCGCTATTTCTTCAAACTCCGCAAACCACGAGACTATTGCCTGACTGTCATTGCCACTGAAAACAGAAATACTCGTAAGTACTTTTCTTTCAGCTTGCTCTAAAACGTTCAATCAATACTGCTTTCATACCTTCAGTGTCCAAACCAAATTCTGCCAATTTTTTGTTTAATTTGTCGACTTTTAAATTGTTCCACATAGTCTCTGCCCGTTGTTGAGCCCCCAAATGTAGGATACGCAACGTATATAGGGAAAAGTTAACTCAGCATCGGACGATGTATTTAGCGGATTGTTGGGTCAATTGTTCCTACATACTCGTACATACCCCCTCACTTACCCTTTTATATGCAAAAAAAACATATTTATTCACCTTTTGTATTTTTCGTGCCGTTTTTACAATTTTTAATTTTGACAAACCACTCGGAGATCATGATAGCTTTGTTCAATGAGGCTGCCCAGCTCAGTCCAGAGCATGAAAATTTCAGGTTATCGTGTTCAATGAGAAAAATTTCTGCCCAACTCATGTTTGCTTTTTGTTCAATGACTCTGCCTGGACTCTGCCCTGGGCAGAATTTCTGCACTTACTTTTGAGGTAGAGCAGATTTGTGAGAAACATCAAAATCAGCTGTGATTGCAAATTAATTGTTTTGTCCTCGAAGCGAAAAGTTGTTTGTTATTTTACTTAAAATGGAAGAATTCGAAATACAATCTGTTAGAGGGCAATCGATTGTTGTTAAATGCTTCCCAAATACACGCTATAATTTGGAAAGCAGTAAGTACATGATTAATGTTCATTAAAAACAAATTTTAATCTAATTTTGATTGCTCTTAGATGAAAAATTTCGCAAGAAAATATTTGCGGTGCATTGGAAAATGAAGATTTCGTGCCAATAGCTTCAACTTCCCAACAGGCACAGGAAGCAGAACAGTATAAGCAGAAAGAGGTTTGGCTAGAAAGGGACTTCTCATAACGATCTACAAGGATGTGCACCCGAAATTGGGGAGAAATATTGAGGTGAAGACAAAGAGGAGGCTATGGGAGTTGATTTCCAAAAAAATGAACCAGCATGGATTCTCCTACACTCCGTACCAGATTGAAAGCAAGTGAAAAAGCTTAGAAAGTATGTTTTTTTCTTTAATAAGGTAAAGTTTTTTCATAAACCTATTTACCTATGTTATATATTAATCGTTCCTACCTATCGGTTGAGAAGCACAACTGGAAGTGGGAAAACCAGGCAAACAATTCTGGAGGATGGGGGAATTAGCTCCTTTACAGTTTTAAAACTTTTTTATTTTAAGAAAACATAAAATTTTACTTCCTCATATTTGCTTACTTGCAATGCTTCTGCCAATTGCATCCAGTGGAAACGAGACTGCTGCAGTAGAAAAGGACTCTTCTTTGGTTGCTAAGAGGCTAAAATAGTACAGCACAGTGGCAGCAGAACTGCGAAAGTTGAGGGGGGAATTTGCTGAAGACAGAAAGTTTAAGCGGGACTACAGCAATGCCAAACTGGAGGAATATAAAGAGCGGAATCTCGAAATGAAAAAGCAAAGAGAGCAAAACCAGGAAATATTAAAAATATTTTTAAATATTGTAATAAAAATACATAAAATTATTTCGTTCGTTTTTTTTACTGTATTTACTGTTCCCTTTTGAAATGGGAGAAAACTTCTTCGCATAGCTTATTTCGGAAGCTAAATCCTTGCTCCTGGTCAACTGCATTGTTGTGTTCAACACTTTCCTCAATGTCATCATCACCTATCTCGAAAAGAAGTTCATCATCATTGGATAGATTATGCAAAACAATGCAAGCGCGTATGAAATGGCAGAGTTTCTTAATTCCTTTAAGCTTGCAATAACAAAGCTGTCGAAATCGTTGTTTTAAAAGGCCAAATGAATACTCTACAGTCTACAACCAGCTCTCTCAGAGTGCAAACACTCCTTCTCACAGTGCGCTTTTGTATACTATAAAACAGTTTAAACACATAAAAAAAATATAAATAAACAAAAACAACTCGCAATCGCAATCTTATTATACCATATCCACTTTCGTAAGTAGAATATTTTAATAAGGCAGATACGAAAAGCTTACAATGGCTGGTGTCCCCGGTGGGGGCAACCGCCACAACTTTTGGGCGTCACTTGATCCCGATCCCGTCAGTCCAATCAGAAAGAAACCAAATTTGAAAAACTATAAAAACTTTCCCACTATGAACCTCCACAAACAAGCCAAAACAAAGGATTGTCCAAAATTCATAGTTATAAAAAATAAGGACCCAGCCAAAAAACTTAACCAGTTCAATATCTTCTTGATCACAAAAGCAATTTCAGGTCTAATTACTGACCCCCTCAGCATAAAGTTTATGTCCGACGGCAGTATTCTGATTTTGACAAAAACCACGCACCATCCTGACCTTCTACTAAGAAAAAAAAAGATGTCAAACTTATGCGAAATAGAAGTCTCCTTGCACCCTACACTTAACACATCATGTGGTGTTGTTTTCTCACCGGAGCTTAAAAATCTCTCTGAGAAGGATATGGTCGAAGGTCTCGCTGATCAGCACGTTACAGGCTGCAAAAAAATCCCCAAATTCATTGACGGTACAACAAACAACACTTCATTACATATTCTCTCCTTCAATCTCTATGAGCTCCCCGCAGAGTTAAGTGTAGGCTTCTTGAAAACGAAAATTGAGCCTTATATCCCCAAGCCTATGCAATGCAAGAAATGTTACAAATTTGGTCACACGAAGAAGCATTGTAGATCTGAAGAACAAACATGTGAAGTCTGCAGCATCGCCGCACATGATCCCAAACCATGTAAACAGGTTCTATGCGTCAATTGCAAGCACGAACACACCGCCACGAACAAAAACTGTCCCGCAAACATTAAGAGAACACAAATTTTAGAGATTAAAATTGCAAAAAAAATTACATACAAAGAAGCAGTAAACATATTCAAGAAAACCCGAACCTCTATCCCGAACCATCAACTACTAATATCCCGAAAGAATCTCTCTCTGAGAAAAGAAATAAGAGACAAGCCCTTCAAAATAAAAACCAATCTACACCAACGCAATACGACTCTCAATTGACCGCCGATGACGTTGTTAGTACGTCATCAATTTCAACTTCAACTCACTCTCTTTCTAATGATACAAAAGCACCACATCAACACCCAACGAAAAAGAAACCCCATACAATCTTCTAAACCAATACACCGACAAAATGTATACCCTACCAACCAAACCAAAAATCACCAAGCGTCAAGAACAAAAAAACTTTTCCACCAATAATTTAAACTCAAAAGATAACACAAATAAAGACTTAACAAAACATTTTCACACCCATAAGGTTTAGTTTCTAAACTTAGTTGTGTGTCGCTCTTTAAAAATACTTTATCATGGTCCTCAAAATTCTTCAGTGGCATACGCAAGGCTATCAAAATAATGATTCTGGCCTTCAACTAATAATAAACAGTGTTATGCCAGATATAATCGCAATTCAAAAAACACATTGTCCATTCGATTTCACCCCACAATGCCCTAAATCCTTCATACCATATTTTAAAAACCACAACACTATTGCAACCAAAAAAAACGGAGTTGCACTGTTAATAAGAAAATATATTCCACATCAACCCATTAACATAAATACCAATCTCCTGGTAGCAGCAGCAGAAATACACCTTGAAAAATGGTTTACTATAATAAACACATATCTACATGCCAACGAGACCGTTACCTCCCAAACTCTATTTGACCTTGTAAGAAATTTATCAGGGGAACTTATCCTACTAGGCGACTTCAATGCGTGGAACCCTCTCTGGGGCTCATCGAAAAGCGACACCAGGGGCAAAGAGATAGAACACTTCATAATAAATTCCAACACTATCTTGTTAAATGATGGATCACCAACCCACATCTCTACCTACGGCAGCCTTACCCACATTGACCTATCGCTATGCTCTCCAAACCTTACGCCATATTGTGATTGGTACACTTTGAAAGACGAATACTGTAGTGACCATTTCCCAATACTAATTGAAATCAAGGACGTATGCCTCACGCAAAACTCAAATTTCACCTCAAAGTTTAAACTTAAAAACGCAAACTGGGAAAAATTGCAACTAGACTTAAGAATACCTAGTAATAACAACAACAAGGAAGCAGCAAACTTTCACAAGGCCATTCTTTACGGGGCAAATTATTCTATCCCCCAGACAAAACCAAACAAAAAACGGAACGTTTACTGGTGGAGTAACGAATTAAAACTTCTTCGGAATAACAAGCAAAACGCATTTCACACACTACAACGGTCTCCTACCGTCAAAAATCTTTTAAACTACAAAAAATTCCGAGCCCGTTTTAAATATATGTGTAGAAAAGCAAAAACTTCAACTTATGAGAAACTTACAATGGAAATCCGCCCAGATACACCAACACACAAAATTTGGAACACCATTAGACACATTTCAAGTCCCTTCCAGGCAAGTATCATAAGGACTATAGAAACAAACGCGGGACCTATTTCTGACTCAAAAACTATGGCTGAACTATTTGGGCAATCCTGGTCTAACTACTCAAAAGATTCAAATTATCACCAACGATTTCTGCATCAAAAAGTTGAAATTGAAACTAACATTCGAAATCTTCAACATATTTGTAGCAGCGCCAAGAAAATTGAAACTCCAATAACACTCGAAGAGTTTGAGTTCACACTAAAGACTCTGAAAGGCTCTACTCCTTCCCATGATCGAATATCATACCCAATGATCTCTCACCTTTCTAAAACAGCAAAATTGCATCCACCCGCAGCAATGGAAAACAGCAACAGTAATACCAATCGTTAAACCACAAAAAAACAACACCAAATTATAAAGTTACCGTCCAATATTTTTGTTGCCATGTCTCAGCGATTATTATGGTTTATGGAGCAAAATAGATCAATAGAGCCCAAGTCGCTTTTAGACCTAATAAGGGCACAATGGATGCTTTATTGCACGTAGACTACACCGTTTCCAACATTTTATCAACCAGAAACCATGGCACAATAATCTCACTAGACTTCGAAAGAGCATTCGAAAGAATTGGAGCACGCAGCATCCTACAACAAATGTTAAAATAGAAACTTGGTCCTAAAATCATCAGTTACATTAGAAACTTTCGTTCCTATCGTAAGGTGAGAGCCAAAGTTAATAATGAGTATTCAAGCGTTTTGACCTTGGTACATTAACACCAAAATGCGTTATCACAATCAAAATGTTAAGCCTTGATATAGACAAAACTTATAGATGGTCCTCTCACATCGAGCAATTGAAAAAACGACTTATAACGCGTCTTAACATCGTAAAGTACTTTTGCAGCAAAAGGAGCAAAGTGCACACCAATTCAATTCTTAATGTGATACGTTCAATAATTCTATCTAAAATCGACTACGGTTTTCCAATTTTCGGATACTGTGCAAAGAGTGAATTAAACCAAATAAAAACTCCTCTAAACGCCTCAATTAGAATCGCGCTTGGTGCTTTTCGAACTACCCCAATACCTAATCTACTTGCCGAAGCTGGAGTCTTGCCACTAGAGGAACGTAGAGACCTTCTTACTGCTAAACTCATTCCAAAACTGTTCATTTCACATGGTTCACCCATACAAAAAGACTTTCTTGCAACGGTAAAACGTAAGACGAAACCTAAGTTGGAACATACCATCTACAAAGTTCTTCAAATTGCAAAGGAACTCAACATTCCGTATAAAATTTTAAAAACAAAGCAAGGGCGTTTTCCTCCGTGGTCATTTAAGAATAGCTGCGTCGATACCGAACTCTCATCCTTCAAAAAAGCAAAATTTCACCCCAGCCATTTCAGACAAATGTTTAACGAAAAGTACGACCACCTCTCCAGGCTTAATTTTTTAATTTAATTTTGGTGGGGGCGAATGCCCCCATTTATTCGGCTTAATACAAGCTATAACTTAAAAAATAAACTTAAACTAAAACTTAAAACTAAGGTTGGTTGGAGTGGTGAAGGAGAACAGATTTGAGGTAGGAAGTGGTGCGGTGAAAGTCAAAGACGGTAGGGTTTGAGTTGATTTGACGTAGCATACGGGAGATTGGTTCGTTCGCGCCATAGGAGGTGTGGTGGGTTGGTAGATAGAAGAGTCGAGGGGTACGTAGATTACGAGGGTTAGTGTTGAGGAAAATGGAGTTGTGAAGGGACGCGCACTCAACGTGACCTGAAAGGAGTCGATGAATGAAGAGAAAGTCTGCTGCATCTCTGCGATCTTCGAGGGTGTTTAAGTTGATAAGGTTGAGACGATTTTGATAGGGGGGCAGGTTAAAATGATCGTCCCAGGGCATACCTCGAAGAGCAAATCGAAGAAAACGACGCTGAATGCTTTCAATTCTCGAGATATGAACACGATGATATGGGGACCGTACTTGACTGGCGTACTCTAGGAGGGGGCGAACAAAGGTAATATAGAGGGACCTGGTCACGTATGGGTTGGTGAATTCTTTGGACCACCGTTTTACAAAACCTAGTGCAGAGTTGACTTTGAGGATTATCTCATCCATATGTAAACGGAAGTTGAGCTCGCTGTCACACAAAATGCCGAGGTCGCGAAGAGACTGTACGGAGGAGATAGGTTGGTTATGGAGAAGATAGAGTCGGGGAGGAGATTGGTTCCGCTTATGTGAGAAGGTGATGGATTGGCATTTGGCGATGTTAAGTTCCAACGAATTTTTGAGGCACCAGATCGAGAAACTATCAAGATCTTGTTGAAGGAGGAAAGAGTCATGGGGAGAGGAAATGGTTTTGAAAAATTTGGTATCGTCGGCGTAAAGGGAGACAGACGAGTGTTTGATAATCATATCGAGATCATTTATGGTTAATATAAAAAGAAGGGGACCGAGATGGCTGCCTTGTGGAACTCCAGAGGTGGCCAAAAATGGAGCGGACTAGGCTGACCTAAAACGAACACTGTAAAAACGGTTTTCGAGGTAAGAGGATATCCATTTTAACAATATGGGTTCAAAGCCGAGGGCAGACAATTTAAAGATAATTAACCGATGAGAGATTTTATCGAAGGCTTTGCTAAAATCGGTTGCAACTACATCGACTTCATTGCCATTCTCTAGGGCAGAGAGGGCAAAGGATACGAATTCAACGAGATTTGTGGTGGTTGACCTACCCTTTAAGAAGCCATGTTGTCTAGGGGAAATAAGTGATTTGCATTGGAAGCTTAGAGCTTCATACAAAATACTTTCGAAGAGTTTGGGTATATGGGAGTGTTTAGCGATGGGACGATAGTTGGATATTTCATTCTTTGATCCTTTCTTGTGGATCGGGGTTTTGAAGGAGGTTTTCCAAACCTGAGGAAATTCTCCTTGTGAAATGGATAGACGGAAGAGATTAGAAAGGGCATGGGAAAGAGAGGAAGAACATTTTTTAAGAAATATGGTGGGGAGGCCATCTGCGCCGGGTGTGAATTCGTCATTGAGTTGGTGTAATTTATGTTCGATATAAGACGGATCAAAAATATGAGAGAGAAGTAGGCCATTGGAGAAGTTCAGTAGGTAACTAAAATAGGATGGATCTGGTACAAAGGAGTCGTTGGTGAAGGATTGTTTAAAAAATGTGGCAAATAGGTTGGCAATGGTGAGTGGATCGGTTGATGACCTGTTGTTGAAAGAGAGGGAAGGAGGGTAACCATCGGACTTTCTTTTGTAGTTAACAAATTGGAAAAAGGACTTAGGGTGGTTTATAAGGTTGACTTGCGCATTGTTAAGGTAGCGCTGGTAAAGGGAATCGTAAAGTTCGGTGAAATGAAGATAAGCACCAAGATAGTTGGAATAGTCGGTAAAGGATCTGGTACGCAGGAAAACAGCCCATAACTTATTTCTCTTATTTCGTAAGGAACGAAGCTTGCGATTATACCAGGGAGGACTAGTAGATGATGTTTTAAGGCGGGAAAACGGAACGTAAAGGGAAAAAGAATTAAATATTTCTTTATAAAAAATGGATAAGGCATCATTTATACTTAAGTTGTGAAAGTTAAAGAGGGATCTGCTGAGATATTCACTGATTTTGTGAAAGTTTGCTTTATGAAAGTCGTGGGATGAGAGAGTTGTGGGGGGAGTGGACTGGAATGAAGAGTTATGAAAAAATGAAAGTAGAAGGGGGGGATGGTAGTTATCGATTGTTGAGAGAGATAGGGGACTAAGTGAGACTGAGGAGTTAATTGGATCTGTTGTGAAAATAAGGTCTAATTGCCTGCCCATATAATTGGATATACCACTGACTTGGCATAGACTTGAGTCTGTTAAGCGATCTAAGAAGAGACATTCCTTAGCTGAGATGGCATTTGAAGCGATGAAAAACGATTGATCATCTGATGGAGTCCACTGTAGCTGAGGAAGATTAAAGTCGCCGAAAATAAGGATATCATCAATAGGGTCTGACAGGTCAATTAAATGATCGATCGGATGAATAACAAATTGGTAAGATTCGATAGGTTGAGCTGGTAGGATGTAGCAACATATAACGTAAAGGGACTTGAGAGGCAGTGACATTTTTATTGCGACAAAGTCGGCTTTAGAGGATGAAGAAATTGTAATGGGAGAAGAGTTAAGGCTGTTGTCCATCGCCAGTAAGACGCCTCGACAGGGGGAATCTTTATTTGTGCGGGTAGGATCGTCGTCGCGGAAAACATTAAAAGTAGGAGGGAACAATTCCTGGTTCTTTATGTCGGGAATCAAATTGGTTTCGGTCAAGGCGTAAATATCAAAGGGATTTTCTATATGCTGACGGTTCAGAAATTAATAACAGTATAGCCTACGCGATAGTCGACCAAAGTTTCAATACCGTACAAGCGCGTTGCATGAATCCCCACAGTACCATATTTTCAGCCAAAGCAGCTGCAATTATAGGTGCAATCGAATACGCTGTACAAAGAAGAGGAAAATTCCGCATTTTTTCTGATAGCCTTTCCGTTCTTAACGCCGTACAAAATCTTAACAGCAGACTCTTACCCATTGTTAAAAGACACAGCAAACTTTGCCAATACTACTCGAAAATTAAACTCGTCTGGGTACCAGGACATGTCAACATCCGAGGAAACGAAGTAGCAGATGCTGCAGCCAAATTAGCCACCAGCTCACCAATGTACTGTTCCGACGTCACCAATCCGTATGATTTACTAAACATAATTAGAAACTCGCAAAAAGAAAAATCTCTGAGAAATTTCGAAAAAATAGACAACTACTATTCCAACTTAATTAATCCTTCAGGCTCTCCAGTGCACCTGCCGTATACGCTAACTAGGCCAGAATCTACAGCAATTATAAGATTGAGACTCGGTCATACCCGCCTCACGCATATTCACCTTATTGACAAAAATTCAACCAACAGATCCTGTTTATTCTGCAACAGCCCACAAAACATGACAATAGAACACATCTTGAACATCTGCCCAAACTTCCAACCAGCTGACCACAAAATCGACTACATAAATATAATCAAGGACCCCAACCTTGATAATTGTGTTACAATAATAGAATTCCTCAAAAAATTTAACTTATTGTGTAAAATATAAATATAATTAACAAAAAATAATGTATAAAACAACTTACAACAATTTGTATACCCCATCTATATAAATATTTTATTTTATCGAAATATGAACACAAATGTTACAAAGAAAAAATTATTTACCAAAATGTGGGATGTTATGCTTATATTTTTGATTTTTAATTTGTTTATCAGTCGTTTTGTGGGGAGGCGGTGGCGATTCCAGTCGGCCAACAGTAGTGTCTTGTGGGGTAGAATGTTTTATGGTTCTTCTGGCTATGTCAAGTTGGTTTATTGATTTGTATTGTTTATGCTAAGAAAGGATGGTTTCGTAAGGGCTATTGTTTAGTTGGTATGTACGCATATAAAAACTTTTCTGCATTTCTTCTGTTTTCGATTTACACAGAATATATCAACAAAAATAACACTCCGTGTCTCCGTTTCCATGCTAGTTATTTAAATTGATTGTCATCTAGTCCAGTCCTCGAACCTATCCTCTACATTTTCTCTATTTATCCATTTGGATACGCGTTCATATTGATTACCGAAAATGTCTATTTCTTTATAAATCTAATAAATAAGTATAAACAGAGCATTCGTACAAATGCTAAGAAGGGTTTCATGCTCTTTGAGCATGTTAAAGTGGTTCCTGTTTGAAGTATTCGTGATCGAGACAAGATAGGGCTGATGGACGACGTCTGTGATCGAAAGATAACATTTTACTTAACAAATCATTTGAATATTCACACACTGATAGGCATAAATCCTGCGGTTGCTTAGGATGTCTTGGAGGAAAGTGATCTCTAGATAATAAGATTTCTTTCGGCCACTGTTGAGAACTAGGTCTGCCAGTTAACTCAAATATTCTATCTAATTGATTTCCTTCTGAGGTTCCTGGGAATGAAGCTTTTCTCGCAAACATTTCGGCGATAATACAAGCCGCACTCCAAATATCAACAGCACTATTGTAGGGCTGTCCTAATAGTACTTCAGGTGCACGATACCACAAAGTAACAACTACCGATGTAAGCTTCATTTCGAAATCATACGTTTTCGCTAAACCAAAATCGACGATTTTTAAGTGTCCTTGTGATGAGATGAGTAAATTTTGTGGTTTAAGATCTCGATGAATGATTCTGTGGGAGTGTAGAAAATCTACACCCGTAAGAAGTTCACGTGATAAACGTTGGATTGTTACAGGAGGCATCCCGGATTTGGGTAGACGATCTATTAAATCGGACAAATCTTGTTCTAAATGCTCAAAAACTAAAAAAAGAACAAGTTGTCCTTCTCTTTCAAGTAACTGACAGACTTCAAGCAACTTGACGATGTTTCCAGGCGTCCAATTGCTTAAGTAGCGATATTTCACGCAACGTAGACATGGGCACTCCATCCTCTGTTAGCGCGACCCGAACTTTCTTCAGAGCAACGATATTCCCGGGATTGTCACGTTCACGTGCTCGATATACTATCCCGTACGCACCTGCTAAAATGTGGTCGGTTGGTCGGTGGTATTCGTATCGCAACGCTTCAGATGTGGCAATCCATGACAGGTGCTTACGCTGTGCTATGTACTTATGTGGACTGGGTGTTTTTGTTCTTTTTGTTTTTCATAGTTCCTTCACCCTGAACACTATGGCCAAAGCACAAATCTTGTGATGATACAAAAGTAATTCCTTAATCATTCTTTGAAGCAGCACGACTATCTACACCACGACCACCACTTCCACTGTCGATCGCGTATTACGAAAAACTGTTGGCTGATGTATGTAATATATTTTTTGTAATTTTACATTGCAATAAATAAATAAATAAAATAAATGAATACTCTATCACAATTCTGACAGAACTGAGCTTCCGGTTGAAAAATTTTTGCCTTGATGACAAGTGCCCATTGTCCCGATATGGCGTTATTGAATATTGCGAGCAAGCATACGCAGAATCTCCTAAAAGAAAAAAGCTTCCGCATAGATTGGGCAACTCTGTTATCATGTACGGATCCTGGATATCCAACGAAGATATCTGTAAATTTTCGTTTTTCGTTGCATATCGCCTGCAAGCCTAAACTTGTCATATTTTTCCTGTCGATGTAGTCGTTTTTTCCATGTCTGACCCCCCTCAAGCTTTATTCGTGTACCATCTATTATTCCTGCAAAAGAAGTCAATAGTCAATAAAATTATTATGCTACAAATATACCTATAACATCTTGGATTTTTGTTTTGTTTCTCATGCAGAGATCAGTTGCCGTTTTTTCCTCTTCCGTAGGCCATCGAATAATGGAGTCGCAAAGATTACTAATAAAATAGATTACTCTATTTATTATAAAACACATAGTACCCAGAGCGAGGTTAAATCGGTCTGCAATATCCCTATAGGAACAAGCCTCCTGACCAGCAAACCACAGGAATATGCATTTCTTCAGAAAATATTTTCCGGGTCTCTAGCTTGTTATGTTCCTTCGATGCGGAAAAGGTATCTACCAAACGTTTGTAAAGCGTTCGATTTAGGAATTTTCAGTATAGGAATGAACTACTTCTTCCAAAAATTGTGCGATACAGTTCCGATACCCCATAATATGGTATCGTAAATGGTATTATTTTTAACACTTCGTCGTCACTGAACTCCAAACTATCACTTGAAAGACTATTGTTGCTTTCTGAATCCATCGCCTCTAATGCCATTTGTTTCAACAAATTAAGTTCCATTATTTTATTGTTTTTATTTCACGATTTATACTAAACTTGTAAACTCAAATAATTATCCAACAATCGAAAATGAAGTCGTTATTTTCGACAACTAACATATGGCCGTACTTTTCTGCTCTCATCTGACATTTTTCACAAATTTGCGCTGCTCTGCCTTGCATTTTTTCTCATTGAACAAAGCTGATATTTTGAATAAAATGTCGTTTGAGTTTTTTTTATTTCAGATTATTTTTGGATGTCAACGCAATTGCGCTCCTCCGGCAACAGGAATTACAAAACAATTTTTTTTAGTTACCTTAAGCACATACTCGTATGTACAATATTTAATAAAAAACAAAAAAAAAACTGTTTTTAAGGTCTATTAAAATTTATGAATTTGTGACCCAAAAAATGTCATTCAAAATTCTTCTTTTTCTTCTTCATTTTTCATCTTCATTTCGTTGCGCACTTCAAAATTGAAAATTGAATTTCGTGTGTGCTATTGTGCTGCGTGTTTCGGTAGCTTCCATACAAAGTTTATGGCCATGAGCAAATTTTGATAGAAGCGCTACGGGCTAGAACTAAGCGTAAAAGTAGTGAAAACAAAAACTTGGCTCGATGTTTCGAAGTGCCGAACTTGACAAGTAAAGAGATATTGTGATGGAATCATGAATAAATAAAAAATAAAAATAAATAAATAATACAACGCGAGCGAGTGGAGGGAGAGAAGTGACAGAGGGAAAAATTGCGTCAACAACCGATCGATAAAACAGAGATCATTTGTACGTCTTTGTAACCTATTCTTCGAGCCCCAACTTCGATATGTTGGTTTATTTTATTCTTGGTTGATTCTTCTAGTAAGCAGGTTAAGAAACCTTAATTAATTTTTCAATGGTCTCACTTTGATTAGGCGTTAATTTGCATTTTAAGTAGGTTAAGCTTTGGATATGACAAGAGCTTATTGTCTCCAATTCGTATGTCAATGACACTGAAATGGGCAAAAAAAAAACTATTTTCCCACAAAACCATAGCTTTCTCATAGCAGTTTTACAATAGTATCTCTTAATTTTCCGTACAAAAGTCGCAATTAGGACACGAAAAAGGTCCACTGACGCACTTTTATCATTTATTCAAAATTAGAAAGACAACGTCGAATTCGCACAAGAAAAAACTCTCAGCCAACCCTTTGGTTTATGAACATCTCTCCTCTCAAACATCTAAAATCAAATGACAAAATTCACACAAGCGAAAAACGTCAGTTCACCCATAATCAGAGCAAAAATTTAATCAATTGCACAATCAGCGAGGATCTACCTCAGATGAATACCATCGACAACCCTTTTCCTTAGAATTGACAAAAATTCCTTCAGGTGACATCTTGGCTCACCCGAACGACCCTTTTACCATTCATCTTTGGCGAACTCTTTCACACTGATCAATGGATCGCATGAAGTAATTATATCGATCGAATGGAATGGATGTCAAGGTTCGTTGTAAGGAAATTCATTAGACAATGTGTGACAATTCTTGGGCCACGAACTTTAGCTCAGCCTCTCTCTTTATTCCCCTTATAAGGACAAGAGGCACAAGCAATTTACGCAGTGCCAAGGATTTCAGCTCGATTGAGTTTTTTTTTCAATTTTGGCGAAGTGATGTCACTTCATTTATTTTTTATTTTTTGCCGCAGAGGGTTGTCGGTGAGGAAATTTAATAAATTTCCGCAAATAATCAAAGGGGATGCCCTTTTAAGGAGACGACATTGTGTCGTCTAATATGAATACCGCATCAAATCGTGGCTCACAAATAACAATAAACATTGATTGCTACGTACCTTGGTGCAGCAGTAGCAGAATGCAAAAAGGAAAACAATAATTCACGACAAAAGGATCTCAGAAGGTGAAAAAACCCCTGCTCTGTTTGATTTTAATTATTTTTTTGTGTGCATTAGAAAGGATTTGGTTTGATTAAATTCGATTTCGGCATGATTGCGCCTCTGTTTAGGAAAAGGGTAACCACGAATATGTAGGTAAAATGCACTTTGAAAATGTTGTCATATAGCCATCGCAGGATTTGCGATTGATCGAAATATCATAGATTTATCTGTGAAATCTGGTGAGAGATTAGGAGAAAATAAAGTATTTGTGGAAGTACCATCGGCCAAAGTATATAATGTCACCTGAATATAACATTGTTTGACTCAAATAGCTACTAAAACAAAGTTCCAAAGTCTGCTACTGGAATCTGTTCCACATGAACACCAGTATATCGAAAGGTCTAAACCAAGGCGAAGACAAATCGGCTGAGGCGATAAAGGCTGTTAAAAATCTATATGCTATGTATATATGTATGCAGCATATAAAAAAATGCCTAACTTCAGAAGAACAAGCTTGAAAGTCACTTGTTAATCTTGAGTTACCAATTAAGCAAGAATGACAATGTCTACTCAAATAATCAATAAAATCTCTAATTAATCTAACTCGCTCGAAATGTCTCATACGCTGATTTATGGTGCATATTCGTGGGAATGTACATTGTCTTTCAGAACATATATAAATATTCAGTGCCGCCAGAGACCTTTGTCTGTTTATTCAGATGCAGATTCGCCAAAATAAAGAAGTTTTCCGATTAAAAGCGAATGTTAATAATGTCGATACACACTTAAACAGGGTTTTTTTTTTTTTTAAATTTGGCCCAATTTGCTTTTTTTGTGTTCAAAACATCAACGAAATATTTACTTTTGAAATATGACATCATTATCTAAGTTTTTGCATGAGTTGATGCTCTGAACATAATTTTCCATGAGTCCTTCGCATTATTTGGCTAATATTCCAGCATTTTCACGTCACCTCCAAATTATCTAAATTTATGGTTTGTAGCCATAGACCAAAGACTTAATGAAGCCCCAAAGAAAAGAGGTGTTGGGTTATTCCTATTGATAAGACGATCACCGAACTTCGTTTTCGATTAAGGCATGGTCTGTATGACAAGTGGCGCCGTCCGGTTGAAACCAGATATCCTCCAAGTATACATATTCTGCTGGTTTAACACCCCCGGCTGTTTTCTTGACCAAATGCGAGAATTATTAACAAAGACATTTCGCCAAAAATGTACTACGCCACTGAGAATGGTTTTTCGGTGAAGTCCAGATCTCATCCAACCTTCAATAAAGCCTAATCAGCGAAAGTTCGACTCGCTCGATGATCATTTGGCTTTCGCGTTTGGGTCAGTGCAATCTTATAAGGACAAACTACATGCCTAATCTAAAGACAAGCGAATTCCCGTTCTCCTATCATCTTCCGCTATTGGTCACCGCCAAACTTTCCACTCAAAATGTGAATACCGAGTCTGAAAGACAGCTCTTTCCCAAATTAATATGGGATGAACATTTTGCACAACGTTACCAAACAGAACCAGATCGAGTTCTAGACAAAATTTATTTCTACGAACTACAAACCAATCAAGGAATAGACACTTTGACGTCTTGCATAGCTATTGCGGCGAAACCTTTTCAAGCTGATGGAAGGAGACGATCAACAAACAAACAGCCATGGTATGACGCAGATTGCCTTAGTGCGAGAAAAAAAAATATTTTGCTTGCTTGCAAAAACAAAAGCTACCAAACTAGCTTAACAAAAAGCAAATAGCGAGTAAAGTATTTGCAAAGAAAAACAAACACGGTACTGGCAAAATCTCACACAGGAGTTAAATGAAGTTAGAGACTGTAGTAACTTCTGGAAACCACTTAGAAGATTGAATAACAAAGAACTAATAATCGCTCTCGAATATAAGTAAAAGCAGAGGTCTAGCCGTACATTTTGAAAATTTGTTAAACCCCCCCGTTATGTGCTTGGAACATAACGTACAATTAGACAGCGACAACCCTGAAACATGGGAAAAACTCTTGGAAATCCTATGGAATATTATCAAGGAAACAAAATTTGAACTTTGCCATGAACGACCAAGGCAAAGTGAATCCAGGAACCTATATCGAACGCTGGAGCACAACCTAACAAACAATTATTTTCACGACAACAACAGTATTGAAACCATTTCCACAATCTTCAAAGCCAGAGAAGAGCTTTTCTACTTAAACTACAATACTATATATGCCCCATCGAAGCGGCCGATCCACTGAGTGTACACTGTGTAATCGACATACAGCAGAGGACGTGATACATTTTATCGAAACCTGCCCCATTCTTAACGCCATTCGACGCGCCCACTGGGGTAGAATTACCCTAACTATGGATGAATTAAAAATTATTTTAAGCGGCGGTGGTAGCTGGCTAACTCTAGTCAGCCCAAATCATCACTTGTTTTTCTTGTGGAACTAGATGCGGGGATCACACTTCTAAAGGTAAAAAATGTAGCTTACGCTTGCAAGCTGAATAAGGCACCAGGAATAGACCGTATACCCTACGAATTTTATAAGCACTCCACGGAGAAATTTCAACAAACTTTACTGGATGTTTTAACCAGAGTGATAGATGAAAACTTCAGAAAAAACATTATCTTCCCAATATTTTAAAAAAGGAGTACAGAAGACCCAAGCAACTACTGAGGAATGTCTTTTTTAAACACAGTAATGAAAATCTTCTCCACAATACTTCTCAAGCGTTTAACAAATCGGATAATGGATAATGGACTCCGTAGTGAATTCCAAGCATGCTTTCGTAAAGACCACTCCACTGTGAATAACATTTTCACGTTAATAAGCAAAGCTGAGACATACCTTGATAACATAATGGTAAGAAACTATACTCTACTTTCGAATCCATAGATAGAAATGCTCTCTTCCTTAAACTAAGCAATGTAGGAGTCTCAACGAAGTTCCTTAAAGTATTACAAAGTATGTATGATGAGACCCAACTGTCTTACTAGTTTGATACAAAAATGGGAGTCAAACAAGGATGCTCACTGAGTCCTTTGCTTTTTTCAATATTCCTTGATGACAGTACTGTCTTTCTTCCAGGAGGAATTGTTTTCAATGGAATAAACATTAAATGCTTAATGTATTGGGTTGTTCAATAAGTTCTGCGGTTTGTTTCTTGTTTTATCGCTTCAGAAAATCTCTGTTTATAAAACCGTTATGAAAACTTATTTTTTCCCAATAGAGAGGATTATTCTTTACACTCTTACGGGAATTTGTTTTGATCGGACGTGTTTTAAGTGTTCAAATTTTTAAGAAAAATGGAAGATAAAAAGGTCATTTTAGGCATATTTTGCTTTTTTTCTTTAAAAAAGCGACAGAGCCGCAACATTAGATTTATAGGGTGTATGGAGATTCGGCAGTTAGCACTGATACTCGTCAGCGCTGGTTTACACGCTTTCGTTCCGGCAATACAGTCCTTGCTGATGCTGCTCGCTCTGGACGTCCATCCACCACAGACGACGATCAAATCTTAGCTGCAGTTAGCGTTGACAGACATTTGACGCCACGAGAGATCGGTCAGAGGTTTAGCATTGTCCATACCACCGTTTCACAGATACTGAAAAGACTTGGAATGTCGAAAAAAATGGATGTTTGGGTTCCTCACGAACTCAGTGAAAAAAAACCGTATGGATCGCATATGATCTGTGAGTCTTTGTTGAGGTGGAACTCGCTGCATACTTTTTTCAGAGAGTGCTTACGGGAGACGAGAAATGGGTGGTTTACAACAATATTCGACGTAAGAGGTCATGGTGCGCTCCTGGTGAAATACCGCAATCGGTCGGTAAGCAAGATTTGCACCCCAAAAAGATCATGTTGAGCATTTGGTGGGATTGGCGAGGTATCCTATACTTCGAGTTTCTTCCACGCAATGAGACAATAAATGCTATCAAATATTGCTCTCAGCTCGACAATTTGAAGCAGGCAGTAGAAGACAAACGGCTAGAGTTAGTGAACAGGAAGGGCGTTGTTTTCCACCATGACAATGCCAGACACACAGCTTTTGTAACAAAAGAAAAGCTGAATGCCTTTGGCTGGGAAGTAATGCAGCACCCACCGTACTCTCCAGACCTTGCGCCGTCTGACTAGCACCTATTCCGCTCTCTCTTTTGGCCAAAAGTCTACTGATTTTTACAAAAGAGGAATAATGTCTATTCCAGAACGTTGAAAGAATGTAATAGATCAGGATGGATCTGATGGATATGGATGGATATATGATTAATTAAATATATGGTTTTAAACAAAAAATGTTATTTAACTTTAACCAGAAAAAACGCCAGAACTTATTGAACAACCCAATATATAGATGACATCATACTACTAGCAGAAACGACTAATATGATGCAACTCATGGCCAACAGATTACAGCAATGCAGTAAATAGACTTTAAAGGTTAACAGCGATAAATCAAAAATTATGGTTTTCAGAAATGGCTCCGTTAGATACACTAGGGAGGAGAAATGGACCTGGAAAGGCGAGGAACTAGAAAAGGTCAAAGTGTAAAAGCATCTAGGAGTAATCCTGACTCCCAACCTTTCTCTTGAAAAGCACTTCAGACCCAAACTACTTGATGCTAAAATAGCCACTACTGCAGCTGGAAATGACTTCCTGGCAAAAATAGCTTCGCAACAAGTGTGAAGTACAAACTGTTTGAAGCGGTAGTAAGAAACAAATGTGTTATGCTGCAGAGATCTGGGAATTTCTCCAGTATGATGACGCTGAAAAACTGTTAAAATACTTTCTAAAGAAAATTTTTCGTCTACCAAAAAATACTCCAACGTGCATGCTTCATTTGGAGACTGGACTTTCTCCTCTCTACTTATATACCCTAAAATTTCACTTCAGCTACATCAGCTACACCACAAAGATTTCCTAAAATAGTGGCATTTCATATCGTGCAACGCAAATCTCAATTCTTCGGTTAGTGGTAAAGATTGTGCTTGGAACATAACGTGCAACTAGACAGCGACAACCCTGAAATATGAGACAAACCCTTGGAAAGCCTATAGAATATTATCAAGGAAACAAAATTTGAACTTTTCCATGAACGAGTAAAGCAAAGTGGATCCAGGAACCTATATCGAACGCTGGAGCACAACCTAACAAACAATTGTTTTCACGACAACAACAGTATTGATACTATTTCCACAATCTTCAAAGCCAGAGGAGAGCTTTTGTTCTTAAACTACAATATATGCCCCATCGAAGCGGCCGATCCACTGAGTGTACACTGTGTAATCGACATATAGCAGAGGACGTGATACATTTTATCGAAACCTGCCCCATTCTTAACGCCATTAGACGCGCCCACTGGGGTAGAATTAGTCTAACTATGGATGAATTAAAAATTATTTTAAACGGCGGTGGCAGCTGGCTAACTCTAGTCAGCTATGTTAAAACTGCATGGAGATGCAGTATATATGAAAATGAAATGAATATTGCATAAAGATCACATCTAACTAAACTAAAAAAAAAAATCTTACAGACGAAGCTTTTCACAAAATATGACACAGGGACGTTCGAGATTTTGATTTACAATATTCTCTTCACTTCTGGCGTTTCACTGGCACATCAACAACATGGAGTGAAATACGTAGTTTTAATTTTTTCACAAAATTCTTAATTACAAGTTTATCGCGACGATTCTAACGGCCAAAAATTTGAGTTAACGCACGTAGCGCAGTCGTAACTGAATGATTTGCAAACGTCGTTAAAGAGTATATCTTTCCATGATTAAATGGTAGACAATCTTGGTATCCGTAAGTTGAGAGAATCCCTAATGAAAACCCTTTACTTGCTCCACAACACCACTTGATTTATAATGGTTTAATATGAATCCTTAACATCCATAAATGAGCTGGATGATATTGACGTCCAGGAACATTTCCAGTATTCTAAATTTCAAACGCTTATATCTGTCACCAAAGCATCGAAATATAATAAGAAAAGAAGATTTTGAACGAACAAATACCAAAGCCCGATGAAGGCCAATATTACCAGGAAAACAACGCATGCAATAGCTGATAACATAGCCCTCACAATGACCCCTTTGTTTGTTCACGTATTTCACCAACTCGTTGCACGTAGCAATACATAATAGAATGACAAAAACTGCTCTCGCGAATACTACAAGTAAAGACTGTCGGAAAAAAATCAGCTTTTCATAAAAGAAGTTATAAAACGGAATAATACAAAGAACAGAAATAGCAGAAAGAATGAGGCGGTAGACGTAATTGATGCTGGTAATCTGGAGAGATTTGTCCAGACTATCGTACGACAAAGGTGACTCATGAAAAATAAAAACTTTACACATCAAACAGATGAGACAGATAGTTTTGAACACATGAACAACAGTTATATAAAACTTTTTCTGCGACCCCTAACTAGAGCAGCATGTCACCCCATATAACACATGCACACTACCCTCCTCCCATTATGATTTCCAACGAAAGTGGGTCTAAAAAACAACTATTAACAATAAAAATGAAAAAAAAAAGAGCAACTGTCGCATTAATTTTCAATTTCTTGATTATAAATCGCATGCTACAAACAAAATGTCATTCTCAAATCTTTACACGCCTCAGTGTCTCCTTCCTTCAATGAAATGATATATTCAACATCTTGACTTTAATTTTCCCCAATCCATATCCATATCTAACTGCCGAAACGAATCCAATGACGGTAAAAGCACTTGACATCGCAACAATGAGGCATTTTCCAAAGGAGAGCACGTTCCATCAGTCCCAACTAAAGCCAACAGGCAACAGAAACAGAAACAGCTACAACAACAACTGCAGTATTCAAGCGCTGGATGCAGCGCTCAAAAACCTACTCACGTGAATCAGTAATAAATTAGCATTAGCGCTTTGTATCCGAGACACATTCACGTTCACTTGTATACAAGAAAAAAATACGAAAAATTTAAATTTTCAAGGCAGAGACCGCTCAAAACGGTCGCTGCAGAGGCAGAGGGCTGACTGATCACCAATCCATGTGCCGTATCTGCTTTGGTGGATTTGTCGACTCAGCCCTCGCTTGATGATCGCATCTGATCAAAATATTGCCAAAGTGCAATAAAATCCAACAACACAGCTCAAGAGGGAACGTCTCTCATCTGCACTGCACTGCATTGGCGTCGCATCCAAACTTATGCAGATACACCAATCAAACAATTAATGCGCTATATGTTGGGGAGGTATAGGCCTGCTTTGTTGCTTTATCATCTTCGAGTATCTATATGTATTGGTACAGGAAAAGGACATAAAAATATGAAAACTGTGGCCAGCTCTCTGTTTCCAATGGCAACATTATTGGTAATAATAACTCGAATCGAATATGTACTCTTCTCTGTCTATTTATAGAGACAGAGGTGTACTCGTACCTCTCCTCGTTTTGTCTTTTGAAATCCCACATGTGCCCTCGTTGTTGTTGTTCGGTCTTTCCCTTCGGCCATTGTGTCAAGCTTTAAAGTATATGTCACAAATAGTAAAGCTAACTGAATTTATGGACGACAGCAGCGGCGAATAGAGGTGGCACTAACGCGCACGCCATAAATTATAATTTATGAAAGGCTTGCTTTACGTATGCCGTACCTTCCATCGATGCAGCAGGCACCTTCTTCTACTCATACATCGTAGTCCACATGTAGGGATATGAGGTCCAAATATTGTCGTAATACCATGAATGGGGAAATTCAATTGAAAATAAATGTGTTTTCTTGGATGTCAGGCGAATTGAATGGAATCCGTGCCGACATGCGTGCGGCTGTAATAAATTGTATTCACGGGGAAAACTGAAAAACTTCCAGTTCGTCACTCAACTCTTTTGTTTTGCATGCCGCCCCATGTGGGTGGGCTGTGAGGCAATTTCGTCTTCGCATTAATTGCTGCAGATTTATTGGTTCTTTCGAATCAAAGGAACTCACATTGCTCTGTGTAATTTACATGCATCTGTATGTGTGTGTGAGCCTTTTTAAATAATAGGAAGTTGTCGAGTGGTCAAACGTTTGACTGTGCAGCAACAAAGTATTCGTTTCTATCTGTACAGAGCTATTCTTTGGAAGCCAATAAAATTATAACCAGCGGTGGATCTCATCGTTTTATGGTCTTTTTCTCCCATTGTTAATGGTGATAAAAAGAAATACGCTGGCCACCATTTAGAAAATTAATGCACTCCGCCGGTATGCCGGTGTGTCAAAATACTGAATTCTATTCGAAACTTCTTTGGTGGCAAAGTGGAAAATTAAGCTTTCACATGACCGCTGAGGGCGTGGTTCTTGTCAAATGAATGGGTAGTTAGCGTTTGAATATATTTTCAATAAATAATTTTTCTCATTTGCAAAGCGGTCTTTGTATGCTATTTATTAATTCAGCCAAATGATCTATTGGGGCATTATCTCGTGTTTTCGTTGTTGTCAAAATGTTGCACTGAGTGGTAAAAGTGAATACAATTTTCTATCCAAACCGAATGTGTAAACCAGTAGCAATCAAGATTGAGATACAAAGTATATTTTATCAACCAAATATGTACTCGTAAAAACACATAACTGGATTTATCTATTAACCACTTAACCAACTACTTGCACTTTTTTTTACATAAAAGTTTAGCTTACGGTACGCAGTTCACGGAAAGTTGTATAAATATGTCCAGCAGAAGGTATATTAGTCGGATTACTCGTACATGATTATGCTTTTTGTTTTAATATTATTCGCATACGTTGTTCATTTTCAGTAACTTTATAAGCCCACCATGCTATACTTTTACTCAAGGAAAACTAGTTAACCTGGTCCTAATTCCAAATTCCTTTGAGAAAGCTTGTATCCAATTCAATTTCCATATCGAATAGAGTTGCATTAGAAATGGTTAAGGTAGGGATGGTAGTAATGTAAGTATGCTAAATGTTTTTCGACTTCCAAGCCCTAAAATGTTTGCCGACCATGCGTTTGGAGTGGCCTTATATGGGGTATACTTTAACCGATTAGTAATTGTCTATGTCGCAATAGTTTCGACTTTGTTTCTATTTTTTGTAAGAGAAGAGCCTCTATTAACTAATTCAACATAACCAATTTAGTCATACATCGCAATGACCTGGTGTCCAGCAAAGGATGGATGGTTATCTCGTAATGAAATACACAAAAGCGTTATACATGTTGAATGTAGAGGTACGTATATGACGATACCTTGCGAAAGAATATATATTGATAACCAGTCAGTGGCTTGTCGAATAACGCTTGCTGGAAGGCTGAAGGAGGGGTGAGCCTTCTGAGAACATACTGTCTTCAACCCCTCATTGAATTTTAGATCAATCTGAGAGTACTGAGAGTAACCCGTTAAATATAAAATTTGGTTCTGGTGTATCCGGCATCAGAATCGATTTTTGCAGTCTGATGAAAAGTGAAGATGGGGAGGTATTATTATATTTTAATTTTGAAGTATTTTGATATAACCAGTGTTATTACCAGATACTCGTACTTTGCCCCTTTTATCTATTAATCATAATCAAAGGTTGTTGTATCACGAAATTGCCTGATGTTACGAGAATTGAAGTTTAAGGTTTTGTCCGTCAAAAAGATACCAGCGCTACCGACCAAATTTCTTTAGTTGCACAGATTCTTGCTTAAACAAGTTCTTAGTACAAAAGAAGTCGAAGCAACCAGAATTCTGGCGCATTGCTTCAAACGGTAAGGCCAAAGCCAATAGCAGTTTTCTAACCAGTCATAAAGTTAGAAAAATGTGTGTGCATGTGTAGAAGAATAAAATAAACGAATCTTATTTTTTGCACCACACTGTAAAATTGTACATTGTGTGATACGGTTTGTTTGCAGTTTTTCGGTTTTATTGTTCAATTATGTATAAATATGCTAACCGCCAAAGGCAGCGGAAGTGGGATAACGGTGAGTGAATCAATATTTTTTCTCTAAATATCGGTGTTGGAACTACTGTACTGTGCGAGTGTACGTTTGTGCAAATCTGTGATTTGAGAAACGGAAAAGTTAATTTCGTATGGTATTTTTATTGGCAATATCGGAAGAATGGATAAACTTCTTGAAGTTGCTACAGTATCCAGGCTAAAGAACATACTGAGGATTTTAAAGTGTCAAACAACTGGTACCAAAGCCGAATTAAAAATCCGGGCGGAAAAAGCAGTGCTGGATTACACGAACGAAGACTACGCCAAACTTATGTAGGAGTTTCCATCGACGAGCAGAGAACCAAGCATCAACGATTCAGTCCCCCAATGTGACCATATTTCAAGTAATGAATCCAGCGACGACGTAAAAAGAAGGAGGAGATTATGAAACTTAAACAAGAACTACGCGAGCTGCAACTAGATGAGACAGAACCAAATTCTCGATCAACCTCTGTGTTCAACTTTGGAGATGTGAAAGATTCAGTATCACCTTTTAGTGGAGATGAACAGTTTGAGGAGTGTTCGGAGGTCTTGGGCTTAGATGACCCAAACAAATTCATTTACGCAAAGAGGCTTCTGAAGTGCACAGCCAAATTGTTTATCCGAACAGTTAATATTCGAACTTGGACACAGTTAAAGAGTGCTTTAAAAAGTGGATTCCTAAAAGTAGTGACAAGGTCCGACGTGTACAACGAGCTGCGGGAAAGAAAAAAACATGCAGACGAATCAATGCAGCAGTATGTCTTACATATGCAAGAGATAGCATCGCATGGAAAAATTGATGAGTAGGATCTAATACAATTCATCATAAAAGGTATTCCTGATTCACAAGCTAATAAAAGTCTTTTATATACTGAAGATAGCATTGGGGAATTAAAATCCGCCCTACGGAAATATACCAAGTTGAAGAACAACCACCGCGACAACACTGAGCGAGTATAGATATCGACATCTTTTGAGACACTTCCAATAATTTATGCTTTTAGGAGGTTTAGGATCAATTTATTGGGAATGCCTTTCAAAGTAATAACAGATTGTCAGGCCTTGACTTTGACTTTGAAGAAAAAGTCATTGAAATCTCTAATTTCCAGATGGGCGTTAGAATTACAATGTTTTGATTTCGTTGTCGAGCATAGGAAATGTGAGCGAATGGCTCATGTCGATGCCTTGAGTAGATCCTTCAATATCCTGCATGTCGATGACGAATACTTTGAGTTCGTCCTAGCTGCTGCTTAGAAGCAGGACCCAAAGATAATTTCTATTGCAAATAATGTCGAGAAAAGTGAGAGTCCCTTATATGAGATGGTGGATGGGTTGATATATAGGAAATGGAAAGCCAGAGTACTTTTCTACGTCCCATCTCATATGCAGAACCAAGTTATTCGCACACATCATGTGTCGATGTGTCATTTGGGAGTAGAAAAATGTTTTCAGTATTTGTCTGATTGCTATTGGTTCCCAAAGATGAAGGACAAAATCAAATCCTAAATTCAGGCGTGTCTAAAATGCATATACGAGTACTTTTCACCACACTCCGGAAAAGTTAAAACAACTTTACATTCGATTCCAAAAGGACGTCTACCATTTTGTACATTAAATATCGACCACCTTGGACCTTTACCAAATTCATAATCGAAAAGAAAACATATCTTTCTTGTGGTGGATGCTCCTTCACAGAGTTTATCAAACTTTATCTGGTAAAAACAACACAAAGTAAAGAAGCGATTAGGTGCCTCACACCGTTCTTTGAAAATTATTAGCGCATTGTTTCTGATCGTGGAACTTATTTCACATCCAAAGAATTCTTGGAATTTATGGACGTAAATAACATCAAACATATCAAAATCGCAACGCATTCATCCCAGTCAAACGGGCAGGTTGAACGTGATTCCAATAAAACCAGTGATTGGGATAGAAATTTGGCGAAGATAGAGTTTGCGCTTAACAACACTATCAACAGAAGCACAGGGTTTACACCGAGTGTATTGCTTTTTGGTGTTGAACAAAAATGACAAATTTCCGATAGGTTGAAAGAATTTCTTGACAGTAAGTTTAGAGGAGAACGCGCTAGTTTAGAAAACATTAGGGATAGGGCGCTTCAGAACATAGAAATTTCGCAAATGCAAAATAGAAGTTATTTTGATAACCGTCACAAGATGCCAACAAAATACAAACAAGGTGATCTCATTATGATTAAAAATACAGTAACAACACCAGGTGTACATAAAAAGCTCTTAACGAAGTTAAGCTGACGCGACTGCCATATAAAGGCTTATTCTCTCCTGATAATATGAGGCTGTACAAAGTAGAGACAGCGGATTTAAAGCCCGACGAAGACCTGGAGGATGCTGAATGTTCAGAATATCTTGGTTCCAGTGCTGAAACGTGAATCTTCGTAACGTAGTATGCATTTTGATATCCAAGCCCTTTTTCTTTTTTTATTATTATCAATGTATTTTTTATTTAAATTGTTTCCATTGTATAATTTAATTATACCCTCTTGAATATTGTGAGAATACTTTGATTGAAATTTTGAATTGGAAAGAAATAATGAATTCATATTTTGTTAATACATTATTGTGATTGGGTCGATCACTTGATCAGGATGGCCGAGCTGTAGAAGAATAAAATAAACGAATGTTATATTTTGCACCACACTGTAAAATTGTGCATTGTGTGATACGGTTTGTTTGCAGTTTTTCGGTTATGAAAGAGGCCGCTTATCCGATCAGGTGAGTGACCCGAATTCTCCAAATTCTATTGTTCAATTACTATAAATATGCTAGCCACCAAAGGCAGCGACGTAGAAAATAAAGAGAAGTTATCGGTTGCACTCACAGTGTCATCTCCGTTTTTTATTTGTCGGCGCATTTTCCCTCCTACATACGCAAGTAAGTTCTGTGATGGATCTCCGAGATATACTTGTACATCGGCGAATTTTTGCACAGCCTGATATACGGAAAAGTACTATCGATACTCTGCCAGAACCTAGCTTCAAGGAGTGTAGCCACGTGTAGTTTTTTTTTTTTTTTTTTGTTCATTAATTCATTAAAAACTTAGCAATGGGTAGATATTTCTGCGAAGCCTTGAAGGCTTTTCTGCAGAAGATAGTTTTTCATAGTTTTATGATTAGTTTTTCGTAAGCAAGCTTAGATAATACATAATACAATCTTTTTAATGATAATTAGATCATTAAAGAAAAAACTAATAATAATTGATAAGATAAAGTAGGTTTGAAATTTAGCTATTTAACTTCGAAATTCAAGAAAAAATTGTTTTATAATTTTTTTTCTAGTTTTAATATTTTGTATATTTTTTAGTTCATGCGGAATTGTGTTTAGAACTTTCGGTACACTGCATTTCAGCTGTCTTCTCCCGTAGTTATTGTAAAATCGGGGTTCGTGAAGCATACCTTGAGCTCCTATTCTTGTGTTGATTCCATGTTGAATTGGTGTTATGAATCTGTTGTCATCGTAGTACTCCAGTAAAATTGTCATCTTGAAAATATCTTCTACTCGAAGAACTTTAAAACTCATTTGTTCCGGAATATGGAGCTGGTTATATACGCCTATTTTCTTCAGTGCCGAGTTTTGGAGTTTTTGAATTTTCTGTATATGTGTTGCTGATGCATTGCCCCATGCAAGTATGCCATACCTGAGTTTAGATTCCACAAGGGCAAAGTAAGCTTGTCTTAATACGGCCGTTGTGGCATGATATTTTAGATGTGTTAATGCATATAAAGCTCTTCTGAGGCTCACTCGCAACTCATCTATGTGCTTATCCCACAAAAAGTTGCTGTCGATCGTAACTCCCAGATATTTGTGTCTCTCCACTGTGTCGATATGGCAGTTAACTGAACTATTGCATGATTCATTTTTGAAGTGGATTTGCAATTGTGTAGCCTTGAATTGCGGGTTTCGTATATGCATCATTTTTGTTTTAGAAGCATTGATCGTTAAGCCGTGATCGTGACACCACTTTACAGCGTTGTCGAACTCCTCCTGCATAATTTGTGTTGCCGTATGTAAGGATCTGTGACGCACCACTATCGCCGTATCGTCTGCATATGCAAATGGTATGGCCTTCTTGAAAACTCGTAACATCTCATTGGTGTACAATATGAACAAGATAGGACCCAATTTTGATCCTTGAGGAACTCCATATTGAACGTTTTCATTTTGGCTGTAAGCATTGTTTATTTTGACGCAAAATTGTCTGTTCGTCAAATATTCACGTAGCCAATCTGCCATCAGTCCTCGTATACCATTATTTTCCAGTACTTCTACTAGTTTATCATGGTTCAGTGTATCGAAAGCTTTACTGAAGTCCACGAATAGCACTAAAACATGATGGCTTTTATTTAGACTTTCGTTAACGCAATTTGTAAATTCTCCTAACAGCTTACCAGTGCTTTTATTTTTCTGGAAGCCATACTGACTTGCGTGTATCAGCGAATTCTTTGCTATAAAGTCTTGCAGCCTGTTTGTTATTATCTCTTCCATGCACTTTTCTATTACTGGCAATATTGATATTGGCCGATAATTTTTAAGGTCGCTTTTTGTACCTCCTTTGTATATCGGTCTGATTACAGCGGTTTTTAAGCCTGTAGGGATTTTTGCTTGTGCAATACTTAAATTAATTAATTTACACAATAATGGGGTAAATATGTCCATGTGCCTTTTTATATCAATAGCTCGTATTCCATGAATACCTGGCGACTTGTTTTCACTCAATAAATTAATTATTCTTCGAGTTTCCAAGAAATCTGTTTCTTGAATATAGATTGTGCTGGCTAATCTTGATTTTGAGTGTGTCGATGTAACCGAGTCACAATGATGCACAATATCTTTTATTTGTGTGCTAAAGTTGTTTGCACACGCATTAGTTAAATTGTTCAGACACATTTTACCCGTGAAATTCTTTATTATTGTTTCATCCAAACTAGGCTTTTTCCTTCCCAAAATCTCATTTACTAAGCTCCATGTTTTTCTGGGGTCAGATCTTATTTGGTTAAACTTAGATTTATAAAAAATAGATTTTTGAGCCGTTATTTCCTTGTTCAGTCTGTTTCTGAAAGTCTTATATTCTTGTTCATACGATTTGTTTAGTCTATTGTTTTTCCACTTTCTGTAAAGTTCGTCCCTTTTTTTACATTTTCCTCTTAATTCAGAAGATATCCATTTCTTCTCTTTTTTATTTTTTTCATAGTTGTCGCTGCATCATAGATATACTTCATTTTATCATGAATCTTCTGATAAAGTACGATGACATCACTTTCATTCAAGATTTCATCCCAGTTTGTATTAGCAATTAGCTCATTAACCTTATCGTTAGATATATAGGACAGGCTGACAGAGTTTTCTTTAACAGCAGATTGTTTTGTTTGTGGGAAGTACATTATTGGGTAATGATCAGTGATACAACTTTCAATTACAGCTGAATCGATTTGGTTATGTGTAGCGTTAGTTAGAATGTGGTCAATAGTTGATTTTGCCCCAGTATTTGGGTCTACTCTGGTATACTCCGTAATCACATTAATCAATCCCAGTGACGCCAGCATATCAAGATATTCTTTCACACCATACGCATCCAAATCATTCACATTGATGTTCATGTCACCCATTACCATTATCTCGTCCTTTTTTCTCAGTTGTCCAACGTTGTGTCTGTATTCTTCGATAAATGCTTTTCGGCTGTTACCTGGTGGTCTATATATTCCTATTACATGCGTATGCTTATTATTCTCTCTAATTTTGATTTGGATACTTTCATTCTACTCCTGCAGTAAAGGCTATTAGCTTTGTTACTCAGCAATGTGCGATTGTTGCTTTATTTTATTCTTGTCGCTTCAGCGCATGTTGAGTTTTACCGCTTATATGATTCTTTCTGAGTATCCTGAGACTATCCCTGTAAGTCATGCGAGGGTTGCGATAAAGTAACTGAGTGTTGTGTGAGATCAGTTTGCCAAATAGGATTCGAATTAGTGGTGATCGACGTCTTTTATTTCTTGTTGATTTATACCTACCTACAGCTTGTAGTGCGTATGAATTTTGGATTCCTAAAATAGGGCGTATCTCCGTCGTTTAGCTTCCTAGACTACTCGTAAGTTCCATTATAAGGTCCGTTGCTGGCTAGATGTATTTATTGTCAGATTCGAGCTGTATTACTGTAAGATCATCAGTAGGTTAGCTTATGTTAGATTGGACCGGTTAAGATTTTTCTGTAATATCATCATAGGCATAAATTGTTATACGTATTTTTTTTTTTTCAAATTAAAACTGCTGGTTAGTTGATACTGATCCTCTCAGATTTTGGGTTTGTCATCCGAATAAGGCAGATTCCGCTGGTAGTAATCCGGTTTTGTTTAAGAAAAATCACTTTTCTTTCTTTTGGAGCGTGACCAACCAGCCTAAATAGTTGGAGACGCTACTCCGAGCTGTGGAGGCTAAAGAAATGGATAGATAGAGGCAGAAGGATGCTTTTTGGTGTGCAATAAATTCCCTTGCAATCTTAGTTTCTAACCATCCTGATAGGTCTTGAATAGATCGCTTCGAGCGAAAGCCAGTTCTTGCCTTACATCTGAAGAATATCTGAGTGCAGTCTATTGCTTTTAGCAAGGCTCCTGGCCAGATCTAAGCATTATCGCTGAGAGTTTTTAAAATAAAATCCATCGAATTTTAATCCTCGCTAAGCAATAAGTTTCTCGTAGTCTTGGTATCAACCAGCATTCTTAAAAGTGAGTTCAGTTGAAAACAATGCATACATTGTCTTTTAGGGGCCCCCATTAGTGTTTACTAGCGATTAACGGTGAGCCTGATTCACAAAACCAATTCAAATCGAAAAGAACTTCTCCTGAAGAGCTGACAGAATCGACATTCGGTAGGGTGGTTATTTTTGATGGTTACATCATCCGGTTCGTTGCCTATCGGTCTGAATCCCTGAATAGCTGACTGGTGATTGGGGATGCTTAGTGCCGTTTTGGTGTCGTAACTCATCGACTCTTGTCGAAGTTCACATGTTAGGAAGCAAAGCATAAGCCCAACCATTTCTGTCGTTTTGACTCAAAGTTAAGTCACCTTAAAGTCAATGCAGAGTTCTTGTAGGGTACCTCCTATGATACGCTTTAACTTTAGAGCGAAATTGTATTATCAGAGAAAGAGTTGCTTCTTTGGGAAACTCACAAATGTTACTTTAGAGCACTTGTATTAAAAACGAACTTACTTAGTTAGCTCAGGTTCACGTAGTTCTATTCATTCTATGGATTTGGTTTTTACTCATATAACCAGAGTTGTAATCTTTAGCTTCACCATATCCAGTACAATATATGGACGGCCTAAGAAGTTCTATTTCTCTGACCTCCCTACTATAACATACGTCTGCTTCGTTTTTGATCGTAAAAGTACCCCAAAATATCCCAGAGACGGACAACTTGCAAACGACTTCCTATAAAATTTCTTCTTTCAACTCCATTTTAGAAAACAATTCAAGACGATACATAAATCCCTTTTCCACAAAATCAACAATGAAACAAATCCAAGCCGAAATTCGATCGATGTTCAAAGCCCTGTCTCGACATTTATCTATCCATCAGATCGTCAATTTTCTCATAAGGATCAACAATAATCAATCCAAGAAATATCCGACTCATATTCGTACGGTGAAATGCTTCTTCCGTGCTTGTCACTGATCGAAACTAGATTTCATGGAAACCCTCATCAGATATCACCCCAATTATGACGTTTGCAAATTTTAATCCCATCACCGAAATTCAAAACTATAAAAATAAATAAAAAAACTCTCCTTTGCTCGAGGGCAAACATGCATGGTTTTTTCACCAAATCTCCTCTTCTCTCCCATCTTTCCCGGTTAATATTTGCTAATCCTTCAACTTGATTTCTAAGCAAAATAATAGAGGATCTACGAACTACCTGAGCTAAGACATACTCAACAGGATCAGGAAATAACATTTTGATCAAATCAAAATGTTGACACTTTAAAACGTTCTTTGACCAGGTTTTCGAGAAAGGGTTTGCACATATGCAATTCAGTTCCACTCATCACAGTCAGTCTATATTTCACAAGCGTGTGTATTTGTGTATCTAAGAGATTTTGGTTACTTGTTATTGCCGCATGTTTCGTGCAACAGAAACACCAAACGGCGCAAACGTGCAATAACAAACTCGAACTACAACTTCAGGCTATTCGTATCAAAGCAGCCAGCCAGATTTTTGGAGCGAATTATTTATTATTCTGTTGGTTGGTCTTATTTTCACATTCGTTTACTTAATCCGACACTTAGGAACCGGATCAAACAATAACGACGTTTGCTGATGAAATTTATGATACCGCATACCCAAATTTGAATCGTCGAAGAGGGAGAGATTAACAGTACGAAGAACTTTTTATAACGAACAGATCGGTTGGTGAAGTGTGCAATCGATATAAAAAGGAAAACAAAAAGAATGCAGAGGGTGCAAAACAGAAACTTTTAGCTAAGATCCTCAGAACGCAAAATTTATTCAACTGGAGAGCGAGTTCATACGGCATGTTCATGTTGGAAATTTTTATACTGAGTGAAATAGGATGGTGGGACGCAAGAGGATACCTTTCACCAACCGGGCTCTGGACCGGTGTAGGACCGAATATTAGCTGCCAGATTCCAGAGTACTGTACGAAAGGTAACCACTATCCAGTGCTACGCACCGACGAAATGATCTACTGAGGATGAAAAGAACAGCTTCTGCGAACAATTAGATGCTACATATTACTTAACGCCCAACGATGGTATGGTGATAGTGACGGAAGACCTTAATATTAATGTAGGAAACAACAATACCGAGGTCAGACATAAAATGGGTGTTCATGGCTATGAAATGACATTGGCGAAAGGTTAGTCGATTTTTGCAACCACCATGGAGGTACAATGTTTAAGCGCCGGGCATGCCAAAAAATCAGTTGGGTCTCATCTGATAGGAAGGGAACATCAAACTAGATAGACCACATCGCTATTACCCATCGATTTAGAAGTTGTCTGTATGACGTCGGTAAAAGACGTTAGATCTACATCGGAATGTAGCGCGACCACCATATTAAGGTAAATAAAATACTCCTTCATACTGCAGCCGTGACTAGCAACCTGTTAGCAAACTCACTATACCCAGGTACAATACAGAGAGACAGACAACAATTCAGGGACCATCTCAACTTAGGAGCTGTAACAATCAACATATCTGAGCAAACAACTATGGATGAACACTAAAGATCTTTGAAGAATGTTTTCACATCCACAGCGTAGAGGTTTATCGGTAAAAATCAGAGAAACCAAGGTACATGGTTATCAACCGAATCCTGGAGATAGATCGATGAGCGTATTTCACTGAAAGTTCAGATTGCATCAGCAGGAGATAAATCTGAACTTGAAGCTCAGTATCGACGCTAGCTGCACAAAGTGAAGAGACAGCAAACCAGTTCAACAGTATGACTGTTTATACTCGCACTGTTACCAAGGAGCTTACAGGGGGATAGCATTCTGTAAAAAATGTGGACGGTTTCATATTTATGGCGGATCAGGACCAGCTCAGGATGGTACTGAACCATATAGATGACAGCGCGAGTGTCGTTAACCAAAATAAACCATCTGATGTAGCGAACCCCTGATTTCGGACTGGCCACCCTAGCAACACAGAAATTGCAATCGCGATAAAGGCCCTCAAGAAGCTGCGCCAATTACATCAGCAGATGAGAGCTGAGATACTGAGCTACTGACACCTATCACACCCAATGTATGGAAAAATGAGTGTTTTCCGGAGGAGTAGAATCAGGGGATGATTGTCAAGGTACCGAACAAGGGCAACATGATGGATTGCGGAAATTGGCGGGGGAATGTGCATTCTGCTGGCAGTGGCCAAAATAATTCTGGATAGGGTCAAAGTCCATTTAGACACAACTCTCTATGTCGAAAATGGGCTTTCGCTCTGGATTCTCTTATACCGATCAAATAAACACTTTGCAGATCATTGTAGAGCAATACGTTGAGTATATGCCTCCGCTAATTTTTATAGATTTCAATAAGGCTTTTGATGGCGTGAACCGGGAGTTTATTTGGGAAAGAGGGTATTCCTGCTAAAATCGTTGTTATTATAAAGACTAAATACGATGGTGTAAAATGTCGTGCTCTACACAGCGGTAAGTTATCAAAAGGCCTTGAAGTCCAAAGCGGAGTTCGTCAGAGTTGGACTGTATCACCGCATTTTCCTGGTATTACCACGTAGCACTGTCGGAGGAAAGAAACATCTTGATTACGCTGATGATATCTGCTTGCTTGTGCACAGGGTTTTGGATCTACACCAGATGCGTCAGAATCTGGGGCTGAAGCCAACAGAGTGAGGCTTAACATAAATGCAGTTAAAGCAAAGTTCATTGGCCTTTCAAGCTCTTTCTCGTAACTAAACATTACTGGACACGAGGTCGAGAAAGAGCAGAGTTTTCCTTATTCCAGAAGCACCATCTCGACTGGCATCGGCACCGAACTCGATTTTAGTAGCAGAATCGAGAAAGCAAAAGCTGATTTCTTATAGCACTAAAAACAAGCTGCGACAGTTTCTCTCTAATTTAGAGTGATCACTTCTGTATGTGTAGTACCTGGAAGGTGACCACAGCAATCACTCGAAAGCTGAAGTCCTTCGTTGACAGATATCTACGCATCTACGTCTGCTTCCCGCGGTGTCACATGAACTAACTAACTTAAGCAACAGACTAAGAACCTATCCAAGTATAAACGATGCATTAGCTTTCCTAAGTGTGGTGATTAACAATGATTTCATGGAAGCATCATCTTCCGATAAATTTTGGTTCACAAATAATAAAAAGGAAGTGAAACTGTCCAATTTCGTAAACCTTTTCTTGTAAGTCCTATTTCTCCCAGAAACTAAATGGCGAAAATTAGAGTTTCTTAGGTCATATAAGCGCTATCAACAAGTTAATGTGATTTCAATTAATCATTGGAAGCATGATACATTCCTCTGAAGTCCTGCCAAAAGATCAGCATACGCTTTAACAATTGCGTCCTAGAATTTTCTGTAACATTAAGAATCCCGTATTGGAATGGTGATTAGGAGAATTACTCTTTTATAGATGCCACTGTACGCCTCGGTATTAGGACCGTCAATCACAATCACCACATAATGTGATAGTATTCTATGGCTGCCTCCAAACAGATGCGGAAGCTTCAGTGATCAGTGCTTAAGAAGTATGTAAGTAATTACTGTGAATAGTAAAAGGCAACGTACTGCGATTTAAATCGGCGAAAGTTTTTGGGAAACACACACTAAAAACCCAGTATCTCGAATTATTGCATTCCTGTAGAGCCTTTTTAAAAAACTTCAGTTTAATCAGCAGAAGTCATTCATCTAATGATGCACAAGAACAGAATCAAGCATCGACTATGGTGATAAAATTTTCCTACTTTCTTATAAAATAAAGTATTCTCATCGAATTTGAAATATAAATGCAACTGATATGATGACTTCCATATGTGTGAGGCATTTCCAACGGCCAGCTCTATCAGATAACATAATTTTTGTGAGAAGTGGTATCTCATGATATCCACTTTTTCTAACAAGTGCTGAACATTTCTATAAAAAAATATGAGCCCTTGTATATTCACTCAATTGTTTTCTTTGAAAAATATTGGAATCAAACCTTCATATGCACAAAGATGTTCCAGGTAAACGCGAGATTTCAAAAAGCTCCAAGGGAAGAAGTCTGGCGCCGTGAATCTAGCTATCTGGCCGGCCAGTTCAAATCGCTAAAATGGGAGATCACACGGCCTTGAAACTGGTGATTCAAAATCTGCCTGATCTATGTAAGCAGTTGCTCCGTTCTTCTGGAACCAAAAATGTCACTTGCCGCAAAAAAAAAATACTAGTTTAACATCTGTCTGTAGCGCTCATCAGTAATGGTTACGATGTTGCCGTCGTCGTCCTCAAAAAAAGTAAGGGCCGATCACTTTTTCACTGCAAATGCCGCAATAAACAGTCTCTTTTCATGTGGATTCTTAAGTAGAAATGGTCTTCGTCACTCATTATGATTTTGGATACGAAATCATAGAAATATGACGCAACATTTAACAGAGCATGGGAGGAAGTTAAACTCACCTGGCGGTCAGCAGGGAGCAATTGGTGAACGGTTTGCACTTTATAAAAGATCATCTTCAGGTCATTCACCAAAATTCGACGCAACGAACGTCTGCTGATGCCAAATTGTGTGCATCGTTGTCTCGTCGATGTTTGTAGACTCTCTCGGATGTCCTCGTCCACTGCAGTGATATTCTTGGTCGAATGACTTCTAGCGACATCTCTAGTAGACTCAGTTTGGACGAGACGCTCAGCCAAACGCTTAATTGTTCGCGCACATGGTGCAGGACAACGGAGAAAAAGACAACGTAACAATAGTTTCGCATTCTTCAGGTGTGCATCGCTCCATTGGTTATTGTCAGTTAATTCTATATCTGTCGAAGCACATTGACACTTGACGCCATTTGCGAAAATTATGGCACATTCACAGCATGTCATTACATTTGCCAAACCCTGTATTGAGTGGCTTAGATGGTACCCTGAGTAGGAAGTTCCTGGGCTAGCATAACTTCTTCTTTTATATCTTTAAGTAGTTTTTAAACTTTTTATATTGTCCTTAGCATATCAATATCATGTTCGTAGATATCTTGTAAATTTAAGTTATGTCTGACAAGCGCACATATATTTCTACAGCGACAAATTTTTAAGGGAGCTTATGGGCACAACAGACGGTTAAACTGCATAAAAAGAGTTTCCGCTCTTCATGACCGTTTAATGGTGATGTTATATTGGAATACATACACACGATTCATTTCCAGATCATAAGAAGAATATATTTCGAAATAATTAAGGAAAAACTTACAACACAAAGAACTAGCATGCCAAAGGAAAAAATAACAACGATCTACCGGGGCATATGTCTCGTAGAGTTCAGGCCAATAGTCGACAATGTCACTATCATTAGTCGCGGCGTAAGGACATTTTCGATTCAGCAGATCACTTTCTTTAATCTACACTTACTGACTACGATTTGATCACTTACAAGTTGTCGGTCATAGATCTTGTTGGCGGCAGAACCACCGGTAATCCCTACCAGGACTTAAATCACGGTACCATGGGAGTCAGGAGCCCCCCGGGTTTCGGTCCGGACCTGACTTGTTGAGGTGGGCCCGCTTGTGGGAGCGTCATGGTGGCTGTGATTTAAACCTAAAGTCGCGGTAAGGGTCTTCCTGTTGGTTTAACCCAATGTAGAGTTGCAACAAGTACTGGGTGCTGTGACCCTAAGAAGAGTAAGAGGTTTTAGATCAGCATCGACCGATACCAAGGATGGAACTTGTGCCTCCAGCACAAGGTCTGCTTTGGTATCTCAGGAAGGCGGCAGAGCGATGTTCAAATCATCGGACGGCATACCAATATCGGAAAAGATGGTCATCACCCAACGGAAGGATATGGTAGATAATAGGTTTACTAATAAAAGAAAAGATAGCCCGAACAATTCTGCCCTATCCCATCAACATCCCGACTCAAACTGGTCATTTAAGACCAATATCTTTCCAAGATTCTCCTCACTCTTTACCCCTTTGCACCATCTAAAAAGAACACCAGAGTCGCGACACCAAATCCTCTTCCTCCCCTCACCAAATCTTTAAAGCCGCTTCAAAACAGAGTTTCATTTAACCTTGCTCCTGCGCCTTCTACCCAAGTTCCAACTAACATTGCCCCATCCGACAAATATCCTAATTTTATTAGCTCCCATATAATAAACACAACCACTCATTCCTCATCTTCATCTATCAATCCACCTGATCCAACCCCCCTCACTAGTCAAGATTCTAGTTCCGGGGTGCTTGAACAACCTGTCCCTTCATCATCCGTTCGTGCCCCCGATTCTCACCCAAAATACCTTGACCCACTCCTTCCACCAACTGTCAAACTCACTAAAAAATTTTCTGATATGAACGATGACAGTCGTTATGTAGTATCTCGTTTGAGAGACCGCCGCATATATGAAAATGTTCGGCTCTACCTTGCCTACTTGCACGACAAACCCCACTCCGTTTGCATTGATGGCATAACCAAAACCAACATTATGGTTTCGATTCAACGAGAAAGTCTTCCTATTAAGCCAGCGGAATTAATGAAAATTTTCGTTTGCTACCATGAGAGTTTCGACATCTCTTCCGACGAAGTTCATAATGATCTTTCTACGCTGTCTTCGCATGTCAGCTCCAAACGTCTTTCCCATTTGCAAAGAACTCGTTCAAATTTTAAAAACTATTACAGTTCCTAACAAACTGAAATCTGTATCCTCCAGCCCACAATGCCTGTCCATTTACTACCAAAATGTAAGAGGTTTGCGCTCTAAAATCTCGTCGGTATATCTCAATTCTCAAAAGTTTCCCTATGACCTAATTGCTCTTACTGAAACAAATCTAATTCCAGACATTGTTTCCTCCAAATTTCAACGTTTTTCGAAAAGATGGATTTGAAAGAGCTGATAATCCTTATGGCCGAGGTGTTATATTAGCAATCCGGAACTGCTTTCATACAACTCCTGTCGATATTCCCCACACTGACAACTTTGAGTTAGTATGTGTCAACATTACGCTCCCCAAACGCTGTCTTTACGTACTTTGTTGCTACATTCACCCATCTCAACCAATTGAGTCTTATCAACCTGTAGTTCACGCAGTTGATTTTTTGACTGATGATGCACAACCTGAAGATTGCATTGTTCTAGTAGGAGATTTCAACCTTCCTCACCTTATATGGAGCCTTCCGATGCGTCGTCTCATTTTGTCTCTCTTAATTCGACCTCTGAAATAGAAATATTGATGGTGGACTGCCTAACCAACTCAAGTCTACATCAGATTAGTGGAATACCTAATACAATGAACAGACAACTCGACCTTGTCTTCACATCCGATTCAGATAACTGTGTCGTTTATAGGAGTGATCATCTTCTTTCTACCCTAGACCGCCTTCATCCCCCCTTGTCAATTATATATTCATATGAAAATGGCAACACATGTGTCGATTCGGAAAATTCATTTTCATTTGACTTCCGAAGAACCGACTTTAACAAACTTAAAAACCTCATCAGCAACATTAACTTTGACTTTATTGCTGAGACAACTAACATTGATCTTGCCCTATCAACGTTCTATTCGTTAATTTTCTCCTGCTTTGCCCAATCGGTTCCGTATACCTTCCGAAAGGACTGCATATCAGCTCATCCCTGGTACAACAAGGAGTTGCGCTCTCTCCGTAATAACAGAAACAAGTTGTGGCACAAATTCTTAAGAACTCGATCTGATTCCGACTACAGTAATTATCGATTGGTATACAATCGTTTTTTTGAACTTTGTGAGTCTCTTTACCTTGAGTACCTCTACCGCATGCAATTTAGCTTAGTCTTGGACCCTAAACGCTTCTACCAGTTTATTAATACAAAAAAAAAAGTCGACCCAAAAACCATTGCAAATTTCTTTGCCTCTCATTTTAACAAATCCTTTTCTAAGAAAACGGCTGAACCCGATCCTAGTTACTTTAGCTATATGAGAAACTATCCTGAGACGTCATCCATTTCACTAAATATAACAACAACTTTGGTATCTGAAAACATTACCAAACTTAAAGATGATTTCTCGTCCGGCCCTGATGGCCTTCCGGCTATTGTAATAAAAGAGTGTGTTACCCATTTCGATCCTACTCTTACTGCCTTATTTAACTTGTCTGTTTCAACAGGTACTTTCCCTTTAATATGGAAGGAATCTTACATAATCCCTATTCATAAAAAAGAAAATAAGGCTTCATGACAGGTAAATCAACGACCACTATCCTAACAGAGTTCGTCTCTAGGACGCTTCATGCTTTAGAAGACGGTGATGAAGTCGATTCAATATCCACAGATTTCAGCAAGGCATTCGATAAAATTTCTCACCAACTTATCATCTTTAAACTAAAAAAACTTGGCTTTTCCCCTCATTTTGTGGCATGGACCAAATCCTATTTAGAAGACCGAGAATACAGGGTCATCTTCAGATCTTCAATATCCGAACCCATTAAAGCAACATCTGGTGTCCCTCAGGGTAGTCACCTTGGTCCAATCATCTTTATCCTCACAATTAATGATATAAATTTAATTTTAACGAACTCTAATCTTTCTATTATCGCTGATGACATGAGAATTTCATCTCATTGCCTTCTGACTCCCATTGTCTGCAAGATGACTTGAATAAGTTTTCGGTATGGTGCAAGCAAAACTTTTTGGAGCTTAATGTCAGCAAATGCCAAACGATAACCTATTCCCGTAAACGTCTACCTCCCCCTCCAAGAAACTACTTCATCTGCGATGAGCCTATTCCTTCCACTACCCAAGTACGGGATCTAGGTATAATTTGTCATAGAGAATTGAATTTCGACTCACATATTGACAGCATTATAAATAAAGCTAACTCTTCACTCGGCTTTATCAAACGCTGGTCAAAAGAATTTTCCAACCCTTACGTTACAAAGTCCCTGGCCTCTTCTCGAATATTGCAGCCAAGTTTGGTCACCCTATAAACTAACCCACATTCAAAGAATAGAAGCAGTCCAACGCAGGTTTATCCGTTTTGCACTTCGTGGTCTACCTTGGGCCGATCCATATGGATTACCCCCCTATGAAAATAGGCTAAAGTAAATTAGCATGCATACCCTAAAAAAACGTCGTGAAGTCGCTGATGTACTTTTTATCCACCAGATACTGACTGGAAATATCGGCTGCTCGACAATAACGCAAAATATTGCATTCACTCCCAATCCCCGTAATCTAAGATCTGTCCCACTCTTCCTGATCCGAACACATATATAGAATGTTGCGTATAACGAACAACTGCGCCGAAGTCTTGGACCTAAACAGCAGCAAACAAAAAATAAAAAAAGCGCTGCTCAATATACCACTCTCTTAACATCTCCCCCAGTCCACCAGTTCTCCTTGCCACATTAGGTTAAGTATACCTATGTTAGCTTTAAAGTCTAGCTTTAAGTTTTGCTTGTTAATAAGCTTAATAAAGTTGTCCGGGATAGACCCGGGCCAATAATAATAATCCTTGCCCCCATGGATGTATGGGCATCCCGTAAACATAAAGTCTACACGACAGGTGGTTTGGTATCTATGTTTTAATTTTACTTTGAGTTCTTTGTTAGTTGTGAGTTCTCCGAGTTCCTCATTCAAATTTGGTATTACTTAAGTTTCTGCGTTTGTGATAGCATCTAAGAGCCAACTTGGTATATTCATGTTTAAAATATCTTGGAAACGCTCCGTAAAATCAGAATGAAGAGAAAATTCAAGTGTTGGCAGCAAGTAAGTAAATCATCCTGTTTCGTAGAAACTGCTGATAATGTTCGAAAGTGTTTGTATTCACCTCTATCTAGATTTTGTTTGAATAGAAGAAGATTTTCGGCAAAAGCAGCTATGACGTTTTCTGTTTTAATTAAGTTCAACTCCTCACCTCATTAAACATTTTAAACAGGTGTGTCAAATTAGCGATGTTATTTTTTGATAGAATCAGGTTTTCACGCAATTCTGGTCTCTGTCATGAAGAAAGACCAGTGCTGAGTCAAATAGATTGAAAAAATGAATCGTATTTCTGCGTGCAATAACAAGCGATTGTAATCTTCTTCATTTTCACTACAAAGCTCACCAAATAATCGGGCATTCAGTGCATGGCTTTTAAACCTACTGATTGCTCTAATAACGTAATAAGCGTTCGCAATTTTTGGCAACGAAATGCTGATGATGAATAATACAATATACGTCGAGTACACTTGGTACTGCTTGTTTCAAATGTGCTGTGAAAGACTTACAACGCGCTTTCATTGCTGGAGCACCATCAGTAGCAGTTGACAAAATATTGCAAACATGAATTTCTTTGCATTGAAAAAAACATTTGAATGGTATTAAATATAGATTCTCGCTTTGTATCAGTTTCCAAATTTTTAGTAAATAATAATGATGAATAAATTAATTTTTTGTTCCTTTAGAAATCGCACGTATGACAAGAGTAGAACTCCGTTGTTTGGTAGAGCTGATTCACCGAGTTAAATAGAAAAGTCTTTAAGTAATTATATAATGACATTTCAACCTCATCATTACCTCTCATACCTAAGTCTTTGTAGACCCACTGTGATGAACGAATGGGGGAATTTGAAAGAGGATGGAGATTTGATTGCAATTCCTAGTTCTGGTTTCCGCTTTCCGTCTCGAGTTAGGTGTTGTTTTGTCCATGAGCAGGTCTAAGTCATCTTTTTGCATCTGCGAATCTGAAAAGAGATGTAAGCAGATATTTCTAACAGGTCGTGGAAGTAATAGCTCCCTTCCTTTACCTTAATTATCGTCCCGTGAACCTTTGTCCCCACATCCCTTCAAAGGCCGTCGTCGGTAAGGCGCAACTTTATTGCGTCCACCGCCAGAAGATTACGGCCTGTGTGCAATCCAACAAGTGTAGATAGTTCAGATCTGCTTTTAAAGAGAATCTTACTAGTTCCAGATTTGCTGGGTTCCGGCCATAATTGTGTTGAGATTTCGCAGGTTGGAAGACTTTTCATCCTCCTTTCACTGTATCGTTCGCTCTATTTATTTTCTCTGAGTGCAGTGTGGAAGTGTGATACTTTGATCTGCCAGCACCCTATCTAGAGAGGATCCTTTTCAATCTGACTCGTCTGCATGCTCGTTGACTGCCACACATAGCGTAACCTTATGCTGAATGCAAAGACCCTTGAACTCTTCGCGACACCACTCCACAAGCCTCGATACTTCACCAGATGTGGCTATTGTAATCCAATTATGAGCAGATACTTACAAACCCAATATATTGAGTTCAGATTGACGGGCTAAAGGTATGTCTTACATCGATTGAGCACATTTCGTTTCGACCAGTTCTGCAGTTCTGGTGAAATAAGACGATCACTGAACTTTGTCTTCAATAAGTCGACTATATAGCGTGCTGTGTGGTAAATGGAACCAGTCTGTTAAAACTTCATATCTACTCAGCCTTTTAGTTTCAATTCATAAAAAAAAAGGTTAACATTGAGCGATTGAGCCATTAAATGTAATCGACACCCCGGCCTCATCCCGGCAGAAGGACGGCCCAATGCCCAACCACATCTAACTGTTAATCTGTTGGTATACAATGACTGTTGTTGACATGCTTCCGGCTGTTCACTTAAGTAAAAGCGGCATTTATGCTTATTAACAAAACAGTTTGACGAAAAAGTTCCTCATCACATTTTCGGTGAAAATCTGGATCTTTTTCAATCTTCAACAGAGACCAACTAGCGAAAGCACGGCGTACACGTTGTTCATTTGTTTTAGCTCTTAGGTCAATACGAGTTTATACGGACGTATAGCCAAATCTTTTCGCTAACTAAGCCACAGGGACGTTCGAGGGTTGTCCAGCTTTTCAGAACATCACGCAGTTAATTGATTGCGATCTTTAAATACCCAATAGCGCATTGCAGCAAAATTCCCTTCATTTCGAAGGTTTTGCTGTCTTATAAGTTCTGAAATATAATTTCTACTCTACTAAAGAATAGAGTCATCGAAAGAATCTGATCTTAAACTCTGTCAAGTACATTTAGAATACTAAGTGCAACTGTCTTGCTTTTGCCAGTTTAATGTATACTATAGTTCCAATGTTTGGTGAGACATTCCAGCAAAACACCAGTGGAGCTGTTGCCACGAAAACTGTACTGCTGGCCATTGGTAATGTTTAGTCTTTTGAGAGATTCATCAACGTTTCCATGATCTTGGAAAGAATAGACGTAAGTGGAATGGGTTTGTTGGAGGAGAGAAAAGAAGATTAACCTTCTTTAGCGACGGGCTGGAGCGAACGAGTCCTCAAGAGTAGGATTGGTAGGCAAAATTACGCAGTCATGTTACTAGTGCGGAAGAACAACTTTGCATAACATCTCAGCACATGACACAAACTGGAAGCCCTGAGATGGATGAGTGTCCAGCTAGTAGATCGGCTTGGCTTCTTTCAAAAATTGTGTCTACCTTTGTGTCACTGTAGTTTCTTTTTGCATTTATTTTTCCTTGTCTAAACTTTGTTCGATTTTCTTCTGTCAAACTGAAAAAAATTATTCTGAAACATTAACAGCCTGTTTTTAGGCTTTTTACATCCTCTTTGCAGTTCGAATAGCAACACATATTTTGGTTTCAAATAAATGTTTGCATTACCGTTGCTATCAAGGCATCATTACGTCCAGTTGAAAAGTTCTCGAATCACTAAATTCACAAACTTCATCGCTCACTGCAGATTCTACGATCATTTTTATATAGTATTATAGGGTGTTTACGAGTATATCCGCTGATGCGAATGATTCTCACATGTCTTGCTTGCTGCACACTTAGCGGCCAGCTCAACACTTCCGTCTACACTTGAGTGCGTCGAATCTTCAATGGGACAAACCCATTTTTGCACTCGTGTAGTAGCAAGAGTACCCAAAGATCTCAACATTCATAAATGCGCTGGTTCAGATGGTATATCTCCCCTTCAATCCTATCCTTTGGGACTCTTTCCGAGCAGATGGAAAACAGCATTTGTACGGTTTTCTTAGCAAAAGGTCCACTGGTGATTTGAAGGCATGTCTACACTTCAAGTTGTCTTGGATGGTTTCAAGTGTGATATTAACAAAATAAATTCTGTTGTGCCCCAGGGCTCCGTTCTGTCTCCGACACTCTTTTTAATTTATATCAATAATCTGTGATATTTCACTTCTAATCCAATATATTCCTTTGCTGACGAAAGTACTCCCTGCTTTTCAGATTCGTTCCCGGACTCACGTCCCTGCTGTTCGGCTGTAGAACGGGAATGGCAGCGTATGTTAATCTCATTAAATTCCGATATAAACAGCATAACCAATTGGGGAACTATCAACAGAGTGGAATTTATTACTTCCAAAACATAATGTTGTCTGCTGTCGTTAAAGCGACAGCCATACTTCCAGCCATACTCCATGAATGGCACTTGCATCGTCGAAACCGAAAAACTTTCCATTCGCGGTATGCATGTCAATGACAATTTACATTGGAATGACCACATTCGATGTCGTCAAAAATGCTGCGAAATGTCTAGATTTCCTCAAGCGATGGAAGAAATACTTTTCCCCCTCTGAACTGGCCTTAGTATATGTATGTAATGTTTTATTTATGATATAATAGTTCAGAGTCGAAAACAATGCAAAAGAAAATAATAACAAATAAAAGAAGACAATAAGAAATAACAGTAGATAATAAGAAAACTAAAGCGACTGCCAAAAACTAATGCGGCTCTTTCGGCGACTGCTACAGCACTGCGCGATGGTATGTAACTTCATGTACTGCTGGACTTTTACCAGTGCTGCCAGCTCTGACGTACTTCTCCTCCTCACATTCGGTCATCCTGATCACTTTCGTCTGTCCCAAACGACAACATGTCCCGATTCCATTCGACATACTTCTACAGCTTCATATTGTCTACGCTTGTTGACGTAACATTCGGACCTTCGACTTCCGCAGCTTTTCTAACTTCATATCGGCCATTTCTCTTAACCTTAATCACCTCGTATGGACCTAAAAACGAGCTTGCCAATTTTTTGCCTGCGACGAATTGAGTACGCTTCACAGCAACCAGGTCTCCTTCCTTATAAACGTGTTCTCCTTTGCGCTTTTTATCGTAATTGGATTTGTACACTTCTTGGGCTTTTTGTATCTGCATTCTGGCTTGTTGACGAATTACTTGTCTTGCTTTGTCAAAATCCTCTGCTTAAACAGTCAACGTGTTTCATACGTTCGGCACTACGATGTTCAATTACGAATGTATAATCCTGAAGGGCTAAAATCCATTGGGCTACCTCGCGTGGAACATCCTTCTTCCGGAAAGTTTGTGTAAACGCGGCGCAATCTGTGATTAACTTGAGTTGAACGCCCAGCAAGTAATGTCTAAATTTTTTACCGCCTCGTAAGCTGCTTTAACTTCCAAAATGTAACTGTGCCGTTTAGAATCGCTAGGTGTAGTTTTCTTACTCCAGAAAAATATTGGATGAAGTTCTCCTTCGAACTGCTGACACAAAGTTGCTCCGAACCCGTCTTTTGATGCGTCGGTATGTAATTCTGTGGGTGCATTCTGCATATAGATCCTTAGTATCGGCTCCTGACACAACATGTCTTTCAGCTGGTTGATTGCATTCAATTCAGCAGCGCCAATTTTGAACTCGACATCTTTTTTTAACAGCGTAGTTAGGGGACGAGCTATATGGGCGTAACCTTTAATAAATTTTCGGAAGAAACCGGTCAAACCCAGGAAAGATTGTAATCGTTTTATATTTGTCGGAACAGGGAAATGTTTTACGGCATATGTCTTATCACGGCCAGGCCAGATTCTTCCCTTCTCAACAGTATGCCCAAGGAAATCTATTCTGCCTTCCAAAAAACGAAATTTTTTCCACCTGATGGACAAAGAAAAACGTTCGGCTACCGCTAGCACTCGCTTTAACTTCTGAATGCATTCATCCACTGTCTCAGCATAGATTATTATGTCGTCCATATACATTTGCATTACGTTTTCGGCCACAAGATCTTGAAAGACGCAGTTTACGAACCTAATGAACACAGCACAGGGAGCTGGTGAGCCCATGTATAAGGCATTTATCCGCCCAAAACTGGGGTACAATGCATACATATGCTCAGGAACGCCTAAAACATATCACCACCTGCAAGATAGGATTCAAAACCGTGCGATAAAACTCATAGGTAATGCTAATATCACTCAGTCAATGGACACCCTTGAACACCGACGAAATGTCTCGTGCCTCACATTTTTCTATCGCTACTTCCACCACCAGTACTCCATAGAAATTGCCAGTAGCACTCCACACCTTCAAACCTTCAATCGTACACTCGTCTCGCTATGAATGCTCATCAGTATACCCTGAAGCCTACTTTCGGACGTACTTTGAAACATCGTGATTCCTTCATAAACCGAACAACCCGCTTGTGGAATATCCTGCCGAGCTCTCTATTTCTTAGTCATTGTAACATTCAGACATTCAAAACCAACATACCTATCTTTCTTTCCTCCCTAATTTTCCTTCGCCCGCGTTGTGTTTAAACATTTTTAAGGTACCGTAACCCTTGAAGCGAGCGCGATTATAAAAACAAAAAAAAATCTCCTACCTGTGGCTCTCACACGTCGCTACTTTTGCAGCTCGTTTAGGCTTTCGGTTTCTGGATTAAGCTGTTAGCAAAAACGCTATGACCAGATATTCGTCTTATACTCATCATATAGTGCGTAGCGGACATGGAGCTCCAGAACTCCGTTATGTACCTATGATCGGTTTGTTGATTAAGTAAATAAGTAAATAAATGTCAGTTGTTCCACAAATCTTTGACAGCACCAATAAAAGAAGAGTTAATACGGACCTTACGATTTCACATCACAGGAAGTACTAAACTCCGTCTTGCTGAGCTTAGGATAACCAATTTGCCGCTCAAGGCATGTTTCGCCTACACTATTCACATAATTTTATGCAGCCTTCTTACGAGTAATGGCAACAGTAATAGTACTGCGAAACTCATTTAACTTAAACAAGTTTCGGTGCTCCATTTTAACCAATTCCTACTAAATTGAACTCTTTTCACCAATACAAGTGCCTCTTGTAGCAAGCAAAATTCCTAGAAAATCCACTTGGAATGTCCTTCGGTTGAAAGAACTCGTTCCGAATCAAACTCCGCCTCTAGCAATCGATTTTTCCACCATTTCATCGTTCTACTGGTCAATGTTATGGTCAACAAAACTCTTGCACAAGTGCACTTTGTTACGGTGACACTTTCCAGTTTCGCTTCGAAAGTGTTTTATTCGTTTTAAAGTCCTCCATTATCGCACCAGGAGTAGCAGCAGCGGTATTCCTTAAGAAACCCTCCCTAATAAAAAAAAAACAACGCACGTATAAATCATGCACCAGCACGACGGACAAAAGGAGAAAACAAAATCTGAGCCCCCATGCTGAGGCATTGAAATTACCCAAGGGATTCAAAGTCAAGGAACGGCCAGAGAGTCACATTCTTGACCGAACCAGAAATAAAAAAAACCATCGAAGGAACACCTGAGAGTTTCTGTCCATTGCGTAGGTTTCCTTTCTTTCTTTTTGAACTACGTCCCTTGGCTACCTAGTGAAAAGGTGTGGACTATTCCATGCCATTGATCCACGCGGACATTTTCTTCCTACCATTCGCAAAAGTAAACAATCGATGACAAAGAATACCTAAGACAAAGTGCAAGGAGTTGACAAGGAATGGAAACGTTCATTGACAATTGCCGCATTATCAATTTAAGATTTGTCTTAAATAAGTTTGGTGACTGCACGCACTACTCATATTATTTCATTGACTCGAAATGTATCTATGAAATATCACAGCTCATCAATGAATCAATAGGTGACCATTGTTGCAGCCATTTAGTCATTCTTGGAATTGTACGTGTGAATTTACTAAGCCGAGGGTTTGGAGGATGATAGTTCGAGCAATTGTGCATTGCATTTTTGTAACCTTTGAAGTTGAAGCTTTGTTGGAGGATAGTACACTTTCCATTCGAAATAATGCAAACAACAAACGGACATCAAAGAGAGCAAAACCAACCACAAATCCAGCCCGAAAAGGAGATCATTATTATGGAATTCCTTTTCGATAGAAGAAAGGTATCCTTGGTAGCGCACAAGAATCCATATTACCAATACATACTCGTATCTACATATGTACATTCGAACTTATGATTCACTTTCTTTGAGAATAATGTTTTCTTCAACTTTAAAATGCACGGCATGGTAGGAATTGTAAGGATAGCAAGGACTTTCACGCGTTGTTGTGTCTCCTTATCCGAATTAGGGATTTACGAGATCAATCACATTTTTGTCGTCTATTCACAGAGAGGACATTTTTTCCTTTCTAAAAATGTACGCCTTTTGTGCGTACTAAGCTGAAGGCTTTTCTTAAAATCGCTTAATATGCAAATGAGCAGCCAAGTGTATGAATTGGGGGTTGCCATGGAGGCGTACTTTTCCCTCAGTGGATACTTTTTATTTGATAATTTCTGTTGTCGAGGGTGAACAAATGGGCCACGATTCTGTTTTATATTATAGGCTTTAACTCGAGTAGGGTAGTTTAGTGGTCCTGAGGAGAAAATAATCTTGAAATGCGTGGTTAAGAAAGAAGGTGTTTTAATTGCCTTAAGTAAGTACGTAAAAGATATTCTAACAATGTTTTTGAGAGCAATACCCTGAAACTACGTTGATGAGGACGTAGGAAGCATTTGTTTAGTATGTTTATACCCACCGTAGTGTTCGTAAGAGACCCAAGTACCAATGTTAGCTCTAACCAAAGACAGTCAGTTCTAATGCGTATTCAGAGCGTGACCCACATAAGTCTCATTGAATTCATCATACAGAGTTTCTTGATAGAAGGGCTATTAAGCCTGTCGATACGTACTATTAGATACTTCTCCCACTTCACTTATTCCATACAATAAGCTCACGCCCATCAGAATTACTAAGGTTGCTATTCCCCGCATAATCGCCAGCAACATACATATTCTAGTTAGATTCTGGGCGCAATCGATGAGGATCCGGCTACATTCCTTTCCAGGCTTAGATTCTTACAAAGTTAATGCAATTCTTTACGAGTTGTACCAAAGACCACATCTTTCGTGCGGAACGCCTTGAGAATGCAGCCTATGATATACATATCAAAGAGAGGGAGATTCACCAGTCGTGAAGAGCGAAAACTGGTGTTAAATACGTTCCAAGAAGCTGAGAAAAAGTATTATGTGTAGCCTAGTGAAAGCAGCGGTAACCTTCATGTCTGCGTGATATCTTATTCCACCAAACAACGAATTCAAAGAATTGAATCGGTGGCAAGCAATATGTCACATATGAATATGACAGCATTTTGGAAGGATAACACACAAATAGTTAGCTTCGTTGGAGAAAGTTCATCAATCAAGCCAATTAGCCTGATACACAAATACTTAGATTCGTGCGAGAAATTGATGGTGACGCCTTTTCGATCTAGATGAGCCAAGCCATTTAGCCTCATTCTTTTGAGAAGAACAACCCAAGTTTTGAGAGGATTGTGGAAGCCCATTTATGAATCATCGATTACGTCTCAGGCTGCCTGCGTTTTAGAGTAAACAGTCGGTAGGAATAATTCGATAAACAGCACAGCTCACATCATCCTGAATATAGCTAAGCCGAAGATTTACAACTGCTAAATGCATCTGCTGCTCCATAAAAATCGATAATCACATCGAATGAGACATTACACAGGATTTTGTCATGATGCGATTTTTTAACATCATACTTAAGAAAATTTTGCACGAAACTCAGAGTCGAATACAATATTTCATTTGACGGTACAACTTATAGCATAAGCTGGCATGGTAACCATCACTGAACTATTTCAGCCTTAAGGTACGATCAGACGGTCATCCAAACTTGTCATCCGGATGACATGGTGACGTCAGAGAACTTTTGTAATTCGGTTGTCATTTGCATGTCATCTGCGAACGTGTCATCCGCTAGATGACACCCGATCACACAGTGTCATCCGTTCGGTCACCCGAGTGTCATTTTGTCCCAAAATGGATGACACGCTTGCTTTGTCATCCGGTTGACATAGCCGGATGACGGGCGATCACACGGGATGACCACTTTAGGACAAATTCTACGTCTTAGTGACGTCAGCATGTCATCCGGATGACAAGATTGGATGACCGTCTGATCTCACCTTTAGACAGGAAAATGACACCCAATATTTATTAGCTTTGTTCAGTGAGGAAAAACTAGAACAGAACAGCACAGATTTGTGAAAAACGTCAAATCAAATGAAAACAGAAAAGTACAGCACAGCTGATTTTGACATTTTTCACAATTGTGTTCTACTTCGAAAGTAAGTCCAAGATTTTCTGTTCCGGACGGACTGGAACAGCCTCACTGAATATAGAGCGGAACAGATTCGGACAGAAATTTTTCTCACTGAACAGGACAGCTTGAACTTTTCTGTTCGGAACAGCCTCCTGAACAAAGCTATTGCTCGGACAGCATGTAATCGGATAATCGGAAGTCCACGCTGATTGAAGAGAGAGGTATTGCTTGAGGTTGAGGTCCACCCCGAACTAAGGAACAACTGACAAATATCATAGCTCAGGTCCATTCATAAAATTACGAAGAAGTTTTTCAAAATCTGGCATTTAGTCCAAAATACAATAAGAGTTTCATCAACCTTAAGCGCCCTGTAAACGCTAAAACATGGTACTAGTAAACATGGTACCAATAACCAAGTTTTAGCTGAAGTTGATCATCTGCGGGCTGGTACGCGTACCAATTTTTTGGTCTCACCAACATCAGAATTTGGTCTCACTAAAATCAAAACTGGTTTGATTCTTGTAGATGTTTTGTGTTGCTGATACTATGTTTGAGTGTCTGCGCTCTCATCTATCAACGTTTACTCGAGCAAGCTATTTTATCAGTGAATTTCGTAGTGTGAACACACAAAATAATCGGGGAAAAATGGCGAACATTCCAAGAATTTTTAGTGTTTTCACAGCCTAACATCTTTGTGGAGAGATGTGTTCTATTATGTTGGAGTGAATTGGTCTCAGCGTCTGCGGGTTTTAGTGGTACCATATTTACTGGTACCATGTTTTAGCGTTTACAGGCCGCTTACTGAATAGTTTGACAGCTGGATTTCATTGGTAACTTTGACAGCTGCTGAAACATAAGAATTGGAAAAACAATCATGGCTATCTGGTGACCCTTTATAATTCGAATTTTTATCACAGTGCTGGTTTGGCTTAGTAAATTTCGTATTTAGACCGCGTTATTTGCGGCGTGTGCCTTTAAAGAAAGCAACTGGTTGGCTAAAGAAAACAGGATGATTTATTTTCATGGCTTTTAAGATTTCCACAGTGCGCAAATGGTTTAATGTATTGCCCAGTTTCCCCTATTCCTTTTATTGACAAAGTTGAACCAGTTTAAACCATCAGCGTCGAGCAAAAATGACTGGGGATTGTATTTCTAAGGTCTATTTGTGCGGCCGAAAACCCGGATTTATGACGTCTTGGGTCAAGGAGCCAAACAAGTTCAATTGCATCGTAGTTTTGTGCAATTTTGCCAATTGGGTTTTGGAACTGCGAGAAATTAATCAACAATTTTACAGAAAAAACATTTTGAGCGATGAAACATTCTTTTCTTCAAGGCTTTGTTTATAAGCAAAACTGTCTCATCTTGGGCTTAGAAAATCTGAGAGTAATTATCGAGAAGCCTCTGTCACAATGTATTACTGCTTGGTGGGGTTTTCGAACAGGAAGTATCATCGGATCTTATTTCTTCGAAAATAAAGCGAGATTGCGCTATCGAACCATGATCAAGGAATTTTTATGGACGGAGCTTATAGCTTTAGATATGGGCGATGTGTATTTCCAAGTACCTCGCCGATTCATTTCTTGAAATGGTGATTGAAATTGGCGTCTGAGTTCATACGATGTATCAACGTGCGCCTTCTTTCATCAGGACCATGTGAAAGAAGAATTATGCCAACACTCTTTAATCAATTAAAGCACTCAAAGCCAACATCCGAGCTGTTGTTAATAAAGTAGAAATGTGATGAACAATATTATCAAAAAAGCCTAGATGTGCGACAGAACTTGTGGGGGTCATTTGCCTGGTATCGTTCTTCATTATAGAGGGTAACAGTCCTTCAGAGTTACAATATGTTAGCTCAAAACTTGTCATGCCAAATTTGTTGGCCTTTGATTGCAGGCAAGAAAAGTCTCAAAATTGCGTTTCTTCTTTTATTTTATCGAAAGGTAACATTCGTGACCCCCAATAGTTTGACAGACATTTAAAAGATTATGCTTCACATACGCGGTACATGACTTAAGAAGGTCTTCATTTAATAGGACCAGGTGAACAATGCTGTGATTTCCTTCTTCTGGTATGTCCTGGTATACCATATTTCCGATCATATGTTGAAAATATGTTTTAGAGGTCTCTTTTGCTATGTTTACTGACACAGTTCCAAGGCCATTAGCACTGGAAGTCTAATTTGACCTTGATTTGGCAATAATTGTACGATATTTTCCCTATTTCATCTGGGCCAAGTGTACACAACTATTGGTTTTGTTAACATTGAAATGCTGACATTGAAGAACCACAATAAACTAAATTGCTTCGTAGACCTAAGCCTAAAACTTTTTTGGACTAAACATATCACGTCGAAAACCTTCAAAGCGCTGACCGTCTTCTGGCACTATAAAGGGGCTTGTTGTCTGTTGGAATAAGTTTTCATGAAAATATTTTACTGATGCCTTTACCAGACTCCAAAGAAGAGTGTGTCTCGATTGTATGTGAATTTTCCTACAACGCCTGGCTGTTCTCCGGACGTATTGATGAATCTCTCTCGGCTTGATATATATAACATGGGCTACACTTTTGAAACTGTCTTCCCTTAAAATGTATTGGTCTACGCTACAACACGCAATGGAATTTTGGTGACATTACTGCATTTTGAATCGGATCTTCTGAACTAGTGCAATGTTACCAAACTTCCTGCGAAAATATGAAATCGACCTTTCATGTGCCAAGAAATGGTTTCATCCAAAAGTGAGGTTTTCGCAGATGACTCCAAAAACGATTTAGAATGCGATGTGAAGAGTCGGTGGAGGCAAAGAAGCAGCTGCATCTGAAGTGACAGTCAAGCGCTCAAAGCCTTGCTCAACTCTGTAACAAGTTTTCAGCTACAATAGTCTAGGAATGTAAGACCTGTTGTCTTGTTTAGGTCCCAGGGCTCAATGGGATCACGGAAAATGAAATTGCTGATGAACTTGCTAGGCAAGGACACGAAACTGTGTTAGGATGGCCTGCGCCTTCGGTTAAGGCTTCCATTGAGAGCTGGAATGCATATGAGAATAAATGGAGAAGCATTACTCTTTGGAATGCCAGCAGATCAATGGACTCAACAGCTTTTCCTCACTAGAAAAAAGTGTAGACTGTTTACTGGCGTCTTAACGGGGCACTACGCTTTTTCTAAGAATCTAATTGTGATATGCATATGCCAGCGACACCGCGGAATTTTATGTGTATGAATCTCTGGCCAGTGCTCACAACAGGCTGCAGGTGCTGATGTGTTGTAAGACTGAGAAACATGAGTAAAAAAAAAAACGCAGAGGGACTACACTGGTCGCTTTTTCTGAGTGCTCTGTCTCTACAGGAAAAAAGGCGCTTCGTCTGAGAAGACAAACGAAAAGAAATACGAGTAGTATTGCTTGTTTTGGAATAATACATTTTGTAATACTTTACAGTCACGTCTATATTCGCCCTCAATGACGTACCTTTGTTATACAGGTGAAACGTCGATAATCAAATACGACCCCAATGAGTTAAGACATGTTAAGTGGAGGATCAATAGCTATCGGATCTATCAAATCCTTGAGTTGGTACCAACAGGACGCATAGTAAAAAATCAGGCCTCGAGCAACTTACGCTGTAAAACTGGATGTAAATTATCGAACAAGTTGAAGGCTATTGTTAACTGAAGCCTTTATAAAATAAAGGGTCAAGGAATAACTTCTTCCCTCTATCTGACGCTGACTGAAACATGCACAATAGAACTTGAATGTCAACAAATGGACAAACAGTGCAGAAGTAACACATTGTCCGATTCTGCTAACAACTAAGAACGATATGGTCATCCCAGAAGAAAATTTCAAACAAACATTTCTTGAAATAATAACTACAAAGGTGCAATGTGTGAACTAACTGCGTTCATTCGTGATTTCTACCACTGTCACTGGAAAACAATGGTCGACAATGGAATTTAAACACTAACAAAGCAGGGCAGGTGTCTAAATCGTGTCAATTTTTACACGATACTCCTACTAGTCCTGGTAAAATAAACTCCAACGAAGAACTTCATCATGCCAGAAATTCAAGCATTTTTAATATAGTTTACTCATTCGAGAAAAAAAAATCAGCCAACATTTAGCTTAACCTTTAAGTTACATGCATCAGCTATACCTAAACGTGCTTTGTATCTATTGTATATATTTTTGGGTGACTTTAATTGAATATCTGAATGATTCGCCACATAATCGGATTATTTGTTGACCATTTCACGCACCAAGAACTCGTAGTCCTTTTTATGCGTTCCTCGTCTTTGACCAAAGTCACATTCATAACAAAATAAAAAAAAAAACCAAAACCTTTCTTTTCTTTTGAGGACACTTTTTTTTATGATTTCATTCAGAAATCTCCTTAGATCCCTGAATGGACAACATCAATTTGGACACTCGAAGTAAATCAGGGGTAGAAAAAAGTACCTCTTTAAGCGAATAGAGTGAATACAGGTCCTTATGGATGTCTATAGAACCGGCAAAATGGTCAGTATGTTCTGTGGTCAGCTTAATGTGTGAATAATAAACATTTGCAGGACCACATACGAGTACACATTCAACGCACACATGAAAGGGGGGAGACTATCTACAAATCTGGGGCTTTCCAAGGATAAAAGACGCTTATGATTCCTTATTAGGGGGGACAATCCATAAGAAGCTCTAAGTAAGCTGTGTGTTGTATAGTGTATGGCTTATTGAATAATTGGCTAAGTAGCCCATTATTGAGCTCCATTCAGTTCGGTGGACGTACGAGTATATTCGTGCAACATTGATTGATAGAAGATAAACATACACATACTCGTATATGTCTATATTTGTACGTATGTAGCTATTTCCTGGTTAATTGGATAGTTTCTTGTTGTAGGGGAATACTGTCTCATTAATATGCAAACAATAGCACACGTCTAGCGTATGTGCGCAATTATTCTTCACACAATAATAATGTCGGAAGGATATTATAGCGCACTCTGAGCTAAACGTGAGTGGTAAGTATCCCGAATATCCTTTTTTGGTTAAAATATGCTAATGGAATCAGTATTGATATTTAATAGGACTGTTGCGTATTATTTTGATTTTTAAGTGTTTTGCAAGAATGAAAGACGACATTCAGGTAGCTATATCCTTGCATATGCAAATTTTTTTTTCTACTTGAATCGTTAAGGGTTTGTGGCATTAATGCAGTGTGTACTCAAAGTCTTGAATGAACGAAAAAATGTGCAAAGGAAACAGATTTGAATAGCCTTAAATTGGGTCTAGTCCGTATAAGATCTTTTATTCAACAAATTTCCTGGAACATATTACACAACCAGCGTTTTACATAATGAGTATTCTATAGCACGTGGAAAATGCTAGAACTCTAAAATTGCATTGTCTTCTCACTGATGCTCTGCTTGAGATCATCAAATAGAACAGAAGCATTTAACAATAGACATTGTTGAAGCGAAACATCAAGGGCCGGAATTTATGTAAACCACTATACGAGTACGAGTATGTAATCAATTTAACTCGACTGAGATCCACAAAATCGTTTGTAATTTAATGTATCAAATGACAAAGCCATACGCGAAGTTCAGGCTCAATATTCTTATATGGTCACACACAAGAAAATATTACTAAGTTCCTGAGACATGCATTATGACAAAAATGATTCCGGAATTTCTAATTTAAACCGCACGAGCCGATGATATTTTTTAAATATTTTTTTCTGTAGGTTGGCAGTACTATACTTAAATAGAGGGTTTATTATCGGCTTGAAATACAATCAAAACATTTATGAATGGAACTCGACTTCGTTCTTATGGCCCCCGCGGGTACGTTTGCAGCGGTCGATTCGTTGGACCCAATTTTCAATGACGCGGCCACACATTTCGGCCGAAACGGCCGCTATTTCGCGTTCAATGTTGGCTCTGAGCTCTTCTAACGTCGCCGGCGTGTTGGCATAAACCAATGACTTAATGTAGCCCTACAGAAAACAGTCAAGCGGCGTTAAATCGCACGAACGCGGCGGCCAATCGACTGGCCGATTTATTGAGATAACACGCTCACCACACTTACTCTTCAATAAATCGATTATACCGGGTGCTGTGTGGCTTGTGGCATCATCCTATTGAAACCACATGTCGTCCAAGTCCATATCTTCCAATTCGGGCCAAAAATAATTGGTGATCATGACTGTGACATTACTGTGACCATTCACAGTAACGTGATAATCGTTATTGTCGACGAAAAAATATGGCCCAATAACGCCGCCGGCAGGCAAACCGCACCAAACAGTTATTTTTGTGGACGAAGTGGTGATTCATGAAGCATATGCGGATTTTCAGCCGACCAATAACGCATATTTTGCTTATTGACGAACCCATTAAGCCAAAAATGAGCTTCGTCACTGAAGATGATTTTGCGATGAAATTCATCATCTAGGCGCATCTTTTCCAGAACCCAATCGGAGAACGTACGTCGCTTCAAATGGTCCATCGGCTTCAAGTCTTGAGTCAGCTTGATCTTGTATGGGTTCAAACCAAGATTTTTACGCAAAATACGCCATAATGTGGTCTGAGTGATGCCCAATTCTTGAGAACGCCGTGGAATTGACTGATTTGGATCGTTTGCTACGGACGCCTGAACGGCAGCAATATTTTCGACACTTCGACCAACCCGTTGTCTCACTGACACGGCAACATCACACAACGAATATGTAGACTCCAATTTTTGCACTAAACTTGTTATTGCCTGTCTACTAGGGCGAGAATCACGACTGAAAATTGGAGTTAACGCTCTTAAAGTTGCAGTCACCGACTCCGAATTTCAGTAGACAATTTTTATAATTTGCAGACATTGCTCGTGTACTTTACCATGATGAAAATGTTGAGTTTACGGAATAAATTGACAGTGACAGTTTGATGATTAGTGAAAGAGTGCGTTCACAAATTATATTCAAAGTTGTCAAATCCCTATTGGAAAACCCTTTACTTTGCCATATATAAACACGATTTGTCAACTAGTTTGTTTACAGCAACTGGTTGAAACAACCCACCCTAGTGGCGTATCACATTTCGGTTTCGGATCACATTTTGTTCTTCATTCTGATAACTGTTGGCTAGTTTGAAAACCCGTAGACCCAAGACCCAGCGTGACTAAAGAGACCTGCTCATGCTCTTAGTTTTGAACAAAATTCTCTTTTACTACAGGTCGTGCGACGACGCGACGAGTCTGATCACGGCTCCTAAGAGCTGTTAAGATGACAGCTCGAATATCTATTATCAAGCACTATTTTCTTCACTCTTTCGATATTTTCATTAGTTGAAGAAGTCACAGATCTTCCAGAACGAGGCATATTTTCAACAATCTCCCGGCCCTCTTTGAACGCACTGTACCACTCGTAAGACGGTATCTTTCATAAAACTTATTCACCAAAGCCTTTTCTAACATTTTTAGCGAGTCGGCACATGAAATTCCATTCGCAATAGAGGGTTTAAAAATCGTGAAGACGTTATAGTTAACTGTGACAGATGAGTTGACTCCTTCCTCACGATGTACAATACTTTGGTAGCCAGCAAAAAGTAACTTGTCTTTTCCGATTCATCATCCATATTTGCAGATGCCTCATTGGGTTGGACTGATGAAGCACATTTTATCAGATTGAAAGTGGGCACATAGAACTTGGTTTCCTCCTCCTCTACGACTTCTCGGTTAGTTTAGTTAGTTTTAAATGCATTTAATTTTCTTGATCACTAACTCTTAAATTCTAACAAAAAATGCTTAAATGCTAGCTTACAATTACTTAACAATCTTATACTAACTTACTGGCCCCACACAGGCACTCTAAGCTAACCTAAATTCTTTTATCTATGTCTTTCGACCTCATTTACATTTTCTTTATGGATATTTATTTTCTATACTTAAGCTAAGAAAAAAAAATTGTTAACAAAAACTTAGCGTATGGACATAATTTTTTATTTTTTATAAAAACTTAATATCTAACTTAAAATAAGCCTTAGCCTACCTAAACTAAATGTACAATACACACATAAACACATAGACGTTATACACAATCATATACATATATCAGTATACACCTTTGTATACACTGATATATGTATATGTTTCTTAAATGCTAACCTAAACCTATGCAAGCTGGCCATCGCTATTCATAGAGAAAACGGATTGGTCAGCTCTGCCTCATTAGTGAGGCTGGTCCGTAATTGACGGAAACGACGACGAAACATCTTCCCCATCATTCAACCACCAGAAATGCTGGTGCTGCCGAACGACATCCCTCTTATCGCGATTCCCCACCGGCCTACTGAACCTGAGGCGATCCACACTGCCGTGTGCGACGTCTCTGTTGTAGTTGAGTCGCCTGTCCCCAGCTGTCCGAGCGACATGGAAGATTAACGGCACCGCTGATCTATCCTGGATCAACCCTATCTGATCTAGGTAGAGGAATGCTTCCGGTGGAACGAAGCCGTCAGAGCGCACACTCTCGTGGTAAAGGTAATTGGGGTAGTAAGCCCCAGATATCAGGTTATTCGTCGAAGTCATTGCTCTTGCAATGTGCCTTCGAGTCAGCTTAATTACGAAGTTGTCCACTCGTATTAGGTTCGCCCTGTTGTAAAGGACCTCATTAGGATAAAATTTCTTGTACTCCGACTCTGGTGTTCTGTACAAGCGACGACAAGCCCTAAGACAAGCCCTCTCAAACACGCGAATCTTTTCCATTAAGCTTGCTCGTACATTGTACCACACGGGACACCCAAAATTCCAGCATGGGCCTGATAAGGGCCATTTAGCAGATTACCTTTACCCTCGCATCGAGTTGGCTGCTATGAAACAGTCCCTTTGTAAAGGCAAAAGAACCTCTAGCTCTGGCCAGAGCAGCATCTACATTTTTGTCAAAATACAGAAACTGATCTAGCCAGATCCCAAGGTATCTGACTACATTTCGACAGGCAAGAGGCTGTCCATGTTGTCCAATAATCGAGAACTTTCGCCAATTTTTTCTGGTATCCCTAGAGGCTCCAGACAACGGCGTCCTAAAGATAATGGTTTCCGACTTCTGAAAGTTGATTTTCAACTTTGAAGTGAAACTTTGAACTTGGGGAAGTGAACCTATCAAGTCGCTTGTAAAAATGTTAAATAGGATCGGCGAATTGACTGCGCCTTGCTGAAGACCATTTTTAATTTGAAATATTCCAACAGAAGACACATCACCATTCTTCACGATGAACTGTCTGATAGTCAGCATATTATAAAGAATATACAAGAGTGGTTTACCCCAGCCTAGTCAGCTTATAGAAAAGACCCTCTAACCATACAATGCAGGCACCAGTACATTGTTTTTTGCCTTTGTTCCATTGAATATCGGACACCAGTTTAGACGCGGCATGTGAGATATCATGTCCCGCCTTAAAACCGAATTGATTATCCGGAACTATATGTTTGTCCCCAAGCCACTTAGACAGAGCTCTATTGATTAGCTTTTCAAAAACCTTACTTATATTCGGAAGGAGACTTATCAACCGGAGATTCGCCGGATTGGATATATCCTTCTCCTTTTCGGGGATAGGTTGAACCACCGCCGTTTTCCAATGCACTGGATAATGTGCATTATTCATTGCATTATTAAACAGGGTGGCGTAAATGTCCACTGCTTCTAGAGGAAGATATCGAAACACAATGTTCGGAATACCATCGGTCCGCACTGATTTCTTAGCACTGATTGTGTCGCAGATCTCATGGAGTTCTTCCTTCGAAATGAACGTGGGTAGGTCACCCTCTCCGGCAATGACATTATTGGCCATATTTTCGTCGTTGAACTGGGTGAAACCAGAGCCTTCGGATCGCCAGTTCCCCATTTCATTTCGAATGCAGAAGTCGTGCACCAAGACGCGATTGTCCATGTCATAATTAGGGCCAATGATATCAATGGACTTGTATACTTCCTGGAAAGTCGCCCCTATGGTCTCAACTTTCTCCTGTGGATCCTCGATCACAAAGAAGTCGTCATCATCAGCGGCCTCATTTGGATCAATACCTGCTATTGTCAGTAATCGTTCGTTGTCTGTTGTCCGGGCTATTTTAAGACACTGAAGGTCGTTTTGATTTTTTCTCCGAAATAGTTTATTTATTTGCGAGAACTTATTCGGGTTGCTGGTGTTTACAGCCCGAACCTTGTTGTTCCAATACAAACTTACAGAAATTCTGTAATTCTCCTTTATTAGCGTTTGAATATTTTTAATCGACGACTTCAGTGTCCTAATCTCCGGACTGACCTTGTCGGTCAGTTAACTGTCTGTACAAGTTTTTAAGTCTTGTCAGAAGTCTACTTTTCTGTCGGTGTAGTGCGTCAATAGTAGGATTGCGGAACAGGTCTTCGTTAGTTGTACGTCGATACTGCGGTATTGTTGTGTCCATAGTTTGTTTAATTGTCTCGTCCATTTGTTTTAGGTAATTGTCGATCTCCTCGTTTGATAAATTCCTATTGGACGGTGGAACGTGTTCGAGGAGAGCGATCTTGTCAAGCTTGTGGAGAAGCGTGTCCATCGAGTCTTACTGTAGTTGTAAGAATATCTTTGGACAAACTCCTCCAATTCCGCAATTTCGTTGGGAACTGTAATTTCGGTGCTAAAACCGCAATGGTCGCTATCATACACGAATGTGCGCAGACAGTTTAATGTTTACAAATTTGTCCTTTCAGTCGTATACGTTCGTCGTACAGCAGTAGATCCAAATAAGACCCGCCTCTGGGAAACGACGGGTTATCTGTCGCTTTAAGACCGAGTCTGTACATGACATCGTGCTGACCCCACCAATCGAGTAGTAGGTTCCCTCTAGTATTTGGCAAATTATTTCCCCAATCTCTGTGTTTAGCGTTGAAATCCCCGCCAATTATAAAATAATTCTCCCCCGATTCCAGCCTCAGAAGTCAAAAAAGCGTGTTGAGCTCTGTAATGAATAAAGTGGAGTTTTTTAGTTTTACGAGTAAATGCATTTTTATTTTCTTAATCACTAACTATTATATACTAACAAAAATGCTTAAATGCTAGCTTATCATATTCCAGATTTCGGGATTTACTCGTAGGTCCTACGTAGGTGAAAGAAGTGGTACCTGGAATCTGGACGATTATTTTGTGGAAGTCCATTTTAAAATAATGCAGACAATTAGGTTTCCTGAAGTTCATCACGGAAGTCGAAATGCACTCCAAGAATCTCAACATCTGGAATGCATCACTATCATGGGCGTGAAACAGCCTACTTTGCAAAAATCGAGGATAGGTAATTAGTTGCTCTACCAGATTGAGAGATGTGCCACCTCCAGTATACAGGCACTCCTAGTAGTAGGCCTGCCTCCATACCATCTCCCAGCCTGGTTAGCAATGATTTAGAGGATAGTTCGATATATCATCGTCTTAAACATTTAATAGCAGATTTAATCCATCGTAATTTGTGAATGGTTAAAAAATCTCGTAAAGATTTTTGTCAGTTCATATAAGATTTGTTTAAGGCTAGAAAAATCCAAGATGGGCCAAATATTAAGAAATTACCTGTCATCCCATTTCAGTACTGAGATCTAGAACGTGTTTAAATGGCCACTGAAAAGTTTTGCACGGAAATTTGAGCTTGACGAGATTTATTCAGCCCTCAGTTTTAGAGCCCCATTAACCATACGAGAAATTCTACGATATATAGGTTTGAAATCGATGGTAAGATAATTGCTTCAATGGCTTTTTGAAAATTTGTTTTATGATCGATCTAAAAATCACAATAATTTCATTCCTTTAAGTGCGATATAGAAACATGTCAGAGTGTCATGAAAGTCGTAGCAATGCCCTTTTCGTAAATGGGCATATACAGCCGGTTTCGTCTATTAAGGAGAGATTGTTGACTTTTCATTTGTCAGCATCAACATTGTTTTGATTGTTTCTAGTTAAACTTTCTCTGCTAGCAATTTCAGTTCTATGAAAAACAATATAATGGAGAACAATATGACACTTTCCAAGAGAACGATTTATTGATAGCTGGGATTTTTGGTAAAAAAGTTATCAAGGCAATAGCAACAAAATTAGAAAAAATATATTACATTGTTTTTCAATCATAAAATAGGAATATTAATCTTGTGGCTTATCTTACTACAAAAGATGCAAAACCTTCAAATGAGTAACTCCTGTTACATTGTCCTTAGCTTGTCTATCCGATGAATTGCTTTCAAAGTGCTTCTATACAAATAAAACTGATAGTCCACCTGTGTCTCGATCATCACAACTTAATTATTCCCTTCAAAGTGAAAACTGTCATCGACAATGAAGCATTAATTAATCTACAGTAATCCCACCTCTTCACTTGATCATATCTAACTTCCATCAGCATGTTCAAAAGTTAAAAAAAAAAATAAAAAATAAATAAACCAAACAACACAGCAAAGCAAAAAATAAAATACAAAAAACACACGAAGAATAAAATAAAGAAACAAAAAGAAAACACAATCAAAGCAATAATATCGGTGTGCTCCATCCATAGAAAGGCAATCTGACAGACACGTTCCATCCTCTCTAATCAGTAACTTGAAATATTTCAGACTCATTGTTCCACCTTGACACTAAAAAGCTGCATACCGCATTCCACCACCATTGTTATCATTTGTAGGCTCCTTTAATGGCTTTTCCCGCCCTTCACATCTCCATCTTCATACAACTAGCCACCAGAGAATTCGGTATGTTTTCTACTAGACTGAGCTCCAAAACAATAGCCCACGTCAGAGAACACTAGACCAGAAGAAATTATTTATCAAATAAAACCGAAGACGTGGATTGTTTAAGCGACACTGTACACAGTCTTGTATAGAAAAAACCATACACTCTCCATACAATCGCCACAAACAACAATGAAACGAAAAAAACAACAAAATCGAAGCAAAACAATAATAAAAACATCATAAAGAATAAAAAGTATCTACAAGTATAAGCAGAGAGAAAAAGAATTAAAAAACAAAAAAAAACTTCTCAAAATGAAATATCACACCAGCAACAATTGCGCGTCGAGAATACACAAAATGATAAGTGGCAGCGGGTGGTATGGATAAATGGGGGGAGGTGTCAGAAGTATCCAGCGCTCCAAATCCCAAATCTACCTCAGCTCAGCTACAGAATATTCTTCCCCAAACTTGTATTGTTGAAGCTGCGCTCTCCATGGACCTGACTATAAATACATACGAGAATAGCAGAACGATCGCGCAGCACATCTCATCGTCATCGTGTCTTGAGACGAGCAACGCGCTAAGTAAAAAGAACGAAATGGCAGATCAACAATAAATGAGATGATTTATCACCGTGGTAATTCATAAAAACGTTCCGCGGAACAATGGGCCATAATGTACTTTGACATGGAATAACAAAAGGTAAACGAGGCCCAAACGAGCCAAGAAAAATGGGACAAAAACAACATACTCGTATTGTAGAACGGGCGCAAGACTCGTCCCTAAAGCATCCCGCTCCCATGGGTATGGTACAACGTGCATATAACCGATCGACGGACGTGCGTGTAACACTATTTGTATTATGGTGGCGATGGGACAATGGATAATGCACCACACATGTACGGATACATTTGCCCCAAGCTTGAGGAACACCGAGTCAAGTCACTCGGCTTAGCATCATATATTCGTAACATACGAATACTGTGGAACTTCGTCAATTGCAAGTCCAGATTTCCAATTAGGAGATGCGATCCGACGGATTTATGTTTCAAAAGGATTACCTTAAGGATCGCTTCAATAGCCCAAAGGTAATGTCTGAGACATTTGCTTAAAGAAAATCATCTCCAAGAAGCTGGAAAGAGGATCTATTTAATGGATGATTGTAAAATTGGTCACAAGGACTTCGAATGCTGAAATCAATATGTAGGCTCTAAATGGGCTTTCGAGAACGTTAACCTCGGAGATATGGACTTCTAGTAGTCCAAGGTAGATTGAAGAACGTCAAATTAAAAACTCATCGACATGTAGGTTTGAAAGTTGTAATAATTCCATGTTTACAAATTTAGCCTAAGTCTGAATCGCATTAGATACTTTACTCAGGAATGTGATATTTTGAGAAATATCAGAGGTTAGTAGGTCCGTTAGTGCAGTTTAACTTATGACACAAGACAATTGAAAGAACATTAAAATCTGAACTACCCGCTCATACCGCTTATGTATGATATGGGCAAATGGGAAGATAATTAAAATTTTAAGTTTAAAGATGAACCCTGCTGCAAATTGCCTAGCTTAAGCGCCTTAACAAAATTTGCAAGTCATTTATGGATCTTGTTAATTATGCAATGTCATACAGCTGAAATATCTTCCCATGTTCAATACTTTCTTACGCATGAGGACCCGATTATTACTTCTGCTATTCTAACACTGGATCCTATGGATTTGCACACAGATGGAGAAACCCAGTACGCTGCATGGATATTCGCACATTCATAACAAACTTGCAAAACAAACTCCAAAGGATCGAGAGAATAAGATTTAGCAAATAGCAAATAGCAAATATAGAAGATATTGCAGCTCCACAAAGTAACACGACTAACGTCAGTCCCGTGGGGAGAGTGGTCGAAGTGTTATTCGAAGTTATTCCTGGAATCGAGCTACCAGGCTAGCCAATCGTGCTGTCTGGTAGCCCGGGCTACTGGTATCTTTGAACATAACACACCCTTGGGGCAATCAGAAAAAAACAAGTACACTACACGGAATCATGCTGATATCAAAATAACCAAAACTTGCGACTTATGATACAATAGACAGTAACAATTAAAGGGTGACCAGATAAGGACGATAGGAAAAAAAATTAAATAAAACAATAATGTTCAAGCTACATTCAAGCCATTATGAGTGAAATAGCACATCATTGATGATCCAATTTCTGATGACTCGTCCAACATGTGAGCGTTATTCCGGCAATAGCGTGTCAAATGTTGGCCTTGAGCTCGTTCAAAGTGGTTGGCTCGTTCGCATAAACTAAGGACTTAACATAGACCCAGAGAAAATAATCGAGTGGTGTCAAATCGCCAAATCTCCCCTTCAAAACTTCGAGCGTTGCGTCGCTTATATGGCATGTAGCACCGTTTCGTTTGGAAGCACAGCCTGTATATATCGAAATTGTCAAGCTCTGCCTACAGAAAGTCGGCTAACATCGCTCTATACCTGAGACAATTGAAGGTAACGGTGTCTCCTTCCTCATTTCGAAAGAAATAAAGTCCGATGATGCCGATATGCCATAAACTGTATCCACCAGTCAATTTTTGTGGATGCATTGATGCTTGGCCGAACACTTGTGGATTCTGTTCGCTTGAATAATGGCAATTTTGTTTATTGACGTAGCCCCTGAGCCAAAGATAGGCCTCATCCGAGAAGATGATTTTTTGGCCAAAATCTGGATTTCCGGCCAGCATTTCCAGCGCCTAACGGCGTTGTCAATTCTTGCGTCAGCACAATCTTATATGGATGTAGGCCCAAATCCAATAGCAAAATAAGACGGGTTGACTCTCTGGCAATGCCCAATTCAGCTGATCGGCGCTGAATCGACATTGCTGGGTCTTTTTCGATACTGGCCGCTACGGCGCACAGTGGGGCAGAATACCCTAAAATGTTAATCAAATCAGCCGTTACAGCTAAGAACCTAAAATTGTTCAGGATAGCTTCTGAGACCAGTCCCAAAATATATTTAAACCCGCCCATCCGACACGCCCACTAAAACGCCCACTTTTCTGAAATGTGCCTATTTTTCAATATTAAAAACTTAAAGAAGATTTATTGAAGATCTAATTTTTATCAATTACACTTACTTTCTCCACCCAGTTTTACGCCCCCTTTTATCGTGAAGAAAAACAAATTAGTAAAACCATTTTTAAATTGTTCATACGAGTAGGTATTTATTGAGACATATAAATTAAAAAAAAAAACAATTAAATTAAATTTGTCCATTAAATACAAAACAAAACCAAAAATTGTTATACTCGTAATATCCTTAGATATCATCACTGTCATCATTATTATCAGCCCCAACAGACTCAGGGAGAGCGTTTGATTCCTGGACACTTGGGGGTTTTAGCAGGTTGAGTGCTTCTTTGAGAAAAAATTTGATTTTTTTTATGCGATTTTTGCTTGGATATTATAATGGAATCCGAGCTCAGTAAAAAGAAATTAAATACATCTTCATTCGTTTTTTCACGGCTTGATTTTCTTGAGAAGTTGTCGCGGAAATTTTTAAAATGTTTGTTGTGCGCTTCTTGCGCTTCCTCCGAAAGTTGGCCGATCTGTATTTTTCAGCTCGATTGGGGCTTACAGTTGCTTCTTTTAGGAGTTTGGAGGCTTAAATCTGTCCGGAAACTCCTAAGCTCATTTGGGTAGCATAATTGAGGACATTAACATGTACCGAATCTCTGAAGTCTAACGTTTTGACCCTTTTTGTTCGCTCGGAAGAAGTCTCAAAACTCACTTCTGGACGACCACGTTTCTTTCTTCAATCTGGTGCTCTATAGAATGCAAAAGATTCATTAAAAAATTTTTCTTCGATTCTGCAAGCTTTGAGCTTGTCTTGTCTTAAAATCAGTTTTGAAATACGAGAGTGTTTTCTTTACAACTTCTATTTCGGTATTTTCTGTGCTTGTTGTAATTTTAACAAGTTCTTCTTTTAAGAAATTCAACTGTTCTTCAACAATTATACTCCCAGAGACTCTCATCACACCAACTAGTTCACTTCTTGCCAAAAGAATCAAATTTGAAGAAAGTCCTAAACAGCGAAAAAAATGTATAAATCGAAGGCACCATACAAAAATCCAAATATCAGGAAAAGTGCAGAAAAGTGGCAGGATTTTTTGACGAAAATACAAAATACACATCACTCACATTTAAATGACACAAAAATAAAAACTCGGACGAACCCGGAACCCAACTAAAAGTCTACGGGATTTAGGAAATCCTTAAAAATACACTTTTTTAAAAACTGACCACAGGACATCACCTCTATTTTACATACCCGAAGTTGAAGACTCTGTACCAAGATTTCAAAATTATTTGCAGATTAACAAAAATTCAGGCTTCATACAAAGAAGAAAAAAACATAAATTTTTTTTCTGAGTCAACTGACAAAAAAATCAAGCTTCAATCAAGCGCTGTGATGAATCAGATAAGTTTAAAAAGAAATCGTTTGCGTTTTTTAATAATGTGGATATTACTTGATCGAAAAATAAAAAAAAAATATAGATATTCTCAATTTAGTAATTTGAATTAATGCAGCTTTTGGGCCACATTGTCCCACTGTGCGGCGTCTATTTCGCACCAATCTCCGTCTGGTTGGTAGCCTGAGACCCAAATTTATTTTGACAGCTGGATGTAATTGGTACCTTTGACAGCTGCTGAAGCATAACAATATTGGAAAAACTATCATTGCTGTCTGCCAAGAAAGTGATTTTACAAGCAAAAACATCGCTCTCTTGCTAATAAAAACTCATCTACACATTTTTTTTTAATTGTTGGTTTACACTTCTTAAAACTTGCATTTAAATAACAAGATAACGCAAACAGTTACTCGATTTTATTTTAAAAAACATAAGCAAAAACAACAAAAAGAAGTTTATTCCAAGAAATTCTGTGTCAAGAAAGTCTTTTTACACATTTTGGTTTTACGTTTATGAATGAAATTTTCAGTAACAAAGGTCCTTTCTGTTTTTGTTTTTGCTGTTTACTCAATTCCAAAGGAGTGGAGAACAATTTCTTCGGTCCTTGTTTATCCGCCGAAGAAATATTTAGTGTGAAATGTAATTAAAAATGCCTGGTAAAAGAGTTTCAAGTTACGTCACTTGGTCAGTTGGTCTATTATAACCACTATAGAAATAAAAGTGCAGCAGAGTTTGGTTTTTAATAAAGGCAGAGGGCAGGCCTTATAAATTATCAGAAAGAAATGAACGGAAAATAATTAGGAAAATATATGAAAATCCACGAATATCGACTAGGGCGCTGTCAAATGAACTGAAGTTGGAATGTGGAATCGATGTATCTTACGAGACTATTCGGCAGCTGCTTTTAAAGCACAAATATTCATTAAGAGTAGCGCGAAAGAAACCTTTGCTATCAACATAATCAAAAGGAGGTCGTTCGCTACAGAGCATATTCAGCAGCCTGATGAACATTGGGATGGCGTTATTTTCTGTGACGAAACAAAGATAATGTTGTATTATAACGAAGGAGCCAATAGGGCGTGGCGGCAATCTTTAAAAGCCTCGGATAAAAGAAATATAGTACCAACAGTGAAATTTGATAAATTGTCCGTTATAGTGTGGGCTTGTATATCGAGCATAGAGGTTGGGGACCTAGTTTTTATTGATGACCACACGGATGCGAAGCAGTACTTCATTTTGCCATCTTACTTGCACAAATTTGGAATCGGCGGTGGTGATTGTACCACAAAACCAAAATTCAAATTTTACCAGGACAATGATCCCAAGCACAAGGAGCACACAGTTAAGATGTGGCTGCTTCACAACTGTAGCAAAGTACTCAATACACCTGCCCAGAGCCCAGACCTAAATCCTATAGGTGAGTAAAAGAAGTCCTAAGACCCGAAATCAGTTGACGCAATTTATTAAAGGAAAATTGTTAAAAATACCTCAGGAAGAGGACTTGAAAAAAATTAATTAGATCGATGAAAAGCAGATTAAAAATTTACTTTTAAATGCTAAAGAAAAACATGTAAAAACACTTTCTTGACACTGTAATTTTGTGAATTCTTTCGTTTTTGTTGTTTCTCTGTTATGTTTTTTTCCCACATAATTGAACACATTTCTTTGTTATGTGTTTACTTAAATACTGGTTTTAAGAAATATAAATAAAAAATTAAAAAAAAAAAATAGTTTAGTCTGTATAAGCAAAAAGTAAATGCATTTGAACAAATTTTTTGGTTGTAAAAACACTTTCTCGACAAATTACATAAGTTAATTTGCGCAGGCTAAGTAGGTCATGATTTATTTTTAAGTAGTTTGTAAGTTTTATAAAAAGAAATTCCGCTTACTAAGTTTTTTACATACAAAAAATTAGTTTTCCTAGTTTTAATTTTTTAATTTATTTATTTCTTGTACAATTCTTAAAGTAACATTTCTTAAGGTTAACAATTCATTGAAAAATTCTTTGACTACCACAATAAATGTATACACAATTATAAAATAAACATAAATAATGAAATAATAATGACATTCTATTAAAATAGTGTTGAATATCATTTAAGTAACACTCATTTAATATTAAAATTTGATTTTGGGTGGGGTGACTGAATAAAAGGAATTCATATCCCAGCAAGAAGCTTAAAGCCAAAAATATTTATCAAAACAAACACTTGATAGCACCAAATGAAAGATGTAGGCAATAGTAACTAATAATTTATTTTAGAAGGAAATAAAAAATAAAGATAATGGGCCTTACTAACAACGAATCATTAGAAACTACTAAATTTTCATTGCATCTACTACATAACATTGGTTTGACGTTTTACATTCGCATTCAAATTTAAATTGTTTTAAAGTGGAAATATTTGTATTTGCTGTATTTGATATTGCACAATATCTCTAGGGAGCACTCGAATGGTAAGTACTACTAGTATGAAGAATAACAATCACAGCTAATATGTATTAATTTTTTTATTAAAGATTTTTTAAACAATGTTGCTGAGATTTCATCGGGCCAAGCATTGAATTCTGAAGAAGTTGAAACAGCAGGAGACGCAAGAGTTAGCGGAAGCTCATATAGAGCAGCATTTATAACTAAACACTTCTCATAACTAATGTTACATGAAATAATAAAGAAAAAATAACAGAGAATTCAATTTGATAATATTTCAATATATAGCATACCACAGATATGTATTTACATTACATATATCGTATATTGTATAGTAATTTCAGTCTTTATGTTATTTTTTTTGTAATTTTTGGTCACTGCTGTGCATTCTTTATTTCAATATTAAGTAGTTCTAGTTTTTTTCGTTGGACTTGTTCTTTTAAGTCGAGAATAATTTCCGACTTTGAGAACTCGTATTCAACTTGTTCCAAACGTTTTTTCAATAACTCTTCCGATGTTACCGTTGTCGGAAAAAGGCGCTTCCGTTTGATTTGTTTTTTTTTGTAGTGCACTAGAGGTGGAAGGCACTGGCGCTTTCAACGAAGGTTCCACTGGTGCCTTCAGTTCCATATTTGGTTCCATATTTGGCGATTCGTTTTCACTGAAAAATAAAAACACAAATTAGCTCTATACTGGAACCGCTTGTAACAACTTGCATTACTTTTTGTACATCCTGTTCATCGCATCGGAATCAAATTCAGCCGAATCAATAGCAAAATCGATGTCCGACATTTCAACTATTGCTAGGTCTACTTCACTAGGCTCTTCTGGTGGAATTCCACCGCCAGTTTGTTGTAGGCTTCTTTTATACAAACTGACGGTGCTGCGGGCTTGACCCTTCATACGGTTCCACTGCTCCCGAGTTTGCTTTCTGCTGAATTTGAACCCATTGGCTTCTAATTCTATCAATGATGTTTGTGTATGGCTGAACTAAATTCACAAGCAAGTCTTTCATTTCTTTTGTCCAATTGATGCTCCGGTGTCGTTTAGTTTTATTTTCTTCCATGATGCTGTAAAGAGAGTGGTTATAATTTGAAATTTAATTTTATCTTTATTTTACATACCAATCCTAGCAAACGCCAATACTCCTGGGACTCGAAAGTAGAAATAAACAAAATCAGCTGAAATTGTTTTCTTCGTTCGTAATAAAAAAGTGATGCCAATGTACTGAAGTTAATACTTTTTGTTAGCTCCCTTTTTGCTTCCTAAATGGAAATTGGATTCCATAAGAGTTGTTTTTAAAACTCTAATATTGTACAATATTATTTTCATCAATCAATAACTTTGTATAATGAAATACCTATGTAATAGTGGACATAGCTGTGTAAAACCTAAAATTCTGAGTAATTTTTTTTTATTACTTCAAAATGTTCTAAAGATTAAGTAGAATTAATATTTAAAATATTTTCCGAGATATAGCGTGCAGACATATACAAGAGATGGTAGAGAAGGGTAGCGACGTACAAGTAGGCCATTAAAAAAAAATTTTATGGCCTCCCACATAGTGAAGAAAATATAGAAGCGGATGCAAATACTAATGCATCTGAAAAAACTATTTAACGCTGATAGTGATGAAGTACATATCGTTTTATAGAATTATACGAGTACTACAATAGAAACATTAAACGCGTTTTTCTTGAAACAACGTTTTTTTGAATCTGAGTACACTTTAATTCGAAAACGACTGGATAAATCGCTTTAAAATGTGGCATGCTTCTTTTAAATTGTCATAATTTGTCGGTGAACCTACAAAATTTTAAATATTTTGATAAGAAATATGCATTTTTTAATGTTAAATAATGAAATTTTTACGAAAACTTTCAATTCCCTATTTATTTGAAATTTTTTGCACATTTTCGAGGTTTAGCTACAAATTATATGGTACTTGTTATTAATATTTTTTTTTCATTGGTGTTTATTCTAAAGTAAGAGTGGCCGCCATCCTGTCAATACAAAATGTATATACATTTTTAAATACTTTCAATATCACTAAGTATTACTTCTATAGTTTTAATATTTTAGATTGCTTAATTTTTCAAATTTGCTTGTTTATTGCTTCAATGAAACGTTCACATATCATTTTTTACTGCATTATATTTCAATAAATTATAATGAAGGTTTTTTTTTTAATTCATAGAAATTAAATAACGATTATACTATTTCAATTAAATTCCATCACAGTTTACGCATAATTTTAGCATTTTAGATACCAAATCGAATCCTTTTTAGTATTGTTCTTAGTATTAAATTAGTACATTGGCATTACTCTGTTCTTTAATGTCACATTTAAAAAACTTAGACATGACATTCTGTACATTAAAATTTAACTCCATACTAACACTAAAGCCCAGTTTAAATTGATTATTAGTACAAACATTTTTGAAAGTGTGGAGATTATACTTAAGCTGTATACTAAATTTGGTTGTTAGTAAGGCCCAATATTTTTAAACGAGGTAGAGGATGAAAATACTGCAAGAAACAAAGATAAAACTAGACGAAAATTTCAAAAAGAATTGATTGTAGGGTGGTATAACTGATATTGAGCATCCACAATTTTACTTGCTTAGTAAACACTACCAATATTGTTGTTGTCCTTATTACATACTTATTGGAAAGTCGACACGATGATACAGAATAAAAATTACGAAGTGCAGTAGTGGGGCAATTGGATACTGGTTCTTTATTAAAGAACTAAAGAATGAAGATTGGATATCAATCGAAAATTGTGGTTTCCTGATTGGATAAAAAATGTTTTTAACACTTTGAGGCAATTTAAATTTTTAGGTCAAAGCATAATGGAAAACTAAGAGAAGTTTAATTTTATTGGTGTAAGCACTCCCCCAACAGTTTATTCCATACTGACGCTTGGAATGAAAGATTCAGTAATAGATTTTTTCCAACAGCATTGTTGAACAGATATTTCGCAAATAATAGAAATGACGGAGGGTGCCACGTAGATTCTTCCTCAAAAATGCTGCGTGATTCGAGAAACGCATTCTAGAATCCGGAGTTAAGTCCAAGTATTTAATTTTGTCCATTCTCTCAATTAAAAAGCATTTAGAGTAAGTGTCCCAAATATGGCCCACCCTCAACTTTTTTGTAAATAAAACGTAAATTCACTTTGTTTTTTTTTAATAGCTAAAGAAATTATTTCATTATCAGTCTTCATACACATAAAACATAAAACACAGCTTTACAAAAATAAATAAATAAAAAACTAAAGAAAGATATTTTAACACTTTTAAATAGAGTGCTGCTAATATGGAACACCTTGTGTTAAATATGGACCAGGGTGGTCCATAATTAATACAACTTACTATTGCTATCTATGCAGAGCAAAATTCGCAGATGAAATATTTTTCTTCGTTGCCTGAACAATCTTCATGTGCCCACATGGTACAGACAACACATTGAACCCATTTTTCACCTGCCTTGTCTTCAGAAAACAGACTAGAGCAATAAATGCATTTAGCATCTTCTTTATTAGTTCGATCAGGGCTTTCATCAGATAAATCGTCCGGAATAAAATCGTTTTCACTTTCTGATGAAGTAGATTCTTCTGTACGTTGGTTTTTCTTTCTGTGGGGAATGTATATGCTTCGCTTTATGTCCCCAAAATGTAAGTTCTTGAGTACCTTATGGAATAATTAACAATTATAAAGTATTTAAATTTTAAAACTTATCTAAAATTTGTATCTACCTGTTTTCTACTTTGCTGATTTCTTTTCCATGTCCAGTTGTTTGCTTCTTCAATTCTCGTTCGAGTTTATTTTTTAATGATTCTTCGAGAGCCTGTTTGTATGGTGATGATGAAATAAGTTCTGCCTTTCCTGGTTTTCTTCCTCGATTTGAAATCTTTTTAACTCGGATTGGAACAGGAGAAATTTCATGAGGAAATGTATACGAAGATGATCTTATACCAGTAGAAGTAGAAGGTTCTGAGATGTGAGCTTCCGTTTCATATGAGTTTGCTTCTTTATATCAGGAGAAGAGCAAGGTTCTGAGAAGTGCAATTGAGGTTCAACTGAATTTGGTTGCAGTACCATAAGCTCATCAGTTGGCGCAGTAATTGCATCAAGTGAACGTGGGTCACTTATTTTTGTTAGAGCTTCATCAACTTCCTCTGCTGCAAGGAAATCGTGGTCCTTGAAGATATGCCTATCAAAACGACAAATTCCAGTGGATACAAACCTTTTAACTGCTATTTCTCCAGTCTGAGTTTTCAAATATACTCTTCCAAATAACTCAATTATGTCAAAATGTGTCAAGGCTCTCGTATTGTTTATGACCCATCACCTGATTTCCTCTGTCAAATATTTTTTTAAGGTTCCCATGAATGTTTTGTCGAGAGGTTGTATTTTATGACTAGAGTGTGGGGGAATGGAAAGAATACGAACATGATTATTTCTAGCCAATTCTATGAGTTCGATGTTCCTTGTGTGGCTGGCATGTCCGTCCATTATGAGCAATACTGTATAAACGACTCAGTAGGTTCTACCATTGCAAGAAAGTGCTTGAACCATGCTGTAAACAAATTGGTTTGAACCCATCCAGAGGGATGATTGGCATGAATTGATCCAGGCGGTGCACCTTTCATAAGAAGAGGATAAACATCGGTGGCACAAACGATCCTCCTGCGCGCATACATAACATTGAAGTTATTAAAGATCCTCGTTCAGCTGAAGTGAGTGCTCCTATCTGCTTTCGACCTTTCATAGCTAAGACTTTTGGCATTTTTGCTGGGACAACCGAAAGTCCCGTTTCATCGACGTTATATATGCTGTTTGGAGAAAAGTTGTGCGTTTTCATTTCTGTTTCCAAAAAGTCGAAGAAATTAGCGAAATTTTCTTTGGAAAATCTTTTTGCTCGAACTATAGACGTTCCAGTCGGTTGACGGAATGACAGTGATGGATGGCGTTTAAGGAATAGCCGAAGCCAAACTCTACCTGCAGCTTCTTGTTGCAATGAAAAATTGTTCGGTATATTGTTTTTAATAGCTAGTTGAAATGCTAATGATCGTATGTATTTTCTTGTTAGACCGAACAAATTTGCTTCCATCAATAGCGTATATTCCACTATAGAGTCCTCGAGCTCTAGAGGGAAGATGGGTTTTCTGCCCAACTTAGTAGACATCAAATCTTCTACTGGTTTTTGTGTTGTGCCAAACGCCTCAAGGTAGTTTTAGGCACCTTAAACTGTTTCGATGCCTTCAAGAACCCCATACTCTTCTCTTTAATGGCATCTAATGCTGCTTTCATATCCTCTTTGTTCCACGCCAGTCGTTTTTTTGGCGCTTGGTTAGCTCTCGAAGCTTGTATCTTTTACATTATGGTGTTCTAGCTTTTGTGTAGAAGAAAAACTGAAAAACATGACTTTAGTTTTGGAAATAATAGTCAATTTATGTTCATTAAATCAGATTCGTAGTAAATGAAGATCCCAATTCAAGTCAGAGTGCAGATCCAATGGACTATTAAAGCCATAAGAAAAGTTTACATCATCTGTGATCTATTTTCACTCGCTGTAATCTGTTTCTTAGAAACGACCTAAGCCAACGAAGAAATAATCCACGAAACCCTGCTTTTTCGAGTTTCCGTAAAAAGAGTAATGTGATTGACCATGACTTGGTGGAGTTAATAAATAATCCAGCCGTGTCCTTTTTTCCGCTGAGGTTTGACATAATTTGGCAAGAAAACAGCAGAAGGGCATCTTCAGATGATTTCCCTTTCCGAAAACCAAATTGGATAGGGTTAAAGAACTAAGTTTTGTTTAAAAAACTTACCATCCATTTTTTTATAAATATTTCGCAGATTTTATTGTAAAGGGTTTTCCAATAGGGACTTGACTACTTTAAATTTAATTTGTGAATGCACTCTTTCACTAATCATCAAACTGTCACTGTCAATTTATTTAGTAAACTCAACATTTTCATCATGGTAAAGTACACGAACGAGCAATGTCTGCAAATTATAAAAATTTTCGACCGAAATTCGGAGTCGGTGACTGCAACTTTAAGAGGGTTAACTCCAATTTCCGGTCGTAATTCTTGCCCTAGTAGACAGGCAATAACAAGTTTAGTGAAAAAATTTGAGTCTACATATTCGTTGTGTGATGTTTCCGTTGGTCTAAGAGTCGAAAATATCGCTGGAGTTCAGGCGTCCGTAGCAAACGATCCAAATCAGTCAATTCCACGGCGTTCTCAAAAATTGGGCATCGCTCAGACCACATTATGGCGTATTTTGCGTAAGGATCTTGGCTTACACTCATATAAGATCAAGCTGACTCAAGAATTGTAGCCGATGGAACATTTGAAGCGACGTACGTTCTCCAATTGGGTTCTGGAGAAGATGCGCCAATTTTGATGAATTTCACTGCAAAATCATCTTCAGTGACGAAGCTCATTTTTGGCTCAATGGGTTCGTCAATAAGCAAAATATGAGTTATTGGTCGGGTGAAAATCATGTGTTTCATGAATCACCACTTCATCCACAAAAAATAACTGTTTCGTACGGTTTGCATGCCGGCGGCGTTATTGGGCCATATTTTTTCGTCGAAGATAACGATCGTCAAGTTACTGTGAATGGTCAGCGTTATTGCACCACGATCACCGATTATTTTTGGCCCGAATTGAAAAATATGGACTTGGACGACATGTGATTTATTGAAGAGTTAGTATGGTGAGCGTGTTATCTCAAGAAATGGCCAGTCGATTGGATACCTCGTTCGTGCGATTTAACGCCGCTTGACTATTTTCTGTGGGGCTACGTTAAGTCACTGATTTGCCAACACGCCGACGACGTTGGAAGAGCTCAGAGCCAATATCGAACGCGAAATAGCGGCTGTTTCGGCCGAAATGTGTGGCCGAGTCGTTGAAAATTGGTCCAAAGAATCGACCGCTGCAAACGTGCCCGCGGTGGCCATATGAACGAAGTCGAGTTCCATTCATAAATGTTTTGATTGTACTTCAAGCCGATAATAAAGTTTTTGAAATATCTCAAATGGTTTGCGTTTTATTTAAAAAAAAAGTTGTCAAGTCCTTATTGGGAAACCCTATAATTCCCTGTGTCGAGAATCCAGAAATATACGATATATTTTCCCCTTTGTTACATTGCACAAAACTGCGATGCTGCCAATCATATGACTTTTTTTACTTTAAGCCCACCTTAGTACGTGATAGTATCATGGTGGCAGTGGCTCACGTGGTAGTGCCAATACTGATGATTCAGGCTTCAATACCAGCCGTGCCCGAAAGACTTTTTCTCGGGCAACTAAAATCTCGGGAGATGAATGGTGGCCTAAATACAACATTCGACTGTGACGTTTTGCAAAAATTCTCTGAAGTTATGTGTTCCGTCTAGTTGACAGTAAGTACTTTTTTAGTTATAGACTCATTAACCGCTGAACCCATTTTGGCAGCTTCCGTTTCAATACTAACGAATGCACCGGTGACAGCCGGCTATGTTCTCTCAATTATATCGATATGTTCGGCGTACGCCAGTAGTTTCACAGACGTTTGAAAGATTTTGTCTCCAGTGTTCGCATGTGAGTTCCGCACAATTTTTCCTAATTTTGCTTCATTTTGATCAGGTGGACAGAAGGTCCACTGTAGAAAAACTTTTTTCATATTCTCATCATCAACTGTGAGTCTACTACAAGGTTTGCCTTTTTATCTCTATAGGCTGCTGCATGGGTCTTCTTGCACGTTGGTAGCGTTACAATTGGTCTTATAGGAATTGTTAAAAGACGCTCGCTCACCTGTTGGAAGCTAAAGACTTCTTGCCTAAGTCTGCCGCATAAGGCCAATCCGCATCCGAATAAGCGCTATTTCTTTTCCCTATATTTTTTAGTTATATTAAGTAACGTTCCAAAGAGTTTTCTTGATTTGGGATTGCGCTTCTATAGCTATTTTAATATAGCGTGACTAGAAGGCATATTTTTGTTTTAGTAAGTTTAGTCAGATCTGCATATGCTGATGGCAAGCTGCTCTGCCAGAATAATGTGATATCTTCATGGATAGATAGGTTTGGAGACATCTACTTTTGTTCATTGGCCATCGATTATTTTTCTCGTTTTTCAATAATATTTTTCGGCATTTAGCTCAGTCCACTTTGGCTTTTTTGTTTTCATTAATCCTTGGATGTATTGTTGTTTTATGTAGCTGGACATATAACCACTAATTTTCATTGCAAAAGGATTTAATGTGTAGATACTGAGATAAGCTCCATAGCTAATGTTGGATTATTTTCTCCTAGAAAGTTGTTTAATATTCAGCAGAGTCTACAGCTATTGTATTATAACTGTTAACCGATAGCAATGGTAGTTTTTCCAATTGTTTTGCTTCAGCAGCTGTCAAAGTTACCGATTACATCCTGTGATTCCAACGAAACGGTGTTACATGCCATACAAACTACGCAACGCTCGAGTTGTGAAGTCGAAATTTGGCTACTGGGTCATCTCACTGCGAACGTTCGTCAATTGGCCGCCGCGATCATGCGATTTGGCACCACTCGATTATTTTCTCTATATTATGTCTATGCTAACAAGCCAACCATTTTGGTAGAGCTCGATGCCAACATTCGACGCGCTATTGCCGGAATAACGCCTCAATTATTGGATCGAGTTACCAAAAGTTGGATCATCAATGATGTGCTGTTCCACACAAAATAAGGTCAGAATCAAGTTTGTATATCTAACACCGTTGTTGTTTTATTGAAAGCTTTTCCTATCATACATCCTTTTTTATATATAGTTTACCCCTTTTTAGGAAAAGTTGTCACCCATCTTCATCCTTTTTTTTCTTCCATATATTTTTTTTTTAATTTTTTATTTTAATAATTTTTTTTTAGGTCTTATAATTATTTTTTTAATTTAAGTCAATCCTACCTAAAACTATGCAAGTCGGCCGTGGCTAAGAAACTAAACTGACTACCAACCTTGCTTCCTAATGAATCTTCCCTGTATTTGAAGAATTCGACGAACAAATTTCCTCTCCTTCAGCTTGCCACGAAAACTATTGGCGGTGCCGAGCAACATTCCTCGTGTCAAGGATTCCTGTCGGCCTACTGAACCGGAGACGCTTTGCACTGACATGTGCGACGTCTCTGTAGTAGTTGTGGCTGATCTTGGCTGGCTAGCTCAAGTGGTAGTGTATTGGCTTCCCAATCGGACGGTTCGGGATTCAATACTAGCCGTGTAAAAGATGAATGGTTGCCTAGAATACAACATCAAGTTCAATTACACCAATAATTTAGTCTCCCCATAAAATGTTGCATGCCACCCATTGAATCGAAATAACCACTGATCCTAAACATCTTTCTCTCGCTCTCTCTATCCAATTTTATAAAAGACTTAACACGTGCTCTGGCATTTTAAGAGTAGTAGTACCCTCTTAAGGGGTAGCATATGTTTCTCCGCTCAAAATTTTGTTCGCTACGATATTAAATTAATATAAAAAAAGTAAAATATACATTATGTAAAGTATTCCTTGACGAATACAAAACTTTATTGAAAATTGAAGAAATCATGGGTGGCCGTGGCTCAAGTGATAGTGTGTTGGCTTCCAAATCGGAAGGTTCGGTGTTCGAATCCCAGCCTCGTCCGAAAGACATTCTTTTTTCCAGGCAACTTAATTCTCGTAAGACGAATGTTTGCCTCTAATACAATAACAAGTCCAATTACACTAATAAATTAGCCTCCCCATTAAATGTTGGATGCCACCCATGGAGCGAAATAACCACTGAGCCCAAAAATCTTTCTTTCTCTCTCTGTCCCATTTTTCTAAAAACTTAACACGTGCGCAGGCATTTTAAGTGTATTAATACCCACTTGAGTGTTAAGTTCTTTAAAAAAAAAAAAAAAAAAGTATAAATTTCGCCCATCTCCGGAAGCCTCTTTTCAAAAACGTACTGGGCGGTACCAGAAATATCTCTGATAGGTTTCATCTGAAACAAAGAAAAAATCTGTTGAAGTAGATAGATAAAACTAGTCTCTATCATAGCCGTTTTCAAATATTTTCATTTTTAACAAAGGGAGCTTTTTGAACGTACGAAGCTATTTTTCACTAAAAAACGAGTCACATTTTTATTTATAACAAATCTAAAAATTAAGATATCAAAAAAATTCTAAGTAGGAGACTAGATAATGGTATTAAGAATATTTGTGAGAAATGGCATGTAAATCGGTCGAGTGGTTCAAGAGATATTTCTGGTACCGACTCGGAAAACACTGTTTCGAGAAAAACGCGTTCAAAGTTTTGCCACTCGGTTATAGGTCGAAAAAGACCTATATAAATAGAATATGCTTTTTTTTTGGTAACTTACATATCATCATCGATGCCTGGGCCATATAATGCGTCACTTCAAGATGTTGTGGCTTCATCTAATTTGGCTTTTGCGGCTTCGGTCATAAGTGAACGCCTTGCTTTCGTTGCGCCAAGCACCGCGCGTTGAGCGAGATCGAGTCGCCGCGAGTCCTCTAAGGCGACCCAGTGATGAGCATTGGGTCCACTTTCAATCCCCATAATCTGCATGATCTTTAACAAAATTATTGCTCCTTCATTAAACAAACAGGCAGCAACATTAGCAGCAATCTCAATTACTGTCAAGCCTGAGTGCGGCTTCTTTGGCGATATTTTCCAGATTAAGTTGTTGAGACTCTCATTATTATTCTGTGTGTAGCCTCCTACACAACGCTCTAATAACTCGACCTTACTGAGGTTCTCGTATATGGGCCTAATAGCATGGAGAACTTCCACTAGTGGTTTATAGTCGTGGGTATATTCTGTCGATTTTCCGTTGGCTTTTGCCTTTTGCCATGAACACCATGACTCGGAACCCGGTGGACAATTATCATGATGCGGTTCGTTATCCGTTGATCACGAGCACATCACGAGCACTTTTAAATTTTTTTGCGGACGCACTTGAAGTAAAGTCATCGCATTCAGCCTGATGACGATTTTTCGGCGGTACTCGCTTAGATTTCACATCTTTTCTTAAAACTCCAGATTTGTGGTATTCTCTCGACACCTTTTTGCGCAATAACGATATTTCTTTTCGAAATGCAAAATCTGCAGTGTGTCTTGCCTGCGTGGCTGCGAAAGCAAAACTAAAAATGTGGAAAACTGAAAAGGCAAAAAAAAGGCTCCGCCCGGTATGACGTCTAACGGTCATAACTTTCTTAATTATTGGAATTTTTGAAAAATTCTTGCGGCATTTAAATTGCAAAAGAATATAGAATTTTTTCATGTAAAAAAATCAATTTTTTTGAGCGGAGAAACATATGTATGTAACCCCCTAATTAGTAAGTTGTTTTGTTTTTTTTTTTTTAATAAAAAAGTTAAGTCTCCTGTCAGCAGCTGTCCGAGCGACGTGGAGGATTAGCGGATCTGTCCTGTTATCTGTCCTGTATCAGACCCTTCGTACTTAGGTAGTGGAACGTTTCTGGAGAAATAAAGCCGTTAAAGCGCACTCTCTGGTGATATATATAATTGGATTAGTAAGCTGCGGAGATTAGGTAATTCGACAAGTTTATTGCAATGTGCCTTCAAGTCAACTTAATGACGAAATTGTCCCCGCTTATTAAGTTTACTCTATTGTACAAGCCGTCATTAGGATAGAACTTTATGTACGCAGATACTCTAATTACTCTCAAACACCCGAATCTTTTCCATTAAACTTCTTCTCACGTTGAACCACACGGGACATTCATATACAAGTATAGGTCGGATAGGGGCCATAGAACAGATTACCTTCACACACGCATCGAATTGGCTCTGACCAGAGCAACATCTATATGTTTGTTAAAATATATATATTGATCTAGCCAAATCCCAAGGTGTATGACTACAGTTCGACAAGTAAGTGGCTGCCCATGGTGTCCCAAGATCGAAACTTTCGCCAGTTCTTTCTGGTATCCGACGAGACCACAGACAAAGGCGTCATAATAAGAGTGGTTTCCGACTTTGAAAGTTAATCTTCAACTTTCAGTCATCGCAATATCTCTTAATCGTAGAAGTCACGTTGCAAGAGTGTATTAATGACCTCAATTTTTGCAGCTCATCTGTACATACGCGACCAAGTCGTCTGCGCACGCTATGTCCAATGTCAATGTCCCCAGCTCTAGCACAATGTGAGATATCCCATCAGTTCCCACTGAATTCTTACTTCTAAGTGACTCGAAAATCGTTGGAACCTCTTCCTTCGAAATGAACGATGGTAGCTCCGTCTCGCAGGCGATGAAATTGTTTGCCATATTTCCGCCATTTAACTCAGTGAAGCCTGGGTTCTCGAATCGCCAGATGGATATTTCATTTCGAAGGCAGAAATTCGGCGAATAGTTCCGCTTTCCAGATTGTGATTCAAGCCAAGGACATACATACGAGTACACTTCCTAGGAAGTCGTTCCTATGGCCTCTACTTTCTCCTACGTTTCTTCGATCTATACCTGCTGTCAACAGTAACCGTTCATTTTGGACCTTCCTGCGATATATTTTATTTATTTGCAGGAACATATTCGGGTTGCTAGTGTTTACAGCTCGAATTTTGTTTTTCCAATACAAACTTACAAACGCTCTGTAATTTTGTTTTATTAATACGAGTATTTAGTGGTTTTTGATCGACGACTTCAGTGTAATGATCTCCGGGTTATGCTTGTCAGTAAACTGTCTGTACAAGGTTGTTCGTCTCGGCAGCAGTCTACTTTTTGGTGCAGGCGTCTATGTATTTATATCGAGGTATCGTATGGTCCATCGTTCGTTTTATGGTCTCATCCATTTGTTTAAGGCACCTGTCAATCTCCCCGTTTGACAGATTCAAATTCGACGGTGGGTAGAATGAGTTCGAGTAGAGTGCTCTCGTCAATGTTCTGGAGAAGTGTGTCCAACGCACCCTACTATAATTCCGAATTTCGTTGGAAAGCGTTACTTGGGTATTAAGACCGCAATGGTTACTGTTATATTGTACACGAAAGTGCGTAGACAGTCTGCAGTTTGTTGACTTGCGCCTGTCAGTTGTATCCGTGTGTCGAACAACAGGAGATCCAGATAGGAGCCGTGTCTGGTACATAACACTATGCTGACACCACCAATTGAGTATTTGGTTCCCTGTTTGGTGCATTATTTCCCCAACCTCTATATTTGGCGTTGAAATCTCCGCAGATTATGAAATAATTGTCTTCAGATTCCAGCCTTAGGAATCGTGAATCACTGGACGACACAATACCAAATTATTAATTGAAATAATTTTAGAGCATTATTGTTACTATTCGACGTACTCGTATCTACATATATTGAAGTTGATCCTTCTGGATAATTAATCCAAAACAATCCCATATGCTTTGAAATCACATTTGACGAACCTTCCTATAATCTTCACGTTCTACTGTTCTTGCCGTCGATTCAACATTGATCTTAATACTTGATCCATGGAGTCAATCAAAACGGGTCGCTTTCAGAATGCATCTGCATCATTATGGGATTCATGTTGGTGCGTTACTTTTGACTTGTCTACCAGTTTGTACATACGAGTATGCATAAATAAAAGTGGTCGCCATTACGTCTCGGGCATTCCAGACAATTTGAAGCCTCATGTGGCGAGAAGAACTTTTTTTCTTTGGTTTTGTTCTTCTGCCACATCTGATTGGGGTCATTGATGGTTCATAAAACGATGATCAATTGGTTATCGGTTATGTCTTCGGAATGTGATTGTTCTTTGCTTCTCGCTTCTGTCTTTTGTAAAGAAATCCCTTTTGCTTGTTCTTTCTTCTTTTTTTGTTTTCCTTTACCTTTTACTTTATGTTCTCCTTTATCTGCGTTTGTCATATGAATATGGAAGAAGTTGTAAGCGCGGTTGATGGGGTGTCTGCAGTTATATATTTTATTTCTATTGAAATTGATTGGTCGTAAGAGGCCGCAAGAGGATGTTATTGTGTGATATTATGCGCCTTTACCAGGTTTTGACACTCAAAATTTTATTGTCAAGAAGTCGTATTTAAATTAAAAATGTGTTTCGTTGACCAGCAATAAAATTACGACAAAGCTACGAAGCCTTGCCCTTGATGGAAAACTCTAAAGAGCATTAAGAAAAAATGTATTCAATGGATTATGCATTTAAAAGCTATACGAGTATCTATTTATTGTTCTGTTTCCTGTTAAAATATTTTAGTTCTCTAAAACGAAAAAGTTGCTACTTTCTACAGTAAAGACTATAAATTCCATGTATCTACGAGTATTAAAGTACTTAACCCAATGAACTTTTAGGTGAAAGAAGAGACACAGTCAAAATATTATTTCAAAAAATAAAGATTTATTTGAATTTTATATAAAATCGTATAACATATTAAATAACATTATTAACCCTCTACTGCATGAATTATGAAACATTTAATTTTTTTTTTGCCGGATTTACTTTTAACACATCCCGTTTAAGATTTTTTAAAAAACATTTTAAAGTAGCCATATATGCAGCCGGAATTTTTCCACCTAAAAATCCTTGCCATATATGGCGCCTTATGCAGTTTGTGTTTTATTTGATTATACTCGTAATTACTAGTTTCTGTTCATATTGATTATTTTATTCAAATAATAAAACAATTTCTGTCTTTGTTCAAGCAAAGGTAAACACCGCACTTGGGACAAAATATGAGACTTCGAAATTTGCAATCATTATGGCATTGCTGCCTGGCATTTTTCCATTCTGGAAGATGATCTATTGAATCTTTACGAATTTCATTCAGAGGTCTAGGACATGCCAAGGACTTCTTAGCTTTCTTCTGCTGAATAGAAGCCGGGGTTGATGGATAGGAATCCGAAGTTCTTTTCGTGCTTTTTGGAGTACCAGTGTTGGAAGCTGGTCGACCCTCTTTTTGCTGTACGTTTTACCAATTTTGCAGAAATGCTCAGCTGCTGCCATATTGAAGTCGAATAGAGTCATGTAGATGTCGCTATTTTCACGCCATAAAATCCATGCATTTACTATCCAAAGGTCCAAGAAATGAAAGAAAATTTTGTTGGGCCATTTCTTTGATCTGATTCCTATCCGGTAAAGCCCAAGCATCGAATCCAGAAGATCCACACCTCCCATGTATCTATTGTATACATCTATAACTTTGGACACTCAATTTCGATATACTGTTTTTCCTTTCTGCAGTATCGTTTTTTTTTGTTGTTGGATTACATCCTACAATATTTGGTAGCATACTTACAACTTTTTTATCGTACCAGGATACAAACGACACTTTTTCACCATCGATCTCTGCCACTCTCTCGATCATATTGCCGCGACGTTTCTTTCGCCTTTCCTTTTCTGTGGGAACAACAACATTTGGCACTCTGTTCAGTCTTACCGTGCCTAACGGAAGCAGACCCGTTTTGGTCAGATGTACGTGGAGTTTTGGGCTATTGAATCAGTTATCAAAGAAAATCTTGTGACTTTTGTGTTTTGGTATAGTAGCAGTTAAACGTGAAACAACATTTACACTTAAACCAATGTTAGAAGCAGACCTGTAAAGTAATGAAATACATTTGTACTGCAGTACGGTGAAAGTACTAAGTAACCTGTAATCGTACTTGTACTTAAAAATTTCAAGTACAATGTACTTCGTAATTAAAAATAAATAAGTACCAGTATTTACCTAAGCACTCTGTTCCAAGTACATTTACTAGGTACTTGAATACACCCCATAACATTTTCAAGTACTTTTCAAGTACATACAAATCCTTCATACCTATGTTCCTCGTCAATACTCTCATTCTGCTTTTATTGGAAAAGGATATTTACTATACTTAACTGATACTCATTTAGGAAGCGGAATGAAAATATTGGACAAATATCTGATATTTAAAAACCTTTCAATCAAACTTAATACTCCTTTGAGTATTAAAGGCCCTGTGGAAAGGTTGGTTTCCTTTGCTGGCCTAATTAACACTCCAAAACGCATCACGCTGTCTGACCAGTATTTCGAGGAATTACTTTTATTGAAAGCCAACTCTAATTTTCTTAAGTCTTTCGAAAAAAAAAAATAAAAATTAGTTTTTCTTCCAAAACCACAACATCGTTAGGAACCGTAATTTGTTAGCAAAAGTTGGTTCAAAAATTACAAATTGAGTATAAACTTGTAAAAGGTAAGTACTGGAAAAGTACTTGCAAAGTACTTACAAATGTAATGGGGTGTATTCAAGTACCTAGTAACTGTACTTGGAACAGAGTACTTAGGTAAATACTGGTACTTATTTATTTTTAAGTACGGAGTACATTGTACTTGAAATTTGTAAGTACAAGTCAAAGTACAGGGTATTGGGTACTGGACTCGTACTGGTACTTTAAAGTATACAGCTCTGGTTAGGAGCATCTTCTGGACATGTATCTCCAGAAAAGAGATTAAAAAGACTTAAAACCAGATTCTTATAACCCCATTTGTGAGGTTTTTTTGGGTTATACTGTTTAAGTTTATACCGGCATTTCGTTGGAACCATTTGCTCGTCTACTGCAAGGAATTCTTATTTCGGAATTAAAAGAAGCCGATCTCTAATTTTGCTAAAAAGAGGCCTTACTTTAAAATGTTTATCATGTCCGGGCAAACCGCGCTTTATAAACTTGTTGTTATCCGCAAAGTGGAGATGTCGCTTTATGTCTTCCCATATGTTGCATGCCATTGTCTCGTAAACAAAACTTTGACCAATTTCGGAGCTCCAATATCCTCTCGTAGAAGGTAATTTCACCAATGACATGAACAGGCAAATACCAGTAAATGTCTCCATTTCTTTTACCGTTCGATTCGGTTCGATTCTCTACAATCATTTGAATCAAATCTTCGGTGAAAAAAAAATTTAAAAAAACTCAGCTGGAGTTTCAAGCTGCAACATCGTTTCTGGCAGTTTACTGTTTCCTAAAAATGGGAAATCTTCTTCTTTGTACGTACCAAGATTTGTATCACTCCAGATTATTTTCTGCTCTTTCTTCTGATGTATTTTCCTTTTTGGCGCGAAACTAGCTAAAGGCGCCTCATCTTCAGAATCAATGTCACTGGTTTCAGATACTACCTCTTCTGATTCCGAGGATCGATTCATTTCTGCTTCGTAATCTGACTCCGGTATTTCTTCTTCACTTTCTGATCCATCATGGGGAATTGAATAAAAGCCTTTTGTTGGGAAAACGGACCTCGCTGATGATTTGACAAAACCATAATTGTTATTTTTTCCTTACTGCATAGAAGCCAAATATAGCATGAGGATGTTTAAGCTATATTTGCTTAAATGCATAGCTGTTTGGCTGTTTGATAAAATTTCCCTTTTCTAAGCTGCGCATGTACTCGTACCAATTCAAAAATAAAAACACACATATTACTTACCAGATTATATATTTAGTAAGAAAAATTACATTTGCAACCACTCTTACTTGTAACTTCTGAAAAAAACTGTTTTATTTAGTGAATTTTCCGACAACACGTGACTATGTACATGTGATAAACTAAAATGAGGTATTCGCAGCTAAAAAAAATACAAGGAAACAAAACAAAGCATGTTCCTCAGACACAATTTACAGCAAATTCAATCTAGTAACCGTTGGTTTTTTTAATTTTTTTATTTCTGTCGAAAATCTTAACTGAAAAACTATAAGCCATATATGGCGTTGTATGCAGTAGAGGGTTAAAGCCATCATTACTGCGTGGTTTCTGCTCAGCTGCTGTATATATAAAACAAAATCTTACAGCCCTAAGGACTTTAGAGACCTAAAGGCTCTCATATGTCTTAGGTCTTAGACTTCAATGTCAACAAAATGTTTCAAAAGAAAAAAAATGTCTGATGGAAATGCAGCAGTGAATCTCAAAGAATTTCAAGTAAAAAAATGAAAAACAATACCGGATTGGCTAGACTCATAGACCTCCGACTCTTTTGAGTATTCAAATTATTTAGCCATCTAGTTGAAGTCAAAGTAGTAGTAATGCGAAATTGTCACAGACCTATATGACGCTAAAGCTCGAAGTGAACTTAGTCCTAAGCTTAAAAATACTCAGGCCTTTAAGAGATTGTGTATCGTGAATTGATGTGTGCCTGGTGGACTGTATAGAATCCCTGACTAAGAAACAACTGCCCCACACGTTCAAAATATGAGCCTCGCTTGTTCGGAAAATCAAAATGTTTGTCTGTGCAGCTTTTTTGCGTTGCCGTGTTTTTTTTTCATTGTATATTGTTCAGAGGGTGGTGCTTATAGTAGTGCACAGTACCTTTTAATTCTGTAGATTTCTTTCCCCGCAAAACAAAACGATTTTTTTTCTAAAACCCATTTCCTATTTTGCTAAGTTTTCTTGCAACACAGCTTGGCTGAAACGAGTCTTCTAAGATGGAAAAATGACTGCTCATTATATATATTTTTTTTTTGATTCATATATCAAAATTGAAATTCTGCCAACCATTTTAATGATTGCAAGTGAACTTTTTAAAAGTTTAAACTCTTTTACAGCGTTCATTTTGGAAAATCGGCTATAATAATGCCAAACATATATATAATATATAAATGGGCTAAATTGGCTTAATTCAATCACCGTATTCTACAGGCAGCTTGAAGTTCTTTTCTCGATGCTGAAATATTACAAGTCGCTGGAAATCATTTGTATTCAGTTGTCCAATTGTTGAATTACACGGCGCTGGAATGGATTTAACGCAGAAAACTCACAAAAAGTCATTTTAATAGTTTTAAGGTGTCCTGCCCACTGACCACCCAGTGCGGATCGAGGAACCCCCAAAACATGAAGGACCACCACAGCCAGCTGAAGGAAAAAGAAAAGTAATTTAACATGAATTTCGCGTACAACCAAACTCCTGCTGTGTTTGTAAAACTTCCCTACTTTTGATCTTGTTTTTACCACATCTTTATGCGAGTGGAAAGTCTAGTTAAGATCTTTTAAGAAATTGTTGACAAAGGTTTTAAAACGTTTGTTGCTGACTTTGCTGAGTTTTTGTACAATAATTGGTTGCTGAATACTTGGTGGAAATCGTTGGTCAAGCAGAATTTGGAACCGGTTAGAATAATTGCAGAAGAATAGAGCGGAGGTAGAACTTGTTGTATGGGCATTTTCAGTTCCAATATTATACCTAGTTGTTTGGAAATTTGTTGCTAAAATATCTGGAAACCACTAGTTTCCTAAGCCATCCCTCCCTAATCTTATCAGAGACAGATTAATCCAAAATAATTAACAGTATGGTTTGATTAAGTTGAATCTTATTTAGTTGTTGATTGTTAGAATGTCCGATGCAATTGTACTAGCTGATGGCAGCGGGGAGATCAATGGTTCCGCTGATGTTTGCTTTCATGTTCTCCTGAATTTTTTAAATATTGTTATGTACCCCAAACTCGTGTAGATCCCCTTAAAGCTGAGCTCTGCTCACGGCATTTTGAAGAATTGTTTACCACCATGTGATGATTTTAATTTATACCCAAGCTGAAAACAAAGTGAAGCTAAGCGCATGGCATTTCTGAGGTATGTTTTTCGTTACCATCGAAATAACACCACGGACGCTGATTCACTGTATTCAATTCATAAAATACGGTGCGATTTTCCTATTGATTCTCAGTTTCACGTGCGACTTCCAATGCACTTACATACGTGCAGGTACTCTACATCAGTTTACTGAGGGGGCAAGTGACTAGTTGGGGAGTTTCATTTCTTTCGGTTCTTTCGGGTGGAATGTAAGTTCCCTATACCATCTAGACTTGAGTTTTTTCTTATTTGTATGCTTGATATCTAGACCAAATAGCTATCCCATCGAAACTTGTAGGGAAGTGTACGAAAACGTACACTTAAAAGTTGTGGGGAAATTGAAATCCAAAGAGGTAACGACGACTTCAATTCTGATAGAGACTTAAATAGAATGTATAGAAGCATTCAGCTTAATCGTATAATAGTGAAAATGCATAACTCTCTCTATTTCATCAGCGCCAGAAAATGTGGCTCGAGACTCTTCGGGCTCTGCTAGAATTGAAAAATCAACAACGAACCTTATTTTGAAAAGAGATTTAGAGTTCCAACCATATGTTACTAGATGCAAATTGTGCGACTATTTTTTGTGATATGCCTTCCCAAGAACAATGTAAGAACCCTTTCTAAGAGGGAAAAGGCTTTGAAACATACTGTTTAGTGACGAAGCCAATTTTTTGCTTTCGAAACAGGGCACTCAGACAAACGACTAGTTTATTATGATCCTTGTATATTACTTTTACTAGAATTTTGCAATATGGTATTTCGTAGAAGATGAGTATACGCATCAGTGATAAAGCACCCACCACATCAGCGACAATTAAATTCTAAAAGGTTTATTTCAAAGGATAGCATCTCCTCATGATTGGGTTCGCTTATACGTAAGAAGAAAGTTCCGCCGACGGCATAATCGCCTTTAAGAGTGTTACCGCGGTAGTTCATTTGATGTATATCCACAATTACTTCCAGACTTAGCACTGAAGATCCTTTGATGCAATGTAGGAGCAGCTTCTCTAATATGTCAAGGATAATTTGGTAAATGATTCTTGGGCATATTCTAAGAAAAAATCGTTCTACAGTAAGGGTCTATCTCCAATGTTGACATCATTTATCGAGGATTTAAGAAAAGGCTTACTTTGGTGTACTCTATCCCATGTTAACGGAAATTGCTCTCTTAATACTAATGGTAAAAACTTCGTTTAGCACTTTATTTTTAGAAGAAATACTAGTCTTTGTAACTGCGTTTAAATAAAGCAGATACCTTGTTTGACATTTCTCCTAAAAACAAAGTTTTAAAGTAAATGTCTACCATTAGTATTAAGAGAGCAATTTCCGTTAACATCTGTCAGGGTATACTAAAGTAAGCCTTCTTTTTTTAAATCCTGGATAAATGATGTCAATATTGGAGATAGACCCTTACTCTACAAGGATTTTTTTCTTAGAATGTACCCAAGAATTATTTACCAAACTATCCTAGGGGACATTGACTATGAATCAGTTTACACTTCACATCTTAAAGGAGGTCATTCTGGCCAGAAACAGTGTTAAACCAGCAGCAAGATCGGAGTTCTTCGAATACCAGACACTGTTCAGAAAGCTTGTGGTATAGGCAGCGGGCTTAAGAATTCACATAACAGAACTGTGTATCTGTTATAGTTAAAATGAGAAACGTTTGAAAATATACGGTTATACAAGATGCAAATTGAAAAGAGGATAAACCCGAGGTTTGAGTCTGATAAACTGGAATTGTAAGCTATTATCTTAATGATAGTACATTTAAAAAAACAAATTCATTTCTTACATTCAAAACGTAAAATCTATACACATCAGGCATATACGAGCACATATGTGTGTATATAACTTCTTCTCATAAGACAATTATTAATATTTGTGTAAAGTTCGATCTTTAGTTGAATTTAAAGATACTGCACTGTGATTTCAATTCTGAAACTTACAGCTGGCAATATTATTTCTTGAAGACCAGTCAACGATTATAATCCTCGACAAGTCAGTTAGCGCAATTAAATCGAAACTTATCTCAAAAAAATCTCATCCGGAAATTATATCGAGCGAAAAAGATTTCAAGGAAAAAAAAAAACAGGTTCGCATTCCTAGATGCAAAATCTGAGATCTGAGATTATTTTACTTCCTGATTCCCTTAGATGGACATGAGAAAATATTTAGTTCTCTTGTTCTTCTCCATCAAAAGAAAAGATACAGCGATTGTACTATTTTTTCTCGTTTTCTTCTTCTTCTGAGTCCAATCTTTTACCATCTCGTATTTCTCTAAATCGCTGACCCTCACTCATGTTTATTTTGTGATCTCTTTACAAATTCATAAGTACGAGTACCTACTTCGTCCAAGCTCACAAAACAGCAACACAAAAAAAAAATAAATAAAAAAAAGCAACTGCGATCTGTCAAAAACAATCACAGATAGTCACTTCAAAATCTCACATTCCATCCATCAAAAATCGAGATCGCTCTCGGGTGAGGTAAAAATAAAGAACAAACGAACCCATCGAGATATGGAAGCGCATCCTTATGCGTACCTGTAATGAGCGCGCCGCCCTGTCGCTTTGAATATCTTAAATGAGCAAACAATGAACAATTACACTGACCCCTGTTCCGTGTGATGTCAGATTTAATTCAGATCACATCGAAGCATCCCCGTGAGGATGCTCTCATTCGAGGAGTACGAATATTCCTGTTTTCCCTGCCGCGCGAATTTGATGTCACTCTTGATGATGATGAACTTACTCGTCTGTACGCATGTACATGAAGACACTATTGTTGTTTTTCTTGATCTAGTGGACTTGTTTTCTGACTTTGATTTGATTGCGTTTACCTTTGTCAGGGAATTAAGCCCTCGAGGTGAACGATGAACAGTGGATAGCACCTCCTGTCCCATTTGAGAATAATCGTAAATCCTTCCGCATTCACAACAACCGTGTCAAGGGATGCAAACTCTGAGAATCGGAACGGAGTTTCTATCTCATTGCAAGGTCCTTCCCGGATCATCTTCATCTTCCTGATGATGATGAACTCTTTGATCAAGGGCGCGTTTTCATATAGACAGCTAATTCAGGAAACCGTTAAGGATCTCTAAAGTAGACCATAAGTTTATGTGTGCTGAAATGAATACGAATACTTGTATGTATCTTTTTTTTTTTTGTATTTTTTTTTCTGTTACGGTTGTCCTTGTTTTAAGCAACCATGAAGAGGATTCAAACAAAAAGTGATATTGTGGCAGCAACAATGATCAAAAGGGGTGAGTCCAAGATTGGATAGATATTGCTTTTGATTAGATGTGAACACTGAACATGTCGCAAAAGAAGAAATCGCTTCTGGCATCCTTTTTTCAATGAGTCCCTTCAACCCTAACAATTTTATGGAGCTCCCTTTTCTTGCCTTTTGTTCCGGATTTGCTTCTTTTTCCTTAAGGAATGGATATTTCGCAGCGGCTAAGATTTATTTAATTTTGTTTTAGAGTTTCTCATTGTTTTCGTATGACCGTAGTCATACGATATAAAAACGGAGACACAAGGACACAAAGACAGAAGGACACAAATTGCCTGAAGGGGTCAAATCAGGATTTGTTTTTTCTCCAGATCCTTCCATTGTCAGAGGGTATCGTTTATTAGCGTTGTATTACAATCTAATGTCGCATCACAAGGTTTCAAGGGCGATGGAGAATTTGCTTCTTCAGGTCGTTATTGTCATCTTTAAAGTCGTCATCGGCCTCGTCGTGTTCACCTCCTTTTTGGTGATTTAGTGTGTTACACAAAATTAGGCAATTGCAATCGTGGCGAAATTTATTAGTTCATTTTCTTGCTGCCTTTTAACATTTTCTTATGGGTTTTCGAGCAATTCCTTTGTGATTTACGAGTGGGATCGTTGTTTTTTTTTTTTTTTTTTTGTGAAAATTGCCATTCAACAGTTTTATGCCGATAGATATGTGTTGTGTCGAATTGACATTGGGTTGTTTTTGAAAGAGAGAATTGTTTCCCATGAAGTAAACCAAAATTATGGTGAGTCTAGAAGACGCACAATGCCTTCTTTTTCGTCATAAATACATTGAGTTGATCACCAGAACAATCCTAAAATGCTCATGACATGACTTGTAAATTATATTTAGGAGTTCGTAGGAGCAATCTTTGGCAAAGCCTTACTTCTACCCTGTGCAGGTTTGACTGCATGTTGGGCATAAATAGGCGAGTTCAGTTTTAATCCACAGGCATTAGCTCACATGGGCAAGCATTCTTTCATTCGAATAGTCTCTACAGATATTTCCATTCAACTGCGGACGCCACTAAAAGTGCGGGAATTTAATTAACAATATCGTTCCTCTCGGACTCTACATACGCTCCATATGGCTTAGATATTTTCTTTTTTTAATTAGGATGTTGTCGTTGTGTAGTTTATTACAAAACACTTGCATTTCCATTTTCTTTTAATATTTTTTCTTTGAAGCACAGCAAAGACCCCAATTTTATCCGCCTGTGTAAGAATCCATGCTTTTCCACTGTATTTCCAAAGTTTTATAAAGGGTTTTCCAATAAGGACTTGACAACTTTTTTTTTTTAAATAAAACGCAAACCATTTGAGATATTTCAAAAACTTTATTATCGGCTTGAAGTACAATCAAAACATTTATGAATGGAACTCGACTTCGTTCATATGGCCACCGCGGGCACGTTTGCAGCAGTCTTCGGACCCAATCGGCCGCTATTTCGCGTTCAATGTTGGCTCTGAGCTCTTCAAACGTCGTCGGCGTGTTGACATAAACCAATGACTTAACGTAGCCCCACAGAAAATAGTCAAGCAGCGTTAAATCGCACGAACGAGGCGGCCAATCGACTGGCCCATTTCTTGAGATAACACGCTCACCACACTTACTCTTCAATAAATCGATTATAGCGTGTGCTGTTTGGCTTGTGGCATCATCCTGTTGAAACCACATATCGTCCAAGTCCATATCTTCCAATTCGGGCCAAAAATATGTAATCATGGTGATCATGGCGCGATAACGCTGACCATTCACAGTAACGTAACGATCGTTATCGTCGACGAAAAAATATGGCCCAATAACGCCGCCGGCATGCAAACCGCACCAAACAGTTATTTTTTGTGGATAAAGTGGTGATTCATGAAGCACATGTGGATTTTCACCAGACCAATAACGCATATTTTGCTTATTGACGAACCCATTGAGCCTAAAATGAGCTTCGTCACTGAAGATGATTTTGCGATGAAATTCATCATCTTGGCGCATCTTCTCTAGAACCTAATCGGAGAACGTACGTCGTTTCAAATGGTCCATAGGCTTCAATTCTTGAGTCAGCTTGATCTTGCATGGGTGTAAACCAAGATCCTTACGCAAAATACGCCGTAATGTGGCCTGAGCGATGCCCAATTCTTGAGAACGCCGTGGAATTGACTGATTTGGATCGTTTGCTACGGACGCCTGAACGGCAGCGATATTTTCGACACTTCGACCAACCCGTTGTCTCACTGACACGGCAACATCACACAACGAATATGTAGACTCAAATTTTTGCACTAAACTTGTTATTGCCTGTCTACTAGGGCGAGAAAATCTTACCCTACGCTATTTTTATTTAGTAACTTTCTGATAGGGAAGTTCTTGAATTCACTTCGAAAATCGAAAATCCCTTCAAGTATGTATTCAACTCTTTCTTACTGGCGGAAAGGGGAGTTAAACCCAACAGCCACACTTTTTTTTTAGCTTTGCCAAAACCTTTGAAACTTAAGCTGTTTTTTGACTATTTTCAGATTAACTTGTTCTAAATACTCATAGGATGTGAAATATCAAAAAACATTTATGTCTCCTTAGCCGATTATGGTGATGAACAAATGACTGCTGGATCCAAAATGAATGTGGCTCACGAAGTTGTGGTGGGTGAAGATAATACCGAGTTTGAAAATGATGAAGATGAAAATGAAAATACAAATTGTAATATCAATCAGTACCGTTCACCAAGTGGAAGAATTTGGAACAGAAAACTGCTCCAACTGCTCGAATGCCAACGTATTTCGACCTGGTTATCTGCCTTCTTTGAAGCACGACTCGATCATGTATCTCTTTGTCAAGATATTCACATCGAATTCGAAAAAAGAATTCATAAAATGGATGAACGCGAAAGCCGAACAATGCTACAATATTTTGCATGAGAATCGTCAAAGAAAACGTCAATGGAAACCTTTGACTTTATCTGAATTCGATGCATACCTTGGCGGTTTGTTGTATATTGGTGAAATGAGAGATATGTATGGTAATCTGGTTTCGCTATGGAGTGTTGAGGAAGGTCACATTCTTCTCGTTCCGATAGATTTATATATATCACACAATTGCTACGTTTCGATGATTCACTTTCTAGTCCACGCAGAATGCGATCTCTTTCATACCTTCGACCAATTCAAACTACAGTAGATATTATCAACTACGATATACCAACGAGATGGAAATTCGACTATAGATGGACAGCTCAAAGGTTTTCGTGGCCGATGTAAGTTTCGGCAATACACCCCATCGAAACAATCGAAGTATGGAATAAAACTGTGATGTATAGCCAATTGTAGAATCGCGTTTCCATTGGAATGCCAAATTTATACAGGTTTTAAACAAACCATATCTTCTCATTGTGGTATTTGATGGAAGGATATCTGGTTACCTCAGGTCAGTGCGGCTGTTGGAAAGATGCCACATGGTTTTGTGATCCTTCTACTCTTGGAACCAATTTGAGATTATGATGAAGCGTTGGAGACTGTTAACGTCAGAAATCTAACTATTGACAACTATTTTATTTCTGTTGACAACTATCTTTTGTTTGACTTCGAGAGATAAAAAAACCGACTGTTGTTTGAACTGTCGATGACAACAATGATTATTCTAAATCACAAAAAAAGTGTATCATTCAATTGAGAGCTGTTTGTCTGAATTCTCAGATGGAATTTTTCTCGTATTTTATTTGCCCAAAAGAAATAAAACGGTCGTTTTACTATCAACTAAGAACTCGTCAAGACCATCCTGTATCCTAATAAATAGTTATTACAGGCGATTTGTATAGACAACACCTGAAGGTGTGCTGAGACCTTTGCTGTGGAAAATATCTTGACTCAGCTTGCAAATGAGCCCACGCTGATACCGGACGTTGATAGTCATACCGCCAATAATCTGGACTTGTTTTTAACTTCTCACCATGATAAATACACTGTTGATGTGCTTTCGCCTCTTGTCTCGTCGGACCATTCTGTCATAACAGAATGAGATACTTTATCCCTCATCGGATGGAGAGTATCAAACCAAAAGTGAAGGCTTGGTACGACTCGAGCTGTAGGTAAAGATGTCCTACAACAGAGGAAAAAGACTACAACGTCATTCATAAGCGTGTGAAATTTCAATACGACCAAAAGTTGAGGTAAAAAATACTACAATGTCTCACAGATATTGAAAGCTTTTGGTCGTTTATCAAAAACATCAGAAATTCTGCCTCATCCTCCATCCCAACGCTCATTTACAATGACATTCCAGCTGTCAGCTCTTTGAACAAGGCCAATCTGCTAGCTGCGCACTTTGCGGCAGCTCAATACTTCCAGATTGTGCTTTGTCTCCGCCTACACTTGAGTGCATCGAATCTTCAATGGCAAGAGTCCACTTTCGCACTCGTGTAGTAATAAGAATACTCAAAGATCTCAAAATTCATAAATCCACTGGTCCAGATGGTATATTTCCCCTTCTTCTGAAGAAGTCGTCTTCCACTGCGTAAGCTCTTTTATCAATCCTACTCTTTAGGACCCTTTCCGAGCAGGTGGAAAACAGCATTTGTTCATCTCGTCCCTAACTAAAAAAGACGAATCTTCTTCTCTCTCCTCCTCGAAACACGAAAACTTCTCAATGACCGGTAGTACGGTTTCCGTAGCAACAGGTCCACTGGTGATTTGATGGCATGTCTCACCGAAAAGTTGAATTTCTAAGGCGTTTGACAGAGTTTGGCATCAGGCTCTTTTGTCGAAAATGCGTGCATTTTGGATCGACGCCTCTCTTCTTCAATGGATTAGAAATTACATTTCGGAACCTTCAATTCAAGTTGTATTGGACGGTTTCAAGTCTGATATTCACAAAATAAATGCTGGTGTGCCCCAGGGCTCTGTTCTGTCTCCAACACTCTTTTTAATTTTCATTAATGATCTCTTGTCTGCCACTTCTAATCCAATATATTCCTTTGCATATGAGCGTACTCTCTGCTTTTCATATTCGTTCCCGGTTTCACGGCCCTGCTCTTCGGCTGTAGAACGAGAACGGCAGCTCATTAAATTCCGATATCAACAGCATAACTAATTGGAGAACTATCAACAGAGTTGAATTGAATGCTTCCAAACACAATGCTGTCTGCTGTCGTTAAAGCGAAATTTAAACACCCAGCCATTATCCATGAATGGCAATTGAATCGTCGAAACCGAAAAACTTTCCATTCTCGGTATGTGTGTCAATGACAACTTACGTTGAAAGAATCTGATCTGGCTTCAATATATAAGGCGTTTATCCGCCCAAAACTGGAGTACAACGCCCACATCTGGACAGGTGCCACTAAGACCTCATTGCACTTGCTAGATAGGATCCAAAATCGTGCGATAAAACTCATAGGTGATGCTAACATCAGTGTCCCAGTCAATGGACACCCTCAAACTTGTTTTATCGCTATTACCACCATCAGTGCTCCATTTAAATCGCCAGTAGCACCCCGCCCCTTCAAACCTTTAACCGAAACACCCGTCTCGCTATGAATGCTCATCAGTATACCCTCAAGCCCACTTTCGAACGTACTCTGAAATGTCGTGTTTCATTCCTAAGAAGAGCAACTCGCTTGAGGAATGCCGTGCCGAGCTCTCTATTTCCTAGTCATTGAAACATACATACATTTACATACATTTAAAACCAACGTACATCGGTACCTCTCTTTCTTTCCTCCGTAATTTTCCTTCGCTTGAAGAAGCTCGTTCGTGTATAATATTTTCGCACAAAATAGCCCGTCTCTTAGTCAATCCACGAATCCGCCAATCCGAGTTCTATTAGAAGTTTGTATGTGCTTTGCTCTTGTGGAACCAGTAATGATTGTTATCTAATAAGAAAGTGCTCGCACAAAATCTTTTCATTACACCTTTTTTACATTTTCAACAACTGGAAGGATTTTACTTCGCCTTTATATACGAGTCATACCACTGCAATCGCGATTTCTTGCAACAATCAGCACTTATGTTAAATTGGTTTTTACAGATATTAGATTTTTTTATATCAAAAAGTTCACGGAATAACCACCGTGTGGCGCTCCCATTGTTCCGGTTTGAGTTCTGTTTTTTTGTTAAGTTGGTAAATCTGTTGTTGACATTCCCTCTAAATCTTAGCATCATAGCTTGACATTTGCACAGGTTACGTAGCCAAGAGTATATCTCAATCTGTGTGTTTTGGCGATATTTTACAATTTTAGAAATGGATTTAAATTTGCAACAACAAACTTGTATTAATTTTTGCGTAAAAAACGGATTTAATGGTGCGCGAACGTTGGAAATTTTAGAAAAGTGTTTCGGCAACGATTCTCTAAAGAAAACGGTCGTTTACCAGTGGCACGAGCGGTTCAAAAGTGGTCGTGAATCAATCGAAGATGACGAAAACATTGATGTAGTAAAAGAAATGTCGGTAAATAACCGCAAATTAACCATCAGAAAGATAGCGGAGAACTTGAACATTGCCTATGGATCCGACCAAGATATTTTGATCAATGATTTGGGTTTCCGTCGTGTAGCAGCAAAGTTGGTGCCAAAACACCTCTATTTCATGCAAAAAAGAGACCATGTTGACGTCGCAAAAAAAAGAAAGCTCGTGGATTTTGCACCATGATAACGCACCGTCGCACAGTGCCATCATTATTCGTAATTTTTTGACGAAAAATGCAACAAATACCATCCAACAGCCACTGAATTCACCTGATTTGGCTCCCTGTGACTTGTTTCTGTTGAATCGAGTTAAAAAAACACTACGGGGAACGCGTTTCAGCAGCCGAGAGGAAGTAATGGAAAAATCGCAGGAAGTACTGATGGACATACCGAAAACCGAATATAAAAAATGTTTCGAGGATTGGATCAAGCGCTGGCAAAAGGGGACAATAAAGATTTAGATAAATGATAAATTTACTTGAGTTACTGGTTACAAATGCCATTGCATCCAACATCCAAGCACACACTTTTCAAATTGAAAAAGGGTTCTGTTTTAGTTAAGACTACACGTTACTAGCTGAGAAAGTAGACAGATGGAATTGTGTTCGTTTTGACTAGAAAATCTCTTATATAATACAGTTTTTCACTTTTTAAACAAATCTCCCAATTATCCGTATATTCATTCTCTGGGGACAAAACCGTTCTAAGACCCAAATATTTTCGCTAAGCAAAAGTAACACTATCTCTGTTTCTAAAAAGTCCCGCTAACAAAAGTCAATATTTTCATAAAAACCGAAACCGTTTTCTAAATCTCACCGTTGTTTATTGGTGAACAGTTTCTATTGACCAAACTGGGTCACCTACAATCATTTTCGCAATAACAAATACCCACTTGGACAATTGCCTCATGTCATATAATTGGATAATTACGTAAAAATGCAGTTAACAATCCTACAAAGGCTCCCCCGTCAAGATTGAGAGACGAAGAGAAATTACCAATAAACCACAAAGCATAAAGCATAAAGCACCAGGCACAAAGACGCACAGCCTCTAAGAGCCCTGCCTCTATTGAGCTACTTCTATGAGCTGCCACACTATTCACCACTATTTTCGCTAGACGTCCCCTATTGTGTCGCCCAATATAATCGGATTCGGATTTATGCGATTGACTTGAAGTTGGGCATACTTATACTATACTCGTACCATACGATCGAGAAGAAACAGAGGAGAGGAAAAAATTTGGAAAACATTTTGTTAGAGCACTTTCAGGCGACAATTGCGACAATTAAAACGAAAATAAAGGCCAACAATGGCCAGACAATATGCACGATAAGTACGCATGTAAGTAGCCTATGCACAGTTATGGGGCAATGGGGAAAAATCGTAGTCACCTCTGGCTTAAGAAAGCTGATTTCGTACAGAGAGATACCGCGATAATGATTGTGATTATTGTCATTATGATTGCTTCTGACATCTAGTGGACACCTCAAAACGGTACTCAAAGAATTCTTAGATACAAAACCTTCAGCAGTGATTTTTTCGGCCCCATACTACGAGTAAGGGCACGCCAGTCCTGACAAATGGGCAGTATGTACGAGACGAGTCTTTGTATCATATCTGTAATGTGTTATTCATTCAATGGTGAGAGTAACTACTATTTTAATATCCAGGGGGAATCCAACTCTAGCCCTCTTCAGTAATGGCTGTCATTGTTGGCTCTTGGTTCATTGAATTAACGTGCAGTAGGTTGATTAG